>OX465597.1:27766015-28391015 GCA_950022295.1 Bromus sterilis | reverse complement strand
GTTGAAAAGATTGAAGAGTTTGTTGCTTTTAAAGGTGCTTATGAGATTGCTTCTTTGATTGAAAACTATTACGATACTATTCACAAGTCTGAAAACTTTGTTGTTCTTGCTTATTTCTTTGAGAATTATACTTCCAATGCTTATATTGAGGATTTTAAAAATAGAATGCTTGCTGCCCAAGAAGAGGCTAATGATTGCTATGAAGAGGAATCTTATGATTCCGAGGACTCACTTGATACTTCCCTTTCTGATGATTTTTATACTTGCTTTGTTGATGACCATGATACCACTATGGATGATGCCTACGAAGATGAACTTGCTATAGTTCCTTATGTTAAGCATGAAATTATTGTTGTTGCACCCACACTTGATTGCCCTATTATCCTTTTGAAATCTCCAACTATTCCGGAGAATTGTTCTCTTATCAAGGCTCAATGTGATGGGTTGCATCTATCTTATCATCCTAAAAACCGTGTTGAAAACAATACACGTGTGCTTGTAGGTCATGAACAACATGATTTATGTGATAGTTATATTCTTGATGTTGTTCATGATGCTACTGAAAATTACTTTGAGAGAGGAAAGTTTGGTTGTAGAAACTTCCATGTTACAAAAACACCTCTCTTCATGTTGAAAGTTTTGAAGTTGTTCTTGTTCTACCTTCCTATGCATGTCACTTTGTGCTTCTTTGATTTATTTTCTTACAATATGCCTATGCATAGGAAGTGGGTTAGGCTTAAATGTGTTTCATATTTGCTTCTTGATGCTCTCTTTTGCTTCAAAATTCTTATTCTTGTGAGAGCATCTTCTATAATCTTTAAGCCTAGCTAATGGCTCTAAAAAAAGTGCTTTCGGGAGGCAGCCCGCAACGAATTTAGGTTTTTATTTTTTCTTTTATTCTGTTCTTAGTGGTCTTGATGATTGTTACTACTGTAGAAACATTATTGTATCTTTACTTTTTAAGCTTTGTGCCTTTTATAGCCTCATACGACAAGGGAAGTGAAAGTTGTGACATGCTGTCCAGAAAACAGATTCTGTCCTCGTGACTAGAAAAATCATGGAAAAATCCAAGTTCATCTTTTTGAGCTGAATTTTTTACACAGCGTGCTCTATACAATTACGAAACTTGCGTATGTTCTGAGTTTTTTTATTTGAGTTGCAGAAGTACCCCTAAAATAATTTGTTTCTACCTATTGTTCTGTTTTTCACAGATTCTGCCACGTTTTGTCTCTCTTCATTTTTGCAAACCTTAAGCTTGCTTTTTATTTGCAAAAACCTTTTGGCAATCTTGGGAAACAGTAGCTCTTCAAGTTTATATTCATTTCCAGCAAAGGAAAAATTATTTTAATAGGGTACTAACCTCTCTAATCAGTCTACAATGAGTTATGTATGAAGGGAGTTTTCAAGTGTGCGATGGAAGATGATGAAAGAAGATCTTGGAGTGTCAAACGCTCAAGCTTGGGGATTCCCCCGAGCATCCCCTTCTTCATCAACAATTATCAGTTCGTCTCTCGTTACACTATATTTTTATCACTTCATGCGTTATGTGCTATTCTTGGAGCGTCTCGCTCTTAGGTTTTGTTTTTAGTTTTCTTTAGCTTTGTTTGCTGTAGTAACAAGTTAGATCCCAGCTTACTTACTCTTTTGTGTGGGGGAGATACACGCTCCACTTGAATTAGAACTCCTCATAGGATTTGCATGCTTATTCTTTTAGCTGTGAGTTGTTCTTTTTCTTTTCCTAGCTGCTACTTTGTTTAGTTGTAGTGCTTTAGTTTTTCTAGAGCTTCGCTTTTGTTTTAGGTTGAACTTTCTATAGGTTGCATGTTTTATCTTGTTGGAGAGTTTGCCTGTTGCACTGAGTTTTGTGTCTTGACTAGAAGTAGGTAGTTGAAGTTGCATTTCTTTTTGTAGTAGTAACTTGCAAGAGTTTTGAGGTATTGATTAGAGTAATGTTTGAACTTTTGGTGTCAAGAGCTCGAGCCTATTAGTGATAGATGTCGTATTTTGGGCAATCCGTGTGTTTTTCGAAAACCAAAAACCCCTGTTGAGAACTTTAGCTACTAGATGGATCACTAACCTCTGGAGGGTTCGAATATTAGAGAACACTCACGTACCATGAGTCGAGGATGCGCAAGGATAACCAAACCCCCATACACTCCTCCTCGGGGTACTTGTCTCTCTGTGAACCTCCTGATTAGATTGAGAGTTACCGATAATAAGTGCATGAGTTCTTCAGACTAATGTGAGTATTCGAAAGTTGACACTTCCACCCACCTATAGTTTTTCTAGCCTCTCATGTGCCGTGCATTGTTCTCTTCTCACTCCGAGAGTTAGCGTCCACCTTCGCCGGTACATCCAAACACTTGGCACGATACGCTCTGTCATCATAAGCCTCCTTATATCTTCCCTCAAAACAGCCACCATACCTACCTACAAGGCATTTTCATAGCCTTTCTGAGATACATTGTCATGCAACATCCACCTTCTCATAACTTGATCTTCATGTCTTACATGTTCCTGCTATCCTGGAAGACGCATACATTTGCATCATGATAGTTATATCTTCTTTATGTGAGTATCTTTGTAAAGTGTGAAAGATCTCCTATATTCTTGTAAAATATAGAGTGTTGCCCCTAAAGTGAGGAAAATATTCCAAAGAGGATAAAATCAAAAGATCCCAAAGAGGACAAATGAGAGTTAAATAGAAAGAGCAATTGAGGCCTCCAAAAAATACAAAAATAGAAAAAAGAGAAAAGAAATAAAAAGAGAGAAGGGGGCACACTACTGATCCTTTTGAGAGATCCACACTAGTACTTCATCCTCTATCCCTTGTACTCCGTAGAGATCATCATCATGAATATAGCTATGTGGGGACCTTCACACTATAGAACTTGGCTTGTATATTCCAATGATGAGCCTCCTCAAACGAGCTCTAGGTCTTCTTGAGCAAGCAAGTTGGATGCACCCCCACTAGTTCCCTTGGAGAGATTTTAGCTCGCATGTGCATCCGTTGCATGGCAATACCTACTCCTCACATCATATCTATCATATGGCCTTCTCTCGCCTATGATTGTCCTCATTGATGTGAGCCTTTCACACCTTTTTGTCTTCCTCCTCCACCTTCTTTCTGTTTCGCCTTTTAGGTGTCAACTTTCTTGCTCACGCTCATCCATTGCATGAGTGCTCAAAATATTGAAAGGGAGTGGATCAGTTTGACTTGTACCTGGCTAGTGGTCTGGGGATGAGTCAAGATAAGAATCCAAAGGAGACCAAGTGTGAAACTTTAGTAGATAGTTTTTCTCAACAACCTTATTTTTTATCTCGTATTTCCTTATCCCCTGCTTGCACGCAAACACCATCTGGAGACATTCGAGTCACGGACAGCGAGAGCTCTTGCACCTTTTGCTCTTTTGTTACTTGTGTCAATACTAATATAGACTCTTGCTTGTTAAGACTTGAATTGAATTGCATGCTTTGATTGCTTTACTTAAAAGTCATTTTATGATTGTGTGGCATGTCACCACAGAAATTATGCTTGTTATCATTTACCTACTCGAGGACGAGCAGGAATTAAGCTTGGGGATGTTGATACGTCCAAAACGTACCTATAATTTCTGCTTGCTCCATGCATGTTTTGTGTGACTTTGCCATGTTTTGCTTGAACTTTCAAACACTTTTGAGCATATTTGGACTAATCTATTAACCCAGTGCACCCAGCTGCCAGTTGTTGTTTTTTGCTGTTTTTGTATTTCAGGTTTTCCGACCATTAAAAGTGCTCCAAAAAATCCGAGAAAATCAGATAAAAAATCAGCGCAACGGAAGCTTCCGGAATCACAAAAGGAGGGAAGGAGGGCCACCAGCAGGCAGCCAGGAGGGAAGGTGGCGCGACCCCACCCTGGGCCGCGCCAGGCACCCTCCTGACTGCCTCGTGGCCCCTCTCGGTGCCCCCCTTCGCCTATATTTACCCCCTGTGACGGAAACCCCTAAGATCAATCCCTCTTTCGCGATCTCGCCTCTGTACCGCCGCCGCCGCCGTTTCAAGATCGGGGCTGCCTGGAGAAGCTGCTCCGGCACCCTGCCGGGAGAAGCTACCCCCTCCGGGAGACTATCCATAGCCATGGACGCCTCCCGTATGTACCGGGAGTAGTTTCCCTTGGACCATGGGTCCGTGACCAGTAGCTATGTGATCTATCCCTCCCTTCTTTGTGCCTCCACTTTTGAGTCCTCGTGAGCTGCCTCACATGATCGAGGCACCTTTGTAATTTTCTGCTGTTGCTATGCTGAGTTTGTTGGGATCTGATGGATTATGAGACTATGTTCAGATTGTGATGAGTAATATATTTGGTTCTTCTCTTTTATATTTTGTTCTTGAGTAAATTATTGCATGTTCTCCGTTGCCGTCTTTTACTTTGGCCAAGTGATTTATTGCAACTCCAAGAGGGAGCGTTATGCTTGATTGTGGGTTCAGCCCCTTGATGTCTAGCTTGAGTGACAGAAACATGAGACTAGGGGATGTGTTGTTGCCACCAGGGATAAAACAACGGTGCTTGTATCCGCGGGTGCAAGGATTGTTTACTTTACGCAAAGTTCTTTTAATGCAGTTGTCTGTTGCTTTGGATTTACACTTTGGGTGGGATTCGCAACTTAATACCAGCGAGATGTTCTGGATAGATATCTCAAGGTGGATGATTCGCAGTAGATGCAGATGGATTTCGGTCTACTTACCTTGGCGTACTGCCCATTACTTTTGAGCCCTTCCTTTCTTTGCAGCATAGTTAGCATTGCGGTGTCTTCATAATTCTGTCCATTTCCCAAGTGTGATTTGTTTACCTCGCTAGCACTTTTATCGTCTTTTGGGAGAGAGACATCACTAGTGAAAATCACATGACCTTGGTCCATCTTCATATCATTGTTTACACCATCAATTTACTTTCAGTTGCCACTATCATTATCTCTTGCGTTAATCCTTTGTAAACAGCAAGGCCGGAGGAATTGACAACTCCTCTATACTCGTTGGGAGCAAAGTTATTTGTTGCTGTGTGCAGGTCCACGTCAACTATCTAGCCCGAAGCTAATTTCTGGCGCCGTTGTCACCTTCTTGTATCTCCTGGAGTCCTACTGGTTCGATAACCTTGGTATCTTTACCGAAGGAAATTTGCTGCTACGCTACATCTCACCTTCCACTTGGGGTAACCAACGAGGAGTGAGAGAACTATCCTCACCGTATCAAGCTAATTTCTGGCGCCGTTGCCGGGGACTCCAGTCTACAAGATAGGGAAGTTGCACACTATCTTTTATCTTTTCTTTTTAGTCTTGTTAGTTTACCTTTCAGTTTTTACTTTTGTGTCCCTTATAAAAAATACCCAAAATACCAACTAATGCTATCTTCACCATGGGTGTGGAACCACCCAAATATGGTAGGATGGACATGTTTCACTTGGCTCGTCTTCGATCAATTTGTGCTCGCGCTAAAAACCCAACCGACTTGGTTGAGGGAAAATCATTGGATGAGCATGCTCATTACACGCAACACCGCCTATCTCAAAAAGGGAAACACTTATGGGATCAAATACATGTTTCTTATTGCTATGACGAATCTTTATGCCACATTTATGATTTTACTTGCTGCTCTAATATAGAGCGTAAACACCTTTCTTTCCAATGTGAGTTTAATGAAAATGAGATCCTATCTTCTTATGCCAAAGGTGTTTATGATTGCTTTGATGTTGAAAAGATTGAAGAGTTTGTTGCTTTTAAAGGTGCTTATGAGATTGCTTCTTTGATTGAAAACTATTACGATACTATTCACAAGTCTGAAAACTTTGTTGTTCTTGCTTATTTCTTTGAGAATTATACTTCCAATGCTTATATTGAGGATTTTAAAAATAGAATGCTTGCTGCCCAAGAAGAGGCTAATGATTGCTATGAAGAGGAATCTTATGATTCCGAGGACTCACTTGATACTTCCCTTTCTGATGATTTTTATACTTGCTTTGTTGATGACCATGATACCACTATGGATGATGCCTACGAAGATGAACTTGCTATAGTTCCTTATGTTAAGCATGAAATTATTGTTGTTGCACCCACACTTGATTGCCCTATTATCCTTTTGAAATCTCCAACTATTCCGGAGAATTGTTCTCTTATCAAGGCTCAATGTGATGGGTTGCATCTATCTTATCATCCTAAAAACCGTGTTGAAAACAATACACGTGTGCTTGTAGGTCATGAACAACATGATTTATGTGATAGTTATATTCTTGATGTTGTTCATGATGCTACTGAAAATTACTTTGAGAGAGGAAAGTTTGGTTGTAGAAACTTCCATGTTACAAAAACACCTCTCTTCATGTTGAAAGTTTTGAAGTTGTTCTTGTTCTACCTTCCTATGCATGTCACTTTGTGCTTCTTTGATTTATTTTCTTACAATATGCCTATGCATAGGAAGTGGGTTAGGCTTAAATGTGTTTCATATTTGCTTCTTGATGCTCTCTTTTGCTTCAAAATTCTTATTCTTGTGAGAGCATCTTCTATAATCTTTAAGCCTAGCTAATGGCTCTAAAAAAAGTGCTTTCGGGAGGCAGCCCGCAACGAATTTAGGTTTTTATTTTTTCTTTTATTCTGTTCTTAGTGGTCTTGATGATTGTTACTACTGTAGAAACATTATTGTATCTTTACTTTTTAAGCTTTGTGCCTTTTATAGCCTCATACGACAAGGGAAGTGAAAGTTGTGACATGCTGTCCAGAAAACAGATTCTGTCCTCGTGACTAGAAAAATCATGGAAAAATCCAAGTTCATCTTTTTGAGCTGAATTTTTTACACAGCGTGCTCTATACAATTACGAAACTTGCGTATGTTCTGAGTTTTTTTATTTGAGTTGCAGAAGTACCCCTAAAATAATTTGTTTCTACCTATTGTTCTGTTTTTCACAGATTCTGCCACGTTTTGTCTCTCTTCATTTTTGCAAACCTTAAGCTTGCTTTTTATTTGCAAAAACCTTTTGGCAATCTTGGGAAACAGTAGCTCTTCAAGTTTATATTCATTTCCAGCAAAGGAAAAATTATTTTAATAGGGTACTAACCTCTCTAATCAGTCTACAATGAGTTATGTATGAAGGGAGTTTTCAAGTGTGCGATGGAAGATGATGAAAGAAGATCTTGGAGTGTCAAACGCTCAAGCTTGGGGATTCCCCCGAGCATCCCCTTCTTCATCAACAATTATCAGTTCGTCTCTCGTTACACTATATTTTTATCACTTCATGCGTTATGTGCTATTCTTGGAGCGTCTCGCTCTTAGGTTTTGTTTTTAGTTTTCTTTAGCTTTGTTTGCTGTAGTAACAAGTTAGATCCCAGCTTACTTACTCTTTTGTGTGGGGGAGATACACGCTCCACTTGAATTAGAACTCCTCATAGGATTTGCATGCTTATTCTTTTAGCTGTGAGTTGTTCTTTTTCTTTTCCTAGCTGCTACTTTGTTTAGTTGTAGTGCTTTAGTTTTTCTAGAGCTTCGCTTTTGTTTTAGGTTGAACTTTCTATAGGTTGCATGTTTTATCTTGTTGGAGAGTTTGCCTGTTGCACTGAGTTTTGTGTCTTGACTAGAAGTAGGTAGTTGAAGTTGCATTTCTTTTTGTAGTAGTAACTTGCAAGAGTTTTGAGGTATTGATTAGAGTAATGTTTGAACTTTTGGTGTCAAGAGCTCGAGCCTATTAGTGATAGATGTCGTATTTTGGGCAATCCGTGTGTTTTTCGAAAACCAAAAACCCCTGTTGAGAACTTTAGCTACTAGATGGATCACTAACCTCTGGAGGGTTCGAATATTAGAGAACACTCACGTACCATGAGTCGAGGATGCGCAAGGATAACCAAACCCCCATACACTCCTCCTCGGGGTACTTGTCTCTCTGTGAACCTCCTGATTAGATTGAGAGTTACCGATAATAAGTGCATGAGTTCTTCAGACTAATGTGAGTATTCGAAAGTTGACACTTCCACCCACCTATAGTTTTTCTAGCCTCTCATGTGCCGTGCATTGTTCTCTTCTCACTCCGAGAGTTAGCGTCCACCTTCGCCGGTACATCCAAACACTTGGCACGATACGCTCTGTCATCATAAGCCTCCTTATATCTTCCCTCAAAACAGCCACCATACCTACCTACAAGGCATTTTCATAGCCTTTCTGAGATACATTGTCATGCAACATCCACCTTCTCATAACTTGATCTTCATGTCTTACATGTTCCTGCTATCCTGGAAGACGCATACATTTGCATCATGATAGTTATATCTTCTTTATGTGAGTATCTTTGTAAAGTGTGAAAGATCTCCTATATTCTTGTAAAATATAGAGTGTTGCCCCTAAAGTGAGGAAAATATTCCAAAGAGGATAAAATCAAAAGATCCCAAAGAGGACAAATGAGAGTTAAATAGAAAGAGCAATTGAGGCCTCCAAAAAATACAAAAATAGAAAAAAGAGAAAAGAAATAAAAAGAGAGAAGGGGGCACACTACTGATCCTTTTGAGAGATCCACACTAGTACTTCATCCTCTATCCCTTGTACTCCGTAGAGATCATCATCATGAATATAGCTATGTGGGGACCTTCACACTATAGAACTTGGCTTGTATATTCCAATGATGAGCCTCCTCAAACGAGCTCTAGGTCTTCTTGAGCAAGCAAGTTGGATGCACCCCCACTAGTTCCCTTGGAGAGATTTTAGCTCGCATGTGCATCCGTTGCATGGCAATACCTACTCCTCACATCATATCTATCATATGGCCTTCTCTCGCCTATGATTGTCCTCATTGATGTGAGCCTTTCACACCTTTTTGTCTTCCTCCTCCACCTTCTTTCTGTTTCGCCTTTTAGGTGTCAACTTTCTTGCTCACGCTCATCCATTGCATGAGTGCTCAAAATATTGAAAGGGAGTGGATCAGTTTGACTTGTACCTGGCTAGTGGTCTGGGGATGAGTCAAGATAAGAATCCAAAGGAGACCAAGTGTGAAACTTTAGTAGATAGTTTTTCTCAACAACCTTATTTTTTATCTCGTATTTCCTTATCCCCTGCTTGCACGCAAACACCATCTGGAGACATTCGAGTCACGGACAGCGAGAGCTCTTGCACCTTTTGCTCTTTTGTTACTTGTGTCAATACTAATATAGACTCTTGCTTGTTAAGACTTGAATTGAATTGCATGCTTTGATTGCTTTACTTAAAAGTCATTTTATGATTGTGTGGCATGTCACCACAGAAATTATGCTTGTTATCATTTACCTACTCGAGGACGAGCAGGAATTAAGCTTGGGGATGTTGATACGTCCAAAACGTACCTATAATTTCTGCTTGCTCCATGCATGTTTTGTGTGACTTTGCCATGTTTTGCTTGAACTTTCAAACACTTTTGAGCATATTTGGACTAATCTATTAACCCAGTGCACCCAGCTGCCAGTTGTTGTTTTTTGCTGTTTTTGTATTTCAGGTTTTCCGACCATTAAAAGTGCTCCAAAAAATCCGAGAAAATCAGATAAAAAATCAGCGCAACGGAAGCTTCCGGAATCACAAAAGGAGGGAAGGAGGGCCACCAGCAGGCAGCCAGGAGGGAAGGTGGCGCGACCCCACCCTGGGCCGCGCCAGGCACCCTCCTGACTGCCTCGTGGCCCCTCTCGGTGCCCCCCTTCGCCTATATTTACCCCCTGTGACGGAAACCCCTAAGATCAATCCCTCTTTCGCGATCTCGCCTCTGTACCGCCGCCGCCGCCGTTTCAAGATCGGGGCTGCCTGGAGAAGCTGCTCCGGCACCCTGCCGGGAGAAGCTACCCCCTCCGGGAGACTATCCATAGCCATGGACGCCTCCCGTATGTACCGGGAGTAGTTTCCCTTGGACCATGGGTCCGTGACCAGTAGCTATGTGATCTATCCCTCCCTTCTTTGTGCCTCCACTTTTGAGTCCTCGTGAGCTGCCTCACATGATCGAGGCACCTTTGTAATTTTCTGCTGTTGCTATGCTGAGTTTGTTGGGATCTGATGGATTATGAGACTATGTTCAGATTGTGATGAGTAATATATTTGGTTCTTCTCTTTTATATTTTGTTCTTGAGTAAATTATTGCATGTTCTCCGTTGCCGTCTTTTACTTTGGCCAAGTGATTTATTGCAACTCCAAGAGGGAGCGTTATGCTTGATTGTGGGTTCAGCCCCTTGATGTCTAGCTTGAGTGACAGAAACATGAGACTAGGGGATGTGTTGTTGCCACCAGGGATAAAACAACGGTGCTTGTATCCGCGGGTGCAAGGATTGTTTACTTTACGCAAAGTTCTTTTAATGCAGTTGTCTGTTGCTTTGGATTTACACTTTGGGTGGGATTCGCAACTTAATACCAGTGAGATGTTCTAGATAGATATCTCAAGGTGGATGATTCGTAGTAGATGCAGATGGATTTCGGTCTACTTACCTTGGCGTACTGCCCATTTCTTTTGAGCCCTTTCTTTCTTTGCAGCATAGTTAGCATTGCAGTGCCTTCATAATTCTGTCAATTGCCCAAGTGTGATTTGTTTACCTCGCTAGCACTTTTATCATCTTTTGGGAGAGAGACATCACTAGTGAAAATCACGTGACCTTGGTCCATCTTCATATCATTGTTTACACCATCAATTTACTTTCAGTTGCCACTATCATTATCTCTTGCGTTAATCCTTTGTAAACAGCAAGGCCGGAGGAATTGAAAACTCCTCTGTACTCGTTGGGAGCAAAGTTATTTGTTGCTCTGTGCAGGTCCACGTCAACTATCTAGCCCGAAGCTAATTTCTGGCGCCGTTGTCACCTTCTTGTATCTCTTGGAGTCCTACTGGTTCGATAACCTTGGTATCTTTACCGAGGGAAATTTTCTGCTACGCTACATCTCACCTTCCACTTGGGGTAACCAACGAGGAGTGAGAGAACTATCCTCACCATATCAACAAGCTGAAGAAGCAAGCTGAGGCAACAAGTTTGAGAAAGAAGATAGACCACATGATGCAATCCAATGAGATGATGGTGGCCAAGACATTGAAAGCAAAGATGCTCTTAGAGAAGAGAGGTAAAAGAGAAAGAACGAAGATGGCAAACGATCCAAGAGAAAGGGTTGTGCAAGGCGGTCATTGAAGAGAGTAAAGCCCTTGCCGAGGAGAACAAGTCCATTGCCAAGCTTCTTGCCGAGGAGAACAAGATCATGTTGATGAACCGAGATGAAATGGATGATTTTTTTTAAACGAGGCAAAACATTTGCCATTTTCATTGATTAAGGAGAAGAGAGTTGCTCGGTTAATTAACGGAAATCCGAGCGAAAACCGGTACAACACGCCCAAAGAATGGGCACACCGATCGATCTGGCACCCACAAGACCACAAACACCGTCGAGGAAAGAACACCATCGAGGTTGCCTGCAATGTCATCGTCATCACCTCTCCTCGAGCAGGGGACTCCGACTTCGCCGCCGACGACCCGTCAAGACCTCTCCAAGCAAACGACACCCGAGGACCTCGTCGGCCATAGCCAAACAATCGTCCGAGGCATCGAGGACCGGAAGCTCCGATTTTGCTGAAGCGCTTCACGAGAGAAAGTTGCAAGCCTCGCACCGACTTAGTCCATCGCAACCTCCGAAGAACGCCGTCCTCTGAAACCGCCCTCATGGAGTCATCGTTGCCGCAAGGGCTCCGCCACGCGCATCGCCGACTTCTCTGTCACAGCGAGAAACAAACATAGGAGCACCCATCGGCGCATCGGACAGTCGGCATCAGAAGGACCAGTCGCGACCTAGCTCCGCGCTCCATCATTGTCGTCGCCACACAAGTCGCAACGCCCACCACCTACATCGCCGGACGGACACCAGCCGACCGCAATGTTGTGTGCGTCCAGCCTCTGGAATGCGCAAACAGGACCAAAACTCTTCAAGACGACGCCCCAAAGGAGGATGCGACGAGGACGCCGCCGTCGCCCGATCCGACGTCGGATCTTAGGTTTCCACCCGAAGAGCTTGACCCGAGGGTAGCACACGTCAAAGATCTCCACGGTGGCGCCTCCAAGGAGGGGAACGACGGCCGCAGCCACCGCCGCCACCGGACGACCAAGCCCGACAGGTCTTCACCCGGAGCATCTCGACAGCACCCCCACGCACCGCATCCCGCTGGCCCGCACACCTCCCCCGCAGCAGCAGCGCCACCGTCGCACAGCCCGCGCTTTTAGGCACCGCTCACCATCGCCGGCCCGGCAGCCGCGCCACCGGCGTCCCAGGTCCCGCGGGCCGTGACGAAGGGGCGAGGCGAGCCCCCCGCCAACCCGCACTGGATCTGCCGAGGAAGAGCCGCCGAGCGCCCACCCAAGCCGCCAGCGCGCCACCCGCGAGCACGACGAAGGGGACGTCCCCGATCTGGATCTTGCCGGCGAATTGGAGCGAGGAGAGGATGCAGCGCGAGCCGCAGCCGCTCCAAGGGCCGGATCCGGCCTTGGCAGGCCCGGAGGTGCGCCCGGACGCCAGCGGCGCGACCCACCGCCAGCCGACCACGGGCCGCTGGCACCGCACTCCGACGGAGGAAGCCCGACCGCCACCATCCCGGGGCACGCGCGGCTTAGCCCGCGTCCCCTCCAGTGGCGGCGAGGGGAGGGGGGGAGGGGGGGACACCGCCGGCGCCTGAGGATGCCCCCGAGTCGCCTGGGAGGGGGCGACACGGGGGGGGGGGGATGTGTGTCGTGAAATGGATGATTTGACCGCGGAGTGGCATGATATGTCAAGGATGGACATCTTGGAGTGAAGGAAGCAAGCACGTAGAGGCCATGGTGGTTCGGCAAGTGGTGGTGATGAAGAGGAGTTCATCTTGTGAGTGATGATGATGGTGATGAAGGACTTTTGAATTATTTTTTACGAAAAGTATTGAAAACTATGTTATTTGTGAAACTGCTGCTCGAATTATGATGAATTTGACGTCAATTCAATGAATCTTCAAACATTAATGTTTTTGGCTTATGGGTTCTGTTCGACTGCGGCCGAATCCAACCCGTAAAAATCACAAAAATTAATACTGCTAGAGATGCTCGAAGCGATTCCCACCAAACAGGAGGGCCGATCCTTGGACTCGCAAAATTTTAACACCTTGCTCTCAACTTTTTCAGATCATGTGCGAAGAAAGTGCAGCCCCCCAGAATCATCCGATGGAAGAAGCCCAGTTTTGGAACAGTAAAGATTAATGTGGATGCGTCATTCCATGTGGACATCCTCTCAGAAGCAACTGGGGTTGTTGCAAGAGACGAGAAGGGCTAGGTAATCTCAGCGGCAACTTGGTTTCTTCCACACATTGCCTCGGTTACCTCGGCGGAAATTGCAGCCGTTCGTAATGGCTTGTATCTGGCGGCTAATATTGGATGCAGTAATATTGAAGTTGAATCTGATAGTGAATTTAATATTGGATCCAGTAATATTGAAGTTGAATCCGATAGTGAATCGGCGCTGGAATTTGTCCTCTTGGCTGATAACTACTTGGGTCCAGACGTTACTGTCGTCCAAGAATGCTCGAGCTTGTCGTTGGAGTTTGCACACATCAAGTTTGTTAACTGTGCCAGAGAAGCGAACCAGGTGGCTGATGGTCTGGCCAGACATTGCTTCTCCTCGAAAGTCTCTGAAATCTGGAATGATTCTATACCATCCTTTGTTTCTCAATTCAATGGCTGAGATACGATGTTTTTCCCGGCAGACTTCCATCCTCCGCACATACTGCCTCTCCTCATCCCAATATATCGCATCTGCCACGATCTCCTTCAACCGAATACCGCCGCCACCGCTAAAGCCGCCCCCTCCGTCCACGTGGAACCTCCAATGGCGGCATCCCGCACGCTGATCCGCGCCACCCAGCTCTCCGTGGATCCCTACGACGGCGAGCTCGCACGCGTGGGAGACTAAGGAGTCCGGTACAGGACGGGATCACCTTGAAGCGCAAAACTCACAAGGGGCTGCTAGCATCTCTGCTTCGTCCTGCAATGATAGCGATGCATGCAAAAGTAAGTCCCTAGCCATGTTCAATAGTAGTAAGATTCAATTCGTGGAGATAGATCAAGTTCTTTTGTTTCTGTTAATTTGGGAAACTATCTTCTGATTCTATTCAGTTTTGCATGTAGTATCAATCTGGTGTCCTGCCCAGTCCTTCGTTCGTGATTTTTAGATTCATAAAAATGAATTAGGTGTGTACACGCAGGAGTTCATTTCTGCGAGAAAGTAAAGGAGAAGCTAGAGCTTGAATCTTACTAGCAGATATTGAAATGAATTCACATATACAGGTACGAAATAATTACAAGAAATGAGTTACCAAAAAATGCTTAGCTACATCGTTGTGTCCTAATTTCTAAATACCAGTTGCAAGACTTAGATAATGGCCTGAAGAGTTTGGAAGATACCTAATCACTGGATAAATCTAATTTTACGTTTCTAAACATAAATAGCTTTGCCTTTTTTTTCAGGTAAATACTTCATCGATGTCTATCTTATGAATGGATTTAGCCAGTTCTTGTGACCTTGTGCAAATAGACTTGCAAAAAATATATTGTTTCACTTGGATATTTCAGTCCGTTGAATGCACTTTTTCTATACCACATTTTATTATGTTGTGTTTATCTTTGATTTCTAAATTGTTCGTTCACTCTGTAGATGGAACCAATTATTTTTTGTGCCATGTGAGCTTCATTTTGCTTCCAATTTATCAAAGAATTAAATGTTGAAACTATTAGATTTTGACAATCAATCCACGTAATTTCTATTGTTTCGTACAGTGACCATGTTTTGCGTACATGAGGGAAAATGCTCATCTGAGCACGGGCACATATGCTCATGGTATCTGCACTGTTGGTTCCTTCCAAAATTCGTTCGGGTCCATGTATTTATGCATGTATATCACTGCGTATTCATTCTGCATGACCCACAATGCTCAAACAGTTAATGACACCTTTCCCGTTATGTTACATCCGGTCCAGATTATGGCAACCGATGTGGACCGTTTTCTGTACCGTTCTGGGCCATCCCATTAAACACAGAGTTTATCATGTGCACCTGAACACCCTCCACACTGTAATCATCGAGCTAATGTTGAAGCTATCGACAGGATACAGGAGGTTAAAATAATTAGTGTTACATCAAGACTTCTAATTGGTATTACAGCATAGTACGACAAATCAACTACAAACACACAACACACCAAATTATCGTTCAAACTCTAATGGTGCATGGTTGCATGCATTGTCCGAGAAGACTAGTCCCAACACAACCTCCCTACCAGTACTGACAAGACTTTTAGCTAGCCCCTGCCACACTAATTTCAATAGACTTAGTAAAATTATTTCTCCAGTGCCTATCGGTACATAGTTTTTGCACATACCGGGATTGCGAGGTTGCATTCGATATGTCGCCCGGCTTGTTGTGGGTTGCCCAGCTTGTTGTGGGTTGCCCATCTCATCTCCCTTAGAGGGTCTCAATAATCTAGCCAACATGTTACATGGTATAGATGCAGAATTGTAATCACCACATGCAGCATCTGCTTGCTAAGCTTCATTCTTGTGGTCGCTGCCACCCCTCTCCATATCCAAATGATTCATAGCAACTCTATTTTAGGGGAGACGAAATTCCAGTCCTAGGCATAATCTCAGCAAATGGTTGCACCTCCAAGAAATTAGCCGTTAGTTATGTAATTATTATCCAGTTATATGCATCCACACTCTGTGTCCCCAAGCGAACATTACTGATAAATATATATTGCATTTTTTTAATTTAGTTTTACTATAAACCGACAGCCTGGAACTTTTGCCTGATAGTTGCCTCTTGCATACATTGCAATGAGATCTGCTAGGGAAAAAAATCCTTAACAGTAGTGTTCAACTAAACAATGGTTGTTGCAGATCTACCACAAATTCCTAAACGGATCATAAACCTTACACTGACAGATAACAAACCATATAGAACAAATTTACTACGCCAGACCAAAAGCATGCTAGTACTACTAATGATCTGTTTCTGGCCAGATAGTAATTACCGCTTCAAATTCCTGTCATTATGTGCACGACAATTTTTCATATGCCTTCACGCAAGATGGATGGAGAAAATTGTGCGCACCTCTCAATCCATCCTAATCTTAGGGATTCATCTTTCGGGTTGACTGCTTTGGCACGGGAAGCGAGATCTCTCATCTCTCACGCATCCTCCTCACAGATATGTGCCTCTCCTTACGGCGTGCTGGCCCGGATCGACTTGTTGCGCACTGTCGTCCAACCCTTTCAAAAGTGGGAACATGGACGGAAAGAAAACAAATCATCAATAGAATAAGAAGTCAAAAGCAACTAAAAAGAAACAACGAGGTTCGAAAATCCATCACCAAACTATGGAGCGGCTACAGTATGAACTTCATCTCCTCAACAATGGTTTCACCTCGAACCTACGTCTCCCTCACCTCATCTTACTGCAGTATGGGCTGTAAAAGATAAAAGAATAATGCTTTTTCTACAGGACCGATAAAAGCTAACGTTCAGTTCCCAAGGCTCAGGAATATTTGTGTGGACGGACGTTACGGAGCCTCATCCATCACACTGACGGCCGTCACCATCCTGTCCCACTGTATAACACATGGTTGTACGTATCGCAGATTTTACTCGATTTACCAGCGAACCACAACTGTTGGAAAAAGCAGCTAGGAACAGATCCCAACACAACAATAAACAGCACAGATAAAGGGATCACATGTGCTCGGGAGTAGAAACTCCACGTTCGTACATGAGACCTTATCCTGATTTTCCCTTATTTGCAGGATGTGTGAATGTGTCACGACCAATTTGCCAACAGTTCATGACCTACTCATCATGAATAAGTGGTGATTTTGACACAAATGGGGGCACAAGTACAACACGGATAGCTACTGGCCTGCTGATCCTAATACGCATCAAAATTTCCAGCCTACAAGAATGTGTTCTAACATGTCTTTGTGACATCGTTCTCAGGTACGATGTGCATATGATATTTCATAATAAGCAATTGAAAAATGAAATGTAACAAAAATGTAAGCCAAGCGTGTCGTCATAACCTCATCGATGATGTAATAGAACAACTATCTCAAAAAGGGAAAGAAACTAGATGTGTACGGTATAATACTTGAAATTTTGCATCATGGCAGTAGGTTATGAGATCATGCTAAATGGAAGTTTTAAATAAAGTAGTAACTTTAGCTTCAATAAATGATAGATCTACTGAATAAACTTGATGAAAACAAGAATTTACTCAAAAGGCATCCACCCATAACATGTGTGCATGTGTTACAACATTGCAGAGCTCTATTTTTTATGTTAATCTTTCAATGGTCCATTTTTATCCAGTTTCAGCATACATGGAAATTATGCAGTCACCTTCCTCAACTATTGGGAGAAAAACTCTAGAAGGAAGCCACTATTGTTTTCAATCCATTCATATTTCCTGGAAGAAACTTGCATGTCTTAAGTCTATGTTTTAATACCTTGTAGAAGTTTGTTTTGTAGTTTGGAGGGTGTCCAATATTTTTGCTGCAGTCGGAGTGATGTGGTCTTCGTGGAAGCAATGGCTAAGGTCGTCGGTGTGCACAACGGAGCATGATTGTGAACTTCTTGTGTCTGCCATAATATTTTACAACTTAATATAATATTTTATTGTGCTGATGTGATTTTTAAATGCATCGCTAATTGAGAAGTCAAATTTTTTGGAGGTTCAGTACAATGTAACATTGTTTGAAGTCTACATGGATCCAGATGGGGAAATAATTTGCTATGAATATTTTTTTATTTACTGATTGATTTGACTTTAAAAAAAATTCAAGGGCGTGTTAACCTACATGATTTTTCTTAGGTTCATCATTGCTCATAAGTATTGCAGATATAGGATGTTGGAGAAGATTTTTTTTTTGAGAAAATATGGGCATCCTTAGGCCCAAATTTAGCATTTTGACATAAAAATAAGATAAATACGAAAAAACCTGTGGACACATAGGGCTCAATTCCAGTGTGTGTGTGTGTGTGTGTGTTACGAAGACGTGCACCGCACGTGCATACTAACTACTCCCTCCGTTCCGCAATATATGTCGTTGGAGAAAGCTTTCCGACCAGGTGAAATCAGTAGAAATTACATCACTGTCCCCCTACCCCCACGCCCCAGTCTGTCGCCCACCAGCCCAGATCCGGACAATTTGACCGCGAATCCACCACGGATCTGGTCGGATTCGATCTCAGGGGGACGCCGTTGCTCGATCCCGAGCCGCCATAGCCATCTTCGTGGGAGCCCCGTCCTCTTGCCTTGCCGGCCACGTCCTCCAACCATGGCGACGGCGTATGGCGGCGCTTCTGTGTGTCTGCACTACCTGCGCGTCGACAAGTAGTTCCCCAAGAACTGCCGCCGTGTGGTGGTGATGGCCTCTGATGGCGGGGAGGAGGGGGCGGAAGAGATCATGAATTCGTGGTGGCGGAGGTGCGAAGGAAGGTGGATGCGCGCGGGGTTCGCCGGCGTCCTCGGCGAGGCGAGGACGGTTTCTTGGTGGAAGGCAGGTGGATGAGGCTGGCGAAGGGGAGGAGAGGAGAGGCCGGCGACGAGGGATCTGGGAGAGGAGAGGCGACAAGGGATCTGAGAGAGATGGGGGAGTCTGGCTCGTGACGATGAGTGATTAGGCTGGCAAGTGGAAGGGTATTTTACGAAACTCCAATAATTACGTAGCTTACCAAGATTTGTACATAGAAGTCTAAAACGACTTATATTTTGATACAGAGGGAGTAGTTCATTGTAAACGATATATCTATTGTTTGAGGAATAAAGTCTTTTACCTGTTCAAAAGAAAAACTTTTAACACCTGATGGCGGATTTCAAATCGGCACAGCAGCAGCAGGACCCGCCTGCCGTCCGAAAACAGCGCGGCACCCCTCTGTACTGACTGTACCAGGTAGAGATGCACGGACAGAAATCAATGCCAACTCATCAAAGCGTTTCCCCCACCCACATCATAAATCCGTAATCTTCGCAATAAAAGAAGGAGATTCCCTCAACAATACACCAGCAGTATATACGAACGTGGTACTCCAATCTCCGTACGTATACTCACTACGTACTCACGTAGAGTAGTGGTACCAAAGCCTTGTCCCCGCACACACACAAAACATCACAGTGCCTGCCAAATGCGTGCGTCCCGCCGTCCGCCGGCCCCACAAGGCAGGCAGCCTCACCCGCCCTACCCTCCATCCACGTGCCCCTCACGTGCCCAGTTTGAACCAACCCCACCCCAACGGCTCTCTGTCCACGTCGACCCGTCGACCGTTGCGCAGACTCGCAGGCAAACGCTCCTCCGCAACAGACCAAAAATAACCAGCCGTATTTCACCACTCCGAAGCTCGCTCTAACCTCAGTCATCACCACACACCTGATCCCCAAACACCAGTCTCCGTAGATCCTAGGTAGTTCGCCGGAGGCGAACATCATCAATGGCGGCGGCCTTCACGGACGAGGAGAGGGCGGTGGACGACGCGCTGGGCTACCCCAAGGCCTACGCCAGGCTCTGCAGGGGCGCCGCCGGCGCGCTCGGCCTCCCCTACTCCCACGGCCCGCCCACCGCCTTCCTCCCCTACGTCCTCCAGCCCCACGAGGTCAGCATTCATCTCCCCCCGCAGATTCATCCTGGTCTGACTCTGTCTGACGGCGGCCGTCCGGGGTCCTGATTGATGATGCAGGCGCTGCGGGCCAAGGACCTGAACGACACGTTCCCGGTGGTGGACGCGGAGGCGCCGCCCACCGCCAACCCGCGGGGCTTCGCCAACCTGCTCTGGAAGCAGCTCCACCACCTCGGCAACGCCGGATTCGACCCCGCGCTCTTCCGGGTCGACGCCTACGGCAACGTCCTCTACCTCCACGCCGACCAAGCCTCGCCGCTCGCCTGGGACGTCCACCACTGGTTCCCCTGCGCCAGTAAGAACCACGAGACGATCCGGTTCTACTTTCACCTGACTGACGGAGGTCTCTGCTCTGTTCTGCCTTCTCAACTGTATAATTCTGATGCTTGGTTTTCCTCAATCTGCAGGGGGTGGGAGGACGGTACCGAGCAACCTGCGGATCATGCAGCTGCAGGCGGCCAGGAAGAAGCACAACAAGCTCGAGTTCCTCGTCCCATGGTGGGATCTGCAGCTCGGCGTCTCCGTCAACCAGTTCCTATCCATTTTCGCCTCCAACAACGCCGACTTCAGGAACAGAGCCTTCGCGTTCCTCTTCGCCGACGGGGCCGACGAGGAGCTGAGCTCGCTGCAGCCGGCGGAGGCGCACGCCTTCCCGCAGCATTTCGCCGAGATGAAGAAGAAAGTAGGCCTCGCGCCTGCCGCCATCGTCTCCGCACGGGGCTCCTCCGACACTTCGGTGCTCAGATCAGTTGACGCCAACAGACCACTGAGGTCAAACTACCCTTTGATCGGTACGAGAATTTCTCGCATCAATTTCCTTATTTCCTCACATCTGCAGGTGAGCTAGTACGTATGAATAATTGGGTCCTCATTATGTAGCTGCAAAGAAATTCTCGGGGGACAAGGACGAGAACTCGGCAGCCCACGGCCATGGTGGCAACTCGATGATGAAAGAGAACAACAATCCGGATGTTGACGGCTACATCAGCAACCCTTACATGTCCATATCCATGGCTAGGGACTCGCTGAGGCAAAGAGAAGAGGCCAAGAAGAAGCAAACTGAGCTCACTGAAATGGAGAATGAGGTGACCGAGATGCGGCAGAGGAACGAGGAGGAGAGGGTAGCCATCCAGGACCTGGAGGCTCAGCTGATCAAGAGGCGTCGGCGAGTAGAGAAGTGCCGGCGCTTGGCAGACGCCCAGGCCAACTACAAGACGGTGCTCGAGAAGATGATCAGAGACGCCATGCACCAGTAAGCAGCATGATCCTGTAAAACCAAGAACCAGTAATTTATTTGGAGAATCTTAATTGGTGCTAATATTTCATTGTGGTGCGAAATGCAGGAGCGTTGTGTACAAGGAGCAACTTAGGCTGAACCAAGCTGCAACCAGTACCCTCATGGCGAGGCTGGAGGCCCAGAGAGCAATGTGTGACTCGTCTGAAACTGAGCTCCGCAAGAAGTATCAGCACAAGGATGATCTGGAGAGGCAGGTGAAGCCTTTCATTGATCAAGCAAGGAAGAGGTACCGGGTTGACGATGAAGTTCCAGAGGAAAGGCACTGTGAGAGTTTCAGGTACTTGCCAGAAAGAGTATCGAGGAGCAGCCCTCTCAAGCAGGAGCTGAGGGTTTTCCTGGAGGAGGCTCGGGGTCATTCAGATGCATACATTTCCCTGGAGGGGGATGAAATTGGAGAAGAAGGGGCCTCAACAATGAGTTATGTCAACACTGAGCAACCTTCCAAGGTGATAAGCTTCCCAAGAAGGTCCTCCACCCCCAGTGAAGAAAACAAGAGTTATACTGAAAGAGGAAGAGCGTCAGTCAGAGAGAAGCCAGAACAATCGGCGATCAGAGAGCGGCATCGTAGCAGGGGAAGGGAAAGAAAGGAAACGATGTCATCAAGGGGCGTTGGCACACCTATCAAGTCAAGAGATGATAAGGGAAAGGCGGCCATGCTTGAGTCTGAGACTGAAAGGTCTCATCATGCAAGCCAGAGAGTCTCATTTCCAAGGACCCCCTCGGTTCCACCAAGTCCTCCATACAGAGCGACCGGTGTTTACGGAACGCCGAGGTACCCCATAGAGCAGTCACTACCAGTGCAAAAGGATGAGGAAATGCTTCATCCTCGACGCGTTGTCAGGTCAGAAGACAATGAAAACATGAACTACAGAGGCAAGGGCAATGTTGATAAGTGGCTTCACATGCTCATGGAGGACCAGAAGGAAAGAAAAGAAGCGGCATGCCATTCTTCGGAAGATCACAATGCCGCCGAGGACAACGGTTCGGATGATGAGCAGGAAATTCAAAGCAGAATCGATGATGACGACGAGAGCTGCAGGAACGAGATCACCGAATGCGCCGAGGAGGGGATCGTGGAGGTCGGTGGTGAGAATGCTGTTACTCATCATGGCACGCCAAGTTGCAGGAATAGCTTTGACATTAAGCAGGAGAAAGGGGAAAGGAAGATCTGGTTCCCGAGGTCCGACAGCGGTAGGGGTTTCCGGTCCCTGCCTTCCTCTCCTTCCAAGATCCTGGGAATGAGAAGAGGCTCCGAGATACGGCCTAAGGTGGTTGGCGACGACGATCGCAGAAACGGCCACGAGGACTCGGTGTCTACTAGCAGCAGCAAGTTCCTCAGCAAATGCAAGCAGGCAATCAAGAAAGCGGTACACAAATGAGGCAATCTCAGCCCCTGCGTCTATTCTTTTTCCATTTGGTGTGTGTGTGTTATTAAGTTTGTCTGAAGTGCCATTATTTGTTTCTGAAGCTGAATAAGTTAGTGAAGCATAGCTTGCAGACTTTGTGTCTGAGGTTCTGCCTGTAAAACATTTGTGGTTAGTTTAGTGATCACCATTGTGTGATCACAATTTCTTGGTGTGTGTGTGTACAACCATTTGTCGATCTATGAAAAGAGATAGAAAAGCATAAGAAGTTTGCTTTTTTAATTGTTTGTTTGTGTAACTGAATTGGTTAGTGATAACTCTGTCAGTAACCTTTGAACATTTCTAGTCAGTGACCAGGGATAAGATTGCAGCGATCAGATTGGCGTGTAAGATAGAATTAAACTCACTCTTGAATTCATTTTGTTCTTGATATGCCCTACGTTAAGGAGGATTATCCGATTAGAGAGGCTGTAATTCTGTAACCGAAAGGAGAGCAGAGAGACAAATTGAGGAGCAAAACTTGTAAACATGAGCTTCAGATTGGCTCTCATGACATGGAGTTGCGCCACTTGGGGGTCCGCCGCGTCGGCGTGGGCGTCGCCGTCGCCACGCCGGCCCTGCCGCCCTTCTTCCCGCTCGCCGCCGGCGTCCGCCGCTCCATGCCGCTGTCGGAGTCCTCGATCCTCGCGACGTCGGCGCCCACGCCGCCGCCGAACAAGAACGAGCTCCACTTGAACCCGCCGACGCCGCCGCGCCGCCGCCTCTCGGAGCCCAGCCTCTCCACCTGATCCTGCAGCGCGGCGCACTGCACCTGCAATCCCAAACACGCCGCCGCCGCCGTCAGATGAGACGGATGAATGTGATAAGAACCGTCGGTGGAAGATCGGAAAGTGTCCGGCGAACCTGGAGCCTGGCGACGTCCTCGCGCAGGCGGCGCATCTCCTGGTGCTGCGCCAGGGCCTCGCGCTTGGAGGGGCACCGGCCGCTGCCGGAGTGGAGGTCCGGCGCCGCCGGGCTGCAGGGGACCCTGGCGGCGCTGAAGGAGGCGCCCAGGTCGGCGAGGCGGTTGAGCTTGCCGTGCTCCGAGAAGAGCACCTGCATCACGGAGCGCACCGGCAGCCGGTCGTTCTGGACGGCGTGCGCCGCCGCCTCCGCCGACAGCTTCCGCGCGTCGATCAGCCTCCACAGCGACTTGCGCTCCTCTTTCCCGGCGCCTGGGTGCGCCTGGCACAAATACCCATCAGAACCACGAACATGTTTCAGTCGAAAATATATATGAAAATGAACACTTTTTGTCTTGTCATCCCAATTTTGCACCCCACAAACGAAATTCAGTCAAACTTTCGGAATGAGCATGCATTCGTATGTTTGGGATTAAGAACATCTTCAATAGTTTTTTTGAAGCATTTGATGGCCAAAAATGTTGCTTCAACAGTTCTTTTATTGTAAAAATTGCCAAAAAATAAACAATATCAAATACTGCAAATATACAACACTTGGATCGCTGTCGTAGAACGCAACGCCACAGTAAAAAAACATGGCATGCTACTATCGCTTTCACTTCGTGTCGTTGCCGCCATCTAATCCAACGAAATTCGGTCGATTCCACGTCCACTGCTAGTCGCCGCTGTTGGATCCACCATCCTTGTTATCATCGTGCCTCCACCCCGTTCGAATAGTGTCGCCTCCACAACATCCCTCTTCCTTCATTGTTGCATCCACCAAAATCCGGTTGATTCATCGTCGCCCCGTCCCATCGTCGGATCCATTTTGTCGCATGATCGAGCACCGGCGCCAGCCAGCCTCCGGTCCACGGCGTTTGTCTGTGATGGTTCGGTCTCTACCCCGATGAGCTCATGTGCGATTCGGCGGACATCGCTACATGTGTGTTCAACATTATGTGTTGGAGACTCGACCAACAAAAGAACGCGATGAAATTTTCAGAGGTCGCATCTCGGGCGGAGGCAAAATTTATCGGTCCCGGTATTGACAGCACGACCATACAAAGAAGAGAGAGACATGTATTGTCCTCAATCTAGTCAACGCCCATGAAAGCGACGAGGCATCCATGATGAGGTATGCGAAAGAAAATCCACACCTGGTGCATGCAGAGATGGAATGGTTCTGAAGAAAGAGCCACGAGCGCAAGAAGAATGTTGCAATGCCTTCGATCAATGAGGTGGAGGAGGGAGGACCCCTAGAATATCAAGGTTGAGGAGAAGGAGAACAATGACACTGAATGAGAGGACCCCGAGAATGAGATTTATTAGTGTCTCGGTAGTAGACCTGGGCATTATTCGGGTCGGTCTAGGTTTGAGCCGAGCTTTGCAAAGCCCGACCTCAAAATCTCAAGCCCGAGCCTGGCCAAGCCCGAAACACATGAACATTGCCATTTTAAAATTAAAAATAGTTTTTTAAGATATTTAAATGATATATTATACCTATATTTTTGATAAAATAATAATTTATGCCTTTTTGGGCTTTTTCTAGCTTTCGGGTTGGGCTTCAAGTGAAAAAGTTGAGCCAAAGTCAGGTACGATTTTTGGGTCGGGTTGTCCATGCCCAAGTCTAGTCGGTAGTCTAGTCTATGAAAGTAAGTTTGGATGTTTAAGTCTGAATATTTTAAGATTGTTGCATGTTTGAACCTTTTAATGTTTAAGAGCTTATAATGATGCAATGTGATGATTAAGTAGACTGGATGTTCGTTTCAATAAAACAATTTGATGTGTAAATGCTTTAAAATAGAGCAACCATTGAAGATGTACTTTCCAATATCCTAAATTTTATCTTGACAACTTTTCCCCCTCAAGTAGCGCTATCAAAGATGCTCTAACAATAGGAGGTAGCGCACTGCTGGATTACGTAGAGATCCAGCAAAGTTGGGTGGCAGACGAAGAAAGAATACAATTACATTGGGGCGAAGAGGGTGCAGATGCAAAGCAACGAGGGAGGATTAGAGTGGAGTGCGAAAAAACTACGCCATGAGGGGGGTTTGAATGAGTCGAAGGTGTCAGAGCCCTAAGTGTCTGCGGTTCGGATTTCCGCAAAGCTTTTCCTAGTTTGGCTCATATTTGTGGGAAAGCGAATATATGGATCAACCCACGAACGAATACAACGTCGTGTTGGACGGCAAAATGGCTTTGCCCGACTCCAACGAGGGAGGGACGATGACGGTGACGCGCATTCGGCTCGCTTTAATGCTTGTATTCGTCGTTAGATGATTTACAGATCTAGATGTACGGATCTAGACGTAATTTTATTTTCTCGTATTCGTTATACCGTTGTGATTGAAAATGAATAGATCCAATTTTTTTTAATGCGGTAGACGCGAATCCGTCGCCTGCAGATATCATGAGCAACAGTATGCATGCCAACATTTGGGACGGATGATAGGGACAACACTTGTAAAAATGAGAAGAACATTGGAGCAGATCTCCACTTTGAATTGTCCGGGATGCATTTCGATCTGATAGCGCCAGTACGCATGCCCATACTAAAAAGATGAATCGTGTCTGTCTGCGATGGCAGATTTGAACATCTTCAGGACATGCTCTGTCCACGTCTGCAGAATAACTGCTGCCTGACAACTTGATCCACACACTATCAGATATGATCTTTGTTCTACTCTACTGTGAACACTAGAGCTGATAGATAGACAAACAGTGGCGTGGATGAGAACAAAAGGGCACCGGAGTAATAGAGACAAGAGGGATTAATTAGATATTCCACCTATTCCATTCCCCAGTGTGGCAATCAACAGGTAACATTTTGTTGTCTAGCAGTCGGAGCTTCCCGTGACCACACCCACCATGCATCGTAAAGCTCGGTTATTAACAATATCACTAATCCTTACTTTGGTTTGCACAGTAGAAATTTTGAAGGAATTTCACAGGATAGGATTCGTAGTAGGAAAACATATTTTGAAGCTCTTTATCTTGTTGGAATGGATCCTATTTCCATGGAGGATGAGAATCAGTCGTTCACATTTCAAAGAATTTTCCTTTAGCTTAGATTCAATAGAAAAATCCGTATCGTGCTAATCAAATGACATCTAATTTTCTATAAAAATGATGTACATGTCATCTCACTTTTTATAGTTTTTCTATTCTTATCCTATAATCTAAATAAAAGCTAATTATTTTTGTACTATGATCTTTATGCCAGCATGGAGATTACTCTATATCATGTACCGTACCACGCTGGTGTACTGTCCCATGCATAATGTAGTGGTCAAACACAAAAACACATGTACTACGCGTCTCACAAGTTTTCACGCGGTCCTCTGGCGATTGATCAAAAGTACAAACTGCAACGTTGAGAAAGATAAAAACTGCAGAGGGAATTAAGCAGCGAGCGCATGCATGCATGCATGTTCACCTTGAGGTAGGTGTCGACGGCGCGGTAGAGCGCGTCGTCGGCGGCGCGCGCGTGGGCGGGCACGGCGCGGGCGAGCTCCTCCAGCTCGGCGGGCCGCAGCCCGGCCTCGAGCGCGGCCTCCGCCAGGTACGCGTCCACCAGCCTGGCCACCCTCGCGCCGGCGCCGCCGCCGGCGCCCTTGCCGCCCTCCTTGAGGAACCCGCGCACCAGGCGCAGCACCAGCGGCACGTCCAGCAGCGTCGACCCGGCCCGCCCGAACGCCGGGATCATCACGGCAGCCAGCGTCGCCTGGTCCAGCCGCCGCGCCGCGCGGGACTCCAGCTCCCGCAGCAGCGCCGCGTCCGCGCCCACCATGCTCCCCGCCCGGAGCAGCTTGAGCAGGAAGTCGCACGCGACGCCGTCGTCGGAGGCCGCGCCGTTGGGGGGCGGGTCCGGCGGGAGCGCGGCGACGAGGGTCTCCAGGAGCAGGCGCTTCCTGAGCCACGTGGCGGTGGGGCTCTCCGGGGGCAGGAAGCGGCCGGAGGCGGAGGCGGCCACGTCCGGGAGCCACTTGGCGGCGTAGTGGGACAGCACGCTCGCGAGGAGGTCCGGGCGGGGCTTGGAGTTCACGGCGGCGACCGTGCGCGCGAAGCTCTCCACGTCGTTGACGTAGGTGTCGTCGACGCATGCTGCGAGCGCCCATGGCTCCGGGGAGGGGCGCGCGTGCTCGGCGTCATTGGCCGCCGCCGCCGCCGCGGTGCCGCGGGCGCGCGGCGACGGGGTCCTCGGGCTGTGGCTGTGAGACGAGGACTTCATGGCGGGGCTGCGCGCGAGCTCGGAGGTCGGCGGGTTGAAGCTCACGGTGTTGCATCGGTGGATGTGGATGTATGGACCAAAGAGCTACTCGTAGTAGAAAGCGAGGGTGTGGGCGAGGGATGGTGAGATGTTTGGAGCCGTGCGTGTACGTGGCTGGCTGGCCATGATAAACGGGGGTGCTTCCGAGTGAAATGCATGGTAGAAGTACTCCAGTTGTAGCAGTAGTACTATGTGCAGCTACTACTGTCCATGAGTCCATCAATCTCTGGACCGGCAGGTTTAAACAGTATCATGTGCGTCA
Source organism: Bromus sterilis (assembly GCA_950022295.1). Lineage (NCBI taxonomy): Eukaryota > Viridiplantae > Streptophyta > Magnoliopsida > Poales > Poaceae > Bromus > Bromus sterilis. The sequence continues at coordinate 28,363,204 of OX465597.1, read as the reverse complement.
TTTGTCCTTGTTCGACATTATGTACGTACTTCTACATAGGTATGTTTAGTTTATCATCATTTGTACAGCGCTACACATGTGTAATTAGGTTATCTGTAACATCGTGAAGATGAATGTACATACACACACATCAGATCTTATCTGGTCTGGTTGCCTCGTGAGCTGTAGATTGTTGCCCTACACCTTTAGTTTCCCTTTTCTTTTGGTTATGATTTCTTTAGATGAAATCGGAAAGGGGTAAAACCCCCTTTCTTTTCCTAAAAAAAGCGCACACACACACCATCACACATACATTCACATTGTCACTTTGCTCAATTTTTTTTACATTATCCCTTCGTTCAAGATTGTCTCCTCGTTCAAGATCCGATGACCGGACAACATAAATTGCACCACAGAGAATGTTGCTTAAAACTTGTTGTTTGTGTGGTCTGTTTATCTATAATAGGGATAGTTCTCATCCAAAACTCCAATGTTATCGGATATTGGTCCCATAGTGCATTGTTTTGATGGCAATGCTTGAACTTAGTGGCGAAGCTAGCATCCGATTACGACTAGGGCTCGGTTATCTGGAGTGATGCATTTTGTATATTGGATGGCAATTTAGAGCGAACGTTCGCTCCAGGACATGGCAAGTGTCAACATTTTTATGACAACGTGCTGCGTTTTTGAGGTTTTTTGGCAATTGTGTACTCCGAATTGCCATGCATTTGTACTGCAGATGCCATACAAATCATTTGAAATTGTCATGCCCTGGAGCGAACATTCGCTCCCTATACTTACCGTTGTATATTTGTAAGAAGGATTTACAAAGGCTATTGGCACTGGACCTAGGGTTATAGCTCTAACTGTCCTAGGTACGTCTTCGCATGCTTGAACTCGCTCTTTCCTCTTCATGTTTTCTTAAATTGGTTGTATTCTGGTTATGTTAAGGGTTAGAGTCCAATTCAAAAATAAAATGACCACACATGACACTAGTAGAAAATGGGGCATCCGTCTAAGACTTTAGTACCGGTTTCCTTACGAACCGGTACTAAAGGGGTCTTTCGTACCGGTTTAGGTGTCCAGGCGGGCGAAGAGCTTTCGTACCGGTTCGTGAGGGGCTTTCGTACCGGTTCGTGTTACGAACCGGTACTAAAAGGTCCAGAAAACCTTTAGTACCGGTTCGTGACACGAACCGGTACTAAAGGTTTTCCTTTCGTACCGGTTCGTGTTACGAACCGGTACTAAAGGGTCTGACAATTTAATTAAGTCACTGTACGTGTGTGATCAGCGGGCAGGTAATCACAAATTTTAGTACCGGGCGCCATCCCCTTGACGTGGACGATATCGCCGCTAAACAACTTCAACGGGGCTAACGATTGTTTCGCCTATTCGCCGAGCCGGGGAACATTTTTCACTTTTTTTACTGATCTCCTTTTGTCAGCTGGACCATCTCTTTCAAAGTACGAGGGTTTCAAACGAAAACACATGTGTTTCAAAAAAAAATCATTTTTCTAAACTTATTTCAACTCAAGACTTTTTTTGCATTCAACATGCAACATTCAAAGCCACATACTAAAATTTCAATCCTTTCTGACTTCATTTGCTATTTTTCATGCATTTAATGATTTATTTTGAGTTAAATGACCCTGTATTGGAAAGCACTACAACTGAACTCAGAAACAGTTGAAACTTGGCATGGTATCATCATTTGACCCACATAGCATGTGTGCAAAAGTTGAGAGGATTACGGCAAAAACTGGATGCACTTCGTGTACAAACTGGACCATCTCTTTCAAAGTACGAGGGTTTCAGACGAAAACACATGTGTTCCAAAGGCATTTCATTTTTCCAAACTTATTTCAACTCAAGACTTTTTTTGCATCCAACATGCAACATTCAAATCCACATACTAAAATTTTAACCCTTTCTCACTTCATTTGATATTTTTCATGCATTTAATGATTTATTTTGAGTTAAATGACCCTGTATTGGAAAGCACTACAACTGAACTCAGAAACAGTTGAAACTTGGCATGGTATCATCATTTGACCCACATAGCATGTGTGCAAAAGTTGAGAGGATTACGGCAAAAACTGGATGCACTTCGTGTACAAACTGGACCATCTCTTTCAAAGTACGAGGGTTTCAGACGAAAACACATGTGTTTCAAAGGCATTTCATTTTTCCAAACTTATTTCAACTCAAGACTTTTTTTGCATCCAACATGCAACATTCAAATCCACATACTAAAATTTTAACCCTTTCTCACTTCATTTGATATTTTTCATGCATTTAATGATTTATTTTGAGCTAAATGACTATGTAATTGGAAAGCACTACAACTGAACTCAGAAAAGGTTGAAACTTGGCATGGTATCATCATTTGACCTACATAGCATGTGTGCAAAAGTTGAGAGGATTACGACAAAAAATGGATACACTTCGTGTACAAACTGGAGCATCTCTTTCAAAGTACGAGGGTTTCAGACGAAAACACATGTGTTTCAAAGGAATTTCATTATTCTAAACTTATTTCAACTCAAGAATTTTTTTTGCATACAACATGCAGCATTCAAAGCCACATACTAAAATTTTAACCCTTTCTGACTTCATTTGCTATTTGTTATGCATTTAATGATTTATTTTGAGCTAAATGACCCTGTAATTGGAAAGCACTACAACTGAACTCAAAAACGGTTGAAACTTGGCATGGTATCATCATTTGACCCACATAGCATGTGTGCAAAAGTTGAGAGGATTACGGCAAAAACTGGATGCACTTCGTGTACAAACTGGACCATTTCTTTCAAAGTACGAGGGTTTCAAACGAAAACACATGTGTTTCAAAATCATTTCATTTTTTCCAAACTTATTTAAACTCAAGACTTTTTTTGCATCCAACATGCAGCATTCAAATCCACATACTAAAATTTCAACCCTTTCTCACTTCATTTGATATTTTTCATGCATTTAATGATTTATTTTGAGTTAATAGGAAATTTAGAATTTTATATATTTTTATTTTTTTCAAAATTAAAATTAATAATTGCATCTGCATAAAGATTACTATTACCTTTAGCAAATTATAAGATTTTCAAATTTTCAGGTTTTAGGTTTGGCAAAAAAATATTAAAAATTAAAAAAATAATTAAAAATAATACAAATTTAAAAAGTTAATTTTATCTATTTATTCAACATTATTATTACATCATTAAATTTTTTATTAAAAGAATTATCTGGAATTTAAACAATAAAAAAATGTGACATCGACCAACATGTTAATAGGATTGATATGATACTAGTATCAACAACATGCGTGCGAAGCACTTGGAAGTGGGAGGGAAAGGAACTCGGAAGTTAAGCGTGCTAGTGTTGGAGTAGTGTAAGGATGGGTGACCGACTAGGAAGTTTGACCAGAGGTAAGTAATTTGACTAGAGATTAAGTGTAGTTAGACACTAATGGAAATACTAGATATTCTAAAAAAAGAGGGAGTGAAAAATAATTAGAAAAAAAATGAATAATTTTTTTTTAACGAAATAGCCTTTAGTATCGGTTCGTGTTACGAACCGGTACCAAAGGTCTCCAGCCCCGCGGGCTCCTCCGTGACCACGTGGAGGCACCTTTAGTACCGGTTCATAAGGAACCGGTACGAAAGGGGAAGGGTTTTAGTACCGGATCTTTAGTACCGGTTCCAAAATCGGTACTAAAGGCCCTTTGGAACCGGTACTAAAGGGAGGGTTCTCTACTAGTGTGAGTACTCCCTTCGTTTTAAAATAAATATCGTTGGTTTATTTAAATATGAATGTATTTAAACTTATTTATACAATTAGATATATCTAATCAAATTTACGACACTTATTGTCAGATGAAGAGGGTACCTAGCTACTAGTAATATTTTATTTTTTATTTTTTGAACAAGAGGTAGTTTGTTCACCATGCGTGTCACGGGTGGTGCATGACTTGCATGGTCCTGGCCAACTGAGACACCACCGCCGGTGGTGCTCCTGTTTGGAAGCTCCCTGCAAAACAATACTCCTAGTATTTGGCAGCAACGATCGAAGAGAAAAAAACGGATAAAATGTCAGTGTCAGAGGCCGGTGGCGTGCAAATGAATCCGCCGCGGAGGCGACAACACACTGCACGTTCAAATCCAACGCAACGCAAATATACCCGGCCTTACTATCTGCCCGTGTGCGAGCGAGCAGAGCAGCGGCAGTGCACGCAAAATCAGAGTGATGGCGCGTTCTACGGCTCCGGGCCACCGGCTGGCTGTATGCGTACGTTGCCTGCCCGACACCGACGCAGCGGGACGGGCCAAGAAGCTTGTGTATTTTTCTCCTTGGAAATGCATGCATGGCCGACGTACTGGATCCGGACGCGGGTTGCCTATCGTGGTTTTCAGAGCAACTTCAGCCGCGGCCTCCCAAGAGGCCCCAAGCCGGCACTATTTACGCCGGATAAATGAATTTCGCCTAGTCGTGTTCTCAAGGGTTTAAATAGCGTCAGATTGGACTAAACTTGAGTCTGGCGATCCCAATTCGACCCAGCGCGCTGGGTCGCTTGGGGTGCCGGATAAAGCGAAAAGCGCCGAGTGACCCACTGTCAGGGCAAACCTTCCAAAATCGGCCACCTCTCTCCCCACCATCCTTGCCGTCGCCGGCGCCGCGCCACCGCAAGGCATCCTGAAAGCTCAAGAATGATCAGAGGAGGAGGGGGTGAATGATCACTTCTAAAAATTCTAAGGAACTTAAAAGGAATTCATGCAAACAACGAAGGACTAAAGACATCTCGAAGGAAATACTGTATCGAAAGATATACATAGCTCCAAAGGATTGGGAGCGAACGTAAACATCGAAGACAAACAGGCAACGAGTAAATACTTAATGTAAATGCGAGAAAGAAAACGAGCCTGACACAACGATGTTTGGTAAACCAGTTCACACTCTGCAAAGTGCTACGTCTGGTTGGAGGGACTGCTGATTGAACACCTGGAGCAAAATTCTCTCCGTCCTATTCTCCACTGCAACAAACTCCTCGAGCTTGTCCAGTTTTCACTCGTGGTAGATGATTCAGGACATCTCCGAGACCTTTACAAACTTCCTTCAGCAGCGACAATTTCTCTTCGACTGCTTGACAGGCAACGCCTAACCGTCTATGAGACTTGCAGTTCTCCAAGATAAAAAGACCGTCTAATCTCAACCTAAGTCTCTGTGAATTGCTCAACTCAGTTCAGACTTGGGTTTTGGTTTTCTCTCGATGGATCTCTCTTGGGATGCTCACAGTACTTCTGTCTTAGAATCTTCAGTGGAGCAGCCAACCCGAAATGGCGGGTAGGTGCGGGGTATTTATAGTTGGCGATCCCGATGGGTAAAATGGCTGAAGTGACCCGATGCGACCGCTTGACGCGTGTCCACAACGGTCGGATTCCAATCACTGCGCAACTTTACTTGAGGAACAAGTAAGCTGACTTACCGAACGAGTTCTCTCTCGAAGGCACGAAGTGCGATGACTTTGCCTTTGAGCTATTCACTCGATTCAGTAAGATTTCTCTCGGTAGGCTTTCGTGGGTTTATGTTGAGCAGAGCAAATTCACTTCGACAAAGATCTCAACTAGCAAACCCCTCTTGATAGTACAGTTTTTCCTACGACTCAAGAAAACAGAGAGAAACTAATAAAAAGGCTAAGTCTTCGACCAGCTTCAGCTTTCTCCTCGTTGCGCTTTTACTCGAGAGAGTCTTCTTCTTCAACGACATTTTTAGGGGTCGTCTTCCTTCAAAGGTTTCGGTAGTTGACTCCAGCTTCGTTGCAGTGAGTTGTCCTTCGACTTTCTCCTTGCGAACTCCATTTTTTCGGAACCTAAGTATCTGTTTATACTCGAAAACAATATTAGTTCCACTTCTGCTTTGTCCAACAATGTTCAAAACCTTCGGGGGCAAAACTAGCTCTTACACAGCCGCTGCACCGCCGCCAAACACGCCGTAAAACGGCCGTTGCTCGCCCCGTTGTCCTTTCCCGACCCAGCACACCGGCGGCGCCCAGCCGAGCACACCAGCGCCTGGTCGCGCCCGCCCCGCGCCCCAAGTGTTCAGCGAATTGCCTGAACCACACGTCGTGATGGACTCCGACGACGAGGCGCTGTTCTCCATGCTAATGGATGAAGAGGCCACCGCCGGCGCCCAGGACGAGGAGCACCTCCTGATGCTCGCCGCCCTGGGCGACCTGTTCGCCGCCAAAACGGCGCCGCAACGAGGTGGCTTCAAGATGGGCCTCCGGAAGGCAAAAGAGAGGCGACGTTCCGAAGGCTACTTCTTGCTCTACTTCAACTACTTTGCCGACGTTCCCCTGCACTACGAGAATGTATTCCCGCGTCGGTATCGTATGGGACGAAAGCTCTTTCTTCACATTGTCAATTCACTCCGAGAGTACGACAGCTATTTCGTTTGCAGGAAAGATTGCATCGGCACAGTTGGGTTCTCCTCACTTCAAAAGTGGACAACAACCATGAGGATGCTTGCATACGGAGCTCCTGGTGATCAACAGGAAGACTATCCAAGCATGGCTGATACGTCCCGAACGTATCTATAATTTCTGCTTGCTCCATGCATGTTTTGTGTGACTTTGCCATGTTTTGCTTGAACATGCATATCATAATCAAAATCATCTTCAATAGTGCCTACGGACTTAACATCAGGATAGTAATGAATGCAATCAAGCTCACCGTCCTCCAGAAATTTCTGTCCGTTAGGATAAAAATTGATGCGAGGGATATGCTCAGGCCAGGTTGATACCCATTCTTCTTCCTTCTTGCTCCTCTTCCTCCTCCTCTTCTTTTTCTTCTTCTTCACCTTAGGAGGGAGTGGTTGGAGATGATGTTTCTCCACATATCCTGGTTTATCATTAGAAAGAATAGGGGAAACTTGGGAGAAACTCTCCTTTTTATTAGTAGAGATATAAGAGACATTTTTATACTTTTGTAAAGTTCCCTCCTTTCTAATCTTACTTATGTAATCATTTTCATGACAATTAACAACACAATAGAGATGGCAATTTTGCAAAGTGTTACTAATTCCTAAGGCATTAACATCTAGCCAAGAAGTCTTTTCTGATAACTCTTCACACATCAAAAATAACATAAGTTCATCATAAAGATCAGAAGTGATCATGTTATCACACAACTGATTAACATTTATGCTTTGAAAGTTCATGCATTGAAAATTCAAGTGACCCTCTATGCAGCAAAGTTCACAAGTAAAAGAATAAAGGTCACACAATTCTCTAGCAATTTCATTTAAATCTTTGACCCAAGTGATTGTTCTTTCATGCTTATATTGCTTACAATACTTCTTTTCTTCAATCATAGGCCTTTCACAAGGTCTATCTGAAGGGTTCATAGCAAGGAAAACAAAAAAAATTCCTATGCATAAACAACCAACAAGCCAAGATCTAATCTAGGAGATGTAAGCAACGAGTAGGATGTCATAGAAGAACTCACCCTCGAAGACTTAAAACGTTACGAGATCAAATCTCGTGGATGATGTAGTGGTTCACTTGCCGATCTCAAGATCGCGATGATGTACGCTGAGCGTCTCCGTGCTCGGTCACACGTACAGCTTGATGACGACCTCCGTTCCCTCGATCCAGCGGGGCAGCGGAAGTAGAGGATCCCCAGAAATCCAGCAGCACAACAACGTGATGCGGTGAAGAATCCCACGGTCAGGGCTTCGCCAAGCGGAAGACCATGGTATGGAGCAGCGGGTGGAGAGGAAGGGAGGTGAGGCTAGTCTCTTGGGAGGGTAAGCCCTCACCCTCCTTTTATAGGGGAGGAGTGGGCAGCCCAAGAGGGGGGGGGCAACTCATGGTGCCTCCACCTCTTCCCCTCTTGATGTGAGTGGAAGCCACACTCACACCCACCCATGCTCCCTTAATTGTCCACTTGGAAAATCCAAAGGTTTTCTTTAATAAATAAATAAAACATTTCTATTTCTTTATTTAATATTTGTTAATCCTATTAACAAACATTTGTACATTGCACCTCGAATCATTTGTTAATTCTATTAACAACCATCCGACAAAAACCCCTTGAACTATTTCAATTTTACCCGAAACAATTTCGGTGCTGTCCAAAACATTCTTCAATATTCCTTATCCTCTCAAAATGCATCATCAAACCTTAAGTGTGTCACCCTACGGTTCGCGAATAATACAGACATGATTGAGACACCTCTCCGATCAATAATCAACAGCGGGATCTGGAGATCCGTGATGACTCCTATATATTCAACGATGAATCTTGTGATTGTGTGAACCATCAACGTCTTAACTAATTCCCTTTGTCTCGCGATATTTTACTTGTCCGAGATCCGATCATCGGTATCAACCATACCTTGTTCGATCTCGTTTCCGACAAGTACTCTTTTACTCGTTCTGTGATATGACATTCTTGTGACCTAGTCACGTGCTTGCAAGCGGTGTCAATGTAATATCACCGAGAGGGCCCAGAGTATATCTCTCCGTCATTTTGGATGGACAAATCCCATTCTTGATCCATGAGCCTCAACTAATACTTTCCGAATACCTAACACCACCTTTATAGTCACCCTGTTACGGTGTGACGTTTGATGTCATTAAAGTATAATTTCGGTATTAGTGATTGACATGATCTCATGGTCTAAGGAACAAGATTACTTCGAATGCAAGATATAACAATATAAACTAAATGACTTGATCGTATTGTTATACTTAGTTTGGGTATATATTCATCACATCATTCTCCTAATGATATGATCCCGTTATTAACAACATCCAATGTTCATGATCAGGAAACCTTGATCATCTGTTAATCGACGAGCTAGTTAAAAGAGAGGCTTTACTAGGAACCATTGTTTGTTTATTAAACACACATGTATCAACGTTTCCGGTTAATACAATTCTAGCATGAGAAATAAACGTTTATCATAAACAAGGAATAATATAATAAACACTTTATTATTGCCTCTCGGGCATATTCCCTTCAGTCTCCCACTTGCACTAGGGGCAATAATCTATAATACATAATAATTAATCTAACACCCATGGAGTTCTGGTGTTTATCATGTTTTGCCTTTGGGAGAGTTTTAGTCAACGGATCTGCCACATTCAGATCTGTGTGTACTTTGCAAATCTTCACATCCCCATCCTTGACATACTCACGGATGGAGTGAAAACGACGCTTGATATGCTTGGAATTCTTGTGAGACCTTGGTTCCTTAGCATTGGCAATGGCACCATTGTTGTCACAATAGATAACCATTGGATCCAAAGCACTCGGAACCACACCTAGTTCGGATATGAATTCCTTCATCCAAACTACTTCATTTGTTGCCTCTGAGGCAGCAACATATTCCGCTTCTGTTGATGATCCCGCTACCACAGATTGCTTGGAACTCCTCCAACTTACTGCTCCTCCATTCATAATAAATACGTATCCGGATTGTGACTTAGAGTCATCCGGATCAGTGACGAAGCTAGCATGGACGTAACCTCTTGCGACGAGCTCTTCTTCACCGCCATACACGAGAAACATATCCTTAGTTCTTCTCAAGTACTTAAGGATATTCTTGACCGCCGCACTGTGTTTCAAACCTGGATCGGATTGGTACCTGCTAGTAAAACTAACAACATGTGCCACATCTGGTCTTGTACATAGCATAACATACATGACAGAACCTATGGCTGAAGCATAGGGAATCTTATTCATTTCCTCTCTATCTTCTGCTGTAACTGGACATTGAGTCCTACTCAACGTCTTGCCTTGCAACATTGGTAAGAACCCCTTCTTACTTTTCTCCATTCTGAACTTCTTCAAAATCTTGTCAATGTATGTACTTTGCGAAAGTCCAATTAAGCATCTTGATCTATCCCTGTAGATTTTGATGCCTAATATATAAGCTGCTTCACCGAGGTCTTTCATCAAAAAACTACTGCTCAAATAACCTTTTACACCTTTTAACAATGCTATATCATTTCCAATCAACAATATGTCATTCACATACAGTACTAGAAATGCTACAGAGCTCCCACTCACTTTCTTGTAGATACAAGCTTCTCCGTACGTTTGATCAAATCCAAACTCTTTGATCACCTTATCAAAACGGAGGTTCCAACTCCGGGATGCTTGCTTCAGTCCATAAATGGAACGTTGAAGCTTGCATACCTTGTCAGCATCCTTAGGATCAACAAAACCTTTGGGTTGCATCATATACAACTCTTCCTCAATGTCACCATTCAGGAATGCCGTTTTGACATCCATCTGCCAGATTTCATAATCGAAAAATGCAGCAATTGCTAACATAATCCTAACTGACTTTAGCATCGCTACTGGTGAGAAGGTCTCATCGTAGTCAACTCCTTGAATTTTTCGAAAACCTTTTGCGACAAGTCGAGCTTTATAGACGGTCACATTACCATCAGCATCAGTTTTCTTTTTAAAAATCCATTTGTTCTCAACGGCCTTACGGTCATCGGGTAAGTCCACCTAAGTCCAAACTTGGTTTTCGTACATGGATCCCATTTCGGATTTCATGGCTTCAAGCCATTTGTTGGAACCTGGGCTCATCATTGCTTCATCATACGTCGCAGGGTCATCACTTCCATCTACCATGAAGTTTAAGACGGGATTCCCATACAGTTCAGGAGCTGTACATTCCCTAGTTGACCTGCGAAGCACGGTAGTTTCCTCTTCTGGAGTTTCATGATCTTGATCATTAGTTCCCTCTTCAACTGACGGAGTCGGCACTGGAACAACTTCCGGTGCTGCGCTACTCGCCATTCCAAGAAGAGAAGGTTCAATAACCTCATCGAGTTCTACCTTCCTACTATTCACACCTTTCGAGAGAAACTCCTTCTCTAAAAAGGATCCATTCTTGGCAACGAAAATCTTGCCTTCGGATCTGTGATAGAAGGTGTACCCTATTGTTTCCTTAGGGTATCCTATGAAGATGCATTTTTCCGCTTTGGGTTCGAGTTTTTCCGGTTGAAGCTTCTTCACATAAACATCGCAGCCCCAAACTTTTAGAAATGATAGCTTTGGTTTGTTTCCAAACCATAATTCATACGGTGTCGTTTCAACGGATTTAGATGGTGCCCTATTTAAAGTGAATGCAGCGGTCTCTAGTGCATAACCCCAAAATGACAGTGGCAAATCTGTAAGAGACATCATAGATCGAACCATATCCAATAAAGTACGATTACGACGTTCGGAAACACCATTACGCTGTGGTGTTCCGGCAGGTGTGAGTTGTGAAACTATTCCACATTGTTTCATATGCATGCCAAACTCGTAACTTAAATATTCACCTCCACGATCAGATCGTAGAAATTTAATCTTTCTGTTACGATGATTTTCAACTTCACACTGAAATTCTTTCAACTTTTCAAACGTCTCAGATTTGTGTTTCATTAAGTAAATATATCCATATCTACTCAAATCATCTGTGAAAGTGACAAAATAACGATATCCACCGCGCGCCGATACACTCATTGGTCCACACACATCGGTATGTATGATTTCCAGTAAGTCTATCGCCCGTTCCATAGAACCTGAAAACGGGGTTCTAGTCATCTTGCCCATAAGGCATGGTTCACACGTTTCAAATGATTCATAATCAAGTGATTCTAAGAGTCCATCAGAATGGAGCTTCTTCATGCGTTTAACACCAATATGACCTAAGCGGCAATGCCACATGTAAGTAGCAATATCATCATTTAACTTGATTCTTTTGGCATTCACACTATGAATATGTGTATCAATACTATCAAGATTCAAAAGAAATAAACCATTCTTCTCAGGTGCGTGACCATAAAAGATATTATTCATATAAATCGAACAACCATTGTTCTCGGACTTAAAGGAATAACCACTCTGCATTAAGCAAGATCCAGAAATGATGTTCATGCTCAACGCAGGCACCTGATAACATTTATTCAGGTTTATAACTAATCCAGATGGTAAACGAAGAGGTAGCGTGCCGACGGCGATCACATCAACTCTTGATCCATTGCCGACGCACATCGTCACCTCATCCTTTGCTAGTGGTCGCTTATTCTGCAGGTCCTGTTTCGAGTTACATATGTGAGCAACCGAACCAGTATCAAATACCCAGGCGCTACTGCGATGTCGGGACCCGGGGTTTGCATATGTAATTCCAGTCACAATTCAATCATATGAAGAGCCGAGAGCCATACCCACTTGTCTAAGCAGACAAGGCCAAGTACAAGACACTCTCAGAAAGCTCGAACGTGAGGGGGCATCCCATCCAGGCCGGATGATCAACTGTGATGGGTCCTCATCGCCCGCTCACAAGTCTAAATGATTATGGGTGGCGAAATCCCATACTCATAGACAAGTTGCCTCAACCATATTATCGATTGAATCCTAACACTTACATAAACAGACTCCAGCCCGATCTCTTAGTCGGGGTCTCGGGCGGGCTCAATCATACAACAAAGTGTGCTACGTGACAAAGTCACGAGCAATCGCATCGCGATGCCCCAAGCTGCGCACATCTAAGGGCCACTTGGTATATAAAAGACCGTCGGCGAGAACACAACTAAGGTATCGAACCCCACACATGACATGCACGATATAAACATACACGCAGCATGCATGCCAAGTGTATAACAGCAGGTAACACAACATGAACTCTACAAACTCATAGTTTTATTGCATCTGCTAAACAAAGCAGATATAGTAGTGTTACAAGCAGAGATCACATCACTGTGATCCAACATTACAACATACAACAACGGAAGCAAATTATGTCTTAGTAAAGACAAGGTTAACAAATGGCTTAAGAAGCCTTTAAGAAAACACAACGACCCTCCAGAGGGACCAGGCTGCTGTCTGGGATTACATAACTTTGCCGATGTCGAGCTTGAAGGGGGAGGCCACCATCAGGGTCAGTGGTCTCGACTCTAAAACATAGAATAAGCAAACGTGAGTACAAAGTCGTACTCAGCAAGACTTACGTCAGAACTATACTACTCATGCTCAGGTACCAAGGTAAAGGCAAGTGGGGTTGTAATGCAGAAGCTTTGACTTGGCTAACCTGTACTACGACTACACAGAGTTGAGATGAGAGGCGCACACGAGTCCATCTAATCTTGATCACCACATCAATACACAACCATGGATCCTTCCTCGACTTCCCCACGAGGAAGCAACCCAAAGCACTCACACTTATCTTGAGATTTTTAGAGTATCCATTTGAGTTGTCTAATAATCAAGTAAAGATCTCCAAGTAGTCCATAACCGCGGACACGGCTATTCGAATAGTTCATTAACCCTGCAGGGGTGTACTTCTTCACATACGTAGCTACCACTTACCGCCTATAACTCGTCACCTTCAAGCGGTGTCGGCGAGGATAGTACCACGACACTTACCTCACGGCTCCAACTCTAGTCCAGGGAATCGCCTATCTGAGTTGTACCCCAATCGGGAATCCGGCCGGGGTTTCCGTTCAGGACCCAGACGATGTATGGACGGTCCGACAAGCCCACCTCGACGGATGGTGCTGCGCTTGCCTAAAACCGTGCTACGTTATGAAAGCAAATAGAATAAAGTTAACCCATGCGAATCCTGGACCTTAGTCGGGGTGAGTTAATAGGTCGAGAGGGGTCAATGAGCCCAACATGTGGTAGTAATCTGTGTCTTGGATCACAACACAATAACTCGGGGCCTAGGGCAGTGTAAATGAGACAACCCACTGTGTACTCCTACACAACCTCTCATTGTTCACTTACATTAGGGTGACTTCAACAACACGTTACCACCTTGTTGCATGTGTTCACTACCATCCCGATACATCACCCAGATGGATCAACTTCATTGCAAACAACTCTAGCATGGCATAGCATAACATGGATGAAGGGCCACATGATGAGCACAACAATCTGGTATCTGCTAGGTTGAGGTTTGCTTAATACTGTGGTAGCAAAGATAGGTCATGCAAAGGATGGGTTCAACCAACGGTAGAACGGTAGCATGTGAATCACCTAATCATGCATAAGAGAACAAGAGGGAAACTGGGTTTTTATAGATATGATCAAAGGGGGTATGCTTGCCTTATTGTCGAGACTCGGGGGTGCCACTCTTCGGAGAAAACAGGGACTACGTCCGGCGATGGATCTATCAAGAAGAAGCAAACACCGCAACAACAAAGTATAAACATCACATTGCAATGCACATTCAAGAATGAAACATGGCATGGTACTGATGTGATCTATGTTCAATTTGCAACAAGTTTAATTGAAGTTGATTTGAAAAGGAATTCAAATTCAAACTCCAAATGTGGTTCAAATTAGCCAAAGTTGCATTTGCTATTGTTTGGATATGGTAAACCATGTGGTCATGTGTATGATATGCCTCTGATGTTCATGTGATAAGGTTGGCATTGCAAAGATTTAATTTGAAATGATTTAAACATTTAATTTGAATTATTCCAAATAAGCCATATAGCTAAATGGTACTGGTTCATCATCATAGATGTGTTTTTCATCCATGAAAGTATGATATTTGGAATCCTTGCATTTTTCTGATGATTTTTCATATATAATTTATTTGATTTGGAGTTAGGGATAAAAAGTTATTGAATTTCAAAGATTTAAGCATTTTCTGGAATTCTGGTAAATAGAAAAGGAATTAATTGCGCAGGCATGACATCATGATGACATCACTGGGCGCTGACTGGTCAACTGACATGCCGGGCCCATCTGTCATACACTCTGGGTTAAACCCGTTTTAATTAGTTTAACAGGGGATTAGTGGGGGGGTGGGTCCCACCCGTCAGTGACTTGGGGCTAGCTAACCAGGGGGTTAGCCAGGCCGACCGACGTTTAGCCGCCGGTGGCCAAACCGCACGGCGGCGCTCACTGGAGCGGGTGGCTCCGGCCACGGGAGGCCACGGCAAGGGCACCAGAGCGTGCCCCTTGCACGTGCGCACCCAGGGGAGGCATCGCGCGCACCGGAGGGGGCCGGAGGCCACGGCGGGGACGAGCTCTGCGGCGGCGCCGCTCGTCCGAAGAGGGAAATAGGGCACCGGGGCACGGGGATGGTTGCGGGATGGGGGAAAACGAACCGCGGCTCACCCTGGTTGTGCTGGAGTGGTGGCCGGAGTCGAAGGAGCTACGGCGGTGACGAATTCGCCGGAGGGAGGCACGGCGGCCGGCGGCGAGTCGGTGAAGGGAACGACGGCTCCGGGGCGGATCCAGCTCGATTGGGGGTTCGGCTAGACGAAGTCGAGGCTGGGCTTCGTCCTGGGCATCATGGCGAGGGCGGAGGAGCTCGGTGGCCACGCAGGCGCGTGCACGGCGGCGACGGCTCTCCTCAGGTGCTGCGGAGAAACGGCGAGGCGAGAGGGGAGAGGTCCAGGGAGAAGAGGGTAATGGAAGGAGAGAGCACGGGGCTTCCACGACGGGTAGATAGGGACGAGGGGGAAGCAGGCAGCTCGCTGGCGGCCATGCCGGGCTCGCCGGCGTCCTGCCTGCCTGCCTGGCTCAGGGAGGAAGACGCCCTTGCCCCTGGGCTGGGCCACCTCCCTGAGTTGGGCCGCAGGTAAGTGGGCTCTGCTCCTTTCTCTTTTATTTTTCTTTTTTTATACTTTCTGTTAAATTTGTTTTGCTCTGAAAAAAATATCAAAGCAATTTTAAAAATCCCCAAATTTTTATCTTGGACATATGTGACCTAGTACTGGTCACTCCCAAGTTTTGGAGATTTTTGGAATTCAAATTATTTGAATCCAATTCAAATAGCATTTAAATTTAATTTCCAATCCTCTTTTTGAATATTTGAAAAATCCAGGAGCATGGGTTTGACTCCAAATCATTTTTAAAATGATCATACTCATTTATAGGATTTTTCAAAATTGTTTGGAGGAATTTTGGAAAAACTTTTTATCTGGCGTTTTTCTTAAATTATTTTTGAGGCTTTTCCAAATCCCCAATTCTTAAACCAAGAATTTAAACATGATGCAATTATTTTAATAATAAAAGCACATACCAAAACTAGGGTTGTGACAACTCGCCCCCACTCAAAAGAATCTCGTCCCGAGATTCAGAAGTAGTCGGGAAGAGGGTGGGGTACTCGACACGGAGACGGCCTTCTCGCTCCCAGGTGGCTTCCTTCTCAGAATGGTTGGACCACTGTACTTTGAGGAACTTGATCTTCTGACGTCTGGTGGTGCGTTCAGCTTCATCGAGGATACGAACGGGATACTCTCGATAAGACAGATTTTCTTGGAGATCAAGCGTTTCGTGGTCTACTTCGCGGATGGGGTCCTTGAAGCAACGCCTGAGTTGAGATACGTGGAAGACATCGTGAACCTGAGAAAGATGCGGCGGTAGTTCAAGTTGGTAGGGAACTTCTTCACGTTTAGCTAGAATGCGAAAGGGGCCTATGTAACGTGGGGCCAATTTGCCTTTGATACCGAAGCGATGGGTTCCCTTCAGAGGAGTAACCCGGAGGTAAGCTTTCTCGTCTAGCTCGTAGCTCTCTGGCCTATGATGACGATCATAATAGCTCTTCTGACGAGACTGGGCTGTTTTCAATTGCTCACGAACAATGCGAACCTTCTCTTCTGCTTCCTGGATCATACCCGGTCCAAAGAATTGTCTTTCACCGGTTTCTGACCAGTTCAAAGGTGTTCGACATTTTTGTCCATAGAGAAATTCGAAGGGTGCCATGCCCAAGCTAGATTGGAAACTGTTGTTATAAGCAAACTCGGCGAATGGAAGAGAATTCTCCCAACTCTTTCCGAATGAGATAACACAGGCTCTCAGCATGTCTTCGAGAATTTGATTGACTATTTCTACTTGACCACTTGAGTGGGGATGAAAGGCGGTGCTAAAGGAGAGATGGGTTCCCATAGCATTTTGAAAACTTTCCCAAAATCGAGAGGTGAAAAGACTTCCACGGTCTGAATTGATTTCCAAAGGAACACCATGGAGAGAAACGATTCGGGAGACATATAAATCCGCTAACTGACTAGCAGTTATACTCTCGCGAACAGGAAGGAAATGAGCAACTTTGGAAAGACGATCAATGACCACGAAGATGGCATTGTTTCCCTTCTGAGACTTTGGAAAACCAGTGATGAAATCCATGCTGACTTTATCCCATTTCCACTCAGGAATGGCTAAAGGTTGAAGAGTACCAGCAGGTCTTTGATGCTCTGCTTTCACACGACGACAAACATCGCACTCATCAACAAATTGAGCGATTTCTCGCTTCATCCTAGTCTACCAAAATCTCTGGCGTAGATCTTGATACATCTTAGTACTACCAGGATGAATCGAGAGAGGGGTGTCATGGGCTTCCTTAAGGATTTGCTGCCTTAGATTCCTATTCTTCGGAACTACCATCCTATTCTCGAAGTACACAGTACCTTCATTGTCTAGGGTAAAACATTTTGCCTTGCCGCTAGCAATGTTCTGTTTGATATGTCGAATACCTCGAGCACGTTGTTGAACAGCTTTGATTCGATCCTCAAGGGTTGGTTTCACAATCAAGGTGGAAAGGAATCCATGAGGAACAATCTCGAGATTCATCTTTCGAAATTCCTCATAGAGAATTGGTTGATACTGTTGTAACATGAGGTTGTTACAATACGACTTACGACTTAGTGCATCAGCCATGACATTGGCTTTTCCTGGGGTGTAAGAGATACTCAAGTCGTAATCTTTTATCAACTCTATCCAGCGTCTTTGCCTGAGATTAAGATCTGGCTGGGTGAATATGTATTTGAGGCTTTGGTGATCGGTAAAGATTTCACAACGATTACCAAGGAGGTAATGTCGCCAAGTCTTCAGGGCATGAACTACGGCAGCGAGTTCAAGATCATGGGTAGGATAGTTTTCTTCATGTGGACGCAACTGGCGTGAAGCATAAGCTACCACATGTCGATTTTGCATAAGTATGCATCCCAACCCTTGCCGTGAAGCATCACAATAGATCTCGAAATCCCTTTTGGTGTCTGGAGGTGCAAGTACGGGTGCAGAAGTCAATCTTCTTTTTAGCTCTTGAAAGCTTTCCTCGCACTTGGGAGTCCATTGGAATTTCTTATCTTTCTTGAGGAGTTCAGTAAGAGGCTTTGCAACTTTGGAGAAGTTCTCAACGAAGCGGCGACAATAGCTTGCTAGGCCAAGAAAACTCCTAACTTGCTTAACCGATTCAGGTGGAGTCCAGTCAAGGACGGCCTGAACTCTCTCGGGATTGACTGCAACACCTTTCGCAGAAATCACGTGGCCTAAGTAGGTCACTTCTGGTAGCCAGAATTCACACTTGGAGAACTTGGCATAAAGGCGATGCTCTCTAAGTTTCATCAATACCATCCTAAGATGTTCTGCGTGCTCTTCTTCGTTCTTCGAGTAGATGAGAATGTCATCAAGATAAACCACAACAAATTTATCTAAGTACTCCATGAAGATCGAATTCATCAAGCGCGAAAAAGTGGCTGGGGCATTGGTTAAACCGAAGGACATGACGGTGTACTCATAAAGACCATAACGAGTAGTGAAAGCCGTCTTGGGAATGTCCTCGTTTCTGATTTTGATTTGATGATAACCTAATCTCAAATCCATCTTGGAGAAGACAGAGGATCCAGCAAGTTGATCGTAAAGATCATTGATCCTGGGCAGTGGGTACTTGTTCTTTATCGTCGCTAAATTTAGCGGGCGATAGTCTACGCACATCCTTTCTGTTCCATCTTTCTTCGTTACGAACAGAACGGGGCAACCCCATGGCGATGAGCTAGGGCGGATGAAGCCTTTTGCCAACGAAGCATCAAGTTGGGTTTTTAGCTCAGCTAACTCATGTGGGGCCATTCTATATGGGCGTCTGGAAATTGGGGCTGTGCCTGGTACAAGATCCACTATGAATTCCACAGACCTGTCGGGTGGCATTCCCGGCAGCTCTTCTGGAAAGACATCCGGAAAGTCACAAACTATCGGAATATCTTCAAGGTTAGGAAGGGGATGTTCATTCAACGAATACAGCTGGGTTTCTGAACCTTGAGATGTGAAATGGACTATCTTGCCGGAAGGATGAGTGAGTTGGACTGATCTAGTGGCACAATCAATCTTGGCACGGTGTTTGGACAACCAATCCATACCTAAGATGATATCGATATCTGAAGATCTAAGGGATATGAGAGAAGCAAGGAATACAACATCCTCAACAGTAATTTCATTTTCATGACTTACCCTACTGGTACGCCATGTGGATCCTGGAGTTTTGATCATGAAAGGGTTAGACATCTCCTCAAATGAAATATCATGCAGGAGTGCAAACTTTTCAGACAAAAAGGAATGAGAGGCTCCAGAATCAAATAAAACAGAAGCAGGTTTGGAATTGACAGGAAGTGTACCGAGTACAACCTTCGTATCCTCTTGGGCTTCTTTGATGGTGGCATGGTTCACACGTCCGTATTCAACAATAGCGGACTTGGCTTTGGAAGGCTTTGGTGGCTTAGCTTTGGCTTTATGTTTTGGACGAGGAGGAACATCCTCATGCAATGAACATTGTCGTGCAATGTGGCCAGGATTACCACACTTGTAGCACAAACGGGTGTTAGGTGGTGGGGTTTGTATGGCAAGCTCTCTACTATCTTTCTGGGTTTTCTTGCTTTGTGGAGATGGTCTTGGAATCAAGTGTGAAGGAATGGCACTAGTTGGGATCCAAATTCGACGTTTTTGTGAACCCAAACTAGAAGAGGAAGCAAGATCATGATCACGCTTGCGAGACTCTTCAAAGACCTCATTTCCATGCTTAGCTCTGAATGATCTATTGACCAAATCCTCGAAGTTGACGAATTCAAGGAGATTGAGATCATGACGAAGGACAGGGCTAAGTCCCTTGCGGAACCTTGCTTGCTTCTTGGCATCGGTTGATATCTTCTCAGGGGCATAACGAGAAAGACGATTGAACTCAGTCCTGTACCGATGAACAGTCATATTTCCCTGAGATAGGGTGCAGAACTCTTCCCTCTTTCTTTCCATCAGTTCATCTAGAATGTGGTACCCTTGGAAGGCATCACGAAACTCCTGCCAAGTCACTACGTAACCATCAGGCTGCATTGCAACAAAACTTTCCCACCATTCACCAGCAGCACCTTCCAGAAAGTAGGCCGCAAACATCACACGATCGCCTGGAGAAACATGCGCTGTCTCAAGCTTACGCTCGATGGATCGGAGCCAATCATCGGCATCAAGGGGCTCAGAAGAACATCGGAAAACTGGCGGGTTCAAAAGGATAAAATCCTGGATGGATGTTACCGCATCTCGCTGGAGAGAAGTATTCTTCTCAATGAGCTGCAAAAGGCGTGTTTGATCACGTCGATTTCGCTCATCCTCCATCATGATTTCCGCTGCAGAAGGCGGTGGAGGAGGATCATCATCACCACTTTGATTACTGCGACCAGATTCAACACATCTAGCTCCACCTGACATTCTGTGTGATAAAAATCAACAATCAGAGTAGGATTTACGATGGGATCAAAGCAAAGATGACATAATTTAAGAGCGGACAAGATTGTAATGCAAAAGCATTGGAATCACTGGAAACACGGGACAAATCGGACAGCATAACGGCTGTACCGGGGTGGAAAAATGAATCAATCTACAAGAATGATCAGAACCTTCTCAAAAGGCTTGATGGAATGGTGACTCTAGACAACCAAAACAATCCTACAGCTAGGGAGAGTCAAACAACGAGATGTTCTAGTATAGACATAGATGAGCCTAGTCCTATCTTCCCGTAGAAAAGATGAGGGTGACTCAGAACTCAGATCGATGAGGGTAAGGAGAAAAATGAAGCCTTACGTTGTCCCCTTATACCCAAAGTAACTATATAACTATAGAATGCTAGACTCGACTTCGGCCAAGGTTTACTAATCCTACAGGCAGTCCTGCTCTGATACCAAGTCTGTCGGGACTCGGGGTTTGCATATGTAATTCCAGTCACAATTCAATCATATGAAGAGCCGAGAGCCATACCCACTTGTCTAAGCAGACAAGGCCAAGTACAAGACACTCTCGGAAAGCTCGAACGTCAGGGGGCATCCCATCCAGGCCGGATGATCAACTGTGATGGGTCCTCATCGCCCGCTCACAAGTCTAAATGATTATGGGTGGCGAAATCCCATACTCATAGACAAGTCGCCTCAACCATATTATCGATTGAATCCTAACACTTACATAAATAGACTCCAGCCCGATCTCTTAGTCGGGGTCTCGGGTGGGCTCAATCATACAACAAAGTGTGCTACGTGACAAAGTCACGAGCAATCGCATCGCGATGCCCCAAGCTGCGCACATCTAAGGGCCACTTGGTATATAAAAGACCGCCGGCGAGAACACAACTAAGGTATCGAACCCCACACATGACATGCACGATATAAACATACACGCAGCATGCATGCCAAGTGTATAACAGCAGGTAACACAACATGAACTCTACAAACTCATAGTTTTATTGCATCTGCTAAACAGAGCAGATATAGTAGTGTTACAAGCAGAGATCACATCACTGTGATCCAACATTACAACATACAACAACGGAAGCAAATTATGTCTTAGTAAAGACAAGGTTAACAAATGGCTTAAGAAGCCTTTAAGAAAACACAACGACCCTCCAGAGGGACCAGGCTGCTGTCTGGGATTACATAACTTCGTCGATGTCAAGCTTGAAGGGGGAGGCCACCATCAGGGTCAGTGGTCTCGACTCTAAAACATAGAATAAGCAAACGTGAGTACAAAGTCGTACTCAGCAAGACTTACGTCAGAACTATACTACTCATGCTCAGGTACCAAGGTAAAGGCAAGTGGGGTTGTAATGCAGAAGCTTTGACTTGGCTAACCTGTACTACGACTACACAGAGTTGAGATGAGAGGAGCACACGAGTCCATCTAATCTTGATCACCACATCAATACACAACCATGGATCCTTCCTCGACTTCCCCACGAGGAAGCAACCCAAAGCACTCACACTTATCTTGAGATTTTTAGAGTATCCATTTGAGTTGTCTAATAATCAAGTAAAGATCTCCAAGTAGTCCATAACCGCGGACACGGCTATTCGAATAGTTCATTAACCCTGCAGGGGTGTACTTCTTCACATACGTAGCTACCACTTACCGCCTATAACTCATCACCTTCAAGCGGTGTCGGCGAGGATAGTACCACGACACTTACCTTACGGCTCCAACTCTAGTCCAGGGAATCGCCTATCTGAGTTGTACCCCAATCGGGAATCCGGCCGGGGTTTCCGTTCAGGACCCAGACGATGTATGGACGGTCCGACAAGCCCACCTCGACGGATGGTGCTGCGCTTGCCTAAAACCGTGCTACGTTATGAAAGCAAATAGAATAAAGTTAACCCATGCGAATCCTGGACCTTAGTCGGGGTGAGTTAATAGGTCGAGAGGGGTCAATGAGCCCAACATGTGGTAGTAATCTGTGTCTTGGATCACAACACAATAACTCGGGGCCTAGGGCAGTGTAAATGAGACAACCCACTGTGTACTCCTACACAACCTCTCATTGTTCACTTACATTAGGGTGACTTCAACAACACGTTACCACCTTGTTGCATGTGTTCACTACCATCCCGATACATCACCCAGATGGATCAACTTCATTGCAAACAACTCTAGCATGACATAGCATAACATGGATGAAGGGCCACATGATGAGCACAACAATCTGGTATCTGCTAGGTTGAGGTTTGCTTAATACTGTGGTAGCAAAGATAGGTCATGCAAAGGATGGGTTCAACCAACGGTAGAACGGTAGCATGTGAATCACCTAATCATGCATAAGAGAACAAGAGGGAAACTGGGTTTTTATAGATATGATCAAAGGGGGTATGCTTGCCTTATTGTCGAGACTCGGGGGTGCCACTCTTCGGAGAAAACAGGGACTCGTCCGGCGATGGATCTATCAAGAAGAAGCAAACACCGCAACAACAAAGTATAAACATCACATTGCAATGCACATTCAAGAATGAAACATGGCATGGTACTGATGTGATCTATGTTCAATTTGCAACAAGTTTAATTGAAGTTGATTTGAAAAGGAATTCAAATTCAAACTCCAAATGTGGTTCAAATTAGCCAAAGTTGCATTTGCTATTGTTTGGATATGGTAAACCATGTGGTCATGTGTATGATATGCCTCTGATGTTCATGTGATAAGGTTGACATTGCAAAGATTTAATTTGAAATGATTTAAACATTTAATTTGAATTATTCCAAATAAGACATATAGCTAAATGGTACTGGTTCATCATCATAGATGTGTTTTTCATCCATGAAAGTATGATATTTGGAATCCTTGCATTTTTCTGATGTTTTTTCATATATAATTTATTTGATTTGGAGTTAGGGATAAAAAGTTATTGAATTTCAAAGATTTAAGCATTTTCTGGAATTCTGGTAAATAGAAAAGGAATTAATTGCGCAGGCATGACATCATGATGACATCACTGGGCGCTGACTGGTCAACTGACATGCCGGGCCCATCTGTCATACACTCTGGGTTAAACCCGTTTTAATTAGTTTAACAGGGGATTAGTGGGGGGTGGGTCCCACCCGTCAGTGACTTGGGGCTAGCTAACCAGGGGGTTAGCCAGGCCGGCCGGCGTTTAGCCGCCGGTGGCCAAACCGCATGGCGGCGCTCACTGGAGCGGGTGGCTCCGGCCACGAGAGGCCACGACAAGGGCACCAGAGCGTGCCCCTTTCACGTGCGCACCCAGGGGAGGCATCGCGCGCACCGGAGGGGGCCGGAGGCCACGGCGGGGACGAGCTCTGCGGCGGCGCCGCTCGGCCGAAGAGGGAAAGAGGGCACCGGGGCACGGGGATGGTTGCGGGATGGGGGAAAACGAACCGCGGCTCACCCTGGTTGTGCTGGAGTGGTGGCCGGAGTCGAAGGAGCTACGGCGGTGACGAATTCGCCGGAGGGAGGCACGGCGGCCGGCGGCGAGTCGGTGAAGGGAACGACGGCTCCGGGGCGGATCCAGCTCGATTGGGGGTTCGGCTAGACGAAGTCGAGGCTGGGCTTCGTCCTGGGCATCATGGCGAGGGCGGAGGAGCTCGGTGGCCACGCAGGCGCGTGCACGGCGGCGACGGCTCTCCTCGGGTGCTGCGGAGAAACGGCGAGGCGAGAGGGGAGAGGTCCAGGGAGAAGAGGGTAATGGAAGGAGAGAGCACGGGGCTTCCATGGCGGGTAGATAGGGACGAGGGGGAAGCAGGCAGCTCGCTGGCGGCCATGCCGGGCTCGCCGGCGTCCTGCCTGCCTGCCTGGCTCAGGGAGGAAGACGCCCTTGCCCCTGGGCTGGGCCACCTCCCTGAGTTGGGCCGCAGGTAAGTGGGCTCTGCTCCTTTCTCTTTTATTTTTCTTTTTTTATACTTTCTGTTAAATTTGTTTTGCTCTGAAAAAAATATCAAAGCAATTTTAAAAATCCCCAAATTTTTATCTTGGACATATGTGACCTAGTACTGGTCACTCCCAAGTTTTGGAGATTTTTGGAATTCAAATTATTTGAATCCAATTCAAATAGCATTTAAATTTAATTTCCAATCCTCTTTTTGAATATTTGAAAAATCCAGGAGCATGGGTTTGACTCCAAATCATTTTTAAAATGATCATACACATTTATAGGATTTTTCAAAATTGTTTGGAGGAATTTTGGAAAAACTTTTTATCTGGCGTTTTTCTTAAATTATTTTTGAGGCTTTTCCAAATCCCCAATTCTTAAACCAAGAATTTAAACATGATGCAATTATTTTAATAATAAAAGCACATACCAAAACTAGGGTTGTGACATGCGAGTACTAGTAAGGTACACATCAATAACATGTATATCACATATACCTTTGTTCACTTTGCCGGCCTTCTTATCTGCCAGATATTTGGGGCAGTTTCGCTTCCAGTGGCCAGTGCCCTTGCAATAGAAGCACTCAGTCTCATGCTTAGGACCATTCTTGGTTTTCTTCTCAGGTGTAGAAACAGACTTGCCAACCTTCTTGAAGTTGCCCTTTGGCTTGCCTTTCTTGCCTTTCTTGAAACTAGTGGTCTTATTGATCATCAACACTTGATGCTCTTTCTTGATCTCCACTTCAGCAGTTTTAAGCATCGAGAGAAGCTCAGGAAGAGACTTCTTCATGCCTTGCATATTATAGTTCATCACAAAGTTCTTGTAACTAGGTGGCAGATATTGAAGAACACGATGTATCCCTAGCTCATTGGCAATCGTTATTCCCAAGGCTATGAGCTTATCAGCGTACGCAGACATTTTGAGTACGTGCTCACTGACGGAGCTGTTCTCTTCCATCATGCAGCTAAAGAACTTTTCTGAAGCATCATAACTCTCAACTGCAGCATGGGTATCGAAAATCATTTTCAATTCTCCCATTGTAGCATAAGCAGTGCTGTTCTCGAAACGTTTTCGCAGCTCCGGTTCTAATCCATAAAGGATGCCGCAATGAACTATATTGTGGTCTTCTTTTTGAGTCAGATAAACATTTTTATCTTCATCAGAAGCATCATCAGCGGGCTGGTCACCTAGCGGTGCATCAAGCACATAGAGCTTCTTGAAAGCGATGAGGAGAATCCTCAGGTTAAGTACCCAGTTGGTAAAGTTGCTACCATTGTTCGCTAGCTTTTCTTTCTCCATGAACATATTGAAATTGAAGGTAGGTGCAGCCATGATCTACAACATATTTGCAAAGACTATTTAGACTAAGTTTATGATAAATTAAGTTCAAGTTAATTCAAAAAATTATCCCATGAACTCCCACTCAAAAACAACATCCCTCTTAGTCGTTTTGGTGATTACACAAACCAAATTCACTACATCAAAACCGATCATCATGTGAGATGATGTAGCTGCAAAGGCAAACATCGACATGTTCATCATATCATCCATATGACTTATGCTTTACCTTTCGGTTCGTGTTCCGAGGCCATGTCTGTACATGCTAGGCTCGCCAAGTAGAACCATCGTATTGCGTGTGTTTCAAGGCCATGTCTGTACATGCTAGGCTTGAAAACACCCGTTGTATGCGAACGTAGAGTCTATCACACCCGATCATCACGTGGTGTCTCGAAACGATGAACTTTCTTAACGGTGCATACTAAGGAAGAACACATTATTATCTTGATATTAATTGAGAGGGATCATCTTATAATGCTACTGTCGCGGTCTAAGCAAAATAAGATGCATAAAAGGATTAACATCACATGCATGGATAATGTGATATCATATGGTCCTTCTTGTACTTGATCTCCATCTTGTGCATCATGGTATGATCTTCATCATCCCACCGGCGTGGCACCAAGGTCCATGGCACCTCCATCTTGATTGTCCATCAAATTACAACATATCACATGGATATGATATACAACACGCAGGCCATAAATAATAAGACAACCATATGGCTCCTGCCGGTATGTCAATAACTTACAAAATGGATCATCTCATACATCAAATTTGTAACATTGACCATATCACATCACATGCCCTGCAAAAACAAGTTAGACGTCTCTAATTTATTTTTGCATATTTTACGTGGCTTGGGCTTACGAAGATAGAACCGTTCATACCTACGAACATAAACCACAACGTTGATAAAACATATTTTTAACAACCCGTTGTAGATTAGGTCCTAACTATAGTGAGAGAGACAGACACCCGCCAGCCACTTATGCAATGCAAGTTGCATGTCAGTCGTGGAACAAGTCTCATGTACGCAGACATGTAAGGTTAGTCCGGGCCGCTTCATCCCACTATGCCACTAGGATCCAAAATACAAAAGGAGGCAAAACCATGATCATCAATGCCCACATCCATATGTGTTCTACTCGTACAAACCATCTACGCATAGACGAGGCTCTGATACCACTGAAGGGTTCGTAGCAAGGAAAACAAAAAAAATTCCTACGCATAAACAACCAACAAGCCAAGATCTAATCTAGGAGATGTAAGCAACGAGTAGGATATCATAGAAGAACTCACCCTCGAAGACTTAAAACATTACGAGATCAAATCTCGTGGATGATGTAGTGGTTCACTTGCCGATCTCAAGATCGCGATGATGTAAGCTGAGCGTCTCCGTGCTCGGTCACACGTACAGCTTGATGACGACCTCCGTTCCCTCGATCCAGCGGGGCAGCGGAAGTAGAGGATCCCCAGAAATCCAGCAGCACAACAACGTGATGCGGTGAAGAATCCCATGGTCAGGGCTTCGCCAAGCGGAATACCATGGTATGGAGCAGCGGGTGGAGAGGAAGGGAGGTGAGGCTAGTCTCTTGGGAGGGGAAGCCCTCAGCCTCCTTTTATAGGGGAGGAGTGGGCATCCCAAGAGGGGGGGGGCGGCCAACTCATGGTGCCTCCACCTCTTCCCCTCTTGATGTGAGTGGAAGCCACACTCACACCCACCCATGCTCCCTTAATTGTCCACTTGGAAAATCCAAAGGTTTTATTTAATAAATAAATAAAACATTTCTATTTCTTTATTTAATATTTGTTAATCCTATTAACAAACATTTGCACATTGCACCTCGAATCATTTGTTAATTCTATTAACAACCATCCGACAAAAACCCCTTGAACTATTTCAATTTTACCCGAAACAATTTCGGTGCTGTCCAAAACATTCTTCAATATTACTTATCCTCTCAAAATGCATCATCAAACCTTAAGTGTGTCACCCTACGGTTCGCGAATAATACAGACATGATTGAGACACCTCTCCGATCAATAATCAACAGCGGGATCTGGAGATCCGTGATGACTCCTATATATTCAACGATGAATCTTGTGATCGTGTGAACCATCAACGTCGTAACTAATTCCCTTTGTCTCGCGATATTTTACTTGTCCGAGATCCGATCATCGGTATCAACCATACCTTGTTCGATCTCGTTTCCGACAAGTACTCTTTTACTCGTTCTGTGATATGACATTCTTGTGACCTAGTCACGTGCTTGCAAGCGGTGTCAATGTAATATCACCGAGAGGGCCCAGAGTATATCTCTCTGTCATTTTGGATGGACAAATCCCATTCTTGATCCATGAGCCTCAACTAATACTTTCCGAATACCTAACACCACCTTTATAGTCACCCTGTTACGGTGTGACGTTTGATGTCATTAAAGTATTCTTTTGGTATTAGTGATTGACATGATCTCATGGTCTAAGGAACAAGATTACTTCGAATGCAAGATATAACAATATAAACTAAATGACTTGATCGTATTGTTATACTTAGTTTGGGTATATATTCATCACATCATTCTCCTAATGATATGATCCCGTTATTAACAACATCCAATGTTCATGATCAGGAAACCTTGATCATCTGTTAATCGACGAGCTAGTTAAAAGAGAGGCTTTACTAGGAACCATTGTTTGTTTATTAAACACACATGTATCAACGTTTCCAGTTAATACAATTCTAGCATGAGAAATAAACGTTTATCATAAACAAGGAATAATATAATAAACACTTTATTATTGCCTCTCGGGCATATTCCCTTGACTATCCACTCCATAAAAATTAACATGCTTGCGATCTCCCAATCTTTGGTATTGCGTTGAATTCTTTCAAGGAGTTCCCATTTAGCATCAATCTTTTCGTTTGTGAAAGAACCCATAGAGTAAGCATCGAGAAAGTCTTTATCCTGTCGAGAGAGCCTCGCATAAAAATTAGTAACAATTATATCTTTGGGGAGCCCATGGTTAGGACATTTTAGTATTAAAGTTTTCAGTCTCCCCCAAGCTTGAGATATGCTCTCTCCGTCATGAGGATAGAAATTATAAACATAATTCCTATTCTCATGGACTTCATGAAGAGGATAAAACTTGGAGTAAAAGAGAGACTGAATCTCTTCCCAATCCCGTAGGTGAGAATCATCTAGTAGCCTATACCATTCCAATGCTTTTCCTTTCAGTGACAAGGAAAATAATTTCTTCATGACTTCATCTCTTGTCAAACCTGAAATCTTAAATAACTCACAAAGTTCTGTAAGTTTCAACAAATGAATACTAGGATTGACTGTCCCATCATAACAATCATTAATAATTATTTCAACTATCCCAAGTGGTATTTTGAACGGGATACATTCAGTAGGTGGAGGAGACTTCTCTACCACGGGCGTGGTAAAGCGGCCTTCCCCAAACAACGAACTAAGAGTGCAGTTTCCATAAGCATAACTAGTGAAAATAAAAACAAGAAACGAAAAGATTTAATTGCAAGATCTAAAGATATACCTTCAAGCACTCACGTCCCCGGCAACGGCGCCAGAAATAGCTTGATGTCTACGCACGCTTCTATTCTTGTAGACTATGTTGGGCCTCCAAGCGCAGAGGTTTGTAGGACAACAACAATTTCCCTCAAGTGGATGACCTAAGGTTTATCGAACTCAGGGAACTAGAGGTTGAAGATTGTCTCTCTCAAGCAACCCTGCAATTAAGATACAAGAAGTCTCTTTTGTCCCCAACACACCTAATACAACTAGGAGTTGTATAGATGCACTCATTCGGTGAAGAGATGGTAAAATACGAGTGATAGGTGTGGCAAAGCAAGGTAATATAAATCTGTAATAAAAAGTGCGGCAAGCAAACATGTGATAAAAGTGAGCACAAACGGTGTAACAATGGTGGAAACAAGGCCTAGGCTTCATACTTTCACTAGTGGAAACTCTCAACAACATTAACATAGTCTAATCACATGATATTTCCCATAAAACATGCAATGGAGACGCACTCGGAGGTCATTCCTTTGTGGTCAAGAGAGGATGAGAATTATGTAGGGCTACAAAAGCACACCTCAAAGTTCGTAGTTCTCAATCTATGGATTTCCCAATGTCACCGCGGCCATCCAAAGAGAGTACCAAAATCACCACAACATATCTCAAGGATAGTCAAAGACAAGCACCAAGAGACTCTCAATCTTCAATCAACACACAAAAGAGGAAATCACTCATGATAATATTCTTCTAACCCATGTCCAATAGACCGCTGTCACCATGGTCTCGGGGATTATACTAGATAAGATCAAGTGAGTACATCAAATCCGATACATAGAAGAAGGGGAAACATCATGGGATCACCCTAGATTAACATAGCCAATGATCACAACAAAGATCACATCATGAGAGAGAGAGAAGAACACATAGCTACTGGTAGAAACCTCAGCCCCAAGGAGGAACTACTCCCGCTTCATGGAGGAGGGAAGCAACAGCGATGGAGATGAATCCAGGGGCACTTACCCGTCCCGGCAGGGTGCCGGCACATGAATTCTGGTCCCCCGAAGCTTGTCGGCGATGGCGGCGGAGATCGGAATTGCTTCTGGAGAAAAGGGGTCTGGAATCAGGGTTTCCGCGACGGGAGAATAAATAGGGGCCAAAGGGGGCACCGAGGGGGGCCACAAGGCAGCCAGGAGGGAAGGTGGCGCAACCTAGGGTGGGCCCGCGCCAGGCACCCTCCTGGGCCCCTGGTGGTGGCCCTCGTGCCATGTCTTGGTTATTCCAGAAGCTTCCGGAGCGCTGATTTTTTATATAATTTTTCCGGGATTTATTGGGCACTTTAATTATTGGAAAAAACTGAAATACAAAAACAGCAGAAAACATGAACTGGCAACTGGGTGCACTGGGTTAATAGATTAGTCCAAATATGCTCAAAAGTGTATGAAAGGTCAACATGCATGGAGCAAGCAGAAATTATAGATACGTTTGGGACGTATCAACATCCCCAAGCTTAATTCCTGCTCGTCTTCGAGTAGGGAAATGATAACAAGCATAATTTCTGTGGCGACATGCCACACAACCATATAAGGACTTTGTAAGTAAAGCAATCAAAGCATGCAATTCAATTCAAGTCTTAACAAGCAAGAGTCTATATTAGCATTGACACAAGCAAATAAAGAACAAAAGGTACAAGAGCTCTCGCTGTCCGTGACTCGAATGTCTCCAAATGTTGTTTGCGTGCAAGAAAGGGGATAGGGAATACGAGATGAAAAAGTATTTTTGTGTTGAGAACTCAATCTACTAAAGTTTCACACTTGGTCTTCTTTGGAATCTTATCTTGACTCGTCCCCAGACCACTAGTCAGGTACAAGTCAATTTGATCCACTCCTTTTTCGATATTTTGATCACTCATGCAATGGATGAGCGTAAGCACGAGAGTTGACACTTAGGATGGCAAAGAGAAAATAAGGTGGAGGAGCAAGACAAAAAGGTGTGAAGGGATCACATCAATGAGGACAATCATAGGAGAGAGAAAGCCATATGATAGATATGATGTGAGGAGTAGGGATTGCCATGCAACGGATGCACATGTGAGCTAAAAGCTCTCCAAGGGAACTAGTGCGGGTGCATCTAACTTGCTTGCTCAAGAAGACCTAGAGCTCGTTTGAGGAGGCTCATCATTGGAATATACAAGCCATGTTCTATAGTGTGAAGGTCCCCACATAGCTATATGCATGATGATGATCTCTATGGAGTACAAGTGATAGAGGATGAAGTACTAGTGTGGATCTCTCAAAAGGAATAATAGTGTCCCCCCTTCTCTCTTTTTATTTTTTCTTTTTTTCTTTTTTCTATTTTTTGTATTTTTGGTGGCCTCAATGGCTCTTTCTATTTAACTCTCATTTGTCCTCTTTGGGATCCTTTGATTTTGTCCTCTTTGGGTTCTTTTCCTCACTTTAGGGGCAACACTCTATATTTTACAAGAATATAGGAGATCTTTCACACTTTACAAGATACTCAAATCATAAAGAAGATGTAGCTATCATGATGTATGCAATGTATGCCACTGCCAGTGTACCAGGTGTTGGGTCTCACAGCAGAAAACAATAATTTTTCTAACTAGCATCGCCCTTAACCCAAGATCTATCTAGCTGTAATGTTGTAACGGAAAGACTTGCGGAAACATACCTCGGGGTGTAGTCCGTTGCGCGGGAAACGTTCCCACAAATGTGGTTGATGAAGCCGTAAACCTTTCGCAGCCCCTGGCTGTATTAGTACCCTGTTGGGTGGTAGTGCCGCACGTGAAGCACCTCGTAGTACTCGCACACGTATGGACTCGATGACGACCTCCGTTCTCCGATCCAGCGAAGGTGGCGGAAGTAGACCTCCCGGAACTGGAGTTTCGGCAGCACGACGGCGTCCGCGTAGCAGAGAAGCCTCAATCCCAGCACAGGTTCCAGACAAGGGGACCCCGGCTTGAGAGAGACGAGAGAGGGGAGAAGACCGGTGAAAACCGATCTCAATTCGGAGTAATATTGAATTCTTTGCGAATTTTTCTGTGTTCAAGAAGTGCACCCGTGCCCATCTTTATATAGGCAGACGGAAGGTGTCAACCCCCCTTCCCTTGGCAATGTGGGACTAATCCCTTTCCAAGGGGGGAGGGTGCGGCTAGGAGGAGTGGGGGGGGAAGTGGGGCGCCACCCACATGGGCCCTAAGGCCCATGGCGCCCCCCTTTTTTTCTTTCTTTTCCTTTTCCTTTTTTTTCCTCCTTCCCCCAATGGGCTTCTTTCACAAATAAGGCCCATTGTACTTTTTAATCTGAAATAAATTATTATTAATTATTAATTCACTTAATTAATAAATAATACATATTATTTCATGTCCCGATGATCCGGAACTCCTTCGAGCTCACTCCGAACGTCCTTCAGACCAACACGGAACTTTTCCGGTACGTCTTTCTCTCTTCTCCGGTAACTCCGATAGTTCTGAAAAGGTCTCCGATATTCATCGAGCATTAAGTGTGTTACCCTACGGTCCGAGAACACTCCAGTCGTGACCGAGACAAAGGCTACGACCAATGATCAATAGCGGGACATGGTCCCAATAATGACCCATGTGCACTCCGGAAGTAACCGATTGAACCGTACACGTTGTATACCATTCCCTTTTTCATGCGATACTAGATTAGTCCAAGATTCGATCAACTGCATCCAATGCATTATTTCTATCTTGTTACCGACAAATCTTATTCACTCGTTCCGTGATATTCATCCTTGTGACCTAGTCACACGCTGCGCAGCTTTATGGATGCAATCTCACCGAGTTGGCCATGAATTATCTTCCCATTATATGGATTGACAAATCCCGCTCTTCAATCAACACTCCTCAACATATCCCATCGGATAGCCCAAGATACACCTTTATGGTCACCATGTTTCAGTGTGACGGTTAATGCACTCAAAGCATCCTCAGAAGATAGCAATTATGCGTGATCTCACGGTCAAAGGAACAGGCTACTACGTTCTGTAATTACAACACTGAACTTTTACGATTTGATCATGTTGCAATGATTGCATTGGGTAATGTTCATCACGTCATTCATTCAATGAGGTGACCTTACCGTCAATTGACTTGATTGTCCATGATCGTGAGACCACAATCATTAGTTGACGATAAACCATTCATCATGAGAATCTGACTAGGAACTCTGGTTGTTTCTATACCACACATGTATCATTGTTTCACTGATACAGTTCCAGCACAGTATGAAACTAGTCATGAACTTATTTAGATATATTGGAATAATCATATATGTCGGCACCCAGGGTTAGCGTATGCAAGACTCTCTACAACACAATTATATGGAGAGCCGAGAACCGTACCCACTTGTCTAAGAAGACAAGGCCAAGCACAGAACGTTCTCGGAAAGCATCGAACGTGAGGGGCATCCCATCCAGGCCGGATGATCAACTGAGATGGGTCCTCATCGTCCGCACACAAGTCTAAATGATATGGGTGGTGAACTCCCATACTCATAGACAAGTCGCCTCAAACATACTATCGATTGTATTATAACCCTTACATAGACTTACTCCAGCCCGATCACTTAGTCAGGGTCTAGGGCGGGCTCGATCATACATCAAAGTGTGCACGTGACGGAGTCACGAGCAATCGCATCGCGATGCCCCAAGCTGCGCACATCTAAGGGCCACTTGGTGTATAAAAGACCGCAAGCCAGATCACAACTAAGGTCTCGAAAACCCATACTAAGACATGCATGATATAATCATACACGCAACACACATGTCTAGTATGAACTGCAGGTATCATTGCAATTCTCTACAAAGTGTACAACTTTATTGATAACTCTTACAGAGTGCACACAGAGATCACGAGACCTTGATCCAACATTACAACAAGCATGTGGAAGCAAAGTAGGTCTGAGTACAGACAAGTTTAACAAATGGCTTAGAGAAGCCTTATTTATAAACAAGCCCTTCGCGAGGGAACCAGTCTGCTGACTGGGACTACACTAGCTTGGTCTTCAGTCGTCGAGCTCGAGGAGGAATCCACCTTCGGGGTTAGTGGGTTCATCTAAAACATAGAATAAGCAAACGTGAGTACAAAGTCGTACTCAGCAAGACTTACGTAGGAGCTATACTACTCATGTACATGTATCAAGGTAAAGGGAGGTGGGGTTTCAATGCAGAAGTGCCATCTTTGACTTGGCTAGTCCTGAACTACGAGTACCAGACTTGAGGTAAGAAGCGTACACGAGTCCACTACATGTCTCCAACCAATTACACCACTATGGGCCTTCCTCGACTTCCCCACGAGAAAGCACGCCATAGCACTCACGCTTATCTTGGCAAGTTTTATAAGTATCCAGTTCAAGTTGTCTAATAATCAAGCTAAGCTTTCCAAGCAGTCCCTTACCACGGACGCGGCTATTCGAATAGTTTTGTTAACCCTGCAGGGGTGTACCACTACAAACACATGACCATCAGTTACCGCCTTTAGCCTCAACACCATTCAAGGGGTGTCGGCGAGGATGTTCACCACAACTGTTACCTCATAGCCGATCTAGTCCAAGAAGCCGCATACCTGGGTTGGCTACCACTATCGTGAACCCGGCCGGTTTACCGAAGTGGACCCAGATGATGTGTGTGTGGTGCATAAGCCGGTCTCGGCTGAGCCGTTCTCTCACTTAGCACCCAGGCCACAAACCTACCAGAACTCCCAACTACTGCGACATCTGGACATCGAAAGGGATGAGTTAGTAGGTTGAGAGGGGTCAGTGAGCCCAATGTGTGGTTGTACTCTTCATCTTGGATCACCACACAAGAACTCGGAATTAGGGCGGTGTTCAACGAGACAACCCACTGTGTACTCCTACACAGCCTCTCATTGTTCACCTTGTATTAGGGTAGATTCACTAACACATTTCCACCATCATCAACATGATTGCTACCATCCCGACTCACATAAAAGTATCAACATTGTATCACTCTAAGCATGCAATAAGCAGTAACAGTTGCAGGGGCCACATGATATCAATCAACTCCTACATTTTCTAGGATTGTGGTTTGCTTACTACTGTGACAAATGATTGGTCATGCAAAGGAATGGGTTCATTTATGCAGTAGAAACGTAGCATGGTAATCATCCTAAACAATGCATAAGCGAGACTGAGAGGGAAGTGGGATTTTATCGACATGATCAATGGGGGTTTGCTTGCCTTGCTGACGAGGTTCGATATCGGGGTCTTCAACGAAGGGGGCAGCCTCCTGTTCCGGTTCCAGCTCTACTCGACAAACAACAAGCAATGGAGCAACATAAATACAATGCTCAAGCACATGGTTGAAGGTTGAAACTTGATGTATATGATTGTGATGTGTGAGGGAATTCCATTTAAATGAAGTACATTGGAAGTGAATTGCAAATTCAAACTCCAATTTGAATTTCAAAAGAATGCATATGCAATGTTGTCACTGTTCACCCAATTTTTTTGGGCAAACATGAAAACAGATTGCATATTCAGAATCCTTGCATTTTTCTGATAATTTTACATACATTATATGTTTAATTTGGAGTTAAAATGAATTAGTTATGAATTTCCAAAGTTTAAAGCATTTTCTGCCATTTTCTGAATTGTTTTGAATAGAAAAGCACTTATTGCATCATGCTGATGTCATGCTGGCGTCAGGGGGCCACTGACAAGGGGGACCCACATGTCATTCTCTCATTGTGTTAATTAAACGTTTTAATTTGATTTAACACTAATCAGAGGGGATTAAGGCCTAGGGCCCACATGTCAGTGTCACTGGCTGGTGGGGCCTGGGTGATTAGTCACCCTGCCACGTCGACTGGGTCGCCGGCGACGAGCTCCGGCAAGCCCGAGCACGCCGGCGTGTGCTGGAGCACGCTCTGGGCGCGTGTTTGACGCGCCAGTGGCACCAAAATGCAGCTGGGATGGTGTCGTGTTCATCTGGGACATACTGGGAGGCTGGGGAGCACGGGAGGCTTGTCGGCGACGAATGTGGCGGAGGCAGTGGCACGGATGCGAGCGGGATCTCGCTAGGAGGCGCGACCTGGAGCATGGATGGGTGGGTTCGAAGCAGTGGAACAAAGAGAATGCAACGGACATGGAGCGAGGAAGAAAGCCTAGCGGGAGCTTGACGACGACGACCACGACGGTTCTGCTCTCCGGCGACCATGGCAGAATGGGCTAGAGCTCAAACCGGGAAGCGCCAGGTTGGGGGAAAAGCTTAGAAGCTCACCGCGGACTCGAAGCAAAGGTCAGCGGGCCCAGGGATGGGCTGGTGGCGACGTATCGACAACCTCAATCTCCGGCGTCCGGCGATGATTCGAAGAAGCCTGCGTTGTCTTTGGTCCAAATTGGGGCGCCGTCTTCTGCTAGTCGAGGAAGCCGACGACGGCGAGCACGGGGGACACACTGGCTCGATCTCTAGGTGACGTTGGCCACGGAATCCATGGCGGGGCGCTCCGGTGGTGTTCGGTTCTTATCCGTTCCCGGCGCTAGAGCGAGAGGAAATAGAGCCGGGGTGGGGAAAAGGATGGAGGCGGTCGAGGGCTTCTTCGTGGCGTGATTTGGAGAGCTGGGGAGGCGCCAGACAGTTGCTGCCGGCGTCGGCATGCGCTCCAGCGAGCTGCTTGCTACGCTAGGAAAGACGACAAGCGGGGAGGCAGGCCTGGGCCGCGGGAGAGGTAAGTTGGGCCTGGGCCCCACGTTGAGTGGGCCTCTTTCCCTTTTCTCTTTTCTTTCTGTTTTTCTCTTCTGCTATTTATTGTGCCTTGCTAAATAAATAGCTAGGAATTTTATTAAATGCTGAAACTTTTTATATGGCCTCACAATATAATAGGCTAGCCACTTGTAAACTTTGAACATTTTTAAAATTCAAATTATTTGAACTTTAATTCAAATAGGGGTTTAATTTAATTCCAAGCTCCTGTTTTGAATATTTGAAAAATCCATGAGCATGGGTTTGAATCCAAATCACTTTATATGTGATCACACTCATTTATGAGAGTTTTCAAAAATGCAAAAGGAATTTTTGGAGCAACTTTTTATCTGGCCATTTGAATTAAATTCACCTGGGGGTGTTCTCTCTCCCATTTCAATTTCTTTTTGAAAATTTTAACATGATGCAAAGTTTCTTGCTAACCCTAGCACATACCTAAACTGGGGTTGTGACAATATATTATTTGCCTCTAGAGCATATATCCAACAGTCTCCCACTTGCACTAGATAGCAAATAATCTAGCTGCATATTTTCTCGATCATAATCATATTATCATATAAGTGTTTATTGATCATGCTTGCTCATGGAAAGAGGTTTCGTCAACGATGTGTACCCGTTCAGATTCGTATGTTCCTTTGCAACATGTATTGGTCAACTTGCTTGATATACCCTTCATTATCTAATAATGGCTGAATTATAAGTTTGGCGGGAGAGTGAGACTTCTTATTTTACAGTATTCTCTAATGACAAAATGGTTTTAGTCCCTAGGACTCCCATAGTCATGTATACTGAAAAATACACTCAGCCAGAAGTCTAAACTTCTTACGCTAAACTTTATTCAACCTTCTACTTCCTTAAGTAGATATTTATATTTTGTAGAGTTTTGGTTCGTGAAATTGTATCTCACATTTCCTTTCTATTCCTTTTGGTGTTATCTCCAATTCATATAGACCCATAATAAGGCTTGCAAGCGTAATCCAGTATTACATTCAAGTATATTATCTTTTCTATCATTTAGAGTATTGACGGGGATCAACCCCGGAAAATCCCATGGTCAGGGACCCTGGGTTAGTCATGAGAGGCACAGGTTGGACGATAACTCGTCGGCAAACAGGAAGGCACGCTCCTGCTCGATATTATTGATGAAGGAGATGCAATTACAGTGGATGCCAAGGCTGGAGCGCTCAAGGCTAGGGTTACAGATGATATTGGTTGCCCTTTGGCGTCGCCCCTCCTAGCCCTTATATACTGGGCTAGGTCTCGGGGAGTTCATCTACGTTTACAGGTAAGCTTTCCTAACCCTAGCTTGCTCCGTACGGCAGGTTTTCGCACCTTCCTTGTGAGTCGCAAACTCCTACGTCGGTGCCAATTAGCGGGCCGAGGATGTATCTTCATGGGCCTTCTGTCTTCAGGGACACCAGGTAGGCTTATCCGTAGGAGTCGTGGGGTCACCCCCTCGTCAGTAGCCCCCGAGTGCTTGGGGGACTCGAAGAGTCGCGCAGGGACTCGAGTACATCCATTTGTCAGTTATTTGTATGCGTGGTACAACCGCGGGTCGCTGGCAGTCTGGTGGCCATGACAAAACCTGTTTCGAGGGATGCTAAGTTGAAAGGGCCCAAGGAGTCGACTGGTCGAGCCTTGGTGAATTGCACTAGGGCAAATACCGCAATAGCCCAATCAAACCCACGTCCCTCGACGTGAGCTTGGAACACTGGTGTCGAGCAAAAGTCCTGCCGCTTCAGGTCTTACGGTGTTCATTTGCCGCCAGTAATGTGCATAGCCTAAGGCGCGTCCGCCCGACTTTTTCTATCATGCGCAGCGCATGGAAAAGGTTGGGAGTGAAATCGCTCTTCGGCAAGTCCCAGCCCGGCCGAACTTCGCAGCGGGGTCTTACCTACATGCTAATCTTGCGTGGAATATGGGCACAGTGTATCGTGTTCCAGGAATGTGTGTTTTTGAGGCGCGGAGCCTAATAGTATTGCACCCGCTTGGAACAAAACATCAAGCGAGCTGTTTACTCATTCACCCGTGGAGCTTGTTTCTAGTGCTCAGACGGGGAGTTATTCGCGAGTAGTTGATACGTCCAAAATGCATCACTATTTTATATAGTAATTCTTTCTTATTCATTGATATATTTCATGATATGATGCTATTCTTATGTTGTTTTGGCTTATTTTACACAGTTTGCAACTTTCCGGTGTCGAAGCAGCAGACGCAGGATTCAGCGGTAAAAAGTGGACGTTGAGTTGCTGAAGAAGAATACCTCCAAATTACCTGAAAATCGACGGAGGCTATTTTCCAGAAGTATCACGAAGACACGCAAAAGTGCTACCAGAGGGGGGCCACAGGGTGCCCAGGCGGCCACCTGGCGCGGCCCCACCCCTGGCCGCGCCGGGAGGGCGCCTGGACCCCCGGGGCCACTCCCGGCTCCCCCCTCTAGCCTATATACTCTTCGTCATCCAAAAACCCTAAAAAGGAGAGAGTTTTCGGAGTTCCGCCGCTCCGTGGCGGAAACCTACAGAGAAGAAAAGCCATCTCTGGCGGGCAGATTCCGCCGGGGAGATCACCTCCTGGAAGGGGAGTTCGTCACCATCGTCATCACCATAGTCACGGGCATCATCGAGATCATCATCAACATCATCCCCATCATCAGCACCATCTCCACCTCCATCCAATCTCATCTCACAATTGCAACTCATGTTGTAATCCGTACTATCTATCCTCTCTACTCTATCGGTGTTGATTACTACTTTGTGGTGAATGCTATTGAGTTTTGTTGGAGAAATATTATTGTGTTCAGATTGTTTATCATCTATTTATCCCCACTGATCATGATCTCTTTTATGTCTTGTGAGTAGTTACTTTGGTTCTTGAGGACATGGGAGAAGTCTAGTTGTTAGTAGTGATACGATGTTGAAGTAATATGTGTTGGTTGATATTTAAGTTGTGTTGTTATTTTCCTAGTGGTGTTGTGTGAGTCGAACACTCAACACTTCGCCTTATCAAGGACCTAGGGGGATACATTGTGTACAAATAATTCTTACGGTGGGTTGCCGGAGTGACAGAAACCTAAACCCCAGTTTGCATGCTTTTGCACAAGGGAACAATGGATCACCGATCGTATTGCTATGGTTAGGCTTTTGCCTTAATTACTATCTTGTATTTGCGAATGCTTGCAAGGTGTTTAATCATAAGAGTACACTTATCTTAGTCTAGGGGGTGTACTAGCATAGATCCACCCACTCAACACTTATCAACACAGCACATAGTACCGATACGGAATATGGCGAAAGCACATGACTACCTCTCCCGTGTGTCCTCAAGAACACTTTAGCTTTTATAAGTTCAGTTGCTAGGCCTCTCCTTTGATCAGAAAGGATTGGGCCACTCGTTACTCTCCAGTACCTTTTACTTTGCTCGTTTTTACTTTCCTGTCGCTTATACCAAGAAAACCCCCTAAAAAGTTATCTTTCAGTGCTTGCAGTTATCTCCTTACCAAAGTCACTTGCTATTACCTTCTGCTCCTCGTTGGGTTCGACACTCTTACTTATCGAAAACGCTGCAATCGATCCCTTACGTTGTGGGTCATCAGTAGTCACTCGAATGCCGTTTCGGCTCTTGAGGTGAGCGAGCACCTGAGACTCTAGCGCCTGATACGTCCAAAACGTATCTATAATTTCTGCTTGCTCGATGCATGTTTTGTGTGATATTGCTATGATCTATATACACTTTCATACACTTTTGATCATATTTGTACTAACCTATTAACTCAGTGCACCCCAGTGCCAGTTCCTGTTTTCTGCTGTTTTTCTATTTCAGTTTTCCCCCATATAAAAAGTGCCAGAAAAATTCCGGGAAAAATATAGGAAAAATCAGCGTACATGAAGCTTCGAGAAGAGCCAGGGAGGGGCCAGAGGGGAGCCAGGGGGGCCCAGGCGGCCACCCGGCGCGGCCCCACCCCTGGCCGCGCCAGGGGGGCGCCTAGGGCCCCTGGTCCACCTCTGGCTGCCCCCCTTCGCCTATTTATTCTCCGTCACGGGAAAACTCCAGAAGAGGAACCCTATTCCGCAAACTCTCCTCTGTTCCTCCGCCGCCGTGCTTCCGAAGATCGGGAGCACCAGAAGACCTCTTCCCGGCACCCTGCCGGAGGGAGGATTGACCTCCGGGAGTCTCCTCTCCACCATGGATGCTCCCCGGATGTCTCGTGAGTAGTTTTCCTTGGACCATGGGTCCGTGATCAGTAGCTATGTGATGTTCTCCTCCCCTCTTTGATCTTCATTGTTTAGACCTCGTGAGCTGCCCTACATGATCGAGGCACCTTTGTAATATTTCTGCTGTTGCTATGCTGAGTTTGGAGGGATCTGATGGATTATGAGATTATGTTCAGATTGTGATAGAGTAATATATTTGGTTTTTATCTCTTATATTTTTGTTCCTAAGTAATTCTTGCATGTTCTCCGTTGTTGTTTATTGCTTTGGCCAAGTAGTAGGTAGTGACTTCAAGAGGGAACGTTGTGCTAGATTGTGGGTTCATGCCCCCCGATGACACGCTTGAGTGACAGAAACATGAGTCTAGGGGATGTGCTGTTGCCACAAGGGGGAAAACAATGGTGCTTGTAACCGCGGTTGCAAGGATTGTTTACTTTACGCAAAGTTCTTTTTAATGCAGTTGTTTGTTGCTTTGGGTTTACACATTGGGTGGGGCTCGCAACTTAATACCAGCGAGATGTTCTGGATAAATATCTCAAGGTGGATGATTAGTAGTAGATGCAGATGGATTTCGGTCTACTTATTTTTGCGTACTGCCCGTGCTTTTGAACCTCTTCCTTTCTTTTGTAGCATAGTTAGCATTGCGGTGCGTTCATAATCCTGTCAATTGCCCTTCTGTAATTTGTTTACCTCGCATAGCAGTTTTATCGTCTTTTGGGAGAGAGACATCACTAGTGAACATCACGTATCCCGGTCCATATCCTCATTATTTTTTCCAAGCTATATTTACTTTGCTGCTTTTACTTGCTATCATTATCCCTTGCGTTTTATCCTTTGTGAACAACAAGACCGGAGAGATTGACAACCTCTCTGAATTTCGTTGGGAACAAAGTTATCTGTGTCTGTGTGCAGGTCCACGTCAGTTGCGCCGCTGACACCTACTTATCATCTCTGAATTCCTACTGGAGACAAACCTTGGTATCTTCACCGAGGGAAAACTGCTGCTGCACTACATCTCTAACCTTCCACTTGGGGTAACCAACGAAGGGCGAGAAGCCATCAAGCAGCGCCGTATGATCTTGGCGAATGCATGTTTGTCTTGTGTCGGGTTGAGGGAGCACCCGAGACTCTCATGAGTGCGAGTGGTCACTCGAGCACATTGCTGACCTTTTGGGTGAGGGAGCACCTAGGACTCTCATGATTTGCTCTACCGATGGGAGTAAGATGTTTTTCTTCATCGGGAAAAAGACCTGAAAGATGGAATCTCTGAGCCTTGATGTCTGTTTGTATTCTTCACCGCTTGTCAGGATAACGATGCCTCTGTTTGATGGCTGTCAGGGATGCTCCGCCAGTGAACCATCACTTCTTCATGACCGGTCATAATGATGACCGTTGTGGCGTGCGGCAGGCGCTGGTTGGGTTTCCGATACGCGCGTTGGAAACGCAAGTGAATTGATGCGTCTCACGTACAGTGCGTCCCGTGGGAAAGCATCTTGTTCTTGGAATCTGAGACGTCTGCGACGTTTGGTCTTTTGAATTAATTGTTCTTGTCGTCGTGGCTTCTCTGTGCTGGGAGGTTGATGTTCTATAAATAAGCCTTTTTCTTCCACATCATTTCGCCTCTATCCAGCTTGCTGCTTTGCCTCTTCCTTCTCTTCTTCCTCTCATGGTTCCCAGGCGAGGTGCTGGCCGTGGCCGTGTTCGTCGTGGCCGCGGTGGCCGTGCACCACGCTCATGCCGTGGTGGTCGCCATGGTACGGCGCCAGTGCCTTCCTCCTCTCCCTTGGAGGAGGGTTTCTAGCGCTATGATTTTCTTTTACGCGTTCGTGGCCAGAGCGCCAATCACGTTCTTCTTCCCTCTGATTTTTCCGCCATTGTCTCTGAACGTGCCTTAGATGGCTTGCTTCTGCATCTTCAAGGGAGCTGTCGGTCTTCCTCTTATGTTGACTTGGAGGTTGATAGTTCCCGCTTGTTTTTTCTTGGCTCTGGTTGGAGTTTGTTTGCTCGGCGATTGAATCTGCGAGATGGCGATATGCTCAGCTGTCGTTTTGACGGAGAAAGCACTGTCACTGTCCGCGCGTTCGATCCGAGCGGCAACAACATGGATCTGCACTGGAAGGAGTCGAATAGCGACAGCTCCATAAGGCCGAGGAGTCCTACGCCTGCATCTTCTACAGCTCCGTCTTTTGGCGACTCCTCAGGTGATGGTGCCGCCTCCATCAGCTCCAAAGAGGACATCGACGTCAAGCCATCGAGCAAGCGGGCGCGCCAAGCGACCTTGTAGAACTGGAGGCGGCCACATCTTCCCTGGCAACTCAGGCGGAGCTGGAGAAGAAGCTAGTGGAGCAGGAGAAGAAGCTGGTGGAGCATCGTCTTCAACTGCTCCGCAAATAAGTCGAGCTCCACCTTTTTTATGTCATTGACATCCTCTGCTAGCTTCCTTTTTTCCTTTGTCTGTGGTGATGCCTTTGTATCAGAGTCGATTACCCCTCATGGGCACACATGTGGAAGTCTTAATTCCTTGGGTAATTCCCTCTTGTAACAGGAGCTGCCTTCTATCCAAATGTAGTTAAGTCCTTTTTGTATTGAAAATGATCCTTATGATGTAAACTGTGCTTGAGCCTTTGCAATGGAATTTATCTTTGGG
The DNA here is from genome assembly GCA_950022295.1 of Bromus sterilis. Lineage (NCBI taxonomy): Eukaryota > Viridiplantae > Streptophyta > Magnoliopsida > Poales > Poaceae > Bromus > Bromus sterilis. The sequence goes on along the minus strand of OX465597.1, from coordinate 28,319,322 downwards.
CCTTATGCAAACGAGAACTGTGTTCAAGTCCTTGGCGATCAGGAGCTGTCTTCGAGTTCTTTGCGACCGAGAGTTGTGTTCGAGTCCCTCCAAACTTTGCACTGTGGGTTCTATCGGGTGCGAGACAGCGCTCCCGATGGGAGTAGCCCCCGAGGCTACGCTTGAGTCGGAGGATCGAGGGTAGGCTGAGGTTTGTTTCCCTTGTCGTTCTTCCGTTAATTTCTGTCTTTTATCGGGTGCGCGACAGCGCTCCCGATGGGAGTAGCCCCCGGGTCTTTAGGTGATCAATGGCGATCGGATGAAGACTAAAGTAGTCCGTGTCCTGTGCTCCCTCCGAAATTTCTTCAAAGTACTTGGTATTCCATCTAATTGTGGCCATGCCTTTCGAGCCTTGCTCTCAGCAGGTGGGGCTGGCCGGGTATTTTTGTTTGGTCCTTTTAAGCTTCGGGCTGCGTGAGCGGTTCTCGGGGGGAGGTGGTGCTCGAGCCCCCGAGTGCTTACGATAACGTCTCTTTGGGGGATTTTACGCTTAAGCCCCCGAGTGTTTTTGGTTAAGATCGCTTGAGTGGCGATAGCGTCTCTCGGGGGGATTTTATGCTTAAGACCCCGAGTGCTTTGGTTAAGATCGCGTAGGCAATAGCGTCTCTCAGGGGGATTTTATTCTTAAGCCCCCGAGTGCTTTGATTAAGATCGCGTGGGCGATAGCGTCTCTCGGGGGGATTTTATGCTTAAGCCCCCGAGTGCTTTGGTTAAGATCGCGTAGGCGATAGCATCTCTCGGAGGGATTTTATTCTTAAGCCCATGAGTGCTTTGGTTAAGATCGCATAGGCGATAGCGTCTCTCGGGGGGATTTTATGCTTAAGCCCCCGAGTGCTTTGAGATGGCAGTATTTGGGCAACATTTATTTTATTGCGGTCGAGCGGCTACATGAGTTGCCAGTCATGTCTGACCGATGGGGACTATGGATAGAACAGTCGCAAGTTTGCTAAGTTCCACGGGTTGCCCACGTCCTCGTCTGTCTTCAGGTTCTTCGGCCTGTAGGCACCACCTCCGATGACTTCTGAGACTATGAATGGTCCTTCCCATTGGGGGGCAAGTTTATGGACCTTCTCTTGTATCAGCCGTAGGACTAGGTCACCTTTGTTGAAGGTTCTAGTGCGCAAGCGACTGCTTTGGTAGGTGCGTAGCTTGTCCTGGTACCCCTCTGATTTTGCCAGGGCAGTATCTCTTGCTTCGTCAGCCGTATCTTTGTCATCTTGTAGTGCTTCTTCTGCTTCTTATTCTTCGTATCCGGTGACCCGAGGTGCTCCGAACTTGAGGTCATGTGGTAGGACTGCCTCTGCCCCGTACACCATGAAGAAGGGTGTGTACTGGGTCGCGGTGTTTAGTGTAGTTCGTAGGCTCCATAGTACCGCAGGGAGTTCTTCTACCCAGTTGCCGGAGGCTTGCTCGATGGTGCGAGGAGCCGCTTCTTGATTCCCCCGCATACAAGGCCGTTTGCTTTTTCCACTTGGCCGTTGGACTGCGGGTGCGCGACTGATGCATAATTTATTTTGATGCCTAGTTCTTCGCAAAAGTACTGGAATTCTGCGGCTGTGAAGTTCGTGCCGTTGTCCGTGATGATGTTGTGTGGCACGCCGAACCTGAAGATGATCGATTTGATGAAGTTGACAGCCGTGAGGACTGTGGAGCTGGTGATGGGTACTTCTTCGATCCATTTAGTGAACTTGTCGACTGCGACGAGCAAGTGTGTCCTTCCGCCCTTTGATGATTTCTTGAGTGGGCCCACCATGTCGAGTCCCCAGGTGGCGAACGACCAGGATAGTGGTATGGTCTTGAGCTCTGAGGCGGGAGCGTGTGGCATGTTGGCGAATTTCATGGCTGTGGGCCAATAGAACCCGGCTCGGAATGCTTTGGACACGAGTACTCGACTGCTCGCATGGTGCCCGCAGGTGCCTTCGTGGATTTCGAGCAGTAGGGCTTTGTCGTCCTCTTCGTCGATGCACCTTTGGAGTATCTAGGTGATGTTGCGCTTGTATAGTTGTTTGTTGATCACCGTGAATGCATTGGATCGTCGGCTGATGCGTCGTGCTTCGGCCATGTCTTGCGGTAGCGTACCTTCGATTAGGAATCGGAGGAACGGTTTTGCCTAGACAGGTCCTTCGAGCTCTGTCGGAGCTGTGCTGTCGGGTGTGCTGGTGCTTGTGCCTTATGATGGGGTTGCTGCTGCCACCTGCGCCAGGTCTGTTGCGTCCTCGCCGTCCACGACTGCTTCAGGTGCTGCTGCCTGTGCCTTGATGGATCTCCGGCTGATGCTTTCGAGAAAAACGCCGGGTGGTATTGGTCCTCGGTTCGAACCGATGTTCGCAAGTTCGTCAGCTTCTGTGTTGTTGGCCCTGGTGATGTAGTGGAGCTCGCACCCATCGAAACTTCCTTCGAGTGCGTTGTAGAGCTTCTGGTAGGCCGCTATGTTGTCGGCTATTGCGTCGCATTTTCTCATCGTCTGCTGGACGACGAGATTGGAGTCCCCGTAGATTATGAGGCGAGTGGCTCCGCATGTTTTGACCATGCGCATGCCATGGAGGAGTGCCTCGTATTCTGCTTCGTTGTTGGAGGCGTGACTGAAGTTTATCTGGAGGACATATTTTAGCTTTGTTCCTTTAGGGGAGATGAGCACAACTCCTGCCCCGGCTCCTTGTTGTCTCTTGGACCCATCGAAGAACATTGACCATGAACTTGATAGGTCTGGGGGGCCTGGTGTTTGAACCTCCGTCCACTCGACCAGGAAATCTGGGAGTACTTGGGCTTTGATGGCTGTTGGGTGCTTGAACTGCAGGTCCCGTGGGCTGAGCTCAATGTTCCACTCGGCGACTCGTCCAGTCGCTCCAGGGTTATTGAGTATGTCAGTGAGGGGTGCGCTGCTCACGATTGTGATAGGGTGCTCGTCGAAGTAGTGGGACACCTTTCTTGAGGTCATGATGATGGCTAATAGTAGCTTCTGATAATGCGGGTACTATCGGGGGACTGGTACCCGGGTAGGCTAACCCAAGCGGAAGTAACCTTTCGAGACAAGGATAGACCGATTGGGCCGCAGTTGGGAAGATGTACGACCGATTGCTCCAAGACAATCAGCCGTATCAAATGCCAGCAGTTGGCCCAGGCGCAATCAGACCACCCTTTCCTTCACCAAGACGATCATCCGATTGGTCTGCAGCTGGGTCGAGGTTGATACCTAGCAGGCCGATTGCCCAGAGCAATCGATCTTGCCAAGAACCACCAGTCGGACCAGGCGCAATCGGAACCACCTGATACCCAGTCGGGGGTATGATTACGAGGTCATAAATGCCATATCCCGAGATATCTGGGTGGCAGGGAGGCCAAGTCATGTCAAAGATCTGGGGGAGATACAGTGTCGACCTCCCCGCCGATTCTGCGGACAGGCCGACAAGACCGCGCCCCCTAGCTCCACTGTTCATCCCTACACCCTACAAGTCTACAGCATGGGCCGCCGCTCGTAGGTTCCGGATCACCCGGAGAGGAGCAGTCGGTGGGCCCAGGACGATTAGAGGATGACAACTAGGCCCATTCGTCAATGAAGTTACCGAAGTACCCTGGGATCACACTATAAGAGCCACGGTACCCCTCCTGCGTGAAGGACGATCCGCACTAGTAGCACCATTACTCATTTCCTCTCAGTTCATTCACTTCTAGTAGTTACTCCTCAGGGAAGCAGGAGAGAGCCTTGCCCACGGCGGCGACGCTCACCTTCCCCTGAGAAGATAGAGAAGCAGTCATTGTAGCCAAATCATTGATATACAAGAGATAAGCAGGAGTAGGGGTGTTATCTCTCCGGAGAGCCCCGAACCTGGGTACATCGTGGTGTCTTCACCGTGCTTGTTCCCAACCCGTTTCCGGCACCATCGACATTCTCTCCCTCGAGTCTTCCCCCTCACTTTAGCCATCCCATGGCATCTGTTGTTAAATATCGACGACAGTTGGCGCCCACCGTGGGGCAGACCGAGGCGTCGACTGGAGTAAAGATCCGGACGGGATTTTCCTCTGCATCGGGCGGGAGCCACGCCTCTGGCCTGATTCTAAGGCGTGGGGCAATTGACTATGTGGTGGACTACTCGGCGCGGTACAGGGCTGGAGCACCCCTGCCGCCCGGTGTGTCGCTGCAGGTTGGCAGTCATCGCCTCTTCATCGGTAGCTTCCCCGAGGTGTATCCCAGAGATATTCGCATCTTCTCGTGTTCTACGGATCCGCTCCCGACTAGGGGCTGCAGTGCAGCACCTGGTAGAGAGGGAGGCCGAGTGCACGCGGCCGTCATGATGGCGGGATCATCTTCATCAACCAACCGCGACCCAGCGAGCGCGGCGAGAAAAGCCAAGGAGGTAGCTTATGCTGCAGAGCGAATCGGCACCAGTGCGTTGCGGGATGTGTTATACACACCCGTGAACATGAGTGGTGATCTGGAGCAGGTGCACACGGAGCTGGAAACAGCACGGCTCGCTCTGGCTCGCAGAGCTGAGCAAGTGTTGGCAGAAGAGCGCAGGCTGGGAGCCATCACAAGGGAGTACAATGCGGCACATGCAGGACCGCGTCAGCCGATTGAGCCCGCAGTCCTGGAAGATCTGAGAAGCCGAGGCAGGGCAGTCAACCAGCAGCTGTCGGGGGCCGAGCAGCTGGAGCGTCCGAGAAGGCCGGTGCAACCAGAGCAGCCGGCGCAATCGGCATTCATCCAAAGGCCAACTTACAGCACACCAGACAAGAACCTAAGAGCAGCCGAGCAGATAGCGCTTGAGCTAGAAGACCTGGAAGGAGATGAGCGGCGTGAGCAGTCGCGCCGAATGCGTGAGCTGATAGCAGCCACAAAGGAGCAGAGGCTTGTAGCAATGGGCAATCAAAATGCAGAACCAGAAGCGTCAAGAGGAACTGTGAGGCCAAATGCGGGAGCTAGTCAGCGACCAAATGCATCGCGCCAGAACAGGCACCAACCCGCGCCATCTCGGCACGAGAGCAAGGTTAGAAGCAATCGGCCACCCCCAGCAGCAAGCAGAAGATTGGAAGAGCCAGCGGTCAACAGCAGGCGCAATGACATGCCACAGCAATCGGCACCAAGACCAGCGATCAGCACCCGACTCGGCCGTCGCCAAATCGGTCAGAATGACGCAATACATCGCATTGAGCTCCTGGAGAAGGAGGCTCAGGAGGACGAGGAAGGAGAAGCGGGGCCATCATGTTTTGGTCATCGCATTCGGACGGAAAAGTTCCCCAAAGGCTTCATGCTGCCGAGAGACACTCCCAAGTACAATGGTTCTGTAAAGCCTGAAGACTGGTTATCTGATTACCTGACAGCGGTTCGCATTGCAGGGGGCAATCGGCGTGTGGCAGTCCGCTATGCGCCTTTGATGCTGCAGGGTTCAGCTCGCACTTGGTTGAACAGTTTTCCCAAGGACAGTGTGAAATGCTGGGAGGATCTCACAACTGCATTCATCCACAACTTCACAAGCACATATGAGAGGCCCAACCTCCCGCGGCAGTTTGCTTTGTGTGTGCAAGGAAAATATGAACCCCTCCGAGATTACTTATCTCGGTGGATCAAGCTGAAGAATTCATGCGAATGAGTCCATGAGATCCAGGCTATTCAGTACTTTACTGATGGGTGCCTGCCTGATTCAATGTTGAAGCACAAGCTGCTCCGCAAAGACTTCACATCGCTCGCCGAGCTCATGAAGGTGGCAAACGCTTTCGCTATGTCCGATTCTGCGATGCGCCCTATCCATCTCAGAGTTGGAGGTGTGATCCAGTCACCATGGGCTCCGCAGTCGGACACAGGGAACCAAGGCCTCAATCGGAAGGAAAGGAGGGAGAACAACCGTAACAACAACAACCACAACCAGCAGAGCAATGGCAAGCGCAAGAACGAACAGCTCGACACCCAGTATGGCAGTCGGCAGGTGGCCGCTGTCTAGAATGAAGAAGATCCAGCAGCTGCAGGAGGCAGTCGGAAGATGAGACCAAATGTGAGACCCCCGGGATAGATGAAACCCAAGTACACGTTCGAGGATATGCTGGACGCGCCGTGTAAGTTGCACAGCACGCCTGGCAGGCCGTCTGCGCACACTACTCGGCAGTGTGACTATGTGAGAAGAATTGCGAAGGGAGAAGCTTTACCACCTCCACCCCACCACCACCCCAGAACAGAGGACCACCTCAGCAGCAGAACCAGTTCCCGCAGCAAGATGCCGCCTACATGATTTTCACTAGTGAGTCCGCGGACAAGGGCAGTCGGAGAGCCCGAGCAGCGGAAGTTAATGCCACTATGCCACCGATTCCCCAGTTTGTGCATTGGTCCGAATGCCCTATATCCTGGGACAGAGCAGACCATCCCACCATTTTGCCGAATCCGGGCAACTATCCGCTGGTGGTGGACGCTCTGTTCGCAGGACCAAGGTTTTCATGCAAATTCTCCCGAGTGCTTGTTGATGGAGGAAGCACAATCAACATTCTGTATAGAGATACAATGATCAAGCTAGGGCTCACAGAGAGAGATCTAGAGCGCAGGCGGACGACGTTCCATGGGATTTTCCCGGGATTGTCTTGCACCCCCATGGGTCGCATTCGGCTGGACGTCATATTCGGCACGGAGGAGAATTTCATAAGGGAGCCGATTTGGTTTGAGGTCGCCGACCTCAGCAGTCCTTACCACACTCTGTTGGGGTTGCCGGCGTTTGCCAAGTTCATGATCAATGCACAACAGACATACCTGAAGATGAAGATCCCAGGGCCAAACGGTTTCATCACTGTCACCGGGGACTTCAGGAAGTCCCTCGAGTGCACATCCGCTGGCAGCAGTTTGGCTGATTCGTTAGTGATCGAGACGGAGAAGCGTCAGCTCAGCAAAGTAATTGCAATGGTGCAAGCACAGAGCAAGAATCCACTCCTAGTCGGCCCGGCAAAGAGAGTAGATGAGGAGTCGGCTTTTCAGTCGGCCAAGGACAGCAAGAAGATCGCTCTAGATCCCTCTGACTCAACCAAGTTCGTTGTAGTCGGAGCTGGACTTAGCGATAAATAGGAAAGAGAGCTCGTCGACTTCCTCCGTGAGAACCGGGACATCTTCGCATGGTCTCCACAAGACATGCCTGGTGTTCCGAGAGAACTCGCCGAGCACAAGCTGCATATTCGGCCAGGCTCGAAGCCAGTCAAGCAACCCCTGAGACGTTTCTCCGAAGACAAGAGAAGGGCAATCGGCGAAGAGGTTGCGAAGCTGCAGGCTGCAGGTTTTATCATGGAAGTATTTTACCCCGAGTGGCTGGCGAATCCAGTCCTCGTCATGAAGAAGAACAAGACTTCGCGCATGTGTATAGATTACACCTGCCTGAACAAGGCATGCCCAAAAGATCCATTTGCTCTGCCCCGTATTGATCAAGTGATTGATTCTACGGCCGGCTGCGAGCTGTTGTCCTTTCTGGATGCTACTGCTGGGTATCACCAGATCAAATTGGCTGTGGAAGATCAGATAAAAACGGCGTTTATAACCCCTTTCGGGGCCTATTGCTATATCACAATGCCGTTTGGTCCGAAGAATGGAGGTGCCACTTATCAGCGCATGATTCAGAGATGCACACACTCTCAGCTTGGCAGAAATCTCCATGTTTACGTGGACGACTTAGTGGTGAAAACGGCAAAGGGAATCACGCTGTTGGATGACCTCAGAGAAACATTTGCAAACTTGAGAACTTATCAGATCAAGCTCAACCCGGAGAAGTGTGTATTTGGAGTTCAAGCCGGCAAGCTCTTGGGGTTTCTCGTTTCCGAGAGGGGAATCGAATGCAACCCTGAGAAGATAGCCGCAATAGAGCGCATGGAACAGCCCAAAACCCTGAAGCAAGGACAAAAGTTCACCGGTTGCCTCGCATCCCTCAGGCGATTCCTCAGTCGGCTGGGCGAAAAAGCAATCCCGTTGTACCAGTTGATGAAGAAAACAGAGAAGTTCACCTGGACCCCTCAAGCAAATGAAGCATTCCGAGAGCTCAAGCGCATGCTCTCCACGGCACCAATTCTGGCTTCCCCGATTGAGAAGGAGCCAATGATGTTATACATTGCGGCAACCAATCGGGTGATCAACGCAGTTATGGTGGTGGAGCGGCCCGAGAAGGACAAGGCACATCAAATTCAGCGTCCAGTGTACTACATCAGCGAAGTGCTCTCGGCATCCAAGCAGAACTACCCTCACTATCAGAAGATGTGCTATGGAGTGTACATGGCAGCCAAGAGGTTTTGAAGCCATACTTTCAGGCTCACCTGATCACCGTCGTCAGCTCGGCTCCATTGGCCGACATCATGGGAAGCAGAGATGCAACCGGAAGAGTGGCGAAATGGGCAATCGAAGTCGCTAGTCATGGCATCCAATATGAGCCGAGAACGGCAATCAGGTCACAAGCATTGGCCGTTTCCTAGTGGACTGGGCTGAAACTCAATACATGCCGCAACTCCCAGTGTCGGATTCCTGGCGAATGCATTTTGACGGCTCCAAGATGAAGAATGGCCTAGGGGATGGTGTGGTGCTCACTTCACCAAGAGGAGATCAACTGCAATATGTGCTCCAGATTCACTTCGCAGCATCAAACAACGTCGCCGAGTACGAAGCCCTTGTGCATGGTATCAAGCTGGCCAAGGAAATCGGTATTCGGAACATTGAATGCTTTGGTGACTCCAACCTGGTTGTACAGCAATGCTCAGGCACCTGGGATGCAAAGGACGCAAACATGGCAAGCTATCGCTTCCTGGTGCAGCAGATCAGCGGATATTTTGAAGGATGCGAGTTTCATCATATACCAAGAGCAAACAACGAAGCAGCAGATGCATTGTCCAAGCTCGGCTCAACAAGGCAAGCAATCCCACTAGGTGTGTCGTTGGAACACATCAAGAAGCCATCCATCATGCCATCCCCAGAGTCCGAGTCCATTTTCATCTCGGAGACTGATCTTGAGGCGTTGAAAAAGGCAAAAGAAGTTCAACCGGCAAAACTTGCAACCATGAAGAAGCAATCCAGCGCCCAAGGTATCTCGGCAACAGCACCACAAGATGCCGAGGGCGAGCCAGGGGCCGCAGAAGGACCTGAGAAGAGCCAAGTCAAAGGGAGGCAAGCAGAGGCTGCGCTAGAGGGCACAACCTCCGAAGAGCCGATATCGTCAGAAATTGCCGACTGCAATGAGGAAGCTCCAACTCCAGACGAGAAGTCGGCACCAGGGGCTGCTGAATGCGTGCCAGGCGCCGCAGTCGGCAGTTCAGAAGCAGAGATAGAAATGGCAGACGTCCAAGCGGCCGAGATTCAGGAGGCCAGCGACCAAGGAACTGAGACACAAGAAGAGATCCCACCACAGCACGCAGTGGTAATGGCAGTGGTCAGTGCGCCATCATGGGCACAGCCGATTAGAGATTTCCTAGTAGACGGAGTCCTCCTAGAAGATTTAGCAGAGTCAAGGCAAATCAGCCGCCGATCTTGGGCATATACAATAATCAACAATGAGCTAGTACGCAAGAGTGCAACTGCCATCCTTCAGAGATATGTAGAAGAGGACAGAGGCTTGGAGCTGCTCAGAGACATTCATCAAGGTGAATGTGGTCATCATGCGTCTGCAAAGGCCATTGCCAGCAAAGCATTCCGACATGGTTTCTACTGGCCGACTGCCCTTGCAGCGGCTGAGATTCTGGTGAAGTACTGCAAAGGGTGTCAGCGTTTCAAGGCGAGAAGTCATCAGCTAGCATCGGCACTAAAGACAATCCCAATAGCATGGACGTTTGCAGTATGGGGTTTGGACATGGTTGGACCATTCAAGAGAGCTCGAAGTGGCATGACACATCTTCTGGTTGCAGTGGACAAATTTACCAAGTGGATTGAAGCTAGACCGATCAAGAAGCTGGATGGGCCAACTGCAGTTCGGTTTGTGGCCGACATTGTGTGCAGATATGGTGTGCCTAACAGCATCATCACCGACAACGGCACAAACTTTGCGAAGGGTGCACTGGCCCGATATGCATCTCAGCAGGGCATTCGGCTTGATCTCGCGTCTGTGGCGCACCCGCAATCAAACGGTCAAGTCGAAAGAGAAAATGGACTAATCCTATCGGGTATCAGGCCCAGATTGGTAGAGCCACTTGAGAGGGCACCCGGAGCATGGATTGAAGAGCTTCCCGCAGTACTATTCAGCTTAAGGACCACACCAAATAGGTCGACTGGATTCACTCCTTTCTTCCTAGTGCATGGTTCAGAGGTAGTCATCCCGTCCGACATCGAGTTCGACTTACCTCGGCATGCCCTGTACACCGAAGAAGAAACAGATTGGCGCGAGAAGACGACGTCGACCTCAAAGAAGAAGCTTGTCTATTGGCCTTGTCCAGGTCAGCAGTCTATCAGCAGAAGTTGCGGCACTACCACAGCAAGAAGATTCGTCCTCTCGCTTTCCGAGAAGGAGACATGGTGCTACGCCGAATCCAGAAGTCAGATGGGCAGCACAAGCTATCCTCACCTTGGGAAGGGCCATTCGTTATCAGCAGAGCGCTCAAGAACAATTCCTATTATCTGATCGACTGCACCAAGGGCACTCAGCACAAGGACACGTCAGGAGCAGAGACGGAGCGGCCGTGGAACGCCGAGTTGTTATGTCCGTTCTATAGTTGAGTGGCAGAAACTTATGTAAGCCATTCGGCAAACAATCAGTAAAAGTTATCATGCCTCTGAAAATGAGCATTCGAGTATCTTTGTATAATTTCATTCGAAGAGCTAGCCACGATCGGCGACGCTCAGTCATACCCGAGATGTGTATAGCACACCCGGGGACTGGCCGACCACGAGGTCAAGAAAATAAGCCATCGAGGCACGAGGGCTGCAGGCTGACACTCAATCTAAACACCTAGCTTGAGCGCAAATCACTAAGAGGTTTGTGGCATTGAGAAGGGTTGCGATTGGGGCAGTCGGCAGTACAAATCCTCGGGAAACAATCCAAAACATGCCACCAAGGGCACATTCGATAAGAAAAAATTACCGATTGCACTACAAACCAGGACATCGAGCCAGGTAGCGAGCAATCCGCGCTTGCTATCGCAGAATCCTTTGCGTTAAAATCTTGTCGTGTAAAAAATGAAACTTATCGAACCTTGGCTGGTAGTCTACCGTTGATCCGATTGCAGATCGCATGACGACAGCAAAGTCGAAACGGTAGACATCCCCAAGGGCAGCCGATAAAGGAAACCGACAAAGACGCAAAGTTGATCGCACAAGTAAAAGGAAAAGCCAAGCAATCGGATTGCATCAGAAGTAACAGGCCCAAGGCCGAATAAGTTCATTACATCCAAGTCACACCCAGTGGGTGTCGACAGAGTTAAAATTGTATCTTACAAACGGATAGTCGGAGGACAAGATAGGATAAAACCGATCCAGTATCGGCAAGCTGCAATAAGTAAAACATATGATAGGATGACTCAGGAAGTCGGAGGCACTGAGCTAGAAGACGGAGCAGTCGGATCCGATTGCGCTTCAGAAGCTGTGGCACCAGTCTGCTTGGATCATGGAGATGTTTGAGATGAGCCGCTATCGGAGAGCTCCTCGGCCAGGCCAGAGATTGTAGAGGCGGGGAGCGGGTTTCCTCCCTCGTCGAGATACGGAGTATACTCGTATGGAGAGAACCAGTTCACCATAGTGCTGGCTAGCCGATTGACTTCGGTGTAGGTCTTCTCAAGCAGATCGGAGGCGTTCTCTCGGAGGCTGTAAAGTTGGGAGATTTTCACCTGAGGGTACCAGCTCAGCACGGTCTGAAGGGCGGTTTCCGCGCCAGTCCGACCGGCAGAGTTCAGCAATACATCGATTCGACGTGGGATGGCCTTCAGGAGAGTCCGAGTCTGCTCAGTGGTAGCATTCGGAGCTTCCCCCTTGTCAGAATCCTCTTCATCTTGTATTTCCCCCTTGTGGATCTCGGCAGAGGAGTCAGCAGCGTTCTTCATCTTCTGAAGTCCGACCTTAAGCTCAGTCGGCGACCACAGTGATTCAGCAATCTTCAGGATGCCGAGCTTGAAGGACAGGGCAATGCCCTTGATAACAGGAATGTGGGCTTCGGTGCCAATCAGATATTCATGCCGGGTCCAGACGTTATCTTCACGTTCGCAGGTCCCTCCGGCGGCAACGGTTTCCTCTCGGGACTTGGCGACGGCTGCATAGGAAGCTGCTTCAGACTCGGGCCAAGCTTCTGTGTCACGAAAAGGAAGTATGAGCAATAAGATAAGAGAGGAGAGAAATCGGAAAGCGCATAAGGTGCAAGAAACACTCACCGCTAAGGAGGACGTCCATCTCGGTCATTGTATCACAGAAGCCTTTGGCTCGGCGGCGCTGTCGGGTGGTCTCTTCATAGCTGCGTTTCTCCAATTCTTCAAACTTGGCAACATGTTCATCGCGATCTCGCCGAATGGAGTCACGGGCAGCGACTGCTTCATCCCTTTCAGCTTGCAAGGCTTCTCGGGCGGCGACGACAGCATCGCGCTCGGCAATAAGACCATCACCGGCAGCCGTCACGGCAGCTATGTCGGCCAGATGTTTTCTCTCAAGAGCAGCCATCTCAGAGCGAAGGTCTAGGATAGTCCGATTGAGATCATTTTCTACCCCCTGCAGTCGGGTCGCTTCTTCCTTGGCTCTGACGAGTGCTGGACCATATTGGTCAAGTTCTGCAGTCAATTCAGCAATTCGGCCCTGAAGGTCATCTACCATGGGAATAGAAGCTAGAAGAGAGCATGAAGATATGAGAACAAAAGCAAGTGTTTAATCGGAGAGAAGACAGAGAGGGTAGAGAAGTTACCTTTCAGTTTAACAATCTCAGCCGACTGGTTGTTGACCTGCAGCTGAGCCTGGGCAAGAGTTCGGAGGCTGGCAGTGTAAGCATCAAGGAGCTTCTCGAAGACCTCACGTTTTTCTTCCATAACAGCCTGAGAGGAACAGCAAGATAGAGTTAGAAATACAGCAGTTAGCAAAAAATGTTAAAGATCCGAACCAATTGCAACCAATCGGCCCGAATCTCGGGGACTACACCAAGTGGGTGCGCTTGTGCGCACCCACCGGAAGAAAAGTCTCCCGATTGAGGAAGGCAAATGATAAAGCAAAAAGAGTTAAAGATCCGAACCGATTGCAACCAATCGGCCCGAATCTCGGGGACTACACCCAGTGGGTGCGCGCGCACCCACCGGAAGAAAAGTCTCCCGATTGAGGAAGGCAAACGATAAAGCAAAAAGAGTTAAAGATCCGAACCGATTGTAACCAATCGGCCCGAATCTCGGGGACTACACCCAGTGGGTGCGCTTGCGCGCACCCACCGGAAGAAAAGTCTCCCGATTGAGGAAGGCAAACGATAAAGAAAAAAGAGTTAAAGATCCGAACCGATTGCGACCAATCGGCCCAAATCTCGGGGACTACACCCAGTGGGTGCGCTTGCGCGCACCCACCGGAAGAAAAGCTTCCCGAGCAAAGGAAAGACATAAAGAGAAAGTCAAAAGTTACCGTGTGATGAGAGGTGAGCTGTTGGAGGTCCCGGGCAAGGGCATCGGCAAAATCATTCACCCGGCTCAAGGCAGTCATCACAGGACCCTGAGGACGATGAGACGCATCGGGCTCGGTGCCGACGTGACGGGCGCGGGAGTACTCGGCCCGGAACTGGTCCACCGAGCGCATAAGAATTTCCGACGCAGAGGAGGTCGGCGTTGACGCTGAAGTTGGAGCAGCGATGGAAGCAGCAACAGTAAGAGCTGATGGCATCGGCGTAACTTGAGGGCCAGAGGCACCCGATTGCGGCGGCGGCGCAACCAGACGAGTTGGAGCGGAGGTGATAATGATGACTGGTGGTAAGGTGGTTGTCGTTGGTGGCGCGGATAAAACAGCTGGCGGCACAGTTGTGGTAATCGGCGGGGCCGGCACCACGATTGGCGACAGGGTCGTCACCATCGGCGGCTCGGACGTGGTAGGTGCGGTAGGTGTAGTCGTGGCAGGGGAGGCCGAGGTGGAGCGGCGTGGAGGAGACGGGGCAATCGGATCGACCGATTGCGTTCCTCTGCCACCAGGAGCCACCCGGTCAGCGGCATTCTTGGAGATCTTGGAAGCAAGGGTGGAAGAGGAGGTCTTCTGAGTCATCGCGAGGCGGGCCTTCTTGGCAGCGCGCTCGGCGTCCTTCGAGGAGCAATGAGAAGCAGTCGGCCGTTTGTGGACGGCGGTGGCAGAAGCGGCAGGCGAGATGACGGCGCTGGCGCGAATCGGAACGCCAGTGTCGACATCGTCAAGCCCAATCGGCTCCCTGAAAGAAGAAGGAAGAGGAGAATTAGTATAAGGAAAAGATAGTAAAATACAAGGCGTGAAGGTAAAGTCATACCCGATTGTTCTCGGCGCGCCAGAGGGCATCCGACATCTCAGCGGGGCGACGTTCAGTGGCGCCTGTGCAGTCGGCCTCCGAGTGGTCGTCTCCTGAGGCTGTTTGCCTTTGCTGGCTGTCGGCGTGACCTTGGCAACCTTGCTGGGAGACGTACCAGCGGAGGAGCTGGTGGTCGAGGTGCGCTTAGCCGGCACCTTCGGGGGTTTGGCACGAGGAGCTGCATCAGAACCATCAACCTTTGAGACACTATCGTCGTCACTCCATTCGGCCAAAAATTGCTCAAGGGAAGGGTCGGGCGTACCCCCTTGAGCTGGCGGTCGGATGTCGGCCCTCGGAGGGTTGGCAGCTTCAGCATCAACATCGTCGGTTTCCATTGATTCGGAGGACTCTCCGGAAAACTCGTCGTCGTCTTCATCATTGTCACCGGACTCGGCGGCAGGAACCTCGCCGTTATACTCAAAGTCGGCGGGGTCATCCTCCGTGCGGTCGGGGGCGTACGCGCCAGCCTCCTGGCCATCTTCCATCAGGTCGGACTGATTAAAGTGCTGGAAAGAAGTTAAAAGTAGTCAGAAAAGCTGACAGAGGAAGTAAGCGGAAGAAAAAGCAATCGGAGCATACCACAGGCGGTTTCTGCTGGCGAGTGAGGTAGTCAAGCCCGAAACGGAAGGGATCAGGCAAAGGGCTGGAGGTGATGGCCTTCACTCTGGTGCAGAGGTCTTCCTTCTTCACCCGCCACGTGCAAAGCCGAGTGGGGTCTCGAGGACCTGAGATGTCGCAGAGGCGGTGTACTCGGCGCTGCAGGGGGAGAATCCGAGCTTGGAGCCAAGCGGCGACAAGGTCGGTTGGGAGAAGTCTCTCTTGCTCCAGCTCGGCAACTCTGGCAACCTGGGCGTCGACGTCGCAATCTCCGACACCGTGCTTCAACGACCACTGATGTTTTTCAGTCGGCCGGGCGAGAGAGAAATCGGGCAGGTTCAGGAGGTCGGGGCCTTGGTCAGGTGACTTGACGTAGAAGAACGAGGTCTGCCAGTTCTTGCAGGACTGGACGATCTCGGGACTCTTATACCTCGGCTTGCCGGCTGCGACGAGGCAACTACCGCAGTCGGTCATGTCAGTCGGGTACGTTGGCTCGCCGCCTTCGATGGTGGTGGGCACCACAGCTCCTGTCCGGGCGTTGTGAGCTCGGAGGTTGAAGAATCGCTTCCAGAGAGCGATGCTTGGACGGCAGCCGAGGTACCCCTCGCAGAGTGTCACGAACCCGGAGAGGATCATGATGAAGTTGGCCGCGAGGTGATGAGGTTGCAGTCGGTGGAAATCAAGAAACCCACGGAAGAAGGAGCTGGCGGGAAGGCCAAATCCACGCTCGAAGTGAGCGAGGAACACGACCCTCTCGCCAGCGCGTGCGCTGGGCACGACCTCGGCACCGGGAATACGCCACTCGACCTCCGCAGGCATCGTCCGGGCGCGAATCAAGGACTGGACGGCGCCGGCGGTGGCCCGAGAGCCTTTCTAGCACCCGCGGCTCGCCTGGGAGGTGTCTCGCCGCGGTGCCATGGCGGTCACGGGCGGAGAGAGCAAGTGAGAAAAGGAGGAAGGCGGAGCGCGAGAGCAGCGGTGTCGAGGTGCTGCGGAGGCGGCGAAGAGCACAAGCTTGTGGTCGGAGCAGATCCAAGGTGCACAGGCCTGCGGCAGAGAGCCTCGCGTGGAGCAACAATGGCGCAGAGGAAAGAGAGAGCTAGAGGTTGAAGATGGCGTTTGAGGAGAAGGAAGAGGCGAAGGCTCCCCCCTGTGGCTTATATGGGCGGCGGGGGAGGGAAGTGGGATACGTCTGCGGCTGTGTGGCTCGGTGTGGCCTAGGGCACAGGAAGGGCAACCGGCAAACCAGCGCAAAGGATCTGGGCGCAATAGGCGAGGCGTGCGACGTGGGGGTCAGGCCTTGTAGTTATGTCAAGTCGCGCGTGGGTCGTGGGTCCCAGCTCATTGATCACATCCCGGAAGAATCAGAGGTAACCGTTGGAATGAAATCGGCAAAAGATGTTTCGCTAGAAAAGAGAAGGCACGAGCTGGGAGCAAAACAAACCCAATCGGACGAGAAAGTCAGCCGAGTGTGATCTCCGAGCCGGTTGACGAGCTCGGAACGACGCACCTGATGAGGCCATAGCAGTCGGAGGATATCAAGAAAGAGATTAAAAACTGCAAAGGCCCCGCGGTCAAGTGACCGTGGGACCTTTACAGCTTTAGGGGCTACTGTCGGGGGACTGGTACCCGGGTAGGCTAACCCAAGCGGAAGTAACCTTTCGAGACAAGGATGGACCGATTGGGCCGCAGCTGGGCCGAGCTGGGCAGATGTACGACCGATTGCTCCAAGACAATCAGCCGTATCAAATGCCAGCAGTCGGCCCAGGCGCAATCGGACCACCCTTTCCTTCACCAAGACGATCATCCGATTGGTCTGCAGCTGGGCCGAGGTTGATACCTAGCAGGCCGATTGCCCAGAGCAATCGACCTTGCCAGGAACCACCAGTCGGACCAGGCGCAATCGGAACCACCTGATACCCAGTCGGGGGTATGATTACGAGGTCATAAATGCCATATCCCGAGATATCTGGGTGGCAGGGAGGCCAAGTCATGTCAAAGATCTGGGGAGATACGGTGTCGACCTCCCCGCCGATTCTGCGGACAGGCCGACAAGACCGCACCCCCTAGCTCCACTGTTCATCCCTACACCCTACAAGTCTACAGCATGGGCCGCCACTCGTAGGTTCCGGATCACCCGGAGAGGAGCAGTCGGTGGGCCCAGGCCGATTAGAGGATGACAACTGGGCCCATTCGGCAATGAAGTTACCGAAGTACCCTGGGCTCACACTATAAGAGCCAGGGTACCCCTCCCACGTGAGGGACGATCCGCACTAGTAGCACCATTACTCATTTCCTCTCGGTTCATTCACTGCTAGTAGTTACTCCTCAGGGAAGCAGGAGAGAGCCTTGCCCACGGCGGCGGCGCTCACCTTCCCCTGAGAAGATAGAGAAGCAGTCATTGTAGCCAAATCATTGATATACAAGAGATAAGCAGGAGTATGGGTGTTATCTCTCCGTAGAGCCCCGAACCTGGGTACATCGTGGTGTCTTCACCGTGCTTGTGCCCAACCCGTTTCCGGCACCATCGACATTCTCTCCCTCGAGTCTTCCCCCTCACTTTAGCCATCCCATGGCATCTGTTGTTAAATATCAACGACAGGTACCGCTGCTGGGATTTGGTTAGGAGCATGCTGAGGTAGTAGATTGGTCTCTGGATGCTCTGGACCTTGCCTTCTTCTGCGCGTTCGACAACGAGCGATGTGCTTACTACACTGTTACGTGCTGCCACGTAGAGGTATAGCTTCTCTCGTTCCTTGGGTACCTCCAGGATTGGTGGGGTCGAGAGTGTCTTTTTTAGGTCCGCGAATGCTTGGCGGGCTTCCTCCGTCCATTCGAATTTCTCTCCTTTCCTGAGCAGCTGATAGAAAGGCAGCGTGCGTTCTCCCAGCCTGCTGATGAAGCGGATTAGGGCTGCGAGTTTTCCAGTGAGCTGCTGTACTCCTTTGACGTCAGTTGGTTCTTGCATTCGGGAGATGGCTTGGAATTTCTCAGGGTTTTCCTCGATTCCTCGGGCAGAGACCATATAGCCGAGCAGCTTCCCTGCCGGTACGCCGAATGCGCACTTCTTTGGGTTGAGTTTGATTCTGTATTTGTTGAGCGCTGCGAAGGTTTCGTGCAGGTCGTCGAGTAGTGTGGTTGATTTGTAGGTCTTGATGATGATGTCGTCCACATAGACTTGCACGTTTCCTCCGATTTGATCCTTCAGGCAGGCCTGCATCATTCGCTGGTATGTGGCGCCCGCATTTTTGAGCCCGAAGGGCATGGTCCTATAGCAGAATACGCCATAGGGGGTGATGAATGATGTGTGCTCTTCGTCTTCTTCCTTCATCCTGATCTGGTTGTATCCTGAGTAAGCGTCAAGAAAGGAAAGTAGATCGCACCCTGCTGTCGAGTCGGTTATCTGATCGATTCTAGGCAGGGGGAAGTGGTCCTTCGGGCAATGCTTGTTGACTGGTCCGTAGTCGACACACATGCGCAGCACGGTCGTGTCTTTCTTGGGCACCAGCACTGGGTTGGCTATCCAGGTGGCTTTCTTCGTTTCTCGGATGAACTGGGCGTCGAGTAACCGTTTGACTTCCTCTCCGATTGCTCTGCGCTTGGGCTCCGAGAATCGTCTCAGAGCTTGCTTCACCGGCTTCGGGTTTTGTTTGATGCGTAGGGCGTGCTCCGCGAATTCGCGTGGTACTCCAGGCATGTCGGCTGGGCACCAGGCAAATATTTCCCACTCATCTCGAAGGAAAGCGACGAGGGCCGTCGCCTGCTCCTGTGGTAGGTGGGCGTACACGCGGACTGTTTTGTCCGGGTCCGTCGGGTGCACTTGGTGAGTGACTGTGTCGCTGTCGATGCTGAAGTCACGTCCGTACTCCTTAGATTCGCTTAGGATCACCAATGGGAAGGTACTCTTGTCCGTCACCATGGCTATTTCTCTGAGTTCTTGCTCGGCTCTGAATGTGTCGGAGATTTTGTGAAAGTCACGGTCACATTAATATGATTTGATGAACTTCCGTTGATCGTGAGGACTCATGCTGATCCTGGCATCTTGAGCTTGAGGTAGGCGTAGTGTGGGACCGCCATGAACTGCGCAAATGCTGGCCGTCCCAATATGGCGTGGTACTGCGATTGCCAGTCGAGTACCTCGAACTCGAGGACGTGCTTTGCGAAGTTGCGTCGGTTGCCGAAGACAACTTCGAGTTCGATGAATCCGAGGGATGTGGCTGCTTCTCCTGGGACTACCCCGTGTAACTCGGTGCTCGATTTTCTCCATACTGATCGTGGGATCAACATCTTTTGCAGGGTGCTGGCGAAGATGATATTCATGATGCTGCCTCCGTCCATGAAGACCCTATCCATGTCGTACCCTCCGATTTGTGCATCGAGCACCAGGGGCGCGTGCCCCGGTCTTGGGACTGCGGGTGGATGGTCGGCCTGTGAGAACGTGATGCTGGTCTCCGTATCATGTAGCTGGTAGACTTCGACTATGTTTATGCTCTCGGCTGCTCTAGCTTGCAGGGTGTAGGCGTCGCGTTGTGCTTGCGGCACCCTTCCCTCTTGGATCATGAGCACATGTCCTTGCAGCGGGCTGTGACGTCCTTCCAGGCTTGAGGGCGGCGATTTTTCGGGTCGCCGGTTGCGCCTGTCTTCTTTCTGCTTCTCCTTCTTGAGGTCGTCGGCTAGCTCGTTGAACAGGAGGCAGTCTCTCAAAGTGTGGCCTGACCTGACACGTCCCCAGTCATCCTCGAAGCTGTCGATCGTGCAGGGTCCTGCTAGCTGCTCTCTAGCCGTGAGTTTGCTAGATCCGGCGTGCCTCTTCCTTCTTGAGATTATAAAGATTCGCTCGTGATCCTCCGGGTGTTCGTGGAAGCGAGGGTCGGTTTTGATTCCTCGACTCATGTCTTGGTTCTTGATGAGGTTGGCGAATTCATCTGGCCTTCGATCTGGGTCATAGGACTCGCCCACCGATGTCTCAGAGTCGTTGTCCTGGCTGGCGGCAGGTGTTCGTGCGATGGCGTGTCGTCGAGCGGTCGTCGGTTGCGCGGCTGCGTGACGTGGCTCGTTCATTGGAGCCTCGCCGTAGATCTCCCATGCGCGCCTTTTGGGTCGTCGATTCCTTCTTCCTTGGCGATGGTTCTGCTGATCGCTGGTTTCGATCTCGTAGTCATCGTCTTGCTGTGCGGCGGGTGCCCGGGCGGCGGTGTGTTGTCGAAAGATTTGCGAGTCCTCCGCTGCGCGTCGCGGTTCGTCGAGGGGAATTCCTTTGTACAGGCCCCTCGCCGTTATTCTGGGTCGTCGATTCCTTCGGCGCTGACGCTGCACTTGGCCGTTACCGTAGTATCGGTCCTGGCATAGCTGTAGCCCGAGCGGTCTTGATGGGGTGGCAGAGATGTTCGCCGTGATCTTGAATCCTTCGAGTGGGCTAGATCTGGTTCTTGCCCTTGAGTTGTAGCTTGCTGAAGACGGGGCCGCCGAGATCGTGATCCCAACCTGTGTAGTTCCCACAGACGGCGCCAATTGACGGGAATCAACCCCGGCAAATCCCATGGTCAGGGACCCTGGGTTAGTCATGAGAGGCACAGGTTGGACGATAGCTCGTCGGCAAACAGGAAGGCACGCTCCTGCTCGATATTATTGATGGGGGAGATGCGATTACAGTGGATGCCAAGGCTGGAGCGCTCAAGGCTAGGGTTACAGATGATATTGGTTTCCCTTTGGCGTCGCCCCTCCTAGCCCTTATATACTCGGCTAGGTCTCGGGGAGTTCATCTATGTTTACAGGTAAGCTTTCCTAACCCTAGCTTGCTCCGTACGGCAGGTTTTCGCACCTTCCTTGTGAGTCGCAGACTCCTACGTCGGTGCCAATTAGCGGGCCGAGGCTATATCTTCATGGGCCTTCTGTCTTCAGGGACACCAGGTAGGCTTATCCGTAGGAGTCATGGGGTCACCCCCTCGTCAAGTATTGTCCTCAGTTTCTCTTCAGATACTGAATGCTTGGACTTGGCTCAGGTTCTGTGTTTTGCAAACCAAGCACATCGGAACCTGTTCTTCTTCTAAGAACTTTTGAGTCATTCTGTTATTGGATTCACAACTTCCGTTTTATGGTAGAATCATATGTCAAAGGTCATATAGGATCACATGTCTTGAGACAAAGTGCATCCCTATTCTTCCATTAAAACATTATTTTGTGATATTAAGGTTTTACATCCTTTATATAATTCCTAGCCACAAGAACCTTTTCTTGTTTAGGATATCATTCCAATCCTTTTGATGTTCATTACACGTGTCCTAATCTATCCTTATAGATTTTAGTGTGTGACACATCTATATTTCGTTCATATAAGATTCTCGTAATCCTTTCATCTTATTAGCCTTAATCTCCATGTATATCAACGTATATATATGAGATTGTTTTAATATATATCATCGTATATATATGAAATTGACATTGTGCTCCCACTCAAATATATCCGACATATATCTGTAAGTAAGCTTTTATTAAGTTTCTATTCGAATTATGTCAGACATAATAATATTGCTCCCGAAGCTCCCACTTAGAAAATGCTCTCTGCATTCCAAGTTTTCAAGAAGTCTCCAAAGCTCCCACTCAGTTTCATGAAATTGCAGTCCATCTCAATATTTTTATTACTTCAAAATCACTTGATCAAATCATGGTTGAGAGTTTCTGCCTTGAGGTACTATGGTCCATCTTATTGAAACATTCTTTCGTTATGACATTTGCTACTTCTCTTCAAATTCCAAATTTGAATGTGATGCAATTTCAAGCTATGGTCCCTTCATAGTGTTCGTGAATGAAATACCCATATTGATTTAGCAGTACTACGCTTCCGTAGCCAATCATTATTGAATTTAGCCATAACATCTTTTATGTGCCAAATCATGCCTTTATGTGTTGCATCATTCTTAATAACTTCCTGGTTATTCGGAATGTGAAATTACTACTTTATTTCATAGGATGTGAGCCATCCCATATGCAACTCAATATGATTTCATTTCTCCTCGTTTCCTAGGTAACCATCAATCCTTCGTAATTTATGAGCAGTGTCCCTTTTGTTTCACTTAAGAAGACTCATGATTATTGTTCTGTACAGAACGTATTCATGACAATCTTCTTATTTTTAAACTAAGGATTTAACTTATATACCATGATCATCATCAATAGCATATTTCCTCTTCTCATGGAGTCATTTCAGCAGAACGTTTTCCGTTGTGTTACTCTGTTATCTGGAGGCAGGGTCAATCACCCTGGTCAAAGAATTCACTTTTCTCCCATTGGTTTATTCCTTGAGAACCATCTTCTCATTACCAATTAAGCTATACAAGTTTTGCTATTTGAGAAGGTGTGTTTTACAATTGCTCACAACTCTAATACAAAGAAAGTTATATCATATAAAACTTCTAGAAACTTTCTAACACCATCATCATATGGAGTCATCAGCTTCATTAAATTCAGAATGGTTTCCTTATTTCATGAAGTGGGTGTTTTGACTTAATAAATTATAACAACTTTGTTCATTCAAAATAGCATTAGCATAAGGGGAATGTATTTAGACCATACTACATTTTAGTATGACTACGAATGGTTCAGGTGCTTGAGCACTTTAAACTTACATCGTAATTTGTGGCATTATTTCCACAAGTCTCCCATTTATGTCAACTATAATACTCATCACTTTGATCACATCATGGTGATTTGTATTCTTATATCCAACTTCACTGTGATTCCTTAATCTCAGATTTATGATCTTAATTGAATGCCTTGTTCAATTAATCATGCGAAGCATCTTTAACGATTTTTCATGCGTTTGGTTAATACTCATTTATGTACAATGTTTGGCGCAAGTTCTACTTTGCTAGAACTCCGTCATTAGTCATCTTGGTTGATAATAAATTCATGAGTTAATAGATCGAGTATCTAATGACTTCATCATTTATGAATTCATCTCATGCATTTAGTATAGTTATTACTTTTGACCTTATTGTTATTCATAATAACTTAATCATTAAACATTGAATATCACTTGAAAATTATGGTGTTTTATAAATGCGTCTATCATATTGTAAACTCAATTGCAATCATAGTATAAGCACACTTTATTCATCAAACTGGAACAACCGACTTGTCTCAAAACATGAATAACTTTGTCTCGCGAGATGCAAGACATATCACTAAGTGTTCATATTCGATTGATTACAAAAGATTTATCTAATACTCCAAGTATAATTCTATGATAGATGTCTTGGTGAAATCTTGGTGGCCATCAACTGTCTTGGTTGCCATCAATCCTGGATCGCACCTCTTCCCGTCCATGCAACGGCAGGCCCTGTTTTCATAAAACAGAACAAGTATCAAATACTTATTAAACTGCAAATGTTGTATAAGGGGACAAACATTTATAACGAGTATATCAAACATATACCTTCTCCATCAACAATTTCTCCTTCAATGGGTTCAACCTCTAAATCTCGGAGGTTGACCATGAACTCAAAGAACTGAAGGCTTTCACCTCTTTCGACATAGTCATGGACAAAGTCTGTGTAACTCGGTGGAAGCGAGTGTAGCACCGTGTTTATAGCAGACTCCTTTGTGGTCCAATAGTCAAAGTACTCCACGAGTTTCAGATGTATCCCATGCATCTTGGCTACGTGAGTTTTCAGACAAGTGTTCTCTTCCATCTTTGTAGTAAGAAACTCATTTTCTAACTCAAATCTGGACACTCTGAACTGATGTATAAACAATGACTTCATCATGTCGATTGTGTCAAACGTGTCCATATCCGCATATTGTTCACGTAAATCTTGAGGAAAGCTAGTTTCTATGACACTTTTAACCATGGCGTAAGTCCTTCGACAATTATGGTAATCAAGCATTACTTTTTCATCCATGTTGTCTACTGGAGGGTCTCCCATACGCTCTTGTATCACGAATAAGAGGTTAGCTCTCTTGAGCACAGTCCTAAGGTATAAGTACCAATCAACAAAATTTGACCCATCATCTTTAAGTCTTTCACCACGTAAGAAAGTAACCAATCCATGATACTGATTCATGTCCATTTTAATTTTCTACAAATTTTTTGCAAGGAAAACAATTAGGACTAGTTCATAACAATGAGTTCATAATAATCATATTATAGATGAGCTCACACTAAAACAATCATCCCTAAGAAGTTGTAGTGATTACATGATCCAGATTCACTATCCGTCCTCGAATATCACAACGGCCGACGGATTAGTTTCAAAGGTAGACAACTAGTTTGTGCGATCACATCCTATATGTGACTCATGCTCGATCTTTCAATCTCTAGTATTCCGAGGCCATATCTGCATATGCTAGGCTCGCCAAATTGACCTTAGTGTTATATGCTGCTTAGCAAGGCAATATCGACATATGCTAGGCTTGCCAGGCCCAACCTCATGCGAACTCTAATGTATGTATGACACCCGATCGTCACGGCCTTCCTATCATAAAGAGAACCTTCCAGGTGGTGCACACTTCGGTAGAATACTTATGTTTGGCATTTTATAAGGGATCATCTTATTTTATGCTACCGTCGTGTATCCTATACTAGCATGTTTTAAGATGTATAATCATGGTGGCACTAAGTCTACAGTGTCTCCATTTAAGTTTGTTTCATCATGATGAACATTTACTACTTTCTAGTAACACATATCAAAGCTATCACTACATCAAGATTAAGCAAACAACAATATCCCCCTCTGCAATATAAAGTTAGACGCCTCTATTTTGTATATTGCATGTTTTAGGTGGCTGCTAGGTCTTTTCATAGATCAACCGTTTCTACGAACATTGAACCACAACGCTGATTATAGATTGTCTCTATTACACCCCGTACGGGGCCCTCCGCTGCAAATGCCATATTCGCTAAAGTAAGAGAGACAGACACCCCCAGAGCCACTTTATATAGTACAAGCCGTATGTCAAGCGTGGAACCAGTCTCGCGTAAGAGTACGCGTAAGGTCGGTCGGGGGCCGCTTCATCAAACAATGCCACATATATAACAAGTACACGTGAGAGGGTAACAATCGTAGAATCAACGCCCACATCCCCAATGTGTTCTAACCGTACAGCAATACGAAGCATAGATCTAGCTCATGATACCGCTGTTGGGTCTCGCAGCAGAAAACAATAATTTTTCTAACTAGCGTCGCCCTTAACCCAAGATCTATCTAGCTGTAATGCCGTAACGGAAAGACTTGCGGAAACATACCTCGGGGTGTAGTCCGTTGCGCGGGAAATGTTCGCGCAAACGTGGTTGATGAAGCCGTACACCTTTCACAGCCCCCTGGCTATGTTAGCACCCTGTTGGGTGGTAGTGTCGCACGTGCAGCACCTCGTAGTACTCGCACATGTACGAACTCGATGACGACCTCCGTTCTCCGATCCAGCGAAGGTGGCGGAAGTAGACCTCCCGGAACCGGAGTTTCGGCAGCACGACGGCGTCCGCGTAGCAGAGAAGCCTCAATCCCAGAAAAGGTTCCAGACAAGGGGACCCCGGCTTGAGAGAGACGAGAGAGGGGGGAAGACCGGTGAAAACCGATCTCAAT
Source organism: Bromus sterilis (assembly GCA_950022295.1). NCBI lineage: Eukaryota > Viridiplantae > Streptophyta > Magnoliopsida > Poales > Poaceae > Bromus > Bromus sterilis. The sequence goes on along the minus strand of OX465597.1, from coordinate 28,293,698 downwards.
TCGAAGTAATATTGAATCCTCTGCGAATTTTCTGTGTTCAAGAAGTGCACCCCTGCCCATCTTTATATAGGCAGACGGAAGGAGTCAACACCCCTTCCCTTGGCAATGTGGGACTAATCCCTTGCCAAGGGGGGAGGGTGCGGCTAGGAGGAGGGGAGGGAAGTGGGGCGCCACCCACATGGGCCCCAAGGCCCATGGCGCCCCCCTTTTTTTCTTTTCCTTTTCCCTTTTATTTTCCTCCTTCCCCTAATGGGTTTCTTTCACAAATAAGGCCCATTGCACTTTTTAATCTGAAATAAATTATTATTAATTATTAATTCACTTAATTAATATATAATACATATTATTTCATCACCCGATGATCCGGAACTCCTTCCAGCTCACTCCGAACGTCCTTCGGACCAACACAGAACTTTTCCGATACGTCTTTCTCTCTTCTCCGGTAACTCCGATAGTTCCGAAAAGGTCTCCGATATTCATCGAGCCCTTAAGTGTGTTACCCTATGGTCTCAGAACGCTCCAGTCATGACCGAGACAAAGGCTACGGCCAATGATCAATAGCGGGACCTGGATGCCCATAATGACCCCTGTGCATTCCGGAAGTAACCGATTTAACCGTACACGTTGTATACCATTCCCTTTGTCATGCGATACTAGATTAGTCCAAGATTCGATCAACTGCATCCAATGCATTAGTTCTATCTTGTTACCGACAAATCTTATTCACTCGTTCCGTGATATTCATCCTTGTGACCTAGTCACACGCTGCGCAGCTTTATGGATGCAATCTCACCGAGTTGGCCATGAAGTATCTTTCCATTATATGGATTGACAAATCCCGCTCTTGAATCAACACTCCTCAACATATCCCATCGGATAGCCCAAGATACACCTTTATAGTCACCATGTTTCAGTGTGACGGTTAATACACTCAAAGCATCCTGAGAAGATAGTGTGAAGGTCCCCACATAGCTATATGCATGATGATGATCTCTATGGAGTACAAGTGATAGAGGATGAAGTACTAGTGTGGATCTCTCAAAAGGAATAATAGTGTCCCCCCTTCTCTCTTTTTATTTTTTCTTTTTTTCTTTTTTCTATTTTTTTGTATTTTTGGTGGCCTCAATGGCTCTTTCTATTTAACTCTCATTTGTCCTCTTTGGGATCCTTTGATTTTGTCCTCTTTGGGTTCTTTTCCTCACTTTAGGGGCAACACTCTATATTTTACAAGAATATAGGAGATCTTTCACACTTTACAAGATACTCAAATCATAAAGAAGATGTAGCTATCATGATGTATGCAATGTATGCCACTGCCAGTGTACCAGGTGTTGGGTCTCACAGCAGAAAACAATAATTTTTCTAACTAGCATCGCCCTTAACCCAAGATCTATCTAGCTGTAATGTTGTAACGGAAAGACTTGCGGAAACATACCTCGGGGTGTAGTCCGTTGCGCGGGAAACGTTCCCACAAATGTGGTTGATGAAGCCGTAAACCTTTCGCAGCCCCTGGCTGTATTAGTACCCTGTTGGGTGGTAGTGCCGCACGTGAAGCACCTCGTAGTACTCGCACACGTACGGACTCGATGACGACCTCCGTTCTCCGATCCAGCGAAGGTGGCGGAAGTAGACCTCCCGGAACTGGAGTTTCGGCAGCACGACGGCGTCCGCGTAGCAGAGAAGCCTCAATCCCAGCACAGGTTCCAGACAAGGGGACCCCGGCTTGAGAGAGACGAGAGAGGGGAGAAGACCGGTGAAAACCGATCTCAATTCGGAGTAATATTGAATTCTTTGCGAATTTTTCTGTGTTCAAGAAGTGCACCCGTGCCCATCTTTATATAGGCAGACGGAAGGTGTCAACCCCCCTTCCCTTGGCAATGTGGGACTAATCCCTTTCCAAGGGGGGAGGGTGCGGCTAGGAGGAGGGGGGGGGGAAGTGGGGCGCCACCCACATGGGCCCTAAGGCCCATGGCGCCCCCCTTTTTTTCTTTCTTTTCCTTTTCCTTTTTTTTCCTCCTTCCCCCAATGGGCTTCTTTCACAAATAAGGCCCATTGTACTTTTTAATCTGAAATAAATTATTATTAATTATTAATTCACTTAATTAATAAATAATACATATTATTTCATGTCCCGATGATCCGGAACTCCTTCGAGCTCACTCCGAACGTCCTTCAGACCAACACGGAACTTTTCCGGTACGTCTTTCTCTCTTCTCCGGTAACTCCGATAGTTCTGAAAAGGTCTCCGATATTCATCGAGCATTAAGTGTGTTACCCTACGGTCCGAGAACACTCCAGTCGTGACCGAGACAAAGGCTACGACCAATGATCAATAGCGGGACATGGTCCCAATAATGACCCATGTGCACTCCGGAAGTAACCGATTGAACCGTACACGTTGTATACCATTCCCTTTTTCATGCGATACTAGATTAGTCCAAGATTCGATCAACTGCATCCAATGCATTATTTCTATCTTGTTACCGACAAATCTTATTCACTCGTTCCGTGATATTCATCCTTGTGACCTAGTCACACGCTGCGCAGCTTTATGGATGCAATCTCACCGAGTTGGCCATGAAGTATCTTTCCATTATATGGATTGACAAATCCCGCTCTTGAATCAACACTCCTCAACATATCCCATCGGATAGCCCAAGATACACCTTTATAGTCACCATGTTTCAGTGTGACGGTTAATACACTCAAAGCATCCTGAGAAGATAGCAATTATGTGTGATCTCACGGTCAAAGGAACAGACTACTACGTTCTGTAATTACAACACTGAACTTTTATGATTTGATCATGTTGCAATGCTTGCATAGGGTAATGTTCATCACGTCATTCATTCAATGAGGTGAACTTATCATCAATTGACTTGATTGTCCATGATCGTGAAACCACAATCATCAGTTGACGGTAAACCAGTCATCATGAGAGGCTGAATAGGAACTCAGGTTGTTTCTATACCACACCTGTATCATTGTTTCACTGATACAGTTCCAGCACAGTATGAAAATGTTCGTGAACTTATTTAGATATATTGGAATAATCATATATTATTTGCCTCTAGAGCATATATCCAACAACAGGAACATGTATGACATGAAGATCAAGTCATGAAGAGGTGGAAGTTGCATGGCAATATATCTCGGAAAGGCTATGGAAATGCCTTGATAGGTAGGTATGGTGGCTATTTTGAGGAAAGATATAAGGAGGTTTATGATGACAGAGCGTATCATGCCAAGGGTTTGGATGTACCGGCGAAGGTGGACACCAACTCTCGGAGTGAGAAGAAAGCAATGCACGGCACAAGAGAGGCTAGCAAATATGAGGAGGTGGAAGTGTCAACTTTCAATACTTACATTAGTCCGAAGAACTCATGCACTTATTATCAGTAACTCTCAATCTAGTAAGGAGGTTCACAAAGAGACAAGTACCCCGAGGAGGAGTGTATGGGGGTTTGGTTATCCTTGCGCATCCACGACTCATGGTACGTGAGTGTACTCTAATATCCGATCCCTCCAAAGATTACCGATCCATCTAGTAGCTAGAGTTCTCAACTAGTTTTGTAGGTTTTTGAAAATAAACACGGATTGCCCAAAATACGACACCTATCACTAATAGGCTAGAGATCTTGACACCAAAAGTTCAAACATTACTCACATCAATACCTCAGAACTATTGCAAGTTACTACTAAAATTAAATAGCAACCTCAATTACCTACTTTCAAGACAAGACACAACTCAGTGCAACAACCAACTCTCTTAACAAGATAAACACGAAAACTAAAGAGAGTTCCAGCAATAAACTAAACAAAACCAAGGCTCTTGATAAAGACAAACTAAGACTAAAACTAGACATGTCAGTAGCTACGAAAAGATAAAGAACACACAACAGCAAAAAGATAGGCATGAAGAATCCTATGATGTGTTCTAGATTTTGAAAGTGGAGCGTGTTTCTCTCCCACACAAAGTAAGACGGGATCTAACTTGTTATGAACAGCAAGAAAAGCTAAATAAAAATAAAAATAAAACCTAAGAGCGAGACGCTCCAAGCATAGCACATAACGCATGAAGTGATAAAAATATAGTGAGACGAAGGACGAATTGATGATTGTTGATGGAGAAGGGGATGCACGGGGGCATCCCCAAGCTTATACGCTTGAGTCTCCTTGAATATTTGTTGGGGATGCATGGGGGCATCCCCAAGATTGAGAGCTTGACACTCCCGAATCTTCTTTCATCATCTTCCATCGCACACTTGAAAACTCCCTTCATACATAACTCATCATAAGCTGATTAGAGAGGTTAGTACCCTTAATAAATAATTTTTCCCAACTGTATATAAAGATATTCTTGAAGAGCTACTGTTTATCAAGATTGCCAAAAGGTTTTTGCAAAGAAAAATCAAGCTTAAGGTTTGCAAAAGTTAGGAGAGACAAAACGTGGCAAAATCTGTGAAAAACAGAACAGCAGGTAGTAAAGAATTTTTTAGGGGTACTTCTGCAACTCAAATCAAAAAACTCAGAACATACGAAAGTTCCGTGATTGTATAGAGCACGCTGTGTAAAACATTCAGCTCAAAAAGATGAACTGGTGATTTATTCTGATTTTTCCCGTCACGAGGACAGAATCTGTTTTCTGGACAGCATGTCACAACTTTCACTTCCCTTGTCATATGAGGCTATAACTTGGCACAAAGCTTGAAAATAAAGATACAATGATGTTTCTACAGTAGTAACAATCATCAAGACCACTAAGAACAGAAAGAACAAACTGAAACTAAAGATAACAAGGGTTGTCTCCCTAGAGCTCTTTCTTTATAGCCATAAAGATAGGCTTAAGACTTTAATGATGCTCTCGTAGGAATAAGAATTGAAGCACAAAAGAGGGCATCAAGAAGCAAATACCAAACACATTTAAGTCTAACATGCTTCCTATGCAAAGGGATCTTGTAGATAAATAACTCATTGAATCATAAAGATATTAGCATAGGAAGGCAGAACAAGTGCAACTTCAAAACCTTCAACATAAAGAGAGGGGACTTGATATTATGGAAATATCTATAAGCATATGTTCCCCTCTCATAATAATTTTCAGTGGGATCATGAATAAACTCAACAATATAAGTATCACATAAAGCATTGTTACCATGATCCACATGCAAAAGGGTAGTCTTACTCTCCACATAAGCATAATCTTTCTCATTGGTAATAGTGGGAGTAGGACTATCATAAACAACTTGAACACTATATATTAATTGTGTATTAGGAAGATGGTGTTCAACAAAGGAGTAATTCCCTCCATGATTATGACAAGTTTCATAAGGATAATTTCTCCTTATGTCATAGGTACCTTTATAATCACTAAAGATAGGAGTTATAACATCATCATAGCAGATAAGAGCATTATCATTGCTAGAAACTATATTTTTAAACATGTTGTCTTTATTCTTAATAGCAAAAGGATTACCAATTACCACATCACTAATGGGTAAAGGACTTGCAATCCTATCATCCCCAAGCTTAGAGCTTTCCGTATCATCACTCTCAGAGTTAGTACCAAAAAGATTTTCAAGATCATAAGTAGCATTATCATCATTTTCCCAATCACAAAAAGTAACATGCATATCATAATCAAAATCATCTTCAATAGTGCCTACGGACTTAACATCAGGATAATAATGAATTCAATCAAGCTCATCGTCCTCCAGAAATTTCTGTCCGTTAGGATAAAAATTGATACGAGGGATATGCTCAGGCCAGCTTGATACCCATTCTTCTTCCTTCTTGCTCCTCTTCCTCTTCCTCTTCTTTTTCTTCTTCTTCACCTTAGGAGGGAGTGGTTGGAGATGATGTTTCTCCACATATCCTGGTTTATCATTAGGAACAATAGGGGAAACTTGGGAGAAACTCTCCTTTTTATTAGTAGAGATATAAGAGACATTTTTATACTTTGTTAAAGTTCCCTCCTTTCTAATCTTACTTATGTAATCATTTTCATGGCAATTAACAACACAATAGAGATGGAAATTTTGCAAAGTGTTGCTAATTCCTAAGGCATTAACATCTAGCCAAGAAGTCTTTTCTGATAAGTCTTCACACATCAAAAATAACATAAGTTCATCATAAACATCAGAAGTGATCATGTTATCACACAACTGATTAACAATTATGCTTTGAAAGTTCATGCATTGAAAATTAAAGTGACCCTCTATGCAGCAAAGTTCACAAGTAAATGGATAAAGGTCACACAATTCTCTAGCAATTTCATTTAAATCTTTGACCCAAGTGATTATTCTTTCATGCTTATGTTGCTTACAATACTTCTTTTCTTCAATCATAGGCCTTTCACAAGGTCTATCCACTCCACAAAAATTAACATGCTTATATAAAACTTCATTTTCAGGAATTGGATCATGCATGTTGCAATCATCATGAACAATTTCATTTTCTTTGCAAATCTCTTTAAAAGGTTCATGATGCTTGATCCAATTATCCTTAGGCAAATTAAGATGTGAAGCAAAAGATTTGAGGAAATCAACAAGGAGTTGAGAATCAAGCCCAAACTTAGCACTCAACTTATTAAAACTTGCAGTTTCATCAAAGGACTTAATGCAATCATACTCATAATTTATACCTGACTCTTTACCTTTGTCGATCTCCCAATCTTCAGTATTGCATTGAATTCTTTCAAGGAGTTCCCATTTAGCATCAATCTTTTCGTTTGTGAAAGAACCCATAGAGGAAGCATCGAGCAAGTCTTTATCCTGTCGAGAGAGCCTCGCATAAAAAATAGTAACAATTATATCTTTGGGGGAGCCCATGGTTAGGACATTTTAGCATTAAAGTTTTCAGTATCCCCCAAGCTTGAGATATGCTCTCTCCGTCATGAGGATAGAAATTATAAACAGAATTCCTATTCTCATGGACTTCATGAAGAGGATAAAACTTGGAGTAAAAGAGAGATTGGATCTCTTCCCAATCCCGTAGGTGAGAATCATCTACTATCCTATGCCATTCCAATGCTTTTCCTTTCAGTGACAAGGAAAATAATTTATTCATGACTTCACCTCTTGTCAAACCTGAAATCTTAAATAACTCACAAAGTTCTATAAGTTTCAACAAATGAATACTAGGATTGACTGTCCCATCATAACAATCATTAATAATTATTTCAACTATCCCAAGTGGTATTTTGAATGGGATACATTCAGTAGGTGGAGGAGACTTCTCTACCACGGGCGTGGTAAAGCGGCCTTCCCCAAACAGAGAACTAAGAGTGCAGTTTTCCATAAGCATAACTAGTGAAAATAAAAACAAGAAACGAAAAGATTTAATTGCAAGATCTAAAGATATACCTTCAAGCACTCACGTCCCCGGCAACGGCGTCAGAAATAGCTTGATGTCTACGCACGCTTCTATTCTTGTAGACTATGTTGGGCCTCCAAGCGCAGAGGTTTCTAGGACAACAACAATTTCCCTCAAGTGGATAACCTAAGGTTTATCGAACTCAGGGAAGTAGAGGTTGAAGATTGTCTCTCTCAAGCAACCCTGCAATTAAGATACAAGAAGTCTCTTGTGTCCCCAACACACCTAATACAACTAGGAGTTGTATAGATGCACTAGTTCGGCGAAGAGATGGTAAAATACGAGTGATAGGAGTGGCAAAGCAAGGTAATATAAATCTGTAATAAAAAGTGCGGCAAGCAAACATGTGATAAAAGTGAGCACAAACGGTGTAACAACGGTGGAAACAAGGCCTAGGCTTCATACTTTCACTAGTGGCAACTCTCAACAACATTAACATAGTCTAATCACATGATATTTCCCATAAAACATGCAATGGAGACGCACTCGGAGGTCATTCCTTTGTGGTCAAGAGAGGATGAGAATTATGTAGGGCTACAAAAGCACACCTCAAAGTTCGTAGTTCTCAATCTATGGATTTCCCAATGTCACCGCGGCCATCCAAAGAGAGTACCACAATCACCACAACATATCTCAAGGATAGTCAAAGACAAGCACCAAGAGACTCTCAATCTTCAATCAACACACAAAATAGGAAATCACTCATGATAATATTCTTCTAACCCATGTCCAATAGACCGCTGTCACCATGGTCTCGGGGATTATACTAGATAAGATCAAGTGAGTACATCAAATCCGATACATAGAAGAAGGGGAAACATCATGGGATCACCCTAGATTAACATAGCCAATGATCACAACAAAGATCACATCATGAGAGAGAGAGAGAAGAACACATAGCTACTGGTAGAAACCTCAGCCCCGAGGGGGAACTACTCCCGCTTCATGGAGGAGGGAAGCAACGGCGATGGAGATGAATCCGGGGGCACTTCTCCGTCCCGGCAGGGTGCCGACACAGGAATTCTGGTCCCCCGAAGCTTATCGGCGATGGCGGCGGAGATCGGAATTGCTTCTCGAGAAAAGGGGTCTGGAATCAGGGTTTCCGCGACGGGAGAATAAATAGGGGCCAAAGGGGGCACCGAGGGGGGCCACAGGGCAGCCAGGAGGGCAGGTGGCGCGTCCTAGGGTGGGGGCGCGCCAGGCACCCTCCTGGGCCCCTGGTGGTGGCCCTCCTGCCATGTCTTGGTTATTCCGGAAGCTTCCGGAGCGCTGATTTTTTATATAATATTTCCGGGATTTATTGGGCACTTTAATTATTGGAAAAACCTGAAATACAAAAACAGCAGAAAACAGGAACTGGCAATTGGGTGCACTGGGTTAATAGATTAGTCCAAATGTGCTCAAAAGTGTATGAAAGTTCAAGCAAATCATGGCAAAGTCACACAAAACATGCATGGAGCAAGCAAAAATTATAGATACGTTTGGGACGTATCAGCTGCCTGGAGAAGCTGCCCCGGCACCCTGCCGGGAGGAGGAACCCCCTCCGGGAGACCATCCATAGCCATGGACGCCTCCCGTATGTACCGTGAGTAGTTTTCCTTGGACCATGGGTCCGTGACCAGTAGCTATGTGATGTACTTCTCTCCCCTCTTTGTGCTTCCACTTTCGAGACCTCGTGAGCTGGCTCACATGATCAAGGAACTTCTGTAATTTCTGCTGTTGATATGCTGAGTTTGTTGGGATCTGATGGATTATGAGACTATGTTCAGATTGTGATGAGTAATATATTTGGTTCTTCTCTTTTATATTTTGTTCTTGAGTAAATTCTTTCATGTTCTTCGTTGCCGTATTTTACTTTGGCAAAGTGATTTGTTGTAACTCCAAGAGGGAGCTGATACGCCCAAAACATATCTATAATTTCTGCTTTCTCCATGCATGTTTTGTGTGACTTTGCCATGTTTTTCTTGAACTTTCATACACTTTTGAGCATATTTGGACTAATCTATTTACCCAGTGCACCCAGCTGCCAGTTGTTGTTTTCTGCTGTTTTTGTATTTCAGGTTTTCCGGCCATTAAAAGTGCTCCAAAAAAATCCGGGAAAATCAGATAAAAAATCAGCGCCAACGGAATCTTCCGGAATCACCAAAGGAGGGAATGAGGGCCACCACCAGGCAGCCAAGAGGGCAGGTGGCGCGGCCCCAACCTGGCCGCGCCAGGCACCCTCCAGACTGCCTCGTGGCCCCTCTCGGTGCCCCCTTCGCCTATATTTACCCCCCGTGACGGAAACCCCTAAAATCAATCCCTCTTTCGCGATCTCGCCTCTGTACCGCTGCCGCCGCCGTTTCAAGATCGGGGCTGCCTGGAGAAGCTGCTCCGGCACCCTGCCGGGAGAAGCTACCCCCTTCGGGAGACCATCCATAGCCATGGACGCCTCCCGTATGTACCGTGAGTAGTTTCCCTTGGAGCATGGGTCCGCGACCAGTAGCTATGTGATCTATCTCTCCCTTCTTTGTGCTTCCACTTGCGAGTCCTCGTGAGCTGCCTCACATGATCGAGGCACCTTTGTAATTTTCTGCTGTTGCTATGCTGAGTTTGTTGGGATCTGATGGATTATGAGACTATGTTCAGATTGTGATGAGTAATATATTTGGTTCTTCTCTTTTATATTTTTTTCTTGAGTAAATGTCAGAACCCTCTGTTAGGTAATGTGCTAGGATCAAAGTCACTTGCGTTCATCTCAAAAATTTCAAAAGAAATCATTGAAATAAAATTCAAAAGAAAAATGGGAGAAGGAACCACCCCCAGATGAATTAATTCAAAAGGCCAGATAAAAATCTTCTCCAAAAATTCATGTTAGATTTTTGAAAAGTCTTATAAATGAGTGTGATCACATATCAAGTGATGTGGGACCCACCCCATGCTCATAAGTTTTTCAAATATTCAAACAGTGCCTTGGAATTAATTAAAAACCCCTATTTGAGTTAAGATTCAAATTATTTGAATTTTAAAAATGTTGAAACTTTATAAGTGGCTAGTCTATATTATTATGAGGCCATATAATTTTTTTAGCATTTAATAAAATGCCTAGCTATTTAATTAGCCTAGCAAAACAAAAGACAGAAAAGAAAACAGAAAAGAAAAAAGGGAAAAAGGGCTCGCAGGCAAAAGGGCCCAACTTACCGAGGCAGCCCAGCCCAGGGGCAAGCCCGTCTTCTTCCTCTCGCCAGCCAGGCTGCTGCCGCCGTGGCGAGCATGCCGGCGACGCCTGGCCACCTCCTGCTTCCCCCGCACCACATCTTCACGCCTGGAGACGCCCAGGAGCTTCCCCGTTCTTTTCCCCCTCTCCACGAACCCCCTCCCCGTCTCCCTCGATCAAATTCTTCGTCACCCGAAGCTTCACCGGAGCGCACCGCCGTGGACGACGTGGCCACCGTGCCCTAGAGCTCAAGCCAGCAAGTCCACCGTGCTCCTCGTCATCGACTTCGTCTTCACGCAGAAGCTGGATCCCTAATTCCTCCCCGAGCCGACGCCATCGTCTTCAACCTCTCGCCGGACCCGCGAGCTCGCCGTCGTCGATTCGCCGCCGTTGGAGCCTCCCCGAGCAAGCCGTCGCTTCCATTCGACTCAGGGTGAGCTACCACGCAAAACCCCTCTTGACCCGAACCTTCCCCGCGGCTGTAGCCGGATCCACCATGGGAGCCGAGCAAGCTCGCCGCCATGGTCGAGCTAGAGCTCGCTCTCGTGCCTCTGTTCATGCCCTAGTGCACGCGTTTGGCTCCTGCGTGCACTAGCGTTCGAATGCGCCAAGTCCAAGCTATAAATCCGTGCCCCCTAGCCTAGACTACGACCTCGCCGGTTCTTTGTTTCCGCCGGAGTAGTCGCCGCCGTCCATCCCGACCTTCCCGTGACCCCCTGATGCTTCCTCTCGACGCGGAAGACTTCCAGGAGCACGCCGATGCCCTCCGTTTACTCTTCCGTGGCCCCTAGTCGATTCCGGCAAGGGCGCCGCCGTGGCCAGGCCACCGGCGTCAAGCCGCCGGTGGGTTAGCCCTTAACCCCTCGCTAAAACAACCCCCTTGTGTCACTGACGAGTGGGCCCAGAGCCTTAATCCCCCCGGTTAGTTTAAACTAACCGGGTTAATTAACCCAGCCACTGACAGGCCGACCCCACACGTCAGAACCCCCCCCCCCCACGTCAGCCTTGCGCAAGCATGACGCATTAAAGACTTTTCCAGAAATTGAAATGAATTAAAGGAATTCCAGAAAATCCAGAAAATAGCTCAAACTTTGGAAATTCATAGAAAATTCATATCAACTCCAAATTGGACAAATAATATATGAAAAATGATCAGGAGAAAACAAGCTATCCAAATATCCAACTTTCAACTTTGTTTGAGTTGAATTTAAAATGTGATCAGTAGCATTTGCTATTTGATTTAAATGGAATTAAATCAAATTCAATTCAAAAGTTTTTGCAACTTGAACCATGGCAACATGCTAAATTTCACTTACACATCAGAGGCATATCATACACATTTCCAAATGATTCAAATTGATCAATCACATGTAACTTGGCTAAGTTTGAATTCAAATGTGGAGTTTGAATTTGCATTTCAAATGCAATATACTCCACTTAAATGGAATTGCCTCACACATCAAAACGTATACTTCAAGTTTCAACATTCATTCATGTGCTTGAGCATTGCATTCATATTGATTGCTACTTCGTGCTTTGTTTGTCGAGTAGAGGTGGAACCGGAGCAAGAGGTTGCAACCTTCGTTGAAGACCCCGAACCCGAACCTCGTCAGCAAGGCAAGCAAACCCCCATTGATCATGTCGATAAAATCCCACTTCCCTCTCATGTCTCGCTTATGCATTGTTTAGGATGATCACCATGCTTCGTTTCTACCGCATAGATGAACCCATTCCTTTGCATGACCTATCATTTTGTCACAGTAGTAAGCAAACCACAATCCTAGCAAATGTAGGAGTTGGTTGATATCATGTAACCCCTGCAAATGTTATCGCTTATTGCATGCTTAGTATGATACCATGTTGTTACTGTGATGTGAGTCGGGATGGGAATGATCATGTTGATGTTGGTAGAAAAGTGTTGGTGAATCGACCCTAATACAAGGTGAACGATGAGAGGCTGCGTAGGAGTACACGGTGGGTTGTCTCGTTGAACACCGCCCTAAGTCCGAGTTCTTGTGTGGTGATCCAAGATGAAGAGTACAACCACACATTGGGCTCACTGACCCCTCTCAACTTATTAACTCATCCCTTTCGATGTCCAGATGTCGCAATAGTTCGGAGTTCTGGTAGGTCTGTGGCCTGGATGCTAAGTGAGAGAACGGCTCATCCGAGACCGGCTTATGCACCACGCACACATCACTTGGGTCCACTTCGGTAAACCAGCCGGGTTCACGATAGTGGTAGCCAACCCAAGTAGGCGGCTTTCTCGGACTAGATAGGCTATGAGGTAACAGTTGTGGTGAGCATCCTCGCCGACACTTCTTGAACGGTGTCGAGTACAAAGGCGGTAAATGATGATCATGTGTGTGTAGCGGTACACCCCTGCTGTCACAACCCCAAGTTAGGTGTGTGCTAGGATCAAGTGCTACCTTGCATCATGTGAAAATTGAAAAAAGGAAAATCAAAATTGGGGAAAAGAAAAGCCCTGAGAAATTAAATCAAATGGCCAGATAAAAATCTTTTTCCAAAAATCATTTGAACATTTGGAAAATTCCTATAAATGGTGCTGATCATTTTAAAAATGGTTTGGGAGCAATCCCATGCCCATGGAATTTTCTAATATTCAAACAGTGGCTTTGGAAATTAAAAAAAACCCTATTTGAATTGAAGTTCAAATTATTTGAATTTCAAAAATGCTCAAATTTTATAAGTGGCTAGCTCTCTATTTTATGAGGCCACATAAAAAATTGTGGCATTTTATAAAATGCCTAGCTATTTTATTAGCTAGGTTAACCTACTTGCAGAAAAATAAAAAGAAGAGAGAAAGTAGAGAGCTTACCTCTCGCACCAGGCGAGGCCCACCTCCTGTTGCCTCGGCCCAGCCCACGAGCGGGCTTGTCGTCTTCTTCCCCCGCCGAGCCAAGCTGCTCGCTGGAGCAGAGCATGGCCACGGCGACGACACGACGACGCCCGCGTCTTCTAGGCCTCCCCCTCCCTCTCTCTCGCCACGCAGCAACTGCACAACCCCCCCCCCCCCCCGCACCCCCTGCCTCGCTCTGAACCCCTCCCTCTCTCTCTCCGGCGGGTCCCCGTGGAGAACCCGAGCACCCCGCAGAGCGGCGCCGCCGCCCAGACGTGGCCAACGGCCTCCTCTCGCCGGGATGACGTGTCCAGGAGCTCCGGAATCGTCGACTTCGTCTTCCCGCGCACCCAATCGAGTCTTGAATCTCTGGAGCCGACGCCTTCGTCGCCGAGTCGCCGCCGGCCGCAGGGGAAATCGAGCTCAAATTCTTCGCCGTGGAACCCTCATCGACCTCGCCGTCCACTCCAGTAGCTCCAGGGTGAGCTCCTCGTTCGAACGCCCCTACCCCCAGCCTCTCCCGTGCCCGATTCCTTCTGGTCGCCGTCGATAGTAGTCCGACCGCCGCGCCCGACGACGTAGCCATGGCCTGAGGCCACGCCTTTGACCCCTGCCTGCTCCATCCGTCGCGGACGACCGATAGCTGCACGCCCAAGCCTTCAGCTCCTCTTCCCTTGGCCTCTGTCGCCATCTCCACCTGAGCCCGAGCCCGGCCGCCGCGCTCCTCGTCGCCGGCATGGCTCCAGACCTTCCCGAAGTCCCCGGCGTACCCCATGCGATGCGCACGGGCTCCAGCTACCCGTAGATGATCTCAGCGGGCAAAACGGTGGTCGGAATCGCCGTCCCGTACGAGCGCCGCCGCACTGGTGCCGCTGGCGGCTAACCGCCAGCAAGGCCACGTGTTTAGGGGTTAACCCCCCCTGTTAGTTGACCCCAGGTCAATGACAGGTGGGGCCCCAGCCCCTAATCCCTCTGCTTAAATAAGTTAACCACGGGATTAAACCCGCAGAGGCTGACCAGTGGGCCCCCCTAGTCAGTTTGACCGGTCAGCCCCCTGCTGACGCCATGCTGGCGCAGTGCTGATGCAGTAAAGGTTTTAAATCAATTTAATAAATCAGAGAAATTCCAGGAAATGCATTAAACTTTGGAAATTCATAATTAATTCATCCTAACTCCAAATATAGCAAATAATATGTCTAAAATTATCAGAAAAATACAAGGATTATGAATATGCAATTTGTTTTCATGTTTGACCATTTTAAAATGGGTGAACAGTAGCAAACATGCATATGGATCCTTTTCAAATTCAAATTTGGAGTGTTTTTGCAATTGATTTTGCAACACCCTTAATTCCAATGGTTTCATCCACACATCAGAAGCTTTACTTCAACTATAATACATCACTTCATGATCAACAAATTCAAATGGACTTTCATGCATTCAAATGCATCTGAAATTCATCGATAAATCAAATGGAGTTTGAATTTGCATTTCAAATGCAATATACTCCTTTAAAATTGAATGCTCAACACATCAGTACCTTGAACATCACCATTACAATCTTATTCATGTGATTGTGCATTGTACATTATGTTGATCCTATGATTGTCATGTTGCTGATAGAAGTGGAGCCGGAATCCGAGATCACCCCCTTCGCTGAAGATCCAGAACCCGAACCTCGTCAGCAAGGCAAGCAAACCCCCATTGATCATGTCGATAAAATCCCACTTCCCTCTCATGTCTCGCTTATGCATTATTAGGATGATCACCATGATAACGTTTCTATCGCATAGTTGAACCCATGTCCTTTGCATGACCTATCACCTTGTCACAGTAGTAAGCAAACCACAATCCTAGCAGATGTAGGAGTTGGTTGATATCATGTGGCCCCTGCAACTGTTACTGCTTATTGTATGCTTAGTGGTACAATGAGGTTGCTTTTGATGTGAGTCGGGATGATAAACATGGTGTTGATGAAAGTGAAACGTGTTGGTGAATCCACCCTAATACAAGGTGAACGATGAGAGGCTGTGTAGGAGTACACAGTGGGTTGTCTCGTTGAACACCGCCCTAGTACGAGTTCTTGTGTGGTGATCCAAGATGAAGAGTACAACCACACATTGGGCTCACTGACCCCTCTCGGCTTACTAACTCATCCCCTTCGATGTCCAGATGTCGCAGTAGTTCAGATTTCTGTAGGTATTGTGGCCTGGTAGCCAAGTGAGAGAACGGCTCATCCGAGACCGGCTTGCGCACCACGCACACATCGTCTGGGTCCACTTCGGTAAACCGGCCGGGTTCACGATAGTGGCAGACAACCCAGATAGGCGGCTTTCATGGACTAGATCGGCTATGAGGTAACGGTTGTGGTGGCATCCTCGCTGTCGTCTCTTGAACGATGACACGCAAAAGGCGGTAACTGATGGCACGTGTGTGTAGCGGTACACCCCTGCATGGTTAACAAAACTATTCCAATAGCCGCGTCCGCGGTTAAGGACTGCTTGGAAAGCTTAGCTTGATTATTAGACAACTTGAACTGGATACTTCTAAAACTCGCAAGATAAGCGTGAGTGCTATGGTGTGCTTCTCGTGGGGAAGTCGAGGAAGTAACCATAGTGGTGTAATTGGTTGAAGAGATGTAGTGGACTCGTGTACGCTTCTTATCTCAACTCTGGTACTCGTAGTTCAGGATTAGCCAAGTCAAAGCTGGCACTTCTGCAAGTGAAACCCCACCCCCCTTTACCTTGATACATGTGCATGAGTAGTATAGCTCCTATGTAAGTCTTGCTGAGTACGATTTTGTACTCACGTTTGCTTAATCTATGTTTTAGATGAACCCACCGAACCCGATGGTGGCTTCTACCTGAAGCTTGAAGAATGAAGACTCAGACCAAGACCAAGCTAGTGTAGTCCCAGTCAGACGACTGGTTCCCTCGTGGAGGGCTTGTTTTTAGATAAGGCTTCTCTAAGCCATTTGTTAAACTTGTCGGTACTCAGACCTACTTTGCTTCCGCATGCTTGTTGTAATGTTGGATCACATGCTTGTGATCTCTGTGTGCACTCTGTAAGAGTTATTCAATAAAGTATATACTTTGTAGAGAATTGCAATGATACCTGCTGTTCATACAAGGCATGTGTGCTGCGTGTATGTTTATAACATGCATGTCTTTGTATGGGTTTTCGAGACCTTAGTTGTGATCTGGCTGGCGGTCTTTTATACACCAAGTGGCCCTTAGATGTGCGCAGCTTGGGGCATCGCGATGCGATTGCTCGAGACTCTATCTCGTGCACACTTTGATGTATGATCGAGCCCGCCCTAGACCCCGACTAAGTGATCGGGCTGGAATAAGTCTATGTAAGGGTTATAATACAATCGATAGTATGGTTGAGGCGACTTGTCTATGAGTATGGGAATTCACCACCCATATCAGTTAGACTTGTGTGCGGACGATGAGGACCCATCTCAGTGGATCATCCGGCCTGAATGGGATGCCCCTCATGTTCGATGCTTTCCGAGAACGTTCTGTGCTTGGCCTTGTCTGCTTAGACAAGTGGGTACGGTTCTCGGCTCTCCATATGATTGTGTTGTAGCGAGGCTTATATACGCTAATTCCGGGTCCCGACACCTCCAGGGTTAACAAAACTATTCGAATAGTCGCGTCCGCGGTTATGGACTTCTTGGAAAGCTTAGCTTGATTATTAGACAACTTGAACTGGATACTTCTAAAACACACCAAGATAAGGGTGAGTGCTATGGCGTGCTTTCTCGTGGGGAAGTCGAGGAAGGCACCATAGTGGTGTAATTGGTTGGAGAAAGTAGTGGAATCGTGTACGCTTCTTACCTCAAAGTCTGGTACTCGTAGTTCAGGACTAGCCAAGTCAAAGCTGGCATTTCTGCAAGTGAAACCCCACCTCCCTTTACCTTGATACATATGCATGAGTAGTATAGCTCCTATGTAAGTCTTGCTGAGTACGACTTTGTACTCACGTTTGCTTAATCTATGTTTTAGATGAAACCACTGACCCCGAAGGTGGCTTCTTCATCGAGCTGGACGACTGAAGATCAAGCTAGTCTAGTCCCAGTCAGACGACTGGTTCCCTCGTGGAGGGCATGTGTTTAAATAAGGCTTCTTAAGCCATTTGTTAAACTTGTCTGTACTCAGACATAATTTGCTTCCGCTTGTGTTGTAATGTTGGATCACATGTTTGTGATCTCTGTGTGCACTCTATAAGAGTTATCAATAAAAATGTATACTTTGTAGAGAATTGCAATGATACCTGCTGTTCATACAAGGCATGTGTGCTGCGTGTATGTTTATAACATGCATGTCTTTGTATGGGTTTTCGAGACCTTAGTTGTGATCTGGCTGGCGGTCTTTCATACACCAAGTGGCCCTTAGATGTGCGCAGCTTGGGGCATCGCGATGCGATTGTTTGAGACTCCGTCTCGTGCACACTTTGTGGTATGATCGAGCCCGCCCTAGACCCCGACTAAGTGATCGGGCTGGAGTAAGTTTATGTAAGAGTTATGAGATAGTCGATAGTATGGTTGAGGCGACTTGTCTTTGAATATGGGAGTTCACCACCCATATCATTTGACTTGTGTGCAGATGATGAGGACCCATCTCAGTTGATCATCCGTCCTGGATGGGATGCCCCTCACGTACGATGCTCTCCGAGAACGTTCTGTGCTTGGCCTTGTCTGCTTAGACAAGTGGGTATGGTTCTCGGCTCTCCATATGACTATGTCTTAAATGGACTTGCATACGCTAACCCCGGGTCCCGACAGTAAATTCTTGCATGTTCTCCGTTGCCGTCTTTTACTTTGGCCAAGTGATTTATTGAAACTCCAAGAGGGAGCGTTATGCTTGATTGTGAGTTCAGCCCCTTGATGTCTAGCTTGAGTGACAGAAACATGAGACTAGGGGATGTGCTGTTGCCACCAGGGATAAAACAACGGTACTTGTATACGCGGGTGCAAGGATGTTTACTTTACGCAAAGTACTTTTAATGCAGTTGTCTGTTGCTTTGAGTTTACACTTTGGGTGGGATTCGCAACTTAATACCAGTGAGATGTTCTGGATAGATATCTCAAGGTGGATGATTCGTAGTAGATGCAGATGGATTTCGGTCTACTTACCTTGGCGTATTGCCCATTGCTTTTGAGCCCTTCCTTTCTTTGCAGCATAGTTAGCATTGCGGTGCCTTCATAATCCTGTCAATTTCCCAACTGTGATTTTTTTACCTCGCTGGCACTTTTATCGTCTTTTGGGAGAGAGACATCACTAGTGAAAATCACGTGACCTTGGTCCATATTCATATCATTGTTTACACCATCAATTTACTTTCAGTTGCCACTATCATTATCTCTTGCGTTAATCCTTTGTAAACAGCAAGGCCGGAGGAATTGACAACTCCTCTGTACTCGTTGGGAGCAAAGTTATTTGTTGTTGTGTGCAGGTCCACGTAAACTATCTAGCCCGAAGCTAATTTCTGGCGCAGTTGTCACCTTCTTGTATCTCTTGGAGTCCTACTGGTTCGATAACCTTGGTATCTTCACCGAGGGAAATTTGCTACTACGCTACTTCTCACCTTCCACTTGGGGTAACCAACGAGGAGTGAGAACTATCATCACCGTATCAAGCCAATTTCTGGCGCCGTTGCCGGGGACTCTAGTCTACAAGATAGGGGAGTTGCACACTATCTTTTATCTTTGCTTTTTAGTCTTGTTAGTTGACCTTTCAGTTTTTACCTTTGTGTCCCTCATCAAAAATACCAAAAATACCTGCTGCTACTATGGGTTCCAATGAAAACACTAAGTTGTGCGACTTCACTATTCACAACAACAGTGACTTTATCTGCACTCCTATTGCTACACCTGCTACTTCAGCACCTTCTTATGAGATTAAACCTGCTTTGCTAAACCTTGTTATGAAAGAACAATTCTCTGGTGCTAGAGATGATGCTGCTTTGCATTTAAATAATTTTATTGAGCTTTGTGATATGCAAAAGTACAAAGAAGTAGATGGTGAAATTGTTAAGCTTAAGATTTTTCCTTTCTCTTTGAGGGATGAAGCTAAAATCTGGTTTCAATCCTTGCCTAAGAATAGCATAGATTCTTGGGATAAGTGCAAGGATGCTTTTATCGGGAAGTACTATCCCCCTGCTAAAATTATTCAATTGAAGAGTAACATTATGAATTTCAGGCAATTGGATAATGAACACGTTGCCCAAACATGGGAACGTATGAAGAAGCTCGTCAAGAACTACCCTACACATGGACTGACTACCTGGATGGTTATCCAGACTTTTTATACAGGCTTGAACTTTACCTCGCGGAACATGTTAGATTCGGACTCGGGAGGAACTTTTATGTCAACTACACTTGGTGCTGCTACAAAGCTACTTGATGAGATTATGCTGAACTACTCTCAGTGGCACACCAAAAGATCTCCAACTGGCAAGAAGGTAAATTCTGTCGAGGAGATCTCCTCTCTAAATGAAAAGGTTGACCTTATCATGTCTCTACTTACCAAGCAAGCTCCTATTGATCCTCAAAATGTTCCTTTAAATTCTTTGATTGCTCAGAAATAAGTAGATGTGAACTTTATCTCTAGAAACAACTTCAACAATAATACTTATAGGGGCAACTTTGCTAGTAATCCTAGACCGTTTCCATCCACTTATGGGAACAACAACACCTACCCTAGCAACAAGAACCCCACCTCTGAACTAGAGAGTATGCTTAGAGACTTTATCACTACCCAAAAAGCCTTCAACAAGAATGTGGAAGAAAAACTATCTAAATTAGATAATCTTTGTTTGAAGGTAGACAACTTAGCCCTTGATGTTGAGTTGTTGAAAATTAGAACCTCTCCCCTTGAGGAGAGTAAGGTCACTCATATTAATGCTATCCAGTTACAAATAAATGAAAATATTAGGATGATGGCTAAACTTAAAGAGAGATGGGCTAGAGAAAAAGAGGAAGAGGATAGAATTACGAGCCTTCCTACCTACCACACAGTAGCTACTATCCAAGTAGTTGAGGATGTCCAAACTATTAGCACCCATCACACCCCTAGTCCCACTGGACCTATCAATGGTGATGCTACCACCTCAACCATAGATGAAGAAACCTCTATGAACATAGAGGCTTTCAAACAAGTGAGCTTAAATGATATCACTACCTCCTTGATAGATAGTAGTGATTTAAACTTTGACAACTGCACCTTATCTGAAGTTATTGGTTTCCTACACAAGATGTCTAGAGACCCCCACACTAGCACACTTAATCTTGCCTTCACAGAGCATATCACCAATGCTCTAATCAAAGTTAGGGAGGAGAAGCTTAGACTAGAAGCCTCCATACCTAGGAATCTAGAAGATGGTTGGGATCCTATGATAAAAATCAAATTGAATAACTTCTCTTGTTATGCTCTTTGTGATGTCGGAGCAAGTACCTCTGTTATGCCCAAAAGAATGTATGATATGCTTCAATTGAAACCTTTCGATCCTTGTTCTTTTGGTGTTCGTCTTGTTGATTCTTCCGTAAAGAAACCTTTGGGGAAGATCGACGATGTTCTTATCATTGTCAATGACAATTATGTTCCCGTTGATTTCACTATTGACATTGAGTGTTAGCCCTCTTGCCCAATTATTTTGGGACGTCCTTTTCTTCGCACAGTTGGTGTTGTTATTGACATGAAAGAAGGGATTATCAAATTCCAATTCCCTGTCAAAAAAGGGATGGAACATTTCCCTAGGAAAAAGATTAAGTTACCTTTTGAGTCCGTCACATGGGCTAGTTATTTTCTTGAAAAGACTTAATCTTTTACATTAAGCCTAGCTAATGGCTTTAAAGAAGCGCTTTCGGGAGGCAGCCCGCAACGAATTTAGGTTTTATTTTTTGCTTTTCCTCTGTTTTTAGTGGTCTTGATGATTTTTACTACTGTAGCAACATCTTTGTATCTTTACTTTTCAAGCTTTGTGCCTTTTATAGCCTCATACGGCAAGGGAAGTAAACGTTGTGACATGCTGTCCAGAAAACAGATTCTGTCCTCGTGACTAGAAAAATCACAGAAAAATCCCAGTTCATCTTTTTGAGCTGAATTTTTTACATAGCGTGCTCTATACAATTACGAAACTTCCGTATGTTCTGAGCTTTTTTATTTGAGTAGCAGAAGTACACCTAAAAAATTTGTTTCTATCTGTTGTTCTGTTTTTCACAGATTCTGCAACGTTTTGTCTCTCCTTACTTTTGCAAACCTTAAGCTTGCTTTTTCTTTGCAAAAACTTTTTGGCAATCTTGAGAAACATTAGCTCTTCAACATTATCCTTATTTGCAGTAGAGGAAAAATTATTTTAGTAGGCTACTAACCTCTCTAATCAGTCTACAATGAGTTATGTATGAAGGGAGTTTTCAAGTGTGCGAAGGAAGATGATGAAAGAAGATCTTGGAGTGTCAAACGCTCAAGCTTGGGGATGCCCATGTGCACCCCCAATAAATATTCAAGGAGACTCAAGCGTCTAAGCTTGGCGATCCCCCCGAGCATCCCCTTCTTCATCAACAATTATCAGTTCGTCTCTCGTTACACTATATTTTTATCACTTCATGCGTTATGTGCTATTCTTGGAGCGTCTCACTCTTAGTTTTTTTTTGTTTTCTTTAGCTTTGTTTGCTGTATTAACAAGTTAGATCCCAGCTTACTTACTCTTTTGTGTGGTAGAGATACACGCTCTGTTTGAATTAGAACTCCTCATAGGATTTGCATGCTTATTCTTTTAGCTGTGAGTGGTTCTTTTTCTTTTCTTAGCTACTGATTTGTTTAGTTGTAGTGCTTTAGTTTTTCTAGAGCTTTTATTTTGTTTTAGGTTGAACTTTATATAGGTTGCATGTTTTATCTTGTTAGAGAGTTTGCCTGTTGCACTGAGTTTTGTGTCTTGACTAGAAGTAGGTAGTTGAAGTTGCTTTTCTCTTTGTAGTAGTAACTTGCAA
Source organism: Bromus sterilis (assembly GCA_950022295.1). Taxonomy (NCBI): domain Eukaryota; kingdom Viridiplantae; phylum Streptophyta; class Magnoliopsida; order Poales; family Poaceae; genus Bromus; species Bromus sterilis. The sequence continues at coordinate 28,271,273 of OX465597.1, read as the reverse complement.
TAGTTTTGAGGTATTGACTAGAGTAATGTTTGAACTTTTGGTGTCAAGAGCTCGAGCCTATTAGTGATAGATGTCGTATTTTGGGCAATTCGTGTGTTTTTCGAAAACCAAAACCCCTGTTGAGAACTCTAGCTACTAGATGGATCACTAACCTCTGGAGGGTTCAAATATTAGAGTACACTCACGTACCATGAGTCGAGAATGCGCAAGGATAACCAAACCCCCATACACTCCTCCTCGGGGTACTTGTCTCTTTGTGAACCTCCTGATTAGATTGAGAGTTACCGATAATAAGTGCATGAGTTCTTCGGACTAATGTGAGTATTCGAAAGTTGTCACTTCCACCCACCTATACTTTTTCTAGCCTCTTCGGTACCGTGCATTGCCCTTTCCCATCCTGAGAGTTGGCGCATACTTCGCCGGTGCATCCAAACCCTTGGCATGATATGCTCTGTCATCATAAGCCTCCTTATACCTTTCCTCAAAACAGCCACCATACCTAGCTACAAGGCATTTCCATAGCTTTTCCGAGATACATTGTCATGCAACATCCATCTTCTCATGACTTGATCTTCATGTCCTACATGTTCCTGCTATCCTGGCAGAGGCATACATTTGCATCATGATAGTTATATGTTCTTTATGTGAGTACCTTTGTAAAGTGTGAAATATATCCTATATTCTTGTGAAATATAGAGTGTTGCCCCTAAAGTGAGGAAAAGATCCTAAAGAGGACAAAATCAAAAGATCCCAAAGAGGTCAAATGAGAGTTAAATAGAAAGAGCCATTGAGGCCACCAAAAAATTAAAAAAAAATAGAAAAAAGAGAAAAAGAAATAAAAAGAGAGAAGGGGCACACTACTATTCCTTTTGAGAGATCCACACTAGTACTTCATCCTCTATCCCTTGTACTCCATAGAGATCATCATCATGCATATAGCTATGTGGGGACCTTCACACTAAAGAACTTGGCTTGTATATTCCAATGATGAGCCTCCTCAAATAAGCTCTAGGTCTTCTGGAGCAAGTAAGTTAGATGCACCCCCACTAGTTCCCTTGGAGAGCTTTTAGCTCACATGTGCATCTGTTGCATGGCAATCCCTACTCCTCACATTATATCTATCATATGGCCTTCTCTCGCCTATGATTGTCCACATTGATGTGAGCCTTTCACACCCTTTTTTGTCTTCCTCCTCCACCTTCTTTCTGTTTCGCCTTTTAGGTGTCAACTTTCTTGCTTACGCTCATCCATTGCATGAGTGCTCAAAATATCGAAAGGGAGTGGATCAGTTTGACTTGTACCTGGCTAGTGGTCTGGGGACGAGTCAAGATAAGAATCCAAAGGAGACTAAGTGTGAAACTTTAGTAGATAGTTGTTCTCAACAACCTTATTTTTTCTCTCGTATTTCCCTATCCCTTGATTGCACGCAAACACCATCTGGAGATATTCGAGTCACGGACAGCGAGAGCTCTTGCACCTTTTGTTCTTTTGTTTCTTGTGTCAATGCTAATATAGAATCTTGCTTGTTAAGACTTGAATTGAATTGCATGCTTTGATTGATTTACTTAAAAGTCCTTTTATGGTTGTGTGGCATGTCACCACAGAAATTATGCTTGTTATCATTTACCTACTCGAGGACCAGCAGGAATTAAGCTTGAGGATGTTGATACGTCCAAAACGTATCTATAATTTCTGCTTGCTCCATGCATGTTTTGTGTGACTTTGCCATGTTTTGCTTGAACTTTCATACACTTTTGAGCATATTTGCACTAATCTATTAACCCAGTGCACCCAGCTGCCAGTTGCTGTTCTCTGCTGCTTTTGTATTTCAGGTTTTCCGGTCATTAAAAGTGCTCCAAAAAAATCCGGGAAAATCAGATAAAAAATCAGCGCAACGGAAGCTTCCGGAATCACCAAAGGAGGGAAGGAGGGCCACCGTGGGTCGCGCCAGGAACCCTCCTGACTGCCTCGTGGCCCCTCTCGGTGCCCCCTTCGCCTATATTTACCCCCCGTGACAGTAACCCCTAAAATCAATCCCTCTTTCGCGATCTCGCCTCTGTACCGCCGCCGCCGCCATTTCAAGATCGGGGCTTCCTGGAGAAGCTGCTCCGGCACCCTGTCGGGAGAAGCTACCCCCTCCGGGAGACCATCCATAGCCATGGAAGCCTCCCGTATGTACCGTGAGTAGTTTCCCTTGGACCATGGGTCCGTGACCAGTAGCTATGTGATCTATCTCTCCCTTCTTTGTGCTTCCACTTTCGAGTCCTCGTGAGCTGCCTCACATGATCGAGGCACCTTTGTAATTTTTTGTTGTTGCTATGCTGAGTTTGTTGGGATCTGATGGATTATGAGACTATGTTCAGATTGTGATGAGTAATATATTTGGTTCTTCTTTTTTATATTTTGTTCTTCAGTAAATTCTTGCATGTTCTCCGTTGCCGTCTTTTACTTTGGCCAAGTGATTTATTGAAACTCCAAGAGGGAGCGTTATGCTTGATTGTGGGTTCAGCCCCTTGATGTCTAGCTTGAGTGAGACCAGGGGATGTGCCGTTGCCACCAGGGATAAAACAACGGTGCTTGTATCCACGGGTGCAAGGATTGTTTACTTTACGCAAAGTTCTTTTAATGCAGTTGTCTGTTGCTTTGAGTTTACACTTTGGGTGGGATTCACAACTTAATACCAGCGAGATGTTCTGGATAGATATCTCAAGGTGGATGATTCGTAGTAGATGCAGATGGATTTCGGTCTACTTACCTTGGCGTACTGCTCATGGCTTTTGAGCCTTTCCTTTCTTTGCAGCATAGTTAGCATTGCGGTGATAATCCTGTCAATTGCCCAACTGTGATTTGTGTACCTCGCTAGCACTTTTATCGTCTTTTTGGAGAGAGACATCACTAGTGAAAATCACGTGACCTTGGTCCATCATCATATCATTGTTTACACCATCAATTTACTTTCAGTTGCCACTATCATTATTTCTTGCGTTAATCCTTTGTAAACAGCAAGGCCGGAGGAATTGACAACTCCTCTGTACTCGTTGGGAGCAAAGTTATTTGTTGTTGTGTGCAGGTCCACGTCAACTATCTAGCCCGAAGCTAATTTCTGGCGCAATTGTCACCTTCTTGTATCTCTTGGAGTCCTACTACTTCGATAACCTTGGTATCTTCACCGAGGGAAATTTGCTGCTACGCTACATCTCACCTTCCACTTGGGGTAACCAACGAGGAGTGAGAACTATCCTCACTGTATCAGGAGCGTTATGCTTGATTGTGGGTTCAGCCCCTTGATGTCTAGCTTGAGTGATAGAAACATGAGACTAGGGGATGTGTGGTTGCCACCTGGGATAAAACTACAGTGCTTGTATCCGCGGGTGCAAGGATTGTTTACTTTATGCAAAGTTCATTTAATGCAGTTATCTGTTGCTTTGAGTTTACACTTTGGGTGGGATTCGCAACTTAATACCAGCGAGATGTTCTGGATAGATATCTCAAGGTGGATGATTCGTAGTAGATGCAGTTGGATTTCAGTCTACTTACCTTGGCGTACTGCCCATTGCTTTTGAGCCCTTCCTTTCTTTGCAGCATAGTTAGCATTGCGGTGCCTTCATAATTCTGTCAATTGCCCAGCTGTGATTTGTTTACCTCCCTAGCACTTTTATCGTCTTTTGGGAGAGAGACATCACTAGTGAAAATCACGGGACCCCGGTCCATCTTCACATTACTGTTTACATCCTTAGTTTACTTTCAGTTTCCACTATTATTATCTCTTGTGTTGATCCTTTGTAAACAGCAAGGCCGGAGGAAATGACAACTCCTCTGTACTCGTTGGGAGCAAAGTTATTTGTATCTGTGTGCAGGTCCACGTCAAGCGTCGTGACACCTTCTTGTATCTCTTGGAGTCCTACTGGTTCGATAACCTTGGTATCTTTACCGAGGGAAATTTGTTGCTACACTACATCTCACCTTCCACTTGGGGTAACCAACGAGGAGTGAGAGATCCTCACCGTATCAAGCCAATTTCTGGCACCGTTGCCGGGGACTCCAGTCTACAAGATAAGGGAGTTGCACACTATCTTTTATCTTTGCTTTTTAGTCTTGTTAGTTTACCTTTTAGTTTTTATTTTTGTGTCCCTTATCAAAAATACCAAAAATACCCGCTGCTACTATGGGTTCCAATGAAAATACCAAGTTGTGTGACTTCACCAGTCACAACAACAATGACTTTATCTGCACTCCTATTGCCACACCTGCCACTTCAGCTACCTCTTATGAAATTAAACCTGCTTTGCTAAACCTTGTTATGGGAGATCAATTCTCTAGTGCTGGAGATGATGATGCTTTACACTTGAATAATTTTGTTGAATTATGTGATATGCAAAAGTATAAAGAAGTGGAAGGTGATGTTGTTAAGCTCAAGCTTTTTCCTTTCTCTTTGAGGGACGGAGCTAAAATTTGGTTTCAATCTTTGCCTAGGAATAGCATAGATTCTTGGGATAAGTGCAAAGATGCGTTTATTGGGAAGTACTACCCACCTGCTAAGATTATCCAATTGAGGAGTAACATTATGAATTTCAGGCAATTGGATAATGAACACGTTGCCCAAGCTTGGGAGCGCATGAAATCTCTTGTCAAGAACTGCCCCACACATGGACTGACTACCTGGATGGTTATCCAGACTTCTTATGCAGGCTTGAACTTTACCTCGCGGAACCTGTTAGATTCGGCCGCGGGAGGAACTTTTATGTCAACCACACTTGGTGCTGCCACAAAGCTACTTGATGAGATGATGATGAACTACTCTCAGTGGCACACCGAAAGATCTCCAACTGGTAAGAAGGTAAATTCTGTCGAGGAGATCTCCTCTTTAAATGGAAAGGTTGACCTTATCGTGTCTTTACTTACCAAGCAAACTCCTATTGATCCTCAGGATGTTCCTTTAAATTCTTTGGTTGCTCAGGAACAAGTAGTGAACTTAATTGCTAGAAACAACTTTAATAATAATGCTTATAGGGGCAACTTTGCTAGTAATCCTAGGCCGTTTCTGTAAGTGCATCTAGTGCCCCCTTTGAGGTTTTGGAGTATTTTATGACAAAACGGTTGAGGGACTAATGTGTTTGTGAGTATACACAGGAAAACAGTCCCTGAGGATGAGGTTAACCACCGTTGTCGACCCCCCAAAATGTTGAGGAACATTGGAGAAATCGGTGGGTTTCCTAAAGTAAGAAGTTGCGCGAAATCCTGAGGAATCAGGATCCTGAAGCGTTCAGTTGAAGTTGAAGATGAGGATGATCCTGAGGACGTTCGCGCTGAATACGAAGTTGAAGCGCAGTCTTCGCTAAGACTTTTTATTCTTCTTGAGTCGTAGGAAAACAATGCACTGTTGGAGGGGTTGAGGAAAATGAGTTCTGTATTTCTGAGGAAGTGCTCAATTAGAAATCCTGAAGAAAAACCCTGAGGAAATCTCCTGCAGTAGAAGTTCAGTCCTCGGGTGTCTGAGACGTTGTTCTTCAGGACACTGAGGTAACTAACTTCGGTTGAGGAGTCGGAAGATCGCTAGTGCGATCCTTCTGAAGAATGTGAAGAGAGAGAATAGTTTGACCGTGCCACGTGTTGCGTGGTGAGAGGCTAGAACATGTCTAGCAATGGTCATATCCGAGGGCGCGAGAGTAATTGCGTGCATGGGCATTTATGTCCATTCACCTCGGGTTGCTCCACGGCTATAAATAGCCACCCCCATCCCCATTAGTGGGTTGGCTGCTCCGAGAGAAAAACTGACACTTGTCATTTGAGAGCAACCCACCTCTGAGGACATTGAAGAACCTAAGCGAGGAAAACCACCAGCCTGAGTAGTTGAGAATTTCTGAGGAAGTCGGTTCGAGTGATCCGAAGCTTTTTACTCTCGAAGACTGTGATCTTCCAGCCGGTTTAGAAGTCTTCAGTCTGAGGAAGTCAAGATGCAATTGTGACTTCCCGGAGTGACTGAGTCTATGAAGGTTTCGGGAGTCTACCTTGAAGACTCACCTGAGTTATTGGACGGAGTCTGAGGACTCTAGTTCAAGGAGAATAAGGTGAAGACTATGTCTTCTGAGTTCAATCTCAGCCTCTCCATCCAGACGTAGAGTTGTCACATCAACTTGAACTGGTTCATCAAGTCTTCGTCGTCAGTGTCCCGGTGCTATTTCTTCAACCTCAGTTATTTTGTTTATGCATTGATGACTTATCCTGATGCTTTACTTTCTGAGTTCACTCTGCACTGTTTCCTCAGTTTGTGCCTCAATCTTACCTTAGTTGTGCAGTAGGTTGTTTTTACATTCACGTCATTGCTATTTTACTCTGTGTGTTCTTCCTCAGGTTTCAACTTCCTCAATTTCGCATTGCCTCAGTCCTGAGGAACTAGAAATTCCTCGTGTTTTTTAAAATCTCCCATTCACCCCCCCACTGGTCAACATATTGCACTTTCAATTGGTATCAGAGCTAGGTACTCCCTTGTTCTGTGTGATTCGGTTTAACCACCTGGAGTTTTAGTTATGTTGACCTCAGGTACAATGAGCGTTGCTTCAAACTGCCCCATCTTCGACGGGACAGACTACCCCTACTGGAAGAACAAGATGAGGATGCATCTTGAAGCCATTGACAAGGATCTGTGGGATATTTTTTATCAAGGCATTCCTAAAGCAAATTTGATGACTGCTCCTGAAGTTGTCAAGAAAAACTGGCAACTTGATGCAAAAGCTCGAAGCATTATTGGTGGTCATCTCAACAAGGCTCAGTTCAACCGTATCAGTGGTCTTGATAAAGCAAAGAAGATATGGACTAGACTGTCAAAAGTAAATGAAGGAGTCTCAGCTCAACGAGACTCACGAGTTGATACACTCCGCAGTCTCTTCAACAGGTTCAAGAGGCTGGACAACGAGCATGTGCAACAAACCTTTGATAGACTCACTGACATATCCAATGAACTTCAAGCACTGGGTGTTGCTGATATCACAGATCATGAGGTGGTGAAGAAACTACTGAGGTCACTGGATGACTCATTTGAGTTCCTATCACTGATGATTCAAGAAAGGCCTGATTTCAAGACTCTAGATCCTGCTGACATTCTCGAGCGCCTCAATGCTCATGAATTGAAGCTCTCTGAAAAACGAGACTTGTAGAACTCCACGCCTAAAGTCCACGCACTAAAATCTAGAGCTCGAAGAGTATCCTCTGATGAGGAATCTGAGGCTGATACTGATGATCCTGAAACCCTCAGCCGGGAACTTGCTCTCCTCACCAGAAAGTTCCAAAGATTCACGAAGAAGAATCGCTTCGGAAATTCTTCAAGATCTTCCTCAAGAAAAAGCAAAGATGATGACTCTGTCGAAACAAGAAAGAGAGTCTTCCACAAGTGCAAGAAACCTGGGCATTACATCGCTGAGTGTCCTCTATGGGAAAAGGAAGCTAGATTGAAGAAGAAGAAGAAAGGGAAAGATGACAGTTCTGATGAAAAGACAAAGAAGAAATCTTCAAGATCCTCAAAGCCCGCTGGATACAGAAATAGCAACTCCCGTAAGGCTCGCGCATATCTCGGCAAAGAATTGGACTCTGAAGAATCTGGTTCCGACCCTGATGCTGAGGAAGAAACTGGAGAATCTGAGGGTGTGGCTGGACTGGCTCTTGCCACGTCGCATGTCTCCAAGTCAATCTTCAGCACTAAGGAATCTGATCCATCACATGTTGATGATGAAGCTGAAGACACAACCCCTACCTTCTGCTTCATGGCCAAGTCCTCCAAGGTATCTACTTACTCATCATCAGATGATCCCTCTGATGAAGAACCTGATGAAAACTATGCTAAACTTGCTAAACTTGTATCTAAACAACAACGTGCACTTGAAAAGATCCAGATCTCACTAAACAAGAGTGATGATATGTTGGTTGAGGAAATGACGAAGACTCAAAAGTTGACTGATGAATCAAAAGTTCTTCAGTCAAAGTTTGATGACTTGTTCAATCGTCATGAGGCACTCCTCATCGATCATGAGAAGCTGGCTCATGAGTTCCTCATGAGGAAGCAAGAACTTGAACGTGTGAGGATGTCTCATGACGATCTGAGGAAAGAAAATGACTCACTCCTCTCCCAACAGATCATCATGCCACAAGAAGGATTCAATCCTCCCTGTTTAAAATGCATTGAACATGACCGTATTATCTTTGTGCCTAGTTCTTCAATGTCTTCAGACTCTGTTATTTCTATTGCTTCTGTGGTATCTAACCCCTCATCTGAGGATACCATAGACATTTTTGAAGAAAATGCTAGGTTGAAGAGTCTACTGGAAACCGACATGTACAAGAGTCTGAAAGGACATCAGATTCTTTGTGACGTCCTCAAGAAACAGATCCTCAACAGGAACCCGAGGAAAGAAGGTGTCGCATTCACTCGTAAACTCAACCCTGATGGGTCTTACTGGAAACCTAAAAAATATCCTGAGACCACTTGGGTTTGGGCAAAGATGCCTCCTCCTGATCCCTATACTTTATCTGGTTATGATGTTGTTTCTTCAGATGTGGTGATTGAGTCTTTTGACTCAAACTATAAACTGTTTAAGGATGTTAATGGTGAGGTATTCGCCAGATACATCGGAACTAACTACAGGAATGGCCCTCCAGTCAAGCAGATTTGGGTTCAGAAGGACCTCATCACTAATCTTGTTGTGAATGCAGATGCAAACGAGCTGAGGGTATCATCTGAGGACGATACCTCAAATGGAAATGGTAATAATCATGTATCTGCTAACCATTTTGTTCACAGGGAAGCCCCTCATAAGAATGCGTATTCATTTGTTTATCCTGATACCACCATCTCACGTCCCATTAGGTCTCATCGCCCTCATCAGCCCTCATGTACCTCAAAACCACCCATTAAGATGTGGGTGGTAAAGAAGAACTAATCATCTGTGCAGGGACATGTCCTGAGGCAATCATAAACTTTGCAGATCATATGCCCAAGACAACATCAATTGAGTCAGTTGAAGGATATTTATATTGTTTGGTGTCATGGAATTAATCCTGAGGAATTAATTCTAAGGAACCATAAATTCCTCAAACTGAGACTGGCTCATAACTTGCTGTATGAGATACTAATTCTGTTGCAGGGAAAGACTGAACGGGTGATGGACAGTGGATGCACAAATCACATGACTGGTGATATAAGCCTTCTTATGGAATCATCTCTGAGTTTTTCTTCAAAGAAAACCATCACCTTCGCCATAAAGGTAAAAGTAAGGTATTGGGTCTCGGCAGAGTGGCTATCTCTCGAGACCAACACATTGATAAAGTCATGCTTGTTGAATCCCTTGGATACAACTTGATGTCTGTATCTATGCTATGTGATCTTGATCTCGTTGTTCTCTTCGGAAAATATGGTTGTGTTGTCTATATGGTTAGCGATAACTCCATTGTCTTCAGTGGAGTTAGGAAAGGTGATCTGTATATTGTAGATTTCTCTGAAGGTCCTCAGTTCACTACATGCCTCATGGCACGAGCCTCAGAATGCTGGCTATGGAATCGAAGACTCGGCCACGCTGGAATGAGGAATCTCCAGAAGCTGGTACTGAAGAAACATGTCCTCGGAATTGAGGAGATCAGATTCACGAAGGACCGGCTATGTGGTGCTTGCGAAGCTGGAAAGATGACCAAGGCCAAGCATCCTGCCAAGACCATCATGACTACTACTCGTCCTCTTGAGCTTCTTCATATGGATCTCTTCGGTCCTCCTAAAAACCCAAGCTGTCTTCAAACGCTTCGCCAAGCGCGTCATGAACAACTACAGCCTAAAGATCAAGCACATTCGAAGTGACAACGACACCGAATTCAAGAACTCTGGCATACAGGAATTCCTCGATGAGATGGGCATCACTCATGAGTTCTCAGCTCCATACACTCCTCAGAAAAATGGAGTTGTTGAAAGGAAGAACCGAACCCTCATCGAGATGGCTCGAACGATGCTTGCTGAATACAACACACCTCTCATATGGTGGGCTGAAGCAATCAACACGGCCTGCCACATCGTCAATCGGGTGTATCTTCATAAGTTCCTCAAGAAAACTTCATACGAGCTAATGGTTGGTAAGAAACCCAATGTAAGTTACTTCAAGGTCTTCGACGCACCTTGTTGGATCCGTGAGCCTCATCATCAATCTAAATTTGAGCCTAAAGCCTATGAAGGCTTCATGATTGGCTATGGCCTCGAATCGCACACCTACAGAGTCTTCAACAAAAATCATCATAAAATTGTTGAAACTGCAGACATGCGGTTTGATGAATCTGATGGATCCCAAAGAGAGCACCTGCCACATGATTTAGATGAAGCTCCACCTGAAGAACAGATCAAGAAGATGGGTGCTGGTGATATCATTCATGTAGATCATCCTGAAGAAACACACATACCTCCTGCTCCAGAAGAACATCCAAATCCTGATGCAAATAATCCTGATGACGATCCTGATCCTGAGGCTCCTGATACTCCTGAAGCTCCTGAAGCACCTGAAGCAGATGCAAATGAATCTGATAGCAGTGACGAAGATGCGCCTCAAGATCATCCTCCTCGACTTCCTCGCGTAGCGAATGAAGTTCAAGTGGACAAAATCCTCGCTGACGTCAACCTACCAGGTCCTTTTACTCGTGCAAGAGCTAATCGTATAGCTAAATTTTGTGGGAATTTCTCGTTTGTATCAATTTCAGAGCCCACCAAAGTCACTGAGGCATTCCAAGAAGCGGAATGGATTCAGGCGATGCAAGACGAACTTCTTCAGTTCAAACTGAATGATGTTTGGGAATTAGTCAAACGTCCGGATCCTCGAGTTCACAATGTCATCGGCACGAAGTGGATCTACCGCAATAAGCTTGATGAAGATGGACAAGTCATCAGAAACAAAGCTCGTCTCGTAGCTCAAGGATATACACAAGTCGAGGGGATCGACTTCAGTGAAACTTTCGCTCCTGTTGCTAGACTTGAGTCCATTCGTATTATGCTTGCATTCGCTAACCATCATAATATCAAGTTATATCAAATGGATGTGAAAAGTGCTTTCCTCAATGGTAATATCGAGGAAGAAGTATATGTTGCTCAACCCCCAGGTTTTGAAGACGCAAAGAAACCTGGTATGGTGTAAAGATTGAAGAAAGCCCTCTATGGACTGAAGCAAGCCCCTCGGGCTTGGTATGACACACTAAGGGACTTCCTCATCAGCAAGGGCTTCAAATCTAGTTCCCTCGATCCAACTCTTTTCACAAAACGATATGATGATGCATTATTCATATGTCAAATTTATGTTGATGACATAATATTTGGATGCACTAACAAGAAATACATTGAAGAATTTGCATTCTTGATGAGTGAACAGTATCAGATATCCATGATGGGCGAACTGAAGTTCTTCTTAGGGCTTCAAATTCGTCAACAACGCAACAGCATCTTCATCTCTCAGGAGAAGTAACTCAAGGAGTGCCTGAAGAAATTCAGGATGCAAGACTGCAAGGGTATCAAGACACCGATGCCTACAAATGGATAACTTGGTCCTGATGAAAATGGCAAGGACTACGATCAGAAGGTATACCGCTCCATGATAGGTTCGCTGCTATATTTATGTGCATCTAGGCCTGATATAATGTTGAGAGTTTGCATGTGTGCCAGATTCCAAGCGGCACCTAAGGAATCGCATCACCAAGCGGTGAAACAAATTCTTCGTTATTTGGCTCACACCCCGTCGCTAGGCTTATGGTATCCAAAAGGCACACAACTGGATCTCGTTGGGTACTCAGATTCAGATTATGCTGGAGATCGTGTTGATCGGAAGTCTACCTCAGGAACATGTCATTTCCTCGGACGTTCTCTGGTATGCTGGTCATCGAAGAAGCAGAACTGCGTCTCCCTCTCCACTGCTGAAGCTGAATACATTGCTGCTGGTGCTAGCTGCTCACAGCTTCTTTGGATGAAGCACACTCTGAAGGACTACGGCATCAACCTGAAGAAAGTACCACTACTATGTGACAATGAGAGAGCCATCAAGATCTCTCAGAACCCAGTACAGCACTCGAGGACGAAGCACATTGAGATTCGGTATCACTTTCTTCGGGACCATGTATTGAAGGAAGACATCGTCATCAGCCACGTGAAGACTAAAGAGCAACTTGTTGATATATTCACTAAGCCTTTGGATGAGAAGCGATTTAGCACTCTGAGGTGTGAGCTAAATATCTTAGATTCCTCAAACGTCCAGTGAATGGACACACATCCTAGCGCTTAAACAATATTGAAGAATCCTGATGTACAACACACGATGCGTCATACTCCTCAACTCATGAGAAACTACCTTGCTAAGTGTGAAGAAATTAACGTGGAATTGACTCAAGATCCATACGACAATCGTATGGTATCAAGTGTCTCATTCCCTATAAGGTGGGTAGCGCCACCGCCCAAACACCTCAGGATTTGTTATTCCTCAGTTTCCTCAGTTGAAGTCTTCATTATTGATGTCGTGTTTGTCCTCAACAGCGTTCACCTATAGTTATTATTCTTCAGCCTTTGCTTCTTCATCTAGGTGAACATGATCGGACCCGTCCCTTTGTGCTCACTTATCAAATCTGTCTATCTCATATGCATTCATTTGTAAATCATGTATTCCTCAGCCTGAGACCATTAGTCTTCATCCTCAGCCTGAGACCATTTGTCTTCATCCTCAGTCTTTCTCGTCAAGTTCCTAAAATCAAGGATTTACTGTTACAACTGTCTTCAATTTGTTGCGATTTTACCGCACGTCGTGCTTATCCACCATTTTGATATCCACTGAGGATCCCAACAATCAGGGGCAATCTGGTCCACAAATTTCGCAGCCCCTCAGCTTTCACCCCTCTATAAATAGCCCTCTACCCCCCACCCCCCGGTCATTTTCCCCCACCTCTTCTCTCACTCTCGCGCCGCCGCCCTTGAGCTCCTCAAGCTCTCGTGCTAACGTCGCTGGAGTTCGCCGTTGCCGGGGAAGAACTGACTCGTGGTTCCTCAGCATTCGCCTCAGTTCTGGTATGCTTATTCCTTAGTGGTTTATTCCTCAGTTTTCTTTTTCTCAGTACGGCTATATCCTCAAACCATTCAATCCTCAACTGTACTGCTGGTTTTCTGAGACCTATACTTATGCCTCATTCAGTTGCTTTCCTTAGCCTATTCCTCATGAACGCATATAACCATACCATACTTCCCTCGCAACTTAATTATGTCACAGGTACATGTCTGCTGAGGAATCGTATGGTTCTCATAGTCTCACTTCATTTGTAGCTCAGCTTGAACGTACCATTCCTCAGTCTACACCTCTGAAGAAAATGGATCCTCGACGTAAGCTCACTGATACTGCTAAAGACCTGCCTCCTGAGCTCTATGAGAAGCTGAAGACTCCCGAACGTGAAACTGCTGATGATCGTAAGAAAAGGGTCCAGAAGATCACGAGGGAATGGGCCAAGCGTTGGGTGGCTTATCAATGGCTTAATCCTCAGCATGAGGAAATTTTTGTTGTCAATCCGCCGCTGAAGACGTTGGGCATCAAGGCTCGCCCTCCACCTGCACCGGGAGTCACTCCTGATCCCACAACAATGTGCACCCCTGATGATTTTCCTGATGCCTATCAACAATACCTCAAGCGCAGTGGCAGCCGAGTCAAGAATCCGGTCCGTGATTTGACTGCCTCAATTCAGATCCCACCTCAGGCTCAGTCTCAACCCAAGCCACAACATCAACCTCAGCACCGCAAAAAGGCTCCTGGCATCAAGCCCTCCCATAAGTCCTCAGTTAAGCCTCAAGTTATTGGTTCCTCCTGCCAACGCACAGATGGTGCTGCCCCGTCCTCAAGGATTCGCACTTATGAATCTGGTAATGCTCCTGAGGCCTCAACCACACTGCCTCAGTCTCAGCTGAAGACCAAAACTATTCTTCAACGTGGCCCTAGACCCTCACCCAAGAAAACTGCTATGCGTGGCGCCATTCATCATACTCCTCAAACCTCTGATGATGAAGATGAATTTGAGGATTTGGCCGGCTTCGTCGCCACTGAAGTAGATAAGATTCAATATGTGCGTGCTACAGCCAGACGCAAAGCTGAAGAAACGGGCTCACAAATCCCGCTTCTCCTTGATCCCAAGAAGATCTTGGAGTACATTGAAATTTGGTCTGTCAAGCCTGACACTCCTCTTGATGATTTGGACATTCCTAAAGACATCAAGTTCTATGTTCAACGGTTCCTCATCAATGAGATTCATCAACGTGATCTTCAGAAATAGTTGAAGGCCAAACTGAAGAAAGTCCTCGGTGACTTCAAAAAGAAACCTATCACTGTTGTTACTCCTCAAGAGTTTATCGAGCATCAATGTGAAGTTCAACGCCTCAATACTGAGTGTGCCGCCAACCGTGCTTATATTGGAAAATCCAAGGAACGGATGTCTCAACAGATGGCAAAATTGATGAAGCTTCGACAGCCTGCCTCCTCAGTACCCCCTGCTGCCTCTACCAAAAGCCTCAAGCGCCTTCCCGAGGACCCACCCTCAACTCCACCTGCCGCGAAGAAGCCCACTGTTGAGGACCCCATTGATGCTACACCACTATCCTCAGCTCCTCCGGCATCTAAGGCCGTTGATACCAATGTCCTCATCACTGCTGCCTCAACTCCACCTCCAAATCCTCAGCGCAGCTTAATCGTCTTCACTCCACCCACTGTCGCAACACCCATTGTTACAACTCCTCAGTGTCCACTTCCACCAATTATCACTGAGATTGAAGACATGGACGTGGACATTATGGATCATGGTACTCCTCGCGTCCATGATGAGGAATATGGGCTGACAAACTCTCCCACTCATACTATCTTTTCCCCAGAGCCTCACTCCCCCACCGTAACCGAGGTGCTTCCTGATACTTCTCGGCAGTCTGAAGAATCAGTTGGTGCATCGTCCTCAGCATCTGATGCTGATGAACCAGAAGCCACAAGTGCTCCCACAAATTCTGCGGTTGATACTGATACTGCGGAGACAACCACTGCAGATCCTAAGACTAATCCCCCCGCTGCTGAAACTGAAGCTGAAGCCGAGCACAGCACAAATGCTGATACTGAGGCTGCACCTGATCGCACTGAGGATCGCCATGTCTCCTCTCCCTCGGCAACTGCCACTTCACCAAAGGCTGTGCCCGAGTCCCATGCTGAAGAACATACTTCTCCACCTCAGCCACCCTCTTCCACTGCATCACCAGCTCATCAGGAGCCTGCCTCAGCCATTTCTCTGTGTCCGAAGCAGAAGAAGCCATTCTATATAAATCTTGATGTTGATGCTCGTCCCAACTTCAACACTGATGCATTCTTCAATGCCATGAGCTTCTTTCAGACTGGGATTCAAAATCCATACCACTCCCCCCCCACCCAGCAAGCTCCTGAGATTCTGGACAACTACCCAGAAAAACTATTATACCTCAGTCCTCTACATGGCCCAAAAGGTTTTTCCTCATAAACATATTCCTCATTTGGATATGGAGGCCATCCCTTGCTTCAACAATGTGCTTCAGGATTTGCATCATGCCAAGCTGCTTCAGTTCTGCTCCGAGTGCATCCACTGGAATGAAGAACTTGTGCTTCAATTTTATGCAACACTTTATGTCTCAGGGGATCCCAAAGACATCAACACTAGGGTGCTTGAATGGATGACTCAGCATCAGCACTACACTGCCTCAGTGCCTGAGATCGTGGAAATTCTTCAGCTTCCTCCTTCTGAAGCCTCAGTTCCAAGCACATATGGTGCTCCACTTCTTAGGGATGACCTGATGAACATGCTGATGAAGCCGCAAGCTCCTGAAGCTCCACCTCGAACACAGTTCCTCGTTTCAGAGCTTCAGTATCTGCCCAGCACCTTATACAGAATTTTGGCCAAGTCCTTCTGCCCCATCATGGGATATGAATCATCTGTTGAGGAAGTCGTGGGCATCATGAAGAACATCCTATATAGCCTTTGCATGTCGGCTCCAGTTAATGTCTCATACTTCTTCTTCAGGACACTTGTGGATGCCGCTCAAAATCCACATATTCTGAAACCATATGCTCCATGGATCATGAGGCTCATCTGCACCAAGACTGGCATCAACTTCAAGCCTGATCAGGCTAATCATCGCCCATACGTTCCTCCGGTTGAAATGCTTCAGCACACTATTTACGCTAATGCCAAGGGAAAAGCGCCGTTTTATGAAGTCGTACTTCCTCAGGACTCGCTCGGTGGCAATATTCGTCAAACTCAGTCTCAAATGACTCATGAGGAGCGCACCCATGCCTCGACTGAGGAAACCACTCAAGCTCGCCTGATGACTGATCGCGAGCTCCTCATCAGTCTGCATCAGAAAGTGGATAGGAATCATGACTGGACAAAGCGTCAAATTGGTGACATCCTCAGCTACATGGCTCAGATGCATACCACTCAGAAGAAGGTTCATCAGTATGCTCATCATACATATCAGCGACTTGATGCTCTAATGTCTGAAGTGATCACTCCTGAAGACCTTGCCAAGCTCAACCTCAGGAAGCCTCCACTTCCTGAGATTCGGCCTCCACGTCAGTTCACCAAAAGCAAGACACCACCTCTGGCGATGGACTCCTTTTCT
This sequence comes from Bromus sterilis, assembly GCA_950022295.1. Taxonomy (NCBI): domain Eukaryota; kingdom Viridiplantae; phylum Streptophyta; class Magnoliopsida; order Poales; family Poaceae; genus Bromus; species Bromus sterilis. The sequence continues at coordinate 28,254,610 of OX465597.1, read as the reverse complement.
TCAGCGCAAGAATTCTTGCCTGAAGAAGTTGAAGACACTGCGGCTTGTCCTCACACTGCCACGGCGTGCCTCTGTCCTGATGATCAACCCTGAGGCACTTCTTTGGGTCGTTAGCAGTAGTCTCTCCTTTTTTTCATTTAATGACAAAGGGGGAGAAATTTAGTTATCTTCAAGCGGGTTCTTATGGGTTCCTCAGTTACAACTCTCGTTCTTCTGATCATTTTTGTAATGAGTTGTACACTGATACTTTGTGTGGTTTCTGATACTCTTAAGTTACCTCATGCTATTCTTCAAGTTTATCTATTACTCATGTTATTCCTCAGCAACCACATTTCTCAGTGCTATGTTTGATTCCTCAAATTACTTCATATTATGCACTGTTTCAAACAATCCGGGATATAGGGGAGCTCCTCATGTTTCTCAAAAATTATATCAAGTCTTCAAAACATGCATATCCTCAGGGGGAGCATCTCTATATCCGGACACAATGAACTGTTTTCTTTTAGTCTTTCCTCAAAAATATTTATTTTATCCCGTTGAAGCTTTAACCTGATTGTCATCAAATAACCAAAAAGGGGGAGATTGTAAGTGCATCTAGTGCCCCCTTTGAGGTTTTGGAGTATTTGATGAAAAAACGGTTGAGGGACTAATGTGTTTGTGAGTATACATAGGAAAACAGTCCCTGAGGATGAGGTTAACCACCGTTGTTGACCCCCCAAAATGTTGAGGAACATTGGAGAAATCGGTGTGTTTCCTAAAGTAAGAAGTTGCGCGAAATCCTGAGGAATCAGGATCCTGAAGCGTTCGGTTGAAGTTGAAGCTGAGGATGATCCTGAGGACGTTCGCGCTGAAGACGAAGTTGAAGCGCAGTCTTCGCTAAGACTTTTTATACTTCTTGAGTCGTAGGAAAACACCGCACTGTTGGAGGGGTTGAGGAAAACGAGTTCTGTATTTCTGAGGAAGTGCTCAATTAGAAATCCTGAAGAAAAACCCTGAGGAAATATCCTGCAGTACAAGTTCAGTCCTCGGGTGTCTGAGACGTTGTTCTTCAGGACACTGAGGTAACTAACTTCGGTTGAGGAGTCAGAAGATCGCCAGTGCGATCCTTCTGAAGAATGTGAAGAGAGAGAATAGTTTGACCGTGCCACGTGTTGCGTGGTGAGAGGCTAGAACATGTCTAGCAACGGTCATATCCGAGGGCACGAGAGTAATTGCGTGCATGGGCATTTATGTCCATTCACCTCGGGTTGCTCCGCGGCTATAAATAGCCACCCCCGGCCCCATTAGTGGGTTGGCTGCTCCGAGAGAAAAACTGACACTTGTCATTTGAGAGCAACCCACCTCTGAGGACATTGAAGAACCTAAGTGAGGAAAACCACCAGCCTGAGTAGTTGAGAATTTTTGAGGAAGTCGGTTCGAGTGATCCGAAGCTTTTTACTCTCGAAGACTGTGATCTTCCAGCCGGTGTAGAAGTCTTCAGTCTGAGGAAGTCAAGATGCAATTGTGACTTCCCGGAGTGACTGAGTCTGTGAAGGTTTCGTGAGTCTACCTTGAAAACTCACCTGAGTTATTGGACGGAGTCTGGGGACTCTAGTTCAAGGAGAATAAGGTGAAGACTATGTCTTCTGAGTTCAATCTCAGCCTCTCCAACCAGACGTAGAGTTGTCACAACAACTTGAACTGGTTCATCAAGTCTTTGTCTTCAGTGTCCCGGTGCTATTTCTTCAACCTCAGTTATTCTGTTTATGCACTAATGATTTATCCTGATGCTTTACTTTTTGAGTTCACTCTGCACTGTTTCCTCAGTTTGTGCCTCAATCTTACCTTAGCTGTGCAATAGGTTGTTTTTACATTCACGTCATTGCTATTGTACTCCGTGTGTTCTTCCTCAGGTTTCAACTTCCTGAATTTCGCATTGCCTCAGTCCTGAGGAACTAGAAATTCCTCGTGATTTTTTAAAATCTCTCATTCACCCCCCCCCTCTGGTCGACATATTGCACTTTCAGTTTCCATCCACTTATGGGAACAACAACACCTACCCTAGCAAAAAGAACCCCACCTGTGAACTAGAGAGTATGCTTAGAGACTTTATCACTACCCAAAAGGCCTTCAACAAGAATGTGGAAGAAAAACTAGCTAAATTAGATAATCTTTGTTTGAAGGTAGACAACTTAGCCCATGATGTTTAGATGTTAAAAAATAGAATCTCTCCCCTTGAGGAGAGTAAGGTCACTCCTATTAATGCTATCCAGTTACAAATCAATGAAAATATTAGGATAATGGCTAAACTCAAAGAAAGATGGGCTAGAGAAAAAGAGGAAGAAGATAGAATTAAGAGCCTTCCTACCTACCACACAGTAGCCACTATCCAAGTAGTTGAGGATGTCCAAACAGTTAGCACCCATCACACCCCTTGTCCCACTGGACCTATCAATGGTGATGCTACCACCTCAACCATAGATGAAGAAACCTCTATGAACATAGAGGCTTTCAAACAAGTGAGCCTAAATGATATCACTACCTCCTTGATAGATAGTAGTGACCTAGACTTTGACAACTGCACTTTACCTGAAGTTATTGGTTTCCTACACAAGATGCCTAGAGACCCCCACACTAGCACACTTAATCTTGCCTTCACAGAGCATATCACCAATGCTCTAATCAAAGTTAGGGAGGAGAAGCTTAGACTAGAAGCCTCCATACCTAGGAATCTAGAAGATGGTTGGGATCCTATGATAAAAATCAAATTGAATAACTTCCCTTGTTATGCTCTTTGTGATGTTGGAGCAAGTACCTCTGTTATGCCCAAAAGAATGTATGATATGCTTGAATTGAAACTTTTTTATCCCTGTTCTTTTGGTGTTCGTCTTGTTGATTCTTCCATAAAGAAACCGTTGGGGAAGATCGAAGATGTTCTTATCATTGTCAATGACAATTATGTTCCCGTGGATTTCACTATTATGGACATTGAATGTGAACCTTCTTGTCCAATTATTTTGGGACGTCCTTTTCTTCGCACAGTTGGTGCTGTTATTGATATGAAAGAAGGGATTATAAAATTCCAATTCCCTCTCAAGAAAGGGATGGAAAATTTCCCTAGGAAAAAGATTAAGTTACCTTTTGAGTCTGTCACACGGGCTAGTTATTCTCTTGAAAAGACTCGATCTTCTGCTTTAAGCCTAGCTAATGGCTCTAAAGAAGCGCTTTCGGGAGGCAGCCCGCAACAAATTTAGGTTTTTGTTTTTGCTTTTCTTCTGTTTTTAGTGGTCTTAATGATTGTTTCTACTGTAGCAACATCATTGTATCTTTATTTTTCAAGCTTTGTGCATTTTATAGCCTCATACAGCAAGGGAAGTGAAAGTTGTGACATGCTGTCCAGAAAACAGATTCTGTCCTCGTGACTAGAAAAATCATGGAAAAATCCCAGTTCATCTTTTTGAGCTGAATTTTTTACACAGCGTGCTCTATACAATTACGAAACTTTCGTATGTTCTGAGTTTTTTTATTTGAGTTGTAGAAGTACCCCTAAAAAATTCGTTTCTACCTGCTGGTCTGTTTTTCACAGATTCTGTCCTGTTTTTCCTTTCCTTCGTTTTGCAAACCTTAAGCTTGCTTTTTCTTTGCAAATTTTTTTTGGCAATCTTGAGAAACAGTAGCTATTCAAGATTATCTTTATTTTCAGTAGAGGAAAATTATTTTAGTAGGGAACTAACCTCTCTAATCAGTCTACAATGAGTTATGTATGAAGGGAGTTTTCAAGTGTGCGATGGAAGATGATGAAAGAAGATCTTGGAGTGTCAAACGCTCAAGCTTGGGGACGCCCATGTGCACCCCCAAGAAATATACAACGAGACTAAAGCGTCTAAGCTTGGGCATGCCCCCTTGTATCCCCTTCTTCATCAACAATTATCAGTTCGTCTCTCGTTGCACTATATTTTTATCACTTCATGCGTTATGTGCTATGCTTGGAGCGTCTCTCTCTTACTTTTTCTTAGGTTTGTTTTTTCTTTGTTTGCTGTAGTAACAAGTTAGACCCCAGCTTACTCTTTTGTGTGGGAGATATACACGCTCCGCTTGAAAATAGAACTCCTCATAGGATTTGCATGCTTATTCTTTTAGCTGTGGGTTGTTCTTTTTCTTTTCTTAGCTGCTGCTCTGTTTAGTTGTAGTGCTTTAGTTTTTCTAGAGCTTTTCTTTTGTTTTAGGTTGAATTTTCTATAGTTTGCATGTTTTATCTTGTTAGAGAGTTTTCCTGTTGCACTGAGTTTTGTGTCTTGACTAGAAGTAGGTAGTTGAAGTTGCTATTCTCTTTGTAGTAGTAACTTGCAATAGTTTTGACGTATTTACTAGAGTAATGTTTGAACTTTTGGTGTCAAGAGCTCGAGCCTATTAGTGATAGATGTTTTATTTTGGGCAATCCGTGTGTTTTTAGAAAACCAAAAACCCCTGTTGAGAACTCTAGCTACTAGATGGATCACTAACCTCTGAAGGGTTCGAATATTAGAGTACACTCACGTACCATGAGTCGAGGATGCGCAAGGATAACCAAACCCCCATACACTCCTCCTCGGGGTACTTGTCTCTTTGTGAACCTCCTGATTAGATTGAGAGTTACTGATAATAAGTGCATGAGTTCTTCGGACTAATGTGAGTATTCGAAAGTTGACACTTCCACCCACCTATACTTTTTCTAGCCTCTTCGGTACCGTGCATTGCCCTTTCTCACCTTGAGAGTTGGCGCATACTTCGCCGGTGCATCCAAACCCTTGGCACGATACGCTCTGTTATCATAAGCCTCCTTATATCTTTCCTCAAAACAGCCACCATACCTACCTACAAGGCATTTCCATAGCCTTTCCGAGATACATTGCCATGCAACATCCACCTTCTCATGACTTGATCCTCATGTCACACATGCCACTTGCTTGATTGATGAGCCGCATGCTAGTTGGGCCTTGCCCTAATCATTGCTACATGACGCGCTAGTATCATTGCATATCCTGCTATCCTGGCAGAGGCATACATTTGCATCATGATAGTTATATCTTCTTTATGTGAGTACCTTTGTAAAGTGTGAAAGATCTCCTATATTCTTGTAAATATAGAGTGTTGCCCCTAAAGTGAGGAAAAGATCCCAAAGAGGACAAAATCAAAAGATCCCAAAGAGGAAAAATGAGAGTTAAATAGAAAGAGCCATTGAGGCCACCAAAAAAATAGAAAAAAATAGAAAAAAGAGAAAAAGAAAAATAAAAAGAGAGAAGGGGGCACACTATTATTCCTTTTGAGAGATCCACACTAGTACTTCATCCTCTATCTCTTGTACTCCGTAGAGATCATCATCATGCATATAGCTATGTGGGGACCTTCACACTATAGAACTTGGCTTGTATATTCCAATGATGAGCCTCCTCAAACGAGCTCTAGGTCTTCTTGAGAAAGCAAGTTAGATGCACCCCCACTAGTTCCCTTGGAGAACTTTTAGCTCACATGTGCATCTGTTGCATGGAAATCCCTACTCCTCACATCATATCTATCATATGACCTTCTCTCGCCTATGATTGTCCTCAATGATGTGAGCCTTTCGCACCTTTTTGTCTTCCTCCTCCACCTTCTTTCTGTTTCGCCTTTTAGGTGTCAACTTTCTTGCTCACGCTCATCCATTGCATGATTTCTCAAAATATCGAAAGGGAGTGGATCAGTTTGACTTGTACCTGGCTAGTGGTCTGGGGACGAGTCAAGATAAGAATACAAAGGAGACTAAGTGTGAAACTTTAGTAGATATTGTTCTCAACAACCTTTTTTCTCTCTTTTTCCCAGTCCCCTGCTTGCACGCAAACACCATCTGGAGACATTGGAGTCACAGACAGCGAGAGCTCTTGCACCTTTTGTTCTTTTGTTGCTTGTGTCAATGCTAATATAGACTCTTGCTTGTTAAGACTTGAATTGAATTGCATGCTTTAATTGCTTTACTTAAAAGTCCTTATATGGTTGTGTGGCATGTCACCACAGAAATTATGCTTGTTATCATTTACCTACTCGAGGACGAGCAGGAATTAAGCTTGGGAACGTTGATACGTCCCAAACGTATCTATAATTTCTGCGTGCTCCATGCATGTTTTGTGTGACTTTGCCATGTTTTGCTTGAACTTTCATACACTTTTGAGCATATTTGGACTAATCTATTAACCTAGTGCACCCAGCTGCCAGTTGATGTTTTCTGCTATTTTTGTATTTCAGGTTTTTCGGCCATTAAAAGTGCTCCAAAATATCCGGAAAAATCAGATAAAAAATCAGCGACCCGGATGCTTCCGGAAACACCAAAGGAGGGAAGGGGGGCCACCACAGGGACTCCAGAAGGGTCCTTGGCGCGGCGCCACCCTAGGCCGCGCCAGGGAGCCTCCTGGCTGCCCTGTGGCCCCTCTCGGTGCCCCCTTCGCCTATATTTAGCCCTCGGGGTGGAAACCCCTAATATCGATCTCTTTTCCGCGATCTCGCCTCTGTACCGCCGCCGCCGCCGTTTCTAGATCGGGGCTTCCTTGAGAAGCTGCCCCGGCACCCTGCCGGGAGGAGAAACCACCTCAGAGATGTTGGGAAACGTAGTAGAAAACAAAAAAATTCGGCCTACGAATCAAGAACCCAAGATCATCCAAGAAGATTGCATACAAGGTTTTAGGTCATGGCTCACCAACCGATGTAGCGGAAGTAGAGTTGGTGAAGCTCGTGGACGTAGTGGAAGTAGATCTCGCAAGTTCTCCCACGAACAGTCCCTCGATCAATCCCACGAACAAGTCCCGCGATCTAGTCCCACGGACAAGTCCCATGAACAAGCTCCTCGAAGAAGGGTCGAAGGTACGACCCCTCCATTAGTATCCACACATCCCGTAGCAGCAATCCAGCAGCGCTCCGCCGTCCAGAGATGAACGCCACCGAGAAAACTAGAGGGAGAAAACCCTAACGGATTCCGATCTAGAACAGCGTCTAAACCGGGGTCTAATTGTGGAGCAACGGGGTTTAGAGGAGGGAGGGTGGCGCATAGGCCTTGGGGATTGATTGTGTGTGTCTTCCCCCACCCTTGGCTCACCTTATATAGGTGGCCAAGGGGCCTAGGGCGCAGCTCAAGGAGGTTTGGGAGTCCAACTTGGACTCCCAAGCCTTCCAAACCTTCCCACACCTTCCCACCGGAAACCTGCCATAATGGGTTTTGGAAATCCCACCTGGAGGAGGATTCCTTCCCCTTGGTGCGCCCCCCACCCCTTGGCCGGCCAGGGCAGCCTAGGTGGCTTGCCCCCCAAGGCTAGGGGCGCAGGGGAGTGGGTGGTAATGCCCGGAACCTTCCGGAACCTTCCATGACCTTCTAGAGGCTTCCAGGACCTTCCGGGACATACCGGGACCGTTTCGGGACATTCCGGACACTTTTGGAGCACTTCCAATACCTTCCGGGACCTCTAACGAATGTTCCGGAGCCATCTAAATAGGTTTCGGAACAATCCGGGTTTAGGTTAATATGTCCGGTGAACACAACATATTGTTTAAGATGTCCACCGATCACCGAAACTATTCCGGTTGATCGTAAACTTTCCCATTACCATTTTCATATGTTCCGGAACCACCTGGGACTACTCCAGAGTGATCCAGACATATCCTTAAATACCCAAAACTACTTTTGGTGCCCTTATGAACTATTTCATAAATCCCCGGAACTACTTCCTGTACCCGTATGAACTATTCTGCTTTGCTTCCACTAAACCTTCTACCATTCTAGTATTCTAACAGACTACTGCTCGTTAAGTGTGTGACCCAATAGGTTCGGTATAATGCGGACATGACTCAGAACATCTTCCGGACATAGGTCAACAGCCTTTGGTCAATAGCCAATAATCAACAGCGGAGCCATGGACACCCATGTTGACTCCCGCACATACACGAAGAAACTTCGAGTGAACCATTATGTTTAGTCATGTACCATTCCCTTTGCTTCGCGATATATGACAAAGTTAGAGGAGAGAAGTTTGGCACCCATGTGTAACAACTTTTGAACACAAGCCACTCTTTATCCTCTTTGCTCGTTTGTCCCTTTTCTCGTTATCGTATTCCGGTATCCCCGTGACTGAATCACAATGCGTCTGGCCAGACTATAATGGATACCGTCATACCGAGTGGGCCCGAAGTGAATATCTTCTTCATCGTGAAGGAGCAAATCCCATTCTTGAACTATCACAGTCACTAGCCACACCATCTGACATACCCAGAACTTATTTTACTACTTCCCATTTACGGGAGGATTCATCTAAGAACCAAAGCATGTCTTCCTGTGTGAAGCAACTCGATACTCTCATGGTCTAAGGAATTACGTATATGATAACATTTCATGATATGACTTATAACGTAGTTACGATGTGATCTCTAAGTATATCATTCAATACTGGGGTCGGTTCAACATCATTGTTCTGCTAACAATATGTTCCCATTGCTACTGACATCCTTGTTACAAGAACAATGTCCATGATTAAGAAAACGTAATCATCAGTTAGCACATGAGCTGGTCTTAGAGGCTAAACCAGGAACTCTTGGTGTTTACATTTCCACACATGCAAATGAGTTTTCTTCTGAATCTCACAGTTAGGGTCATTGCAATTATAGCACAGAAATATAAACATTAATTATGAACGTGGAAATATATATATAATAACATTTTATTATTGCCTCTAGGGCATATTTCCAACAGTCTCCCACTTGCACTAGAGTCAATAATATTGTCAGTGCTTGGGCACTTTACACCTATGGCATACCGGTGTAATAAATTCCTCATTTGTGGTATAGACCTCATCTTCGGATCTGACGTTTCAGGCCCGTTTGTATCTTGCATATCTTCGCGTTTTCACACTATCATAAAATTCACTAATTTTATCAGTTTAGCTTTGTATATGTTTGAATCATTTGGTAGGACCTTGGTTCCTTAGAATAAGTCCTGAAATCATTCATCAATGTTCCATGAGCTTCAAGCATCTAGGAAACCATACCATGTTCATAAATGAACTGATGATTCAAAATACCCTCCTTGTTACTTCTTTAAGCAGCAATATACTTAGCCTCTGTTATAGAATTCGCCACAGTATCTAACTTTAACACAGTTCCTTCATACTGTGCCACCCTTATGTGTGAAACACATAATCCCAATTAAAATCGAAAACCGATCGGAGTAAGTATGAAGACTGAATTGGTGTAACTGTTTACATCAAAATTCAGCTGGTGTAACTTGTTACAACGAGCTCTTCATTATCTCCATTTTCCGAGAAACATATCTTATCTATCATAAGTTTAACTTTTCACTGTTTGTCCACTGATCAACATGTTGATCACTTTGGTATCTTGCTCACAACCTTTTGGAGCACTGGACATATCTGGTCGTTTTACATATTATGGTGTACATGATTAATCCAAACACACATGTGAGTGGAATTCAATTCATGTGTTTTGCTTATCTGTGTTCATGAACACTGATTTCCGCAAACAACTTTTCACCGTGACCTCGGCAAGAACATCCTTCTTGGCGTTTTCATACTAAACTACTTTAGTATCATGTCAACATGTAACGTTGGATTTAGCATGATCAAGCACTTACTATCTGCATAGATCAATGTGCTCAATACAAATGCTATATTAGCCCAAGTTCTTCAACTGAAAACTATTTCCAATGAAGTCCTTATTCGTGTCAAGAAATTTATATAATTTCCAATCAACAATATGTCATCTACATAAGATTTTAGAAATATCATTCAGCTCCCACTTACTTTCTTGAACATTCAAGCATCTTCGTTATTCCTGATGAACACAAACTCTTTTGGCAATTTCATCATAACGAAAATTCCAACTCCATTATGCTAGCTCCAGTCCATCACTGGATATCCAAGGCTTGCATCTATTTTAGCATCCTTTGAATCGACAAAACATTCCGGTCGTATCACGTATACGTCCTTTGTTATATTTCCATGTAGGAACTTTGTTTTGACGTTCATTCTACCATATCCTATAAATGAGATATGTAGTAATTGCTAGTATAACCCGAACTGACTAAAGCATTTCTACGGTCGACACTATTTCGCCGTAGTCAACCTTTGAACTTGCTAGAAAACAATTTTCCAACGAGTTGAGCTTTATGGATAAAACAATTTCATCCGAATCAATTATAGATCCATATATATTCTTCAGACTTTTAGTCTTTCCGAGGGTCTACCAAGTTCAAAACTTGAATTACTTCCATGGATACTATCTCGGATTATTTGGCATTTAGCCAAATCCCGGAGTCAGGGCCCATCAACGCTTCTTTGTATATCACAGGTTTATCATTGTCGAACAACAATATCTCGTTTTACATATCATGAATGTTTGTACGATTTTTGTCTAACCTGTGTGGTTCAGCTGCGCACTCCTCTGGAGATTCAACAATCTTTGACAAGTTGCACTGTCCTCCCACTCACTCTTTTGTAAGAAACTATTTTTCTTCAAAACACATTGTTCTTAACAGCAAACAGTTTTGCTTTTGTGTAGTGATAGAGGAATACCAAAACTTTTGGCATAACCTTAACAAAGTAGCACTTATCTGATTTGGGGTTTTGAGTATGTCAAACATATGCCTCATATACCCAAATTTTAAGAAAAGACAACATGGTTTTAACAGTCCATACCACATCTAATATGGTGTCATTTCAACAGATTTGATGATGCTCTTTTCAGTGTAAAAGCCGTAGTCACTAACGCACAACTTTAATAAGTATAATGGCAAATTGATAAACGTCATATTTGATCTTACCGTGTCATACATGGCTTGATTACATCTCTCGAACACTTTACTCATAGTGGTGTTCCGGGAGACGCAAGTTATGACACTTCTTCACAACTCATCAGACGTTCGCTAAACTTGTAACTCAAATATTACTTTCTACAATCTAATTTGCAGAAGCTTTATTTTCTTGTTACAATGAATTTCTATTTCACTCTAAAATTCCTTAAACATTTCAAAGATTTCAGAAGTATGTCTCTATTGAACAGATATCCACATATCTACTTCAACTCATGAGTGAAGATAGGGAATCCACTGCACACAACTACACTTATTGGACTACACACATCATCATGTATGATTACCAATGGTTTAGTTGCCCGTTCATGTATGGCCTATCAACGGAGTTTTAGTCACATTACTTCGAGACAAAGATCGCAAGCGTCAAGTGATTCATAATCATATGACTCGAAAGTCCATCACTTATGGAAATTCTTCATGCATGTTATGTCACTTGTGATAAACGGCAGTGCCACATCTATGTGGTATTTCTGTCAGTCTTGCGACGTTTAGCATCAGTGTTATGGATGTTTAGTATTATTATCAAGATTCATAACATACAACCTATTCATAATGGAAGTATGGCCTTTACGTTATTCATAGCTTTGAACAACTCTCTTGCAACAAACATGATTCAAAATGATGTTTTGCAACAAGGCTAAAGTGTAGTAACAATTTACTCAACTCTAAAATGAATTATGAAGATAATCATAGAGTCAACACACGGCATAGTAAACCTTTTACCGTGTTCCCAAGCGTGTCAAAACTCATCATTAGCTGGTCATAAAGGCCATAGTATTTCTTGCATCGAGTTGCAACAATATGCAATCGATGTGATATTCTGGTGATCAACAGTTTAATCACAATATACAGAATCCACAATTAACTGCTTAATCATGATTCCCAAGAATTACATCTCTTGACCAACAATGAATTCATCTATAACTCCGTATGACTTTCATTTCTGAGCTGGTTATTCCAGTCTTCTTTCGTTTTGCCTTTATACGTATCATAGTTCTATTTCCAATGTCACTCCTACTCACAGAAGATCACACATGATCAAGGGTGGCGCATGCCATGGACTTTCCGGCATGTAAGTCTTACTAACACACTATGGAACTTCCTTTCCCTTAATCCTCATCATCATATGACCAGTGTTCTTCTGGATCCCACACTTATCCGTTTCGTTAAGAGCACAGTGAATATTTTCACTAATGCTTACAATCATACATTGTACTAGATATCTTATATCCAACATTAATTGTCTAACCACTGAAAACAATTTTTCAGTTCCATGAATATAACATAACTATCCCAAACTTTTCGAAGTTCGGGTTTCATGGTGGTGAAGACAATGCACTTAGCTGTGGTGGAATTCTAGCATTTTTGGATTATGGACGTAAGTCACATCATCCATAGCATCAGCGGGAGAGCATCAAAAATTTGCGATAGGACATGGTCCTTCTCGGCACTATTGAGGATAGTCCTCACAATACGGTACCAATCGTAAAGTTTTTACCAGATAATACAGTTAATCAAAATCAATTGGGAAGGTGGTAACGCGAGCCATTATTCTACAACGATAATGCAAATACTAAGACTTTGTTCATAATTAAGTTGCACTTGTGATTAATCAATTTAATTACTAAGTGCGCTCCCACTCAGATCAATATCTCTCGTAATTGATGCTGGAGTGATTCAAGATCCAACCTAATCGTCTGCCATTGATGTGACATCACTGATGACTTAGACTGGACCGGTAGGCCAACTTGCCAATCACACCAAAGGTGATTCTTGTTCATCTTTCGATGGGCGTGTTCCGGTAGCAAACTTTTATCCAAACCGTCAAGACAACCAAGTGTAATGCGCTGTGTGTTCTTTTAACACACCCGCCTTTTATGCGTCACACACGTGTGCACCCATGTGACATGACCTGCTCCGGTGTGAAACATAGTATAGACGGTGCTACAGTTGGGAGAACACTATCAACTTGATATTGTTTTGCGAGAGATCACCCTAATAAAATACGACTACCGCGCATCAAACAAGGGCGCAACAAAGGGATAAACATCACAGGCAGTTCATAAAATTATGTGATATAGTATAGCCCTTTGCTTCGTGAAGTCTTCATTGTCTTCACGTCGTCGTGGTTGAAGTCACCGTGTCCACCAACTTTGTCCTTGGTGCCGGGACCAACACCACGGCTTCCGGCATGTGCGTCGGGGTCCACCTCCGCATCGTAGATCATCACCTTGCATCTATCTATTGCTTTGCCTCGAGCTAATAAACAGTTCTGGCATGCAGGCCATAATTAAGTGACAATCATATGACTCCAGTCATCATGCCGTACCACGACACGCAGGTCGCGAATAAATATTACATAACATATAGCATCTCATACAAACACATTGCAAATCTTGAAGGATATACCACATCACATGCATACTCTGCAAAAACGAGTTAGATCGCCATCTACACGGGTTGTTGCAACTTTTATCGTGGTTGTTAAGCAGGTTTACAAGGCAAACGAGAAACCCTAGACAAAACAAAAACACGATACTTCTTTTGTTGCTAGTTTAACATACGGGGTGCGTGTAGCAACTAATGCCACAAGCCAAACTTCGTTAAACGCGTGACCCCCGTGTGGATTTGAGTTCATAAAATCCACAAGCCCGTTCATGTAAAATTTTCTATAGCAAGACTAGGATGAGATCCAAGGAATTTGATGTAGTCCATGATCAAGGCAACCAGCATACTAAGAGCAGCATAGAGGGATCATGGCAAAACTCAAACCTTGTAGCAAAATCACATCATGCCGTCGAGCAAAGAAAAGATCACATGATAGGGAAACAAACAAGAAAATCAATGCCTCATATCAACATATGATCTACCTAAACATGCATCTAATCAAGGATCGCTCTGATACCACTGTTGGGAAACGTAGTAGAAAACAAAAAATTTCGGCCTACGAATCAAGAACCCAAGATCATCCAAGAAGATTGCATACAAGGTTTTAGGTCATGGCTCACCAACCGATGTAGCGGAAGTAGAGTTGGTGAAGCTCGTGGACGTAGTGGAAGTATATCTCGCAAGTTCTCCCACGAACAGTCCCTCGATCAATCCCACGAACAAGTCCCGCGATCTAGTCCCACGGACAAGTCCCATGAACAAGCTCCTCGAAGAAGGGTCGAAGGTACGACCCCTCCATTAGTATCCACACATCCCGTAGCAGCAATCCAGCAGCGCTCCGCCGTCCAGAGATGAACGCCACCGAGAAAACTAGAGGGAGAAAACCCTAACGGATTCCGATCTAGAACAGCGTCTAAACCGGGGTCTAATTGTGGAGCAACGGGGTTTAGAGGAGGGAGGGTGGCGCATAGGCCTTGGGGATTGATTGTGTGTGTCTTCCCCCACCCTTGGCTCACCTTATATAGGTGGCCAAGGGGCCTAGGGCGAAGCTCAAGGAGGTTTGGGAGTCCAACTTGGACTCCCAAGCCTTCCAAACCTTCCCACACCTTCCCACCGGAAACCTGCCATAATGGGTTTTGGAAATCCCACCTGGAGGAGGATTCCTTCCCCTTGGTGCGCCCCCCACCCCTTGGCCGGCCAGGGCAGCCTAGGTGGCTTGCCCCCCAAGGCTAGGGGCGCAGGGGAGTGGGTGGTAATGCCCGGAACCTTCCGGAACCTTCCATGACCTTCTAGAGGCTTCCAGGACCTTCCGGGACATACCGGGACCGTTTCGGGACATTCCGGACACTTTTGGAGCACTTCCAATACCTTCCGGGACCTCTAACGAATGTTCCGGAGCCATCTAAATAGGTTTCGGAACAATCCGGGTTTAGGTTAATATGTCCGGTGAACACAACATATTGTTTAAGATGTCCACCGATCACCGAAACTATTCCGGTTGATCGTAAACTTTCCCATTACCATTTTCATATGTTCCGGAACCACCTGGGACTACTCCAGAGTGATCCGGACATATCCTTAAATACCCAAAACTACTTTTGGTGCCCTTATGAACTATTTCATAAATCCCCGGAACTACTTCCGGTACCCGTATGAACTATTCTGCTTTGCTTCCACTAAACCTTCTACCATTCTAGTATTCTAACAGACTACTGCTCGTTAAGTGTGTGACCCAATAGGTTCGGTATAATGCGGACATGACTCAGAACATCTTCCGGACATAGGTCAACAGCCTTTGGTCAATAGCCAATAATCAACAGCGGAGCCATGGACACCCATGTTGACTCCCGCACATACACGAAGAAACTTCGAGTGAACCATTATGTTTAGTCATGTACCATTCCCTTTGCTTCGCGATATATGACAAAGTTAGAGGAGAGAAGTTTGGCACCCATGTGTAACAACTTTTGAACACAAGCCACTCGTTATCCTCTTTGCTCGTTTGTCCCTTTTCTCGTTATCGTATTCCGGTATCCCCGTGACTGAATCACAATGCGTCTGGCCAGACTATAATGGATACCGTCATACCGAGTGGGCCCGAAGTGAATATCTTCTTCATCGTGAAGGAGCAAATCCCATTCTTGAACTATCACAGTCACTAGCCACACCATCTGACATACCCAGAACTTATTTTACTACTTCCCATTTACGGGAGGATTCATCTAAGAACCAAAGCATGTCTTCCTGTGTGAAGCAACTCGATACTCTCATGGTCTAAGGAATTACGTATATGATAACATTTCATGATATGACTTATAACGTAGTTACGATGTGATCTCTAAGTATATCATTCAATACTGGGGTCGGTTCAACATCATTGTTCTGCTAACAATATGTTCCCATTGCTACTGACATCCTTGTTACAAGAACAATGTCCATGATTAAGAAAACGTAATCATCAGTTAGCACATGAGCTGGTCTTAGAGGCTAAACCAGGAACTCTTGGTGTTTACATTTCCACACATGCAAATGAGTTTTCTTCTGAATCTCACAGTCAGGGTCATTGCAATTATAGCACAGAAATATAAACATTAATTATGAACGTGGAAATATATATATAATAACATTTTATTATTGCCTCTAGGGCATATTTCCAACAAGAGAGACCATCCATAGCCATGGACGCCTCCCGTATGTACCGCGAGTAGTTTTCCTTGGACCATGGGTCTGTGACCAGTAGCTATGTGATGTACTTCTCTCCCCTCTTTGTGCTTCCAATTTCGAGACCTCGTGAGCTGCCTCTCATGATCGAGCCACTTCTATAATTTTTGTTGTTGCTATGCTGAGTTTGTTGGGATCTGATGGATTATGAGACTATGTTCAGATTGTGATGAGTAATATATTTGGTTCTTCTCTTTTATATTTTGTTCTTGATAAAATTCTTGCATGTTCTCCGTTGCCGTATTTTACTTTGGCCAAGTGATTTGTTGCAACTCCAAGAGGGAGAGTTATGCTTGATTGTGGGTTCAGCCCCTTGATTTCTAGCTTGAGTGACAGAAACATGAGACTAGGGGATGTGTTGTTGCCACCAGGGATAAAACAACGGTGCTTGTATCCGCGGGTCAAGGATTGTTTACTTTACGCAAAGTTCTTTTAATGCAGTTGTCTGTTTCTTTGAGTTTACACTTTGGGTGGGATTCGCAACTTAATACCAGCGAGATGTTCTGGATAGATATCTCAAGGTGGATGATTCGTAGTAGATGCAGTTGGATTTCGGTCTACTTACCTTGGCGCACTACCCACTGCTTTTGAGCCCTTCCTTTCTTTGTAGCATAGTTAGCATTGCGGTGCCTTCATAATTCTGTCAATTGCCCAGCTGTGATTTGTTTACCTCGCTAGCACTTTTATTGTCTTTTGGGAGAGAGACATCACTAGTGAAAATCACGGGACCCCGGTCCATCTTCACATTACTGTTTACATCCTTAGTTTACTTTCAGTTGCCACTATTATTATCTCTTGCGTTGATCCTTTGTAAACAGCAAGGCCGGAGGAATTGACAACTCCTCTGTACTCGTTGGGAGCAAAGTTATTTGTATCTGTGTGCAGGTCCACGTCAAGCGTCGTGACACCTTCTTGTATCTCTTGGAGTCCTACTGGTTCGATAACCTTGGTATCTTTACCGAGGGAAATTTGTTGCTACACTACATCTCACCTTCCACTTGGGGTAACCAACGAGGAGTGAGAGATCCTCACCGTATCAATGGACGAGTCCACCGCCCTTGATTGTATGTACAAGCTTTGCAGAGAAATGATGAGATGCTTTGGAGGACAGTATTTGCGACAACCCAATGCACAAGACACTGCACGAATCCTAGCAAAGAATGAAGCAAGAGGATTTCCTGGGATGCTTGGAAGCATCGACTACATGCATTGGGAATGGAAGAATTTTCCATTTTCTTGGCAGGGGATGTATAAGGGTGCAAAAGGTCATTGCAGTGTGATACTTGAGGAAGTTGCTACACATGACCTCTAGTTTGGCACTCCTTCTTTGGAATGCCAGGAACACACAATGACATCACCGTCGTGCAGTTCTCAAATGTCTTTGCCAGGCTTGTCAAAGTTCATGCTCCTCCGGTGAACTTCGAGGTCAATGGGCACCAGTACAGCAAGGGATACTACCTAGCTGATGGCATCTATCCAAGATGGCTAGTATTTGTGAAGACTATCTCAAACCCTGTGTCAGGAAGGAAATACGCCCATTTTGCCAAGTGCCAAGAGTCTTGCAGAAAGGATGTCAAGCGAGAAATTGGGGTGCTCCAATCTTGATTTTTCGTTGTCTGGTACCCCGCTCAGATTTGGTCGAAAGATCAAATGTGGGAGGTGATGAATTGTTGTGTCATCTTGCACAACATGATCATTGAGAGCGAGAAAGAGGATCCAGTGTATGACTCTGAACCATATCTCAACCAGGGGCTTCTTGCAGTTGTTGATCACGAGATACCGCCAAATTGGACAGGCTACCTCAACATGCGTCAGGAGATCCGAGACCCGCAAGTGCATCGTCAACTGCAAGAAGATCTATTGGATCATCTATGGATGCGCAAAGGCAATGCCTAATTTGATTTGTACAGTTTTTAGTATTTTGTGTCGAACTATGTATTTGTACTGCATGTTATGCGCCGAGCTGCATCGAATTTGCGCCGAATTTGGGCCGAAATTTCATGTTTGCGTTGAATTTAGCCAAAAGTAAACGAATTTGCGCCGAAACAGAGCCGAATCTGGGACGAATCTGCGCCGATTCCAGGCTCCCCGGGGAATCTACGTCGAATCTCGCCGCTTTGGGAGGCGGTCTTGGGGCCGCGACTGCGTGGCCAGTCGCCCCAAGCCACTTTCGCCGCCCGAGCGCCCCCCAAGCGGCGCTAAAATAGCGCCGAAAACGGCTTGGGGGGCCGAACAGCTGGAGATGCTCTTAGTGTTCAAGAATAGTTGTAGGCGTAAAGCAATTGCCATGATTATTTGTATGTAATGCAAAAGGATGTTACTAGGTAAAAACATTGTTGCAATAAATTTTCATATGTTTCAAATGTTTTTATTGCATATTATCATCCTGCAAAAGAGCCATGATTATTTGTATGTAATGCAAAAGGATGTTAGGTAAAAACATTGTTGCAATAAATTGTCATATGTTTCAAATGTTTTTATTGCATATTATCATCCTAAAAAAGAGGAAAGAAAGGGGAGAACATGGGGTTCAAACCCATGTCTAGGGGATATAAGAGCAAGTCTAATAAGTCCTAATCAGCAGGCTATAGCATTTTCCATGTCACTGAAATCCTATGTAGAAGAGAGAGAAACAAGGAGAGAGAGGGAAGCGGGCGCTAGATGTATCGCCCGACTATAGCACTCCAAACGAGAGAAAGGCTTGCATGCAGCCCATGTGAAGTATAAAAAATAAGCGTTAGCTTCTCTCTTCCAATCAAGTGCCTCTCTCTGTATCCCTTTCCATGCATGCATTAAATGTTGTAGACGGTTTATAGCCAAATTACTATACAAGCAGACTCTTGCGAAGGCTTTAGATGATGTGGAACTGCACTAGAGCCCGCATCGGGCTTTACTATTAACCATGCTCTAAGCGTGTCATTCTAACCAACGCACTGGATGTGTCTTCGCTTATATGGGCATTCGCGCTCCCTTTACTTAGATGGGCATTCACACTCGCTTGACCTCATGGAACCGACTTCAAAAGATCCTTTTGCTTCAAGATCCATGCGCCAAATCGAATGATGGAAGGGAGGTCACGCCAAAAGGACAAATTCCTGACGTTAGCTCCCTATACTTTGGGGGGAGAAGCATGTAAGCAATAGCCTGAACACCTCGTGGGGAAAATCGCCAACGCTGGAGCTTTATTCAGCAAACGGACAATGCGGGCTTGATAAAGATGTAGGGGAAGTCAAGCTCGGTGGAGGTCCTTTCACCATTAGCCTCACATGCCAGAGTCGAACTATCGAAGCGATGCAACGAAGTTGGAGGCCTCCATCGGAGCAAGGGGAGTAGACCGGAGCGGGGCGTCAGCCAAGTGGTGCAGCGAAGCGGGAGGCATCGGCCTGAATGGGGCCTAGACCAGACTGGAGATGGACTCGTGGTGGCGAGGATGACGGGGGAAAAAAAGAGACGTCGGAGAGAGCACGTGGACGGGGGAGGTGATACTTCCTCCACGTCATCGATGTTGGAGGGATAACGTGGACCACAGGACCAGCCGGCGAGTGGAGGCGATTACGTGAAAAAACTACAGGGACGAGGACCTCTACGTGGTCGTGGGGGAATTCCTCACACTTTTTTTTCGTGCGCATTATCGTGGGATCATGAGATCCGATTCAATGGTAATTTATCTATAATTTGTGCGTACTTTAAAGGTAAAGAGATATACCTTTTTGTTTCTAAGTGGGTTAGAGCGGAAAGCCGCTCTACTCCAGCTTATTATCATTGTGAAGGAGGTAGGTGTGAAAATAAGTTAAGCCTAATCACTCAAAACAAGTTTTTTGTTTAAGATTTTGACTTATTTTAATAGTCAAGAAACTATAAACCGCACAAAAACTATCCACTACTAGCTTCTTTAACTACATCATAAAAAATATTCTTGCTTCGATCCTCAAATGTACCCATAAGGTCCACAAGACAACTAACCACATCATCAAGAATTCATCCCAGCCAGCGGCGTGTGGTGGCGAGGCTTCTTCCAAACGTGCTTCGGTGGTCGGAGCTAGAGGAGGAAGATTTCTTCACTGCTGTATCTCCCCTAAATAAGCTCGCAGGTACCCCAGATCTGTCGCTTCAATCCTTTCTTCCCTTCATTTTCTTGAGCTGTCATGGAGGTGGACATGAAGATAAAGGAGGGAGGGGATCCAAATCTTATAGTCCTTGGAGCCTTATTTCTGCGGCCTCTTTGAGGGAGTTTTGGCTCAGATCCAACCCCTCAGTGGGAATCAACGTCCTGCCGCTTCATCTTATGGTCGAAGGGCGACCAATCGGAGATCCGGTAATGAAGACCGGCTCCTTCTTTTCCTCCCGGTCGAAGAGCCAGAAGGGTGGCAGTATTGATGCTTCAAACTGGTGTTTCATCTATCTACCTCCGGCAGCTCGCCGGTGGTGCTGTAGTCGTTCCTCCATGCCAAGTGGTTTCGTCCCCGGTGGTGGTTGGATTGGACCAGGATTGAAGACGATGACAAGGACCTGATTGCACTTTTGTTTTTTATTTCTGGGGTCTTATCTACAATATGTTTGGACTTGATTGTAATTTTCTTTATGTGTTGGATCCATATGTAAAATATTCTGTGCTTATCTAATATATGTCTCGTGTTGTTCAAAAAAAAATTCATCCCCTAAAAAAAATCAAGAATTCCCCGTCGTTGCTCATTGGAATCGGGGCTGAGCGAGCAACCGAGCTCAAGGAGAGATGAAGACAAGTCGGCTGGGCACAAATCAAGCCGAGGTCTCATGTGAGCTCATGCTAAAAATTATAGGCCAGTGATAGGCGCAGGTCTCTGGCGCCGGTCAGACTGCAGTCGTCCGATCTTCACGATTTAATGGTTCAGATTTGCGCGTACCCCTTCGTTCTGACTGCAACATTTGCGGTACATTTGCAACATTTGCGGTACATTTGCAATATTTTCGGTATATGGATACAATATTTTTTATTTTTAGTGTTGTTTGCAGAAAAAAATTATGGTAACAAATTTTAATCGCTGGCAGTACCATTTTTTACTATCGATTGCAATTTTTTGGTACATGGATGCAACAAAACATTATTGTGTGCATTTTTTTTTACTGTTGCAACAAAAAATCTAATAAAAAATTACGTACCATATTTACCATCAATTCGTTGCAGCAAATTTAATCTACGCTTGTAGCTTTTTTTATAATGGTTGCAACAAAATTCGGGACCCATCATCACCGATCACACTTTATCTTTTTTGTTGTAGCAAAAATCATTAATAACTTTTTAATATCATGCTACCAAATGAATGCGCTTAGCACTAAAATACTATTAAATACATCTGTTTAGCAAAAAGTAATATAGATCAATATTATTATAATAATATTAGTATAATAATAGTACAGATAATAGTATTTTATACTACGGTTGCAACATTTGCGAAAAAGTAGGCACAAGTGGACCTGACCGACCGGCACATAGGCTTTGGCCGGTCGGCCGGCCAACATCATTAGCCAAAATTATAGCTCTACCAACTTTTATGTTTATGAACGATAGGACCCAACCATCAGATTAGCGCTCAATCGGCGTTCAAATGCCTCATTTGATACCCCCTTCATTCTTAAATATAAGATGAATGGGTTTTTTTCTAAATCAAATTTATTTAACTTTAATTAAATTTGTAGAGAAATATATTGATATAAATTATACAAAAACTATATCATCAAAGCCATCTTGAAATGTATTTTTATATTGTATTTATTAAATAATATAGAAGTTCATTTTTTTTTTAATTTGATCAAAGTTATAAAAGTTTAACTTTTTCTATAAATTTATACACCTTATATCAAGGAACGTAGGTAGTATTTTTTTTTGTTGAGTAGTTCTAGAGTTTCTCACAAAAAATAATTATCCAGAATTATGTTTTTCCTTGAATATTCTAGAGTTGTGGTTTTTGTTACCTCAGCCTTAAATATTACTATACCATGAAGGCGCGTGTTGTGGCGCCTTATTGTTGTTAGAAAAGTATCACTAAATTATACGGAAAATTAATTAGTATAACATTGGAAAAATGAATAATTATAAGTACAATGCGATCATACAGGTGGATGTACATATTTATAAGTCAGAACTAATACACACAAATAAATGCTTTCCTTTTTACATTTCTAAAGATCACATTCATAAGAAAACACACACACAAAAAAACCAAAACAAAACATTAGTACAATATTCTATCAAACTAGGCTAGCATCTTCTACTCTTGTACAGAATTCAACTCTAACTAAAAAGTCATGTTATCAAGGAATTCAAATTTTGCGTTGCTGATCATAAATACATATTATTTTGGTCACTCAATCTATCAAAATGAAGTGCAACATTGAAACTGTAGATGTTTCGAACCAATAGTGAGTGATTAGTAATATGAAACGATTGGAACCATCATGTAAGAGATAGCCATAAATGATCATAGCCATAAATGATCATGGCCATAACTGATATCCATCATCCATGTATTTTGTATGAACGATAAAGTATAGTGTACTTTATCAAAGATTGTCAGATTAAAAGAAGTTTACCAAAGAGTAAAATATAAGCTCACCTCCTTTTGATGTATGTGGACTCACCAGCTGGTTTTTTATCTTAGCATTGTGTGTAGCAGTGAAGATCGCATATGCAATTGTAATTGGAGTTTAATTTACACCCAGGTCGGTCTGAAGACACACAAACAAAGATTGTCAATCAAAAATTCGTGTGTAATCTAGTTAAATCTCCCCGGATTGCAAACCTGCAACATAACTTATCCCGAGAGATGGGATGTCTTCTGGTATTGATTTCTGAAACAAAAGCATTGGATCACAATCAGTAAAAGCATGATAACTAAAATGACATACCAGAAAAAATGACGGTGAAGAAAAAATAATAAAGGTCAGTCTAATTCATCTAATAATATAAAATAACATGCCAATTTTCAACTCAAGTATGGCATTTTTTGTTATATACATCATGATAGTTCTATTTTAGATATTATGGCAATTTTAATATTAATACATGACAAAAAAATAAACAGTGCATGCCAAATTTTCTACACATAGCATGGCAATTTAATTTTAAACACCATGGCATTTTTTTCCTATTATAGCATGGCAGTTGTAGAGTGCAGATTTTTGGCTCCCGGGCTCCAGGAAGGACTTTATTTTGAAAATTTCAAAAATCATATTTAATCGTTTCAAAAAAAACTAGAAAAAATTTCACATGAAGCTATATATATTTCAAACAAGTGTGTGAAATTTTGCTTCAAAATATTATGATTTGAATGCTGTGCAAA
The DNA here is from genome assembly GCA_950022295.1 of Bromus sterilis. NCBI lineage: Eukaryota > Viridiplantae > Streptophyta > Magnoliopsida > Poales > Poaceae > Bromus > Bromus sterilis. The sequence goes on along the minus strand of OX465597.1, from coordinate 28,231,321 downwards.
AAAGACAAAATTCCAGCCCAACAGCAAATTTTTTTGGCAATTTTGAAACTAAGAGTTGTCTTTTTTTTTTGTATGTCACGTGTGAAAAGATAATGTTTTTAAAAATTTGCACATATGTTTTATATGTGCGTATGTTCATTCACACAAAATTTCAAAGTTTTTGACCAAGTGGAAATTCAAATTTGGTAACAAGCTCCCTGGAGCTCGTCCTCCATCAGGAATATTCGGGTAGTTGTATGAGTGCGGATTTTGTACATGTATAAGCGGGTACATATGATATCTTATCCGTGTATTGTCGTTTGAGATTTCTGCCAAAAAATTCCATATTTTTTACACTATGTATTTATTTTTATTATAGCTTCCATAAGACATATTTATTTAAATACATACCATACCTTTCTACCAACATATATGAAATGGAACTTAAAATTTTGTTTGTAGGATTCTAAAAACATAGGAGCAGAAAAAACATATGACTAATATGTTATTACGTATTGGTTCTTATATAATTTGAAAATGCATGGTTCATTTCACTGGACAAAAGAAAGAATTTTTCTTAAGTATTAGGTACATTACATTGGTTTCTGTATAAAATATGCAATGTTCCTAGCACAGTTTTTGCGGAACTCATAGCAATCTGTTAGCATTGTGCGGATATGATATCATATGTACCCGCTTGTACATGTACATATGCATACCATGTCAAATTTATTTCTTAGCATCATAAATTTAGTTTTTCTACATGGAAATTTTAGTTTATTTAGCATGTAAAATTACTTTTGAATCATATGGAAAATTTAGTCTTTGGACCATGACAAATTTATTTATTTAGTGTCGCAAATTTATTTGTTGATAACGAAATTTTTCATAAAAAGTAGCTTTTCTAAACATCCAATGTCATGGCAAATTTTCCTCTGTACTTTTCTTGTTCCCATAGCACTTGTAATGACCTGTCAGATTTGTCATTAGTAGTTCTTTTTCTCCTTCAAGTGATAATATTTTTTTCATTATATATTTTTATACATAAAATTTTAATGTTTTAATAATGTTTATTATATTCCCATGGTAATTTCATAATTTTTTGGATTTCAAAGTATGACATTTTTCGTAACTTATTTGTCATGCTTTTGTTTTTGGTAATATGACAATTTTGAAATGTTTTAATTATATTTCATGTAGTATCATGGCAATTTTGAATTTTTCTTAGACTTTACTACATTGGATATTTCTTATAATTAACTTGCATTATTTTTCTATTAAATGACAATTTTTTTAATTCTATTTTTATGCAAAAAATAAAAAATATTAACTGGACCAAACCGTGTCACGCGATGATGAATTGGGAGTGAACCAAGCGATCCTCTCGGAACGAACTGGGTGTTCGTGCTGGTGTGCCCCCTATCCCTAGTTCGCTCTAGATTCACATCTTTTTTTTACTATCAAATTGATATTGATATTTGATTTATTGCACATTAAAATGTGAGTAAAGAAATATTGTTTTGCTGGTGATTGTGATACGAAAAATTGTATCGTAATGGTGTTTAAGACTAATATTCATATGCAAGACGATGATGTTCATATTTGAGATGTCGAAGCAATAATTTTTACGTTCATATGCGCGACAAAACACTACAAAACTAATTATAAAATAATTATAGCCCAAAGGTATTATAAATTATTCATCAGACATTTGAGAAAAAGAAGCTAAAATGATATAAATAGAAAATAACTGAATGGCTTATTCTCATGGGCTTAATTCTAGAAAAAATCAAAGATGAGTTCAGGCTCATATGCTCCTGGTGAATAATAAATTAAAAAGTGAACGAAATTTAAAAAATCTAAAATAAATTAAGCATCCAAGATGCTTATATGTGCAAGGTGCGTGCAAAATTTAATTGCTACTTCAAGATGTATTTTTTAGGCACCGAATCGACGCTCTCTTAATTCCATCGCTACTTCTCTAAGGCTTTCCCACCGCAACTTATGCAAAATCCATAACTCAAAATAATTGTTCCTAAATCTTGTATTTACCTTGAAGAACAGATGTCTATGGACACAAATCAAGGAGATGCAAGAGAAAGTAAGGGGCTGAATGGATGAATTCTCGTATGATGCTGGAGATGTCGGACATTTGCTTACCTGCATTTACCTTAATCAGGTCTCAGGGAGGCATTTTTGGCCCGTTTGGATGCCTGCTCGGCATCTAAATCTAGTTTCACATGAAAATTAAAACACCTCTCAATCAGACCCGCTAGGACGATCGAATCATCCACTTCCTTTTAGCAAAACACCCTGTGTGCAGGGAAAGGGAACGCGACACTGAACTCATGCGAGTGGGAGATGGCATGAGCTCACGCACGTTCTTGAAAAAATGACGAGACAAATTGGGTCGCTCCCGCCAATTTGGTCGCCCTATTCGCCCCCCTTAGGCTCAACACCGAAACCTTTGCCACATCCTTCGATCTCTATGTCCCGAGTGACTTATTCACCAACGAGAAGGTAAGAGGTGCATCTTATACAATTGTTGGTGGTCAGCGGTGGCGATCCTTCTTCCTCCTTGACCATCTTTATTTTAGAAAAGGATGATGACCCCCGACCACTGAATCTGTGTGATGCATGCAACCATTTTATTAATTGTTCATCAAAATCTTACAATGTAATACACCAATAAGTCTGAAGCCACCATCTTGACAACAAATGTCGCTATCCCTATTTTGTTGATGAAGGGTTGGAAATAGCCGGGGTCGCATGCCCAAACCTCACATCAAAGTCCCACATCAAAAGACGGAGAGGGAGGTGGCTTCCTCCAGCGGCGGCGGAGAGGAGGGAGATGTGTGGCGGCGGGGCTCAGGGACTATGGTTCTTCCACCCGAATCGCCCGAATGGGGGCGACGCGAGGGAAACCCATAAGGCCGGCGAGGGGCACGAAAGGGGAGGGAAGGAAGGGGGCGAGAATGGAGCGGCGACGGCGCCACCTGTGCCGCATGCGGTTGGCGACGCGGGGGCCTGACGGCTGCTCCAATCAGATGAACCACTCTCTCCTTGCCCATCTAATGGTTGTGAATTGAATTACACTTGTCTTGTTTAATCTTAGACATATGAGCATGTGGTAGGTAGAAGTAGGTTTGCATACAGTGTGGTAGGATTTACTCGTTCTGGTGGCATGCTAGGTTTTGCTTATCCACATTGGTAATGTTCATGTTATCTTTAATGTCAGTTTCAATGCTTGGTGATTAGATTATGTGTAATATGGTACTTCCTTCGATTCATATTACTTGTTTTAAAATGGATGTATCTAGATGCATTTTAGTGATAGATACATCAATTCTAGGATAAGTAATATGGATCGGAGGGAGTAGCATTTTAGTATAATAGATAGATAGTGTATTGAACTATATGACCGTCCAATGCTACTTTGCTAGATGTGCTAGTGTGTTGAGCTTGAAAACAAATCCATGTGTAGTATGTATTATTTTTGTTCAGTCCATATGCACCATGCATTTCTTTTCTTTCTTCAAGTTCTTGATTTTTCTTGCTTTTAAAAAAAACCATGTTTTCTCTATTTTGTTTTTTCCCATGTGAAGTGCATCACGTGAACAAAAAATACATTTGTGCTTTAATCGTGTGTTGTGCTTCACACTAAAGCACAATTGTGCTTTTCACTTATCAACCACACTTTCCAAAAGCGAAAAACACCATTGCATTTCACGGAAAAGCACAATTATGCCTCAACGTGAACCGTGAACCGTAAAGCACATATAGGATTTTCATATGTGTGCGTTGGTGGGAAGTGCATATATGCATTCCACAGTTGTGCTTCTTAAAAAGCAAAAAATACCATTGTGCTTTTGTTTTCCTTATTTCTTCATTTTTTGGGATTTATTTTTACTGTTGTGTTATTTATTTATTTTCTACTTTTTATTTTTTAAATTCTTCCAAACATATTAATGTAAAATCAAGTTTAAAACCTTTCAATGTGAATGCGAGGAACACAACCATGAAAACTATTTACGTTTTGAACACTCTGTTCAAAATATAAAACTCTTTAGAAAACAAATCTATGATAAGAAAAACTTATAGATCACGGATGTAATGCACCACTTCTCATCGCAAGTGAAGTGAGAATTACCTTTACAAATGATAATTTTTAATTATCTCTCCAAAAATTATATAAATTGATTTAAAACTTTAAAATTCAATATCTTTTAAACCGTAATTCAGATTCAAAAACTTTGTACATCAAAATTGATCCAAAAAATATAACGAATACGGATACGCTAACCGTATGTCTACCCCACCCCCTAACACACCGATCATCGACATTCCCCCTCCGGGCTGTCTGTCGATAATTCCCGGTGCCGGTAAAAACCTGTCGGATGAATTTATTCCGAACACGAAAGTTGTCCGGAATGGTTCAACTAACATGGATACACCCCACTTATCTTTGTCGGATGTCCACGACACCTCCGGCTTGATCCTTCCCCCCTCCGTACACCCTGTCCGGTAATCAACCGGAGCCGGTAGTTCATCCTCACATGAATTTCCGTTCCGAGCAACGTGCATTGCACTGCGTTAGAACACCGTTAACATTTCATCTGTCATGACATGCATCTGCTTGTATATGCTTGCTTTGTATTTACTGTTTCTTCCCCCCTTTAATCTCCGGTAGACCTCGCTGCTGTCGTCGACTACACCGCTACTGAGTACGACTACTTCGTCGATGACCCTACCCCTACCGTCGAGCTACCAGGCAAGCAGAGCCATTCTTTTCCCCAGATATCGCCTATCTTTCCGTACTTTTCTTGCACTAGGCATAACTGTTGTTGCTACGTTGCTTACCTATTCCATTGCATAGCCTGTTTTTGTCGCCCCTTGATGTATCTTCCTTTATCCTATGCAGCCTGTTATATTTATATCATTCAGCAGTGAGCCCTGCGCATTGTTAGCTAGGATTAGATAGCGGGCCGTGATCACTCAGGGAAGTGAACGCGGATACAACTTATTACAACTGCACAGGTACGGTGAAAGGGCATGTGCCCTTATGTTTGGTTTTGGTAATTCATGACAATCTTTATGGACTAATGGTTTCCTTGAGTTATACTTTAAGGTTTGTCCATAGGCAACGCTTGAAGATCATATGGTGGCTTCAAGGTTGTAAGATGAAGATTACGTGTTGACCAAGGTGTTCTTCATGGTGCTATCCAAAGATTGGTCAAGTAGATGTGTGCAAGGTCAAGAGGAGCATCACGAAGATATCGTATGCTTGGAGCTTGCCGACCATTTGGTGATAATGGTCGTATGAAGATGTGCCTAAAAGAGGCTCACCCATAATGGAGTATGGGGGAGCTATCTACAAGTCTTCATCGAGCCGGAGGAATCAAGGAAGATGTTCCAACTTGAGGCGGGCATGATCGTCATCATCAAGCTCAAGTGGATTATGCGCAAGACAAAGGTTTGACTAGTGTAAGGCCCGATATGCGGTACTGTTCCAGATCTAGATGTTTCCATCCAGATCCGGGGACGAAGCACATATCGGTCCCACCGCGACATATGACAAAGCCATATGCCCCGGATTTCCAACATGATATCACAACATTACAGATACAAGGATACAACATCTCATACAAGCGGCATACAACTGCCTTAAATACAGTACAACAGCGGAAGACACATGTTTGAGTACAGACTACAAGCAAATGCCTACTGGCAAAGAGAAAAGCATCGATCCCATAACCACACGAGTCCAGGCCCTCCGCCGGGATCCGCCTAACTAGTCGTCGTCGAGTCTCCACGTGAAACATCGATCATCATACATGTTGTCGATCAAGAACCCTGAAAAGAGTTTGGGGGTAGTATCATGAGTACAGAGGTACTCAGCATCCAACTGTAGTGGTCATCTGACCCAGCAAGGACTTCATCACTCGTCATTCTAGGACAACTAGTAGTTTACGGTAAGGAAGGGGTAAGTGGTGAGGTTGCTGCCGCACTAGCATTTATGAAGTGTCTAACGATCTAGAGAGTAAGGTAAGAAGCCAAGCATTCGATGAGGAATCGCCTCCAACAAGTCTTGCTATCCACCTACTACGCAAGCATAACACCTATCCTATCCTTGTCCTCCTCTTCGTATCCCAACGAAGAAGAAGCAGTCAAGGCACACACACGTTGATCAAGTTATATTAAGATTATCTCAGTTGTTGTTGTCTATGAACAAGGAGTAGGTCTCAAGTCGTCCATAACCGTGGGCACGGCTTCTCGAAAAGATTTAACCCTGCAGGGGTGTACCAACTGCCCATTACGAGGCTCCGCACGCACGTCCATCACTCTCAGTTGCTACCCATCACAGGAAACCATTTTATGATTTAGTTCCAAGAGATTCGAAACGACAAGTCCCTCTAGCTAACAACGAACAAATCCGGGTGGCCCCCGGGGAGTCGACACCCAATCCAAAAGCTGGCCACGCTCTCGGATCGGACTCTTCCGTCTCAACAGGGTTTGGGTTACCGGGACGCCTCACATGAGGTCTCGGGCCCTCGCCGACCAAAGGTGGACCAACAGGGAAACCATGTCTCCGCTGGTCCAAGTTGTTTTAAAAGATATCTACTAGGAGCGACCCGACAAGATATATATGCATGTTTTCAAATGGTAAATCAGCTTGGGACACCTCTAGAAATGTTTGAAGCTAGATAGGTAAGAAAAGGGGACCCCATAAAATCCCACACGCGGTTAGGCATGCTCAGTCTTAAAACCAATACCCGTAACTCGGATCCTAGGTGACTCAAATGGAACAAAGCGTCAGGGCGGGATAGCCTAGACCTTCCATCCTTCGTCGAATATAGTCAACATTATAATAATCATATCATCAACAATAATATAATAAGGTGATATCCCAACCCAAAGAGTAACAGGGTAACATCGTAGCATCCTAAGCATGCATACTAAGCAGGGGCTGAGCAACGAGCAATAGTAACATAGCAGTACAAGGTTTGCTGGGAGGGGACATGGCTGTATCGGTTTGAAAGAGGCTGTAAACATGTGGTAGGATTAAACATCGAACCTAACCTAGACTAGCATGCAAACCGCTGGTTGAAATAGAATGAATCATAAGTAATGTATAGTCCTTGCCTGTTGATAAGTCGGGTTCCGAAGGTGTAGTTGATCGCAAGCTCGCATCGTCTCCGAGAGGTACCCGCGGAAGCACACAAGAGGGTAAACACTGGAAAGCAATCAACGGTGCACCACTATTACTACGGAGCAATACAAGATCAAAGAAACAACACAAGGCACGGCAACGCGATACGGATCTACCGTCGAGAACGGTTACTAATGATTTAAGTGGAGTACTCATCACACACGACGATACCGCACGTTTACGGTGGTTCAAGTTGTTTAGCTACAGGTGACCAAACAACGTTTGTTAACATGGCAACTCAAGCAAGCATGGCATAGCACACAAACATGACAAGAGGTGAAGCATAAATAAACTACCTGGGCTAGTCAATTTAAGTGGGGGTAAAACCTAGACATGCAAACTATTGCGGACCCCACGATAAAAATGGAATTTGGTACTGTTTTGCCTAAACAATATTTTATTATTTTATTTAGCAAGCAAAAACAGCAAAAACACAATCTACATGCAATTCTAGTCAAGTTACATATAAAAACAATTTAATCAGAGCAACGGTTAAAAAGTTATTGCAGTTACAGTTTACAGTGGCAGGCAGTGTAATTAACAGTCAAACAGCAAGTAAACAAAGTCAAACATGGCAACAAGCAAAAAATTATTAAACTATACACAATTCTAAGCAAGTTTCATATTTTACGCGTCGCGATCGGAGCTACGGTTAAAAAGTTACGGGCACTGCAAAAATCCTAATACAAACTGCCTAAATTAAATAAAAAAACTAGCAAAGACAAAAAAAACCTAAACGGGCCGAAAGCTAATGGCCCAACAAAAAAAAAGAAATAAAAAAAAAAGAAAAGAAAAGGGCATCTCACCCATGGGCCACGGCCCATCTGGAGGGGCGGCCTGGGCCGGCTGGCTGGCGCAGCCCACCTAGCGGCTGGCGACCCACCTGGCGGTCCACGCACGGGCGAGCGAGCGGGCAGCCACGGGGCCGTCGTGCTCCTCCCGCCGGCACGGGGAGGTCCGCCATGGCGGCTCAGCAGGGAGTCGGCGGCGGCTGCTGTTTGCCGGCCAGCGAGGGCGGCGGGGCAGGCGAGGTCGGGGAGGAGGCGCTGGAGGCGGGATCCGGGGCGGTACCGAGCTTGGGGCGTGGAGGAGCTCCGGGCCGGCGGCGAGCTCCTGTGGCCGGATTCCATGGCTGCGGCAGCGGCTTGGGTCCTGCGCGGGAGAAGATGGGGGTGAGAGAGGGAAGAGGAGGAGGGAAGGAGGAGAGGGAGACCTGCGGGAAGAGGGGAGGAGAGGCGCCGGCGGCTGCGGCCTGCTGCTCGGGCGGCTCCACGGCTCGGGCGGCGCGTCCATGGCAGGGGAGAGAGAGAGGAGAGATTTGGAGGCTGGAGGCGATCTCGGCCGTCAGATCGGGCGACCTGACGGTCCAGATCTGCTGGGCTGGAATTGCTGCAAAAATTGGGGTAAAACAGGGGTGTGGCTGCAAAATGTGGCTAGGGAAACCCTAAAAATGGATGGGAGTGTGGTGGTCTTTATATAGCATGGGTGGCTGACAGTTTGCAAAAAAATCATCTGTTTTTCTCTCGGGCGCGCGGTGCTCACGTTTCTGACCGCCGGGGGTCTGCAGTACCTCCGATTCGGGTAAAACTTCGAACTGCGCGATCGGTGCGTCGAGCCGGAGGCGTTCACCTCGCGCTGGAACCGTTCCGAAAACACTTTCCGGCGCGCTATAAAAATATCCCGTTTAATTATTAAATAGGTTTTTCGTTCCGTTGGCTGCGGCTGGTCTCGTGCGGTTTTCGCGACGGTGATCGGGTGAAACCCGGTGTCGCAAAGGTCGAGTGTCAGGGTGGCAAGGGTCGGTCTCCGTCCTATACGAGATAAGAGAGGGGAAAATAATCGTCGATCGATAAATCGGGGATGCAAACACCGCAAACAAATCAGACAAGCAAACAATTCACACCGAAAACAAAAATTTTAATTTTTGCAAAAACTGGGCTGTTACAACTAGATAGGTGTCTAGTTTACCGGTCTCTTGGTAGTAGTTAGGAGACCGTGTTATAGGCTAGGCCGAGTCGTTCGTGGAGAGCTCAAACCTTTTGCATCCTTGGCATCATCTTTATTGGTTCTTGTTTGGCTTTTCTCCGTGTGAGTTTTGGAGCTTGTGGTCTTCTTCATGACAAACTATTATTCATCGAAAACGGATTTCATATGCGTCTTCTCGTATGTTTTTCGATGTGGGAGATTTGCCGGTTCGTCTCGGTTAGAGGTTTCACACCTCTATTTGTTTGACATTTCTCCCTTGCCACTTCTAAATATTTCCAGCCGTGATTAGGCAGCTCTATTCGTTAGCTTTCCATCAAGCTTGAGTTTGCCTTAATCGGAGTTCATTTGCAGAAGTTGTGGCAGTTCAGGGTTTGCCTATTTCATTTGGAGTTCATCTGTTGTGTGGCCTGGGCTCCCTGGTTCTGCCAGGGCGGTAGTACCGCTCTTGGAGCGGTAGTACCGAGCCACGGTAGTACCGTGGGCGAGTACCGCACTCACTACCGTAAGTCCACTGGACTTTGCGGTAGTGGGCACGGTACTGGCCCCCGGTAGTACCGTGGGGCGGTAGTACCGCTCCCTGTGCGGTAGTACCGTGCCACGGTAGTACCGCGGGCAAGTACCGCACTCACTACCGTAAGTCCACTGGACTTTGCGGTAATGGGCACGGCACTGGGCTTCGGTATTACCGTGGGGCGGTAGTACCACTCCCGGTGCGGTAGTACTGCACCACGGTAGTACCGCTCTCCGAGCGGTAGTACCGTGGTTGGTGGGCTGCCAACGGGTTCCAACGGCTGGATTCGTGGGAGACTATAAAAGGGGGTCTTCTTCCTCCTTTGTCTCCACCGGTTTTGTGCAAGTTCTTCCCCCCATTGTTGACCTCTTTGAGCTTGCTTACTCTCTTCCCCTCCTATGATTCTTGCTCCTTTTTGAGGGAAAAGATAGAGGAGGTCTAGATCCACATTCTCCACCAAGTCATATCTCCTCTAAGTGAGGGGAACCTTGTGGATCTAGATCTTGGAGTTCTTGGTGTTCTCCTTGTTCTTCCTCTCATATTCCTCCATAGCTTTTGTTGCTTTGGTGGGATTTGAAAGTTGGGGACTTGAGCACTTCGTGTGCTCTTGCCATTGCATTTGGTGCATCGGTTTGAGTTCTCTTCGAGGATTCGTTGTAGTAAGTGAAGTTGAGAAGATAGTTACTCGTGAGTGCATTGGCACTCTAGAGCTTGTTCTCTTGAGTGCATTGGCACTCTAGAGCTTATTCCTCTTGGGTGCATTGGCCCCTAGAGGATTGTTGTTGCGGAGCTCAATCATTGTGGTGGAAAGCTTCGGGACGCTACGGGAGCCTCCAATTCGGTTGTGGAGATTGCCCCGAGCATTTGTACGGGTTCGGTGACCGCCCCCAAGGGTTGACATTTGTACGGGTTCGGTGACCGCCCTCAAGTGTCCTAATAGTGGAATCACGGCATCTTGCATTGGTAAGAGCGTGAGGAGAAATAGGATGGCCCTCGTTGGCTTCGTGTGAGCATTGTGCTCCTCACCCTCTCCAAACGGAGCCGTACTTCTCACAAGAGAAGGAACTTCGGTAACAAATACTTGTCTCCATCGGCTCCACTTGCGGTTATCTCTACCTTTACTTTAAGCAAGCTTATTACATTGTTTATCTTGTGCTTGCTCATATTATTGTACATTACTTGTCCCATAGGTTGTTCTTCTAGTCAACCTATTTACTTGTGCACCTACTTTGTGATAGCCTTAGTGCTCTTGTTATATATCTTGCTATCACATAGTTGTTTATCTTGCTTAGTATAACTTGTTGGTGCACATAGTTGAGCCTAGCTTATTTAGGTTTCTTGCTTGGCAAATTAAACGTTAAGTTTTATTCCGCATTTGTTCAAGCCGAAACCGTATTTATTTTAAGCGCCTATTCACCCCCCCTCTAGGCGACATCCACGTCCTTTCATACGGTACAATGCAGACACCGCCTCAGGCCCCCTAGCTCGGCTCTACCGAGCCACCATCAAGTGTGAGCTATCAAGGAGTAATCCTTGTACTCCACTCGTTGCTGACTCTGTATAGCCGCTCTAGGTACTTGAGCAACGGTTGTCCTTAAAGGTAAGAGTCGAGCGACCCAACGGTGCCCGCGAGAGGTATTGCGACGGGACGGCAGGGAGGGTATGACCAGTGTACCGGTGTGCTTGGCCCCTGATCGTTGGCTACGAGAGTTACCAAACCACGAAAGTCGAGCTCCTCCAGGAGCACACGCAAGACAAGGTAAGGAGTCGGTTCACCTTGTTGGTAACCGCAGAGACTTGGTGGGACGACAGGGCAGGCACCGATGTACTGGTGGTCCTGACTGCTGTCGTTGTCCGCGGGTCAGTTAAGTCGAGGCAACTATAACGGTTGTCCCGCAAGTTAATAAAATGCTAAATGATTCGGTGGATGACTTGAGAGGCCCGTTGGTCTGTACGCACTACCTTCACGTGGGATAAGGAGTTATGGGCTCCCCTGCGTCGTAGTTCATTCGAAAGCTCTTCAGACATCAGAAGTATCGCGGTCTGATTGCCGGGAAGTTGTGTGTCTTCTTTACTCGCGAGTGGTGTTTGCTTTTGCTTCCCGGCCAGCCTCGCACCGTGCAGGAGCGTGCAAGGGTGAGGGTCCTAGACCCCTTGGCGCATAGGATATAGTCCGGAGGATAGCCTCTCTGTTGAGCCTAGGATGGGCTGCGTCGTGTCGGACAGCTTTGGTGGAGCGTTCCCTAACAAGGTTCCCGCCACCCTGGAGATCCGAGCGTGCAGGCTGAACAGTAGTGCACCCCTGCAGGGAGTTTAATCTATTCGAATAGCCGTGTCCACGGTAACAGGACGCTTTATGCTGAAGCTGGATCTTACCACTACAAACTATTATTATTAAACTGTATGGTTCCTGGTTTTCTTCCTCGCTGGGATGTCGAGGAGGGGATCTCGGAGGCATTGTTAATTATTACAACTTACTATTATACAATGCTGCAGCAACTTCTGCTGCATTGTTACTTTATGCTTTATATGAACTGTTGGCTATTCTCTCCTCATGCTGCCAGACTCGTCGGAAGATGCTAGTCTTCGTTAGGCCTAGCTTCTTACCCTTATTCTGATTTCTATCTTGCAGTCCACTATATATAGCCTCCCCTTTCCATTTGATACATGCATAAATGCTTAGTAGTGGACGTAAGACTCGCGGGTATGCTAGATACTCACCTTTGCTTTATTTCCCTTTTTCGCTTTGCCTGATCGGCCGCTGTAGTCGACGTTGGAGCCCAGGAGCAGGAGTACCCCGGAGGCGACTACTACGACGTCGAGTTCCCCGTCGACAAGGAGTAGTTCGGTGGATCCCAGGCAGGAGGCCTCGCCTTTTCGATCTATATCTCTGATGTGATTTGTGCTAGCCTTCTTAAGGCAAAACTTGACTAACTATGTCTGTACTCAGATATTATGGCTTGTATGACTTATGTATTCGGATCCTCACGATCCCTAGTATTGTAACATATTTGTTTATCCTTTTGTGTTTAGTGTTGTGCTGTGATATTCTCACGTGGCACCCTAATCTCAGCCGTGTACCCTGCGTGTATGATTACTGTACACGGATTGATTTTGGGGGCGTCACAAGTTGGTATCAGAGCCGACTTCCTGTAGGAAGCCACCCCACCACTACTTGGTCGAAGTTGAGTCTAGACTTTGAAAAACTATTTTTCTAACTTAATATTTGTTGGAAATATGCCCTAGAGGCAATAATAAAATGTTCTTATATATATTTCCACGTTCGTAATTAATGTTTATATTTCTGTGCTATAATTGCAATGACCCTGACTATGAGATTCAGAAGAAAACTCACTTGCATGTGTGGAAATGTAAACACCAAGAGTCCCTGGTTTAGCCTCTAAGACCAGCTCATGTGCTAACTGATGATTACGTTTTCTTAATCATGGACATTGTTCTTGTAACAAGGATGTCAGTAGCAATGGGAACATATTGTTAGCAGAACAATGATGTTGAACCGACCCCAGTATTGAATGATATACTTAGAGATCACATCGTAACTACGTTATAAGTCATATCATGAAATGTTATCATATACGTAATTCCTTAGACCATGAGAGTATCGAGTTGCTTCACACAGGAAGACATGCTTTGGTTCTTAGATGAATCCTCCCGTAAATGGGAAGTAGTAAAATAAGTTCTGGGTATGTCGGATGGTATTGCTAGTGACTGTGATAGTTCAAGAATGGGATTTTCTCCTTCACGATGAAGAGATATTGACTTTGGGCCCACTCGGTATGACAGTATCCATTCTAGTCTGGCCAGACGCATTGTGATTTAATCACGGGGATACCGGAATACAATAACGAGAAATAGAGACAAACGAGCAAAGAGGATAACGAGTGGCTTGTGTTCAAGAAGTTGTTACACATGGGTGCCAAACTTCTCTCCTCTAACTTTGTCATATATCGCGAAGCAAAGGGAATGGTACATGACTAAACATAATGGTTCACTCAAAGTTTCTTCGTGTATGTACGGGAGTCAACATGGGTGTCCATGGCTCCGCTGTTGATTATTGCCTATTGACAAAAGGTTGTTGACCTATGTCCGGAAGATGTTCTGAGTCATGTCCGCATTATACCGAACCTATTGGGTCACACACTTAACGAGTAGTAATCTGTTAGAGAACTAGGAGATGAAAAGAGAAAGGGTACCAAAATTGTTTCGGGTGGAACCGGAAGTGTTTCCGGGTAGCACTAGAAGTGTTCTAGGTTGTGCCGAATGGTTTCAGAATATTCGTGAACGGTCTCGGATGATTCCGGAACATTCAAGAAGAGTCTTGAAGTAGTAACAAGACATCCGTCATAGTCTCGGAAGGTTTTGCAACATTCGGTAATAGTTGTGGAAAGGTTACGGAACATCGGGAAAATTGTTCCGGGACTTCCGGAAATGTTCCGGGAGGTTTCGGAAGGTTCCCGGGAGCTTATGGAAGTATCCGGAGGGTTAAGGAACTCTCCAAACCGCGGAAACCGACGTTAGACCAAGTAGGAAGGTCCACAAGGTCGTAACTTGGAAGGAAAAGGAATTTCCTTGAGTCCAAGGCCCAGACGCCAGGGTCCCTGGCGTTTTGGACCAGGATGACGGGGTCCGCGGCGTTTCGGCGTGGAATCCGTGTTGGACTCCTCCTGGTGGCCAAAACCGACGTTGGGGAGAACCCTCGCCCAAGTTGTGACCCCAGGCTTCCACCTATATATTCGGGGGCAGGGGTAGCCCCAAAGACACACCAGAAAAGCCCCAAGGCTGCCCAGCTAAATCCCACGCGCCTCTAATTCTCTTCGGGCTAGATCGTTCTAGTCCGGACGCCGCTAGGCTCTTCTCCCTCTAGTTTCTCTCGGTGGAGTTCTTCTCTGGACGGCGGAGCGCTGCTGGATTTCTACATCGGGATGTGTGGATACCGGTAGAGGGATCATACCTTTGATCCTTCTTCGAGGTCCTTCTTCTTCCTCGGAGATCATGTTTGAGGGACTTGTTCGTGGGACTTGATCGGGACGGATCGCGGGACGGTTCACGGGATAGATCGCGCAACGGATCGTGGAACGGTACGCGGGATCGATATCCTCGCGGTTGGGAGGTCATTGAAATTCCTAGCTGCGGGGATCTGCACCAACGGTCTTCACCATCTCTACTTCCGCTACATCGGTTGGTGAGCCATGACCTAAAACCTTGTATGCAATCTTCTTGGATGATCTTGGGTTCTTGATTCGTAGGCACAAAATTTTTTGTTTTCTACTACGTTTCCCAACAGTGGTATCATGAGCGATCCTTGTTTAGATGCATGTTTAGGTCTAGATCATATGTGTGATATGAGGCATTGATTTTCTTGTTGCTTCCCTGTCATGTGATTTTTTCTATGCTTGATGGCAAGTTGAGGTTTTGCTACAAGGATTGAGTTTTCCATCGATCCCTCTATGCTGCTTTCAGTATGCTGGTTGCCTTGATCATGGTCTACATCAAACTCCTTGGATCTCATCTTAATCTCGCAATAGAAGATTTAACATGGAGGGGCTTGTGGATTTTATGAACTCAAATCCACACGGGGGTCACGCGTTGAACGAAGTTTGGCTTGTGGCATTAGTTGCTACACGCACCCCGAACGTTAAACTAGCAACATTGAAGTATCGTGTTTGGTTTGTTTAGGGAACAACGTTTGCATGTAACCTGCTAATCAACCACGATAAAACTTGCAACAACCCGTGTAGATAGCGATCTAACTCGTTTTTGCAGAGTATGCATGTGATGTGGTATAGCCTTCAAGATTTGCAATGTGTTTGTATGAGATGCTATATGTTATGTAATATTTATTCGCGACCTGCGTGTCGTGGTACGGCATGATGACTGGAGTCATATGATTGTCACTTAATTATGGCCTGCGTGCCAGAACTGTTTATTAGCTCGAGGCAAAGCAATAGATAGATGCAAGGTGATGATCTACGATGCGGAGGTGGACCCCGACGCACATGCCGGGAGCCGTGGTGTTGGTCCCGGCACCAAGGACAAAGTTGGTGGACACAGTGACTTCAACCACGACGACGTGAAGACAATGAAGACTTCACGAAGCAAAGGGATATACTATATCACATAATTTTATGAACTGCCTGTGATGTTTATCCCTTTGATGCACCCTTGTTTGATGCGCAGTAGTCGTATTTTATTAGGGTGATCTCTCGCGAAACAATATCAAGTTGATAGTGTTCTCCCAACTGTAGCACCGTCTATACTATGTTTCACACCGGAGCAGGTCATGTCACATGGGTGCACACGGTGTGACGCATAAAAGACGGGTGTGTTAAAAGAACACACATCACATTACACTTGGTTATCTTGACGGTTTGGATAAAAGTTTGCTACCGGAACACGCCCATCGAAAGATGAACAAGAATCACCTTTGGTGTGATTGGCAAGTTGGCCTACCGGTCCAGTCTAAGTCATCAGTGATGTCACATCAATGGCGGACGATTGGTTTGGATCTTGAATCACTCTAGCATCAATTACGAGAGATATTGATCTGAGTGGGAGCGCACTTAGTAATTAAATTGATTAATCACAAGTGAAACTTAATTATGAACAAAGTCTTAGTATTTGCAGAATAATGGCTCGCGTTACCACCTTCCCAATTGTTTTTGATTAACTGTATTATCTGGTAAAAACTTTACGATTGGTACCGTATTGTGAGGACTATCCTCAATAGTGCCGAGAAGGACCATGTCCTATCGCAAATTTTTGATGCTCTCCCGCTGATGCTATGGATGATGTGACACACGTCCATAATCCAAAATGCTAAAATTCCACCACAGCTAAGTGCATTGTCTTCACCACCATGAAACCCAAACTTTGAAATGTTTGGGATAGTCATGTTATATTCATGGAACTGAAAAATTGTTTTCAATAGTAAGACAATTAATGTTGGATATAAGATATCTAGTACAATGTATGATTATAAGCATTAGTGAAAATGTTCACTGTGCTCTAAACAAAACTGATAAGTGTGGGATCCAGAAGAACACCGATCATATGATGATGAGAATTAAGGGAAAGGAAGTCCAAAGGATGTTAGTAAGACTCATACGCCGGAAAGTCCATGGCCTGCGCCACCCTTGATCATGTGTGATTTTCTGTGAGTAGGAGTGACATTGGAAATAGAACTATGATAAGTATAAAGGAAAAAACGAAAGAAGACTGGAATATCCAGCTCAGAAATGAAGGTCATACGGAGTTATAGATGAATTCATTGTTGGTCAAGAGATGTAATTCTTGGGAATCATGATTAAGCAGTTAATTGTGGATTCTGTATATTTTGATTAAACTGTTGATCACCGGAATATCACATCGATTGCATATTGATGCAACTCGATGCAAGAAATACTATGGCCTTTATGACTAGCTAATGATGAGTTTTGACACGCTCGGGAACACGGTAAAAGGTTTACTATATCGTGTGTTGACTCTATGATTATCTTCATAATTCATTTTAGAGTTGAGTAAATTGTTACTACACTTTAGCCTTGTTGCAAAACATCATTTTGAATCATGTTTGTTGCAAGAGAGTTGTTCAAAGCTATGAATAAACGTAAAGGCCATACTTCCATTATGAATAGGTTGTATGTTATGAATCTTGATAATAATATTAAAAATCCATAACACTGACGCTAAACGTCGCAAGACTAACAGAAATACCACATAGATGTGGCACTGCCGTTTATCACAAGTGACATAACATGCATGAAGAATTTCCATAAGTGATGGACTTTCGAGTCATATGATTATGAATCACTTGACGCTTGCGATCTTTGTCTCGAAGTAATGTGACTAAAACACCGTTGATAGGCCATACATGAACGGGCAACTAAACCATTGGTAATCATACATGATGATGTGTGTAGTCCAATAAGTGTAGTTGTGTGCAGTGGATTCCCTATCTTCACTCATGAGTTGAAGTAGATATGTGGATATCTGTTCAATAGAGACATACGTCTGAAATCTTTGAAATGTTCAAGGAATTTTAGAGTGAAATAGAAATTCATTATAACGAGAAAATAAAGCTTCTGCAAATTAGATTGTAGAAAGCAATATTTGAGTTACAAGTTTAGCGAACGTCTGATGAGTTGTGAAGAAGTGTCATAACTTGCGTCTCCCGGAACACCACTATGAGTAAAGTGTTCGAGAGATGTAATCAAGCCATGTATGACACGGTAAGATCAAATATGACGTTTATCAATTTGCCATTATACTTATTAAAGTTATGCGTTAGAGACTACGGCTTTTACACTGAAAAGAGCACCATCAAATCTGTTGAAATGACACCATATTAGATGTGGAATGGAAGTGTTAAAACCATATTGTATTTTCTTAAAATTTGGGTATATGAGACATGTGTTTGACATGCTCAAAACACCAAATCAGATAAGTGCTACTTTGTTAAGGTTATGCCAAAAGTTTTGGTATTCCTCTATCACTACACAAAAGCAAAACTGTTTGTTGTTAATAACTGTGTGTTTTGAAGAAAAATAGTTTCTTACAAAAGAGTGAGTGGGAGGACAGTGCAACTTGTCAAAGATTGTTGAATCTTCAGATAAGTGTGCAGCTGAACCACACAGGTTAGACAAAACTCGTACAAACATTCATGATATGTAAAACGAGATATTGTTGTTCGACAATGATAAACCTGTGATATACAAAGAAGCGTTGATGGGCCCTGACTCCGGGATTTGGCTAAATGCCAAATAATCCGAGATAGTATCCATGGAAGTAAGTCAAGTTTTGAACTTGGTAGACCCTCCTAAAGACTAAAAGTCTGAAGAATATATATATGGATCTATAATTGATTCGGATGAAATTGTTTTATCCATAAAGCTCAACTCGTTGGAAATTGTTTTCTAGCAAGTTCAAAGGTTGACTACGGCGAAATAGTTTCGACCGTAGAGATGCTTTAGTCAGTTCGGGTTATATTAGCAATTACTACATATCTCATTTATAGGATATGGTAGAATGAACGTCAAACAAAGTTCCTACACAGAAATATAACAAAGGACGTATATGTGATACGACCGGAATGTTTTGTCGATTCAAAGGATGCTAAAATAGATGCAAGCCTTGGATATCCAGTGATGGACTGAATCTAGCACAATGGAGTTGGAATTTTCGTTATGATGAAATTGCCAAAAGAGTTTGTTTTTCATCGGGAATAAACGAAGATGCTTGAATGTTCAAGAAAGTAAGTGGGAGCTGAATGATATTTCTAAAACCTTATGTAGATGACATATTGTTGATTGGAAATGATATAAATTTCTTGACACGAATAAGGACTTCATTGGAAATAGTTTTCAGTTGAAGAACTTGGGCTATTATAGCATTAGTATTGAGCACAGTGATCTATGTAGATAGTAAGTGCCTGATCATGCTAAAGCCAACATTACATGTTGACATGATACTAAAGTAGTTTAGTATGAATACGCCAAGAAGGATGTTCTTGCCGAGGTCACGGTGAAAAGTTGTTTGCAGAAATCGGTGTTCATGAACACAGATAAGCAAAACACATGAATTGAATTTCACTCACATGTGTGTTTGGATTAATCATGTACACCATAATATGTAAAACGACCAGATATGTCCAGTGCTCCAAAAGGTTGTGAGCAAGATACCAAAGTGATCAATATGTTGATCATTGGACAAACAGTGAAAAGTTAAACTTATGAAAGATAAGATATGTTTCTCGGAAAAATGGAGAGAATGAAGAGCTCGTTGTAATGAGTTACACCAGCTGAATTTTTTATGTAAACAGTTACACCAATTCAGTCTTCATACTTAGTCCGACCGATTTTCGATTTTAATTGGGATTATGTGTTTCACACATAAGGGTGGCACAGTATGGAGGAACTGTGTTAAGTTAGATACTGTGGCGAATTCTATAACAGAGGCTAAGTATATTGTTGCTTAAAGAAGTGACAAGGGAGGGTATTTTGAATCATCAGTTCATTTATGAACATGGTATGGTTTCCTAGATGCTTGAAGCTCATGGAAGATTGATGAATGATTTCATGACTTATTCTAAAGGAACCAAGGTCCTGCCAAATGATTCAAACATATACAAAGCTAAACTGATAAAATTAGTGAATTTTATGATAGCGTGAAAACGCGAAGATATGCAAGATACAAACGGGCCTGAAACGTCAGATCCGATGATGAAGTCTATACCACAAATGAAGCATGTATTACACCGGTATGCCATAGGTGTAAAGTGCTCAAGCACTGATAATATTATTGACTCTAGTGCAAGTGGGAGACTGTTGGAAATATGCCCTAGAGGCAATAATAAAATGTTATTATATATATTTCCACGTTCGTAATTAATGTTTATATTTCTGTGCTATAATTGCAATGACCCTGACTATGAGATTCAGAAGAAAACTCACTTGCATGTGTGGAAATGTAAACACCAAGAGTTCCTGGTTTAGCCTCTAAGACCAGCTCATGTGCTAACTGATGATTACGTTTTCTTAATCATGGACATTGTTCTTGTAACAAGGATGTCAGTAGCAATGGTAACATATTGTTAGCAGAACAATGATGTTGAACCGACCCCAATATTGAATGATATACTTAGAGATCACATCGTAACTACGTTATAAGTCATATCATGAAATGTTATCATATACGTAATTCCTTAGACCATGAGAGTATCGAGTTGCTTCACACGGGAAGACATGCTTTGGTTCTTAGATGAATCCTCCCGTAAATGGGAAGTAGTAAAATAAGTTCTGGGTATGTCGGATGGTGTGGCTAGTGACTGTGATAGTTCAAGAATGGGATTTGCTCCTTCACGATGAAGAGATATTGACTTTGGGCCCACTCGGTATGACGGTATCCATTCTAGTCTGGCCAGACGCATTGTGATTTAATCACGGGGATACCGGAATACAATAACGAGAAATAGAGACAAACAAGCAAAGAGGATAACGAGTGGCTTGTGTTCAAGAAGTTGTTACACATGGGTGCCAAACTTCTCTCCTCTAACTTTGTCATATATCGCGAAGCAAAGGTAATGGTACATGACTAAACATAATGGTTTACTCGAAGTTTCTTCGTGTATGTACGGGAGTCAACATGGGTGTCCATGGCTCCGCTGTTGATTATTGCCTATTGACAAAAGGCTGTTGACCTATGTCCGGAAGATGTTCTGAGTCATGTCCGCATTATACCGAACCTATTGGGTCACACACTTAACGAGTAATAATCTGTTAGAGAACTAGGAGATGAAAAGAGAAAGGGTACCGGAATTGTTTCGGGTGGAACCGGAAGTGTTTCCGGGTAGCACTAGAAGTGTTCTAGGTTGTGCCGAATGGTTTCAGAATATTTGTGAACGGTCTCGGATGATTCCGGAACATTAAAGAAGAGTCTTGAAGTAGTAACAAGACATCCATAATAGTCTCGGAAGGTTTTGCAACATTCGTTAATAGTTGTGGAAAGGTTACGGAACATCGGGAAAATTGTTCCGGGACTTCCGGAAATGTTCCGGGAGGTTTCGGAAGGTTCCCGGGAGCTTATGGAAGTATCCGGAGGGTTAAGGAACTCTCCAAGCCGCGGAAACCGATGTTAGACCAAGTAGGAAGGTCCACAAGGTCGTAACTTGGAAGGAAAAGGAATTTCCTTGAGTCCAAGGCCCAGACGCCAGGGTCCCTGGCGTTTTGGACCAGGACGCCGGGGTCCGCGGCGTTTCGGCGTGGAATCCGTGTTGGACTCCTCCTGGTGGCCAAAACCGACTTTGGGGAGAACACTCGCCCAAGTTGCGACCCCAGGCTTCCACCTATATATTCGGGGGCAGGGGTAGCCCCAAAGACACACCAGAAAAGCCCCAAGGCTGCCCAGCTAAATCCCACGCGCCTCTAATTCTCTTCGGGCTAGATCGTTCTAGTCCGGACGCCGCTAGGCTCTTCTCCCTCTAGTTTCTCTCGGTGGCGTTCTTCTCTGGACGGCGGAGCGCTGCTGGATTGATACATCGGGATGTGTGGATACCGGTAGAGGGATCATACCTTTGATCCTTCTTCGAGGTCCTTCTTCTTCCTCGGAGATCATGTTCGAGGGACTTGTTCGTGGGACTTGATCGGGACGGATCGCGGGATGGTTCACGGGATAGATCGCGCAACGGATCGTGGAACGGTATGCGGGATCGATATCCTCGCGGTTGGGAGGTCATTGAAATTCCTAGCTGCGGGGATCTGCACCAACGGTCTTCACCAACTCTACTTCCGCTACATCGGTTGGTGAGCCATGACCTAAAACCTTGTATGCAATCTTCTTGGATGATCTTGGGTTCTTGATTCGTAGGCACGAAATTTTTTGTTTTCTACTACGTTTCCCAACAATATTTGGATTACGGGCCCACATCGATGTCACTATGTGTGATATCTATGGTATTAGGGTCCTTTTCTCCTTACCTATGCTCTGGGACTCTGCTCTCTTATCCTTGCTGGTAAGTTTTACAAACGCTGACATTAGGATCACGTTCTCTTGATTCCACCCGGCGTTCTGGTGCTTCCCCATTGATTGAGTCTTGTCGCAGGAGTTCTACCCCAGGTCCCGGACCGCGGATCCCATTCTCATTCTGGGCAGGCCGCGCGTCCTCTGGCATTAACTCCTGTGGCCAACAGTTTTCTTGCGGCGTGATTGACATAGTGGAATCTATGTCGCGTCGTGTAATCCTTACCGCGGTCTGCGTGCCGCCTAGTGAGTCCTTTTTCCTTAATTTCTACGACGTTACGCTGCCCAATTTTCGAATGACTCTGTGTGTGAATGTGTATGTCTTATATGACTACTCCTATATATCCGCGCCTCCTCTTCGTTGTCGCTTTACTTCATGCTTGATTCTGGTATCTCGTTAAATTCTTATCGCTAAAATACCCCTGTTAAATTCTAGCAGGATGGCTGGTCGTGGTGGTCGTGGTCGTGGACGTGGCCTGTTGGAAATATGCCCTAGAGGCAATAATAAAATTGTTATTATCATATTTCCGTGTTCATGATATATGTTTATTTTCCATGCTATAATTGTATTAACCGAAAACATAATGCATGTGTGGTTGCATAAACAACACCGCGTCCCTAGTAAGCCTCTACTATACTATCTCGTTAATTGATGATGGTTATGGTTTCCTAACCATGAAACTGAGTTGTTTATTAATTAATGGGATCATGTCATTAGAAGAATGACGTGATGGACAGACCCAACTAAGCATAACAATATTGATCATTTCATTAAGTTTATATTGTCATGCCTTTTATTGTCAAGTATCATGTTTCTTAGACCATGAGATTATGTTATTCCCGGGTACCGAAAGAATACTTTGGGGACATCAACCATCATATCGTGACAGGGTGATCATAAAGATGTCTTACGGGCATCTCTGAAAGCACTTTTTGAATTACATGAATCAAGACTGGGATTTGTCCCTCCGTGTGACGGTGAGATATACTCTGGGCCCACTCGGTAATGGACATTCGGTAACGCTTGCAAGCACGTGACTAATGAGTTAGTCACAGAGAATGTTGTATTACAGAACGAGTAAAGAGTACTTACCGGTAACGAGATTGAACTAGGTATAGCGATACCGACGATCGAATCACGGGTAAGTAAAATATCGTGTGACAAAGGAAATTGTGTACGGATTATAGTAGTCCACGACATAGTGGTTCAATCGATAAAGATCTTCGTTGAATGTGTGGGAGTCATTACGGATATCCTGGTCCCTCTAATGGTTATTGATCAGAGAGATGTCTCGATCATGTCTGCACGTTCTCGAACCCGTAGGATCACACACTTAACGCTCGGTAACGCTAGAATAGCTCTGGGATAATTTTATTAATGGTGTTTGAATATTGTTCGGAGTCTCGGATGAAATCCTAGACATCACGAGGAGCTCCGGAAGAGTCCAGAGGTAAAGATTTATATAAGGCAAGTTGATTTCAGGGTTTCGGAAAAGTTCAGGATTTTTTCGGCAGTGTCGGAATGTTCTAGAAGGTTCCGGAGGGTCCCACTATGGGCCCCACCTGTTTTGGACGACCAAGGGTGGTCCAATAGTCCATGTGACCAGCCCTCCTTGGTTTATTATGCCAATAAATGGGAAGCCCTTCAATGGGAGGGTTACCACTCTTAAAAGAAAGGTGTTACCATCTTTTTAATGAGAGAAGGGGTTTCATCACTTGGGAATTGAAGTGGATACAACCTCCTTGCCTATATAAGAGAGGGTAGAGGCTCACCAAGAACACCCCAAGTCCTTCCACACCTCCTCCTCCCTCACGTGCATCGCTTGGCGAAGCCCTGCCCGCGGGAAATTCTTCACCATATCCACCACCACGCCGTTGTGCTGCTGGAATTGATCCCATCTATTTCTCCCTCTTGCTTGCTGGATCAAGAAGAAGGAGACGTCATCGAGCTGTACGTGTGAAAGCCTCCGGAGGTACTGCTCGTTTGCAGTGCTGATCGGATCGAACTTCACCAACAACTTCACCAAGCTGCGTTGAAATAAACGTTCAACGCGCGTGTTCTTAGAGGGTATGATGACCTACTCTCCCCGTTACTAGCATCTTCTAGATTGGATCTTGGATGTTGCTTCCGCATGTGAGAGAAAAATTTTGTTTTCTATCGCGCAATCTCCTACAGTGGTATCAGAGCTAGTTCTATGCGTAGATGCTTTGTACAGTTAGAACGCAATGAGTTGTGGGCGTTGATCTTCTTGTTGCTACCCTTCCATGTGTATTTTGGTTTTGCGGTATGGTTTGATGCAGCGGCCCGGACCAACTTTACAATCTTCGGATTGAGACCGGTTCCGCACTTGACGTGCAACTTGTATTGCACATGCGGCCTGCGGGTGTCAGTCGCTCTTACGATAGTATTAACCACATTTACAAAGGAGGGCCCTTATGAGATTAAGAAGCAATTTGTTATATCAACGTTGTGGTTTTTTTTGTGGGTAAGAACGGTTCTTATGCAAAACCCTAGAAGCCACGTAAAATTAAAAAATAATAAGGGAGAGGCGTCTAACTTGTTTTTGCAGGGGTGCTTGTGGTGTGGTATAGCCCAAACTGTTCAGATGATCATGTTTTGTAATGTTTCACGACTTGCATGTCGATGAGTACGGCAACTGGCAGGAGCCATATGGTTGTCTTAATTATTTATTGTATGGCCTACGTGTCAACTTCAAACGCCATGTAATTGCATTACTTTATCGCTATGAGTTAGCAATAGTTGCAGATGCAACGTGGTGTAGACAACCAAGATGCCATAAGGTGGAGACCAACATGGTGCCATAATGGAGATCTTGGCGGTGGGTTCAAGATGGAGATCAAGGCACAATAAAAGGGCTATACCATGTCACACATTTTATGCACGTGATGTTTATCCTTTTATGCATCTTATTTTGCGTGTGCACAACGGTAGCATTATAAGATGACCCCTCACACTAAATATCAAGATAAACGTGTGCTCCCTAAGTATGCATCATCTTAAAAGTTCGTCGTTTTGAAGCATCTCGTGATGATCGGATGTGGTAAACTCTACGTTCACATACGACGGGTGTAAGCCAGTTTTACACATGCAAAAATACTTTGGTTAACTTGACGATCCTAGCATGTACAGACATGGCCTCGGAACGCAACAAACCAAAAGGTTAAACACGAGTCATATGAATGATATGATCAACATTTTGATGTTCACCATTGAAACTACATCTTCTCTCGTGAAGATCGGACTTGGTGTAGTGGATTTGGATCGTATACCACTAGACAACTATGAGGGATGTTGATTTAAGTGGGAGTTCGTGAGTAATTTGATTAAAATGAACTCATTATCATGAACATAGTCTAAAATTTTATTTTGCTAAAATGTTGTAGATCATGGCCCGCATAGCTCAGTTCAACTTCAACGCATTCCTTGAGAAAGAAAAACTAAAATCATTTGGTTCAAACTTCACTGACTGGCACCGCAACCTAAGGATTATCCTCACTGGGTGTAAGAAGCAATATGTGCTCGATGCTGCGCTAGGTGACCCACCTGCAGACGATGCTCCAGAAGAAGAACATAACGTCTTTGAGACACGCAAAGATGACCACATTATAGTTTCTTGTGCCATCCTTACATCTCTGGATACTGATCTCCAGAAACGTTTTGAACATCACGGCGCCTATGAGATGGTTGAAGAGCTGAAAACCATGTTTCAGACTCAGACCCGCGCTGAGAGATATGAGATCTCTGATAAGTTCTATAAATGTAAGATGGAGGAGCACAGCTCTGTCAGTGAACATGTTGTAACAATGGGATGCTATATCCAACGCCTAATTCAGCTGGGATGTGTGATCCCAGATGAGTTAATCACTGACAGGGTGCTGCAGTCGCTCCCTCCGAGCTACAAAGGCTTTGTGCTGAACTATAACATGCAAGGCATGAATAAGACTCTCAATGAGCTTTTCGCGATGCTGAAATCTGCGGAAGTGGACATCAAGAAAGAACATCAAATGTTGATGGTCAATAAGACCACAAGTTTCAAGAAGGCTAAAGCCAAAAAGGGACACTTCAAGAAGAGTGGCAAGTCAGCTGCCGCTCGGGGCGGCAAGCCTGTTGTCGCTCATGTGAAGCCAAAGGCTGGTCCTAAGCCGGACACTGTGTGTTTCTACTGCAAGGGAGAAGGTCATTGGAAGCGCAACTGCCCCAAGTACTTGGGGATAAGAAGGCTGGCAATGTCAAAGGTATATTTGATATACATGTTATTGATGTGTACCTTACTAGTTCTCGTAGTAGTGCCTGGGTATTTGATACTGGTCCGGTTGCTCATATTTGCAATTCGAAACAGGAGCTTCACAATAAACGGAGACTGGCGAGGGATGAGGTGACGATGCGCGTCGGGAATGGATCGAAGGTCGATGTCATCGCCGTCGGGATGTTACCTCTTCATCTACCTTCGGGATTAGTTTTAAACCTTAATAATTGTTATTTGGTGCCTGCGTTAAGCATGAACATTATATCTGGATCTTGTTTATTGCGAGATGGTTACTCGTTTAAATCACAGAATAAAGGTTGTTCTATTTTTATGAGTAATATTTTTTATGGTCATGCACCCGACGTAAATGGTTTATTCTTGTTGGATCTCGATAGTAGTACTTCACACATCCATAACATTGATGCTAAAAGATGCAAAATGAATAATGATAATTCCACATACTTGTGGCACTGCCGTTAAGGTCATATTGGTGTAAAACGCATGAAGAAACTCCATTCTGATGGACTTTTCCAGTCACTTGACTTTGAATCATTTGACACATGTGAACCATGCCTCATGGGTAAGATGACTAAGACCCCGTTTTCTGGTACAATGGAACGGGCGAGTGACTTGTTGGAAATCATACATACTGATGTGTGTGGACCAATGAGCATTTCGACACGTGGTGGATATCGTTACTTCATAACTTTCACTGATGATTTAAGTAGATATGTGTAACACCCTCTGATCTAGTACAGTAATCACTACAGTGATTCCACTGTTAGTGATCATTACTGTGGATGATCAAGCCATGATCACCTTTGATCATCGCTCTGTCAATTTCCAACCCGGATAAAATTTTCAATTGGGTAAATTATAAAACTTTCTCCAAGAATTGTGAATGCCAGTCAATCAACATGATCATGGTTAAACCAAGTCACCCTTAGTCATTTGAATAATCACAAGTCAATAATGGATATGAAACAGTGAGTGTTGAGTTACTAAATTGCCCCTTGAATATTAATATTAAAGCAATGTGGAAGATTGAAGTAAACCCTAGATGTTGCGAGCACTTTCATTATTTAATAGCAAATAATGGTGGGCCATGTTAAAAATAACAATGGATATTCTTTAAACTGATTTATAAGTATTATGAAATAGAATTAGTAACTTTGGGAATTATTAAATTGCCATGGAATGAAATAAACAAGTGCAAATTTTAAATGTATTAAAAATTGGTGAACCAATTTTATAAAATGCCTAAATATCAGTAGGCTTTATTACGATTGGAATGGGATTTTATTACCATGTTTAAAAATGTTAAACAAATAAAAACAGTAGCAAAACAATGCCATTTAATATATTTTTAAATAAAACAAAATGCAAATGAGTTTATAAATGCCCCAAACTTTTTGTAGCACTGATATGGAGCATAACACTAATTATGGAACCTATTACATCTTTTACAAAATTACAAAAGTATTTAGAATAAATTAAAACAGAAAAGAAAGAAAAGCAAATAACAAAAAAATAGAAGAAAAAGAACTAACCTACGCCTGGGGCAAGGCCCACCCGGGCCCAGCCCCCCTTCTCTCTCCCCTCCCCTGTCTCATCCCCACCAACCCCCCTACCCCACCCCGACGCGCCATGGCAGGGGAGCAGGACGCCATGGCCCCCTCACCTGCTCCCTCCCCCTCTCCACCTGCTCCCCCTCTCCTCTCTGTGGATAAGGAGGCCGGCCCCTGGTACCCTAGCCCCCACTACCCCCTGTCCTCTCCCTCTCTCGCTTTCCCCCGCCGCCAGGAGGCCGTCAACGCCGGTCGTGGCCTCGCCCCCCCCCCCCCACCACGCCTCACCATCGGGCTGGTCTGCCCCTCCGCCGACCGCGGCCGCGCCTGCGGGCGCGAGCAAGGAGGACCCCCCCTCGCCGCCCTGCCTCTGCATCCCCCGAACGCCGCCCTGCCTCTGCATCCCCCGAACGCCGCGGCCGCCACCTGCTCCAACGTGCCCCGACCGTCGTGCTACATCACCTCGGACCCCCCTCGCTGCTCCAAACCGCGACGGCGAGCATCCCTGTGAGCCCCGACATCTCCCCACCCTCTCCTTGCTTTCCATTGCCCCCTGTGGCCACCGCTCTGTGTTCCTTGCTCCCGGCCGCCGCTGATCGCCGTAGGGAGCTGCTACTGCTCACCACAGCGCCCCTGCCCGCGCACGCCCCCCCCCTCCCCCACCGCGCCATGATTCCCCTCCCCTCCCCACTCCACTGCCTGGCGCGGCACTGACCAGCGAGCCTCACCGTGCTGCTGCTCGCCGCCGGCATGCAGTTAGCCACGGGTTAAACCCCCCCCCTGTTAAAAACGGTTTAGGATTAATGCCCCCCTGACACGTGGGTCCCTCCCCTTGAATTAGCCCCTAATTCTATTTAGGAAATAAAACCCCCATGTTAAGTCACTTACATGTGGGCCATGTCCCCTAAATTAATCTGTTGTTTAAATATAATTGGAAAATAACCTTTGAGTCTCTCACTAGTGGGCCCCGGCCTGTGAGAATAATTAAACCTGAAAAATTATCACTAGAGTGTATGACACATGGGCCCCCTGTCAGGTTTTATTTATGAATGAATTAAAATTATTGTTGTGAATGACATGTGGCCCCATCTCCTTAAACATTTGTTTAGAAACAAATAAAAACTGTTAGTGATAACCTGTTACAATGACAGGTGGGCCCAGTAGTTATTTAAATTAATTTAAGTGGTAAATAAATAGTGAGTCAATGACATGTGGGCCCTCTGATATTTTTGATTTAAATAAAATGAGTTAAATGCCTCTGTGTATGACATGTGGGTCCACCCTGTCAGCACTGTTGTGGATAAGGTTCTGGATAAGGTTGGATTTTAATAATAAAAGTAATTCAGAAAATCTTTTAAATGATTTAAAACTTCAGAAATTAATATCTTTTAAACTGTAACTCTGATGGAAAAACTTTATACATCAAAATTGATCAGAAAAATATAACGAATACGGATACGCTATCCGTATGTCTACCATCCCCCTCTAACGTACCGAACATCGACATTCCCGCCTTCGGGCCGTCTGTCGATAATTCCCGGTACCAATATACGTTGCCCGGATGTAAAACTTTTGCATACGAAAGTTGCTCAGAACGGATCACCGAGTTCGGATACGATACCCATACCCCCACCACACCCCTCTAACATGCCGAACATCGAACCGTCCCCCTCCGGTACCGTCAGTCCGATAATTACCCGGTACCGGTAAAACTTTCCGGATGAATTTATTTCGAACACGAAAGTTGTTCGGAATAGATCAGCTAACCCGGATACACCACCCACACATGTGTCGGATGTCCACGACACCTCCGGCATGAATCTTTCCCCCTCCGGACACCCTGTCCGGTGATCACCCGGAGCCGGTAGTTCATCCTCAGATGAATTTCCGTTCCGAGCAACGTGCATTGCACTGCGTTAGAACACCGTTAACTTTTCATCTGTCATGTCATGCATCTGTTTGTATATGCTTGATGTGGATTTACTATTTTTCTTCCCCCCCTTAATCTTCGGTAGACCCCGCTGCTGCCGTCGACTACACCGCTGCTGAGTACGACTACTTCGTCGACGACCCTACTACTACCATCGAGCTTGCAGGCAAGCAGAGCCATTCTCTTCCCCAGATATCGCCTATATTTCCGTACATTTCTTGCACTAGGCATTGTTACTGCTGCTACTACGATTACAATCCTATTCAATTGCATAGCCTGTTTTTGTCGCCCCTTGATGTACCTTCCTTTAATCCTATGCTGCCTATTATTACTTATGCATTATTCAGCAGTAAACCCTGTGCATTGTTAGCTAGGATTAGATAGAGGGCTGTGATCACTCTGGGAGTGATCGCGGAAACGATATATTACAACTGCAACAGGTACGGATCAATGCAGACACCCTAGGGCTCCTACAACGGCGAGACTCTGCCGAGTCGCGTCGAGTTTGGCTTACGAGTGGAATGGACTCGTATTTCACTCTCGTCGGCTCAGTAGCGTAGCATCACCGGGATGATACGAGGTTTACCTCTTTAGTTCATTCCGCTGATGTCTCAGTCGAGCCAGCTCAAGTGTACCATCGAGGGTGATTCCTCCTGGTTTCACTTAATGGTAGGGACTCGAACCAACTGGTGTCCTTAAAGGTAAGAAGTCGGGCGACCCAACGGTGCCCGCGAGAGGTATTGCGACGGGACGACAGGGAGGGTACGACCAGTGTACCGGTGTGCTTGGCCCCTGATCGTTGGCCGCGAGAGTTACCAACCCCCGAAAGTCGAGCTCCTCCAGGAGCACACGCGAGACAAGGTAAGGAGACGGTTCACCTTGTTGGTAACCGCAGTGACTTGGTGGGACGACGGGGCAGGCACCGATGTACTGGTGGTCCTGGCTGCTGTCGTTGTCCGCGGGTCAGTTAAGTCGAGGCAACGATAACGATTGTCACGCAGGTTAATAAAAATGCTAAATGGTTCAATGAATGTCTTGAGTTGGCTATATGCCATGTACGCACTACCTACCCGTGGGAACTACGAGTTATGGGCTCCTCTGCTTCTTAGTGTCGTCCGAGGACTCTTCAGACGTCAGCAGTACTGCGGGCTGATTGCCGGGAAGTGGTGTTGTCTTATTTGCTCGCGCGGTGGTGTCTTATTTGGATTTGCTTCAACTTCACCGGCCAGCCACGCACCGTGCAGGGGTACGTTCGGGTTGCGGTCCAAGGCCCGGCGTACTTAGGATTTAGACCGGCGGATGGCCTCTCTGTTGAGTTTGAAAGATGGGCTATGAAGTGTTGGAGAGCCTCGGTGGAGCGTTCCCTAACAAGGTTCCCGCCACCCTGGAGATCCGTGCGTGTAGCGTAACACAAGTGCACCCCTGCAGGGAAGATTAATCTATTCGAATAGCCGTGTCCACGGTAACAGGACGCTTTATGCTGAAGCTGGATCATACCACTACGAACTATTATTATTAAACTGTATGGTTCCGGGTTTTCTTCCTCGCGGGGATGTCGAGGAGGTGAACTCGGAGGCATTGTTAAGTAGTACAACTTATAATTATACAATGCTGCAGCAACTTCTGCTGCATTGTTACTTTATGCTTTATATAAACTGTTGGCTGATTCTTACCTCATGCTGCAAGATATCGTCGGAAGATGCTAGTCTTCGTTAGGCCTAGCTTCTTATCCTTGCTCTGGATTTCTGTCTTTCAGTCCACTATATACAGCCTCTTCTATCCGTTGATACAATGCATAATGCTTAGTAGCGGGCGTAAGACTCGCGAGTATACTAGATACTCACCTGCTTTATTTCCTTTACTGTTTTGCCTGATCGGCCGCTGCAGTCGACGTTGGAGTCCAGGAGCAGGAGTTCCCGATGTCGACCACCGCAACGTGAAGACCCCCGATGACCAAGACCAGGAGTAGCTTGGAGTTTCCCAGGCAGGAGGCCTCGCCTTTTCGATCTGTTGTTATTTGTGCTAGCCTTCTTAAGGCAACCTTGTATCCTTGTGTCTGTACTCAGATACTATTGCTTCCGCTGACTTTGTGCTCTCGAGCTGTTGTATTCGAGCCCTCGTGGCCCCTGGCTTGTATTAAACAGCTTGTATTATTTTATTTGTAGAGTTGTGTTGTGATATCTCACCGTGAGTCCCTGATCTCGATCGTGTACCTTGCGTGTATGATTACTGTACACGACTTGATTTTGGGGGCGTCACAAGTTGGTATCAGAACTGACTGCCTGTAGGAAGCCCCTAACCACTCCTTGGTCGAAGTCGAGTCTAGTATTTGCAAGACTACTTTACTAACTTAATGTTTGGCTTACGGGCCCACATCGATGTCACTACATATGATATCTATGGTATTAGGATCTTTTTCTCCTTACCTATGCTCTGGGACTCTGCTCTCTTATCCTTGCTGGTAAAGTTTTAATAACTCTGACTTAGGTTCACGTACCTCCTTCCTTCCGGAGAGCACTGCCTTCCCGATGATCGCCGGATTCACCTGAAGATCCCGACGATTACTCTCTGATAAATTCCCGAAACCCTATGTGTTCCCCGCCTTTGCAATCCCATGCAACCGATAAGTCCGTGTGGATAATTGCATCCACCTCCCGATCTGAAAGTCATAATTCCCTTGTACTTAAGCATCAAATTATTTCGATGCTTCTATCACCCGATGCCTTCGCAATCTTTCTCCTTCTGGTTGAGTGCCGGTACTCACATCAGTTTCTTTTCGAACCACCCGACCTTTGGTGGATTATTATCCGAATAATCTTACATGGCTTATTCCATGTGTCAATTGGATTCACCGTGTGAAATACCACCCCTGACCCTCGATGATTTTTGTTATCGTCGACAACCTCCCTCGACTCCGTGCCAATACAACTTGGTCGTGTACACCGTGCTCTGCTTTCACTTGGGAAAGATATACACCTCATACTTGTGTATCATCACCTTTTCCTTTCCATTGGTCTGTTTAATCTTTCTTGTAATGTATCTTATCTAAACAGTGAAATTCCCTGCTTATGTAAACACTTTGGTGTGCTACCTTGTCCGTACTACCAGTTACAATTGTTGATGACTTTTCGGTGACCACCGATGGACGAGAACTTTGCCAATTGGTCCGCCTCGTCTTAACGAGCAGGAAAATGGTTCTCTTCGTCCCTCGCCCTTGGCACTGATGTTGTTGCCGACATAGTTAACAAGTTGTTCTCCGTCATACCTTCCAACTTGATCGCATTGAATTTCACCACCCTGGTTCTATGTGGGCCCATACCCACAGTTCCATAGGACCGAAACCTGACTCTTGTCATCGACCTTGTGATATTCCGTCCAATATTAGACTCAGTGATTGTGTCTGATGATCGGGGCCCCTTTCCTATCTTCCGTCATCGGCATCGAATACGTGTCCAACCGCTTGAAACTTCTCACGATGTACTTCCCTGATGTTAAAATCGGAAGGACTTTGTACCCCCTACCCTTGAGCAACCCCATTTGATTGATCTTGTATCGATCCGAACCCCTTAAGCTTTACCTCTTAACCTGTTCGTGAGTGCGATGAAGCCCCGAAGAAAGGATGAAAAACCATCGAGATACACCGATGCAAAGAGATGAAGACATCAACATGTAGGATTAAATTCTTCGAGTAGGACAACAAGAACCAGGAGATTTGTTAGAAGGCGAAACCGAAACTCTACCCCTTACATTACTTTTAATTCTCGGGACGAGAATTCTTTGTAGTGGTGAAGATTTGTAACACCCTCTCATCCAGTACAGTAATCACTACAGTGATTCCACTGTTAGTGATCATTACTGTGGATGATCAAGCCATGATCACCTTTGATCATCGCTCTGTCAATTTCCAACCCGGATAAAATTTTCAATTGGGTAAATTATAAAACTTTCTCCAAGAATTGTGAATGCCAGTAAATCAACATGATCATGGTTAAACCAAGTCACCCTTAGTCATTTGAATAATCACAAGTCAATAATGGATATGAAACAGTGAGTGTTGAGTTACTAAATTGCCCCTTGAATATTAATATTAAAGCAATGTGGAAGATTGAAGTAAACCCTAGATGTTGCGAGCACTTTCATTATTTAATAGAAAATAATGGTGGGCCATGTTAAAAATAACAATGGATATTCTTTAAAGTGATTTATAAGTATTATGAAATAGAATTAGTAACTTTGGGAATTCTTAAATTGCCATGGAATGAAATAAACAAGTGCAAATTTTAAATGTATTAAAAATTGGTGAACCAATTTTATAAAATGCCTAAATATCAGTAGGCTTTATTACGAGTGGAATGGGATTTTATTACCATGTTTAAAAATGTTAAACAAATAAAAACAGTAGCAAAACAATGCTATTTAATATATTTTTAAATAAAACAAAATGCAAATGAGTTTATAAATGCCCCAAACATTTTGTAGCACTGATATGGAGCATAACATTAATTATGGAACCTATTACATCTTTTACAAAATTACAAAAGTATTTAGAATAAATTAAAACAGAAAAGAAAGAAAAGCAAATAACAAAAAATAGAAAAAAAACCTAACCTACGCCTGGGGCAAGGCCTACCCGGGCCCAGCCCCCCTTCTCTCTCCCCTCCCCTGTCTCATCCCCACCAACCCCCCTCCCCCACCCCGATGCGCCATGGCAGGGGAGCAGGACGCCATGGCCCCCTCACCTGCTCCCTCCCCCTCTCCACCTGCTCCCCCTCTCCTCTCTGTGGATAAGGAGGCCGACCCCTGCGCCCCCCCTGGTACCCTAGCCCCCACTACCCCCTGTCCTCTCCCTCTCTCGCTTTCCCCCTCCGCCAGGAGGCCGTCAACGCCGGCCGTGGCCTCGGCACCCCCCCCACGCGTCACCATCGGGCCGGTCTGCCCCTCCGCCGACCGCGGCCGCGCCTGCGGGCGCGAGCAGGGAGGACCCCCCCCTCGCCGCCCTGCCTCTGCATCCCCCGAACACCGCGGCCGCCACCTGCTCCAACGTGCCCCGACCGCCGTGCTACATCACCTCGGACCCCCCTCGCTGCTCCAAACCGCGACGGCGAGCATCCCTGTGAGCCCCGACATCTCCCCACCCTCTCCTTGCTTTCCATTGCCCCCTGTGGCCACCGCTCTGTGTTCCTTGCTCCCGGCCGCCGCTGCTCGCCGTAGGGAGCTGCTACTGCTCACCACAGCGCCCCTGCCCGCGCACGCCCCCCCCCCCCTGCCCCACCGCGCCATGATTCCCCTCCTGTAACGCCCCGGCCACACCCACCGGTTCCCGGCGTACGCCTGGCGGGATCTAGACTGTCCCCACAGACCAACACTAGTCTTTCCTACGCACTTTGTCCTCACTCATGCGCACCCGGGAACAACTTCCCGGTCGGTCACCCATCCTCAAATTTCTCCAAGCCAAGCACGCTTAACTTTGGAGTTCTTTGGATCTGGGCTCCCGGAAAAGAAGGTGCACCTTGTTGATATGAGTAGTCTATCATTCCTATTAAGCCAGGATGTCACATACACCCCCACTCAAAGGAACCGATGTCCTCATCGGCCCACAGGAACGTTCCCTCTTGGCACACGTCTGTGTGTCCAGTGCCGACACATGTCCCACATGTTCGCGCACTGACCCACACACGCCCGTATAACCGCAAGGGTCGGCTCTGATACCATTTGTAACGCCCCGGCCACACCCACCGGTTCCCGGCGTACGCCTGGCGGGATCTAGACTGTCCCCACAGACCAACACTAGTCTTTCCTACGCACTTTGTCCTCACTCATGCGCACCCGGGAACAACTTCCCGATCGGTCACCCATCCTCAAATTTCTCCAAGCCAAGCACGCTTAACTTTGGAGTTCTTTGGATCTGGGCTCCCGGAAAAGAAGGTGCACCTTGTTGATATGAGTAGTCTATCATTCCTATTAAGCCAGGATGTCACACCTCCCCTCCCCACTCCACTGCCTGGCGCGGCACTGACCGGCGAGCCTCACCGTGCTGCTGCTCGCCGCCGACGTGCAGTTAGCCACGGGTTAAACCCCCCTGTTAAAAACGGTTTAGGATTAATGCCCCCCTGACACGTGGGTCCCTCCCCTTGAATTAGCCCCTAATTCTGTTTAGGAAATAAAACCCCCATGTTAAGTCACTTACATGTGGGCCATGTCCCCTAAATTAATCTGTTGTTTAAATATAATTGGAAAATAACCTTTGAGTCTCTGACTAGTGGGCCCCGGCCTGTGAGAATAATTAAACCTGAAAAATTATCACTAGAGTGTATGACACATGGGCCCCCCTGTCAGGTTTTATTTATGAATGAATTAAAATTATTGCTGTGAATGACATGTGGCCCCATCTCCTTAAACATTTGTTTAGAAACAAATAAAAACTGTTAGTGATAACCTGTTACAATGACAGGTGGGCCCAGTAGTTATTTAAATTAATTTAAGTGGTAAATAAATAGTGAGTCAATGACATGTGGGCCCTCTGATATTTTTGATTTAAATAAAATGAGTTAAATGCCTCTGTGTATGACATGTGGGTCCACCCTGTCAGCACTGTTGTGGATAAGGTTCTGGATAAGGTTGGATTTTAATAATAAAAGTAATTCAGAAAATCTTTTAAATGATTTAAAACTTCAGAAATTAATATCTTTTAAACCGTAACTCTAATGGAAAAACTTTATACATCAAAATTGATCAAAAAAATATAACGAATACGGATACGCTATCCGTATGTATACCATCCCCCTCTAACGTACCGAACATCGACATTCCCCCCCTTCGGGCCGTCTGTCGATAATTCCCGGTACCGATATACGTTGCCCGGATGTAAAACTTTTGCATACGAAAGTTGCTCAGAACGGATCACCGAGTTCGGATACGATACCCATACCCCCACCACACCCCTCTAACATGCCGAACATCGAACCGTCCCCCGCCGGTACCGTCAGTCCGATAATTACCCGGTACCGGTAAAACTTTCCGGATGAATTTATTTCGAACACGAAAGTTGTTCGGAATAGATCAGCTAACCCGGATACACCACCCACACATGTGTCGGATGTCCACGACACCTCCGGCATGAATCTTTCCCCCTCCGGACACCCTGTTCGATAATCACCCAGAGCCGGTAGTTCATCCTCAGATGAATTTCCGTTCCGAGCAACATGCATTGCACTGCGTTAGAACACCGTTAACTTTTCATCTGTCATGTCATGCATCTGTTTGTATATGCTTGCTGTGGATTTACTGTTTTTCTTCCCCCCCCCCCCCTTAATCTTCGGTAGACTCCGCTGCTGCCGTCGACTACACCGCTGCTGAGTACGACTACTTC
The DNA here is from genome assembly GCA_950022295.1 of Bromus sterilis. Lineage (NCBI taxonomy): Eukaryota > Viridiplantae > Streptophyta > Magnoliopsida > Poales > Poaceae > Bromus > Bromus sterilis. The sequence continues at coordinate 28,193,966 of OX465597.1, read as the reverse complement.
GTCGACGACCCTACTACTACCGTCGAGCTTGCAGGCAAGCAGAGCCATTCTCTTCCCCAGATATCGCCTATCTTTCCGTACATTTCTTGCACTAGGCATTGTTACTGCTGCTACTACGATTACAATCCTATTCAATTGCATAGCCTGTTTTTGTCGCCCCTTGATGTACCTTCCTTTAATCCTATGCTGCCTATTATTACTTATGCATTATTCAGCAGTAAAACCTGCGCATTATTAGCTAGGATTAGATAGCGGGCTGTGATCACTCTGGGAGTGATCGCGGAAACGATATATTACAACTGCAACAGGTACGGATCAATGCATACACCCTAGGGATCCTACAACGGCGAGACTCTGCCGAGTCGTGTCGAGTTTGGCTTACGAGTGGAATGGACTCGTATTTCACTCTCGTCGGCTCAGTAGCGTAGCATCACCGGGATGATACGAGGTTTACCTCTTTAGTTCATTCCGCTGATGTCTCAGTCGAGCCAGCTCAAGTGTACCATCGAGGGTGATTCCTCCTGGTTTCACTTAATGGTAGGGACTCGAACCAACTGGTGTCCTTAAAGGTAAGAAGTCGGGTGACCCAACGGTGCCCGCGAGAGGTATTGCGACGGGACGACATGGAGGGTATGACCAGTGTACCGGTGTGCTTGGCCCCTGATCGTTGGCCGCGAGAGTTACCAACCCCCGAAAGTCGAGCTCCTCCAGGAGCAGACGCGAGACAAGGTAAGGAGACGGTTCACCTTGTTGGTAACCGCAGTGACTTGGTGGGACGACGGGGCAGGCACCGATGTACTGGTGGTCCTGGCTGCTGTCGTTGTCCGCGGGTCAGTTAAGTCGAGGCAACGATAACGGTTGTCACGCAGGTTAATAAAAATGCTAAATGGTTCAGTGAATGTCTTGAGTTGGCTATATGCCATGTACGCACTACCTACCCGTGGGAACTACGAGTTATGGGCTCCTCTGCTTCTTAGTGTCGTCCGAGGACTCTTCAGACGTCAGCAGTACTGCGTGCTGATTGCCGGGAAGTGGTGTTGTCTTATTTTCTCGCGCGGTGGTGTCTTATTTGGATTTTCTTCAACTTCACCGGCCAGCCACGCACCGTGCAGGAGTACGTTCGGGTTGGGGTCCAAGGCCCGGCGTACTTAGGATTTAGACCGGCGGATGGCCTCTCTGTTGAGTTTGAAAGATGGGCTATGAAGTGTCGGATAGCCTCGGTGGAGCGTTCCCTAACAAGGTTCCCGCCACCCTGGAGATCCGTGCGTGTAGCGTAACACAAGTGCACCCCTGCAGGGAAGATTAATCTATTCGAATAGTCGTGTCCACGGTAACAGGACGCTTTATGCTGAAGCTGGATCATACCACTACAAACTATTATTATTAAACTGTATGGTTCCGGGTTTTCTTCCTCGCGGGGATGTCGAGGAGGTGAACTCGGAGGCATTGTTAAGTAGTACAACTTATAATTATACAATGCTGCAGCAACTTCTGCTGCATTGTTACTTTATGCTTTATATAAACTGTTGGCTGATTCTTACCTCATGCTGCAAGACATCGTCGGAAGATGCTAGTCTTCGTTAGGCCTAGCTTCTTATCCTTGCTCTGGATTTCTGTCTTTCAGTCCACTATATACAGCCTCTTCTATCCGTTGATACAATGCATAATGCTTAGTAGCGGACGTAAGACTCGCGGGTATACTAGATACTCACCTGCTTTATTTCCTTTACTGTTTTGCCTGATCGGCCGCTGCAGTCGACGTTGGAGTCCAGGAGCAGGAGTTCCCGATGTCGACCACCGCAACGTGAAGAGCCCCGATGACCAAGACCAGGAGTAGCTTGGAGTTTCCCAGGCAGGAGGCCTCGCCTTTTCGATCTGTTGTTATTTGTGCTAGCCTTCTTAAGGCAAACTTGTATCCTTGTGTCTGTACTCAGATACTATTGCTTCCGCTGACTTTGTGCTCTCGAGCTGTTGTATTCGAGCCCTCGTGGCCCCTGGCTTGTATTAAACAGCTTGTATTGTTTTATTTGTAGAGTTGTGTTGTGATATCTCACCGTGAGTCCCTGATCTCGATCGTGTACCTTGCGTGTATGATTACTGTACACGACTTGATTTTGGGGGCGTCACAATATGGGTATATTTACTTGATGAAACACAAGTCTGGAACATTTGAAAAGTTCAAAGAATTTCAGAGTGAAGTAGAAAATCATCGTAACAAGAAGATCAAATTTCTACGATCTGATCGCGGAGGGGAATATCTGAGTTACGAGTTTGGCATTCACTTGAAAAAGTGTGGAATTGTTTCCCAACTCACGCCACCTGGAACACCACAACGTAATGGTGTGTCTGAGCGTCGTAATCATACTTTATTAGATATGGTGCGCTCTATGATGTCTCTATCCGATCTACCAATGTCATTTTGGGGCTATGCATTAGAGACAGCTGCATTCACTTTAAATAGGGCATCATCTAAATCCGTTGAGACGACACCATATGAGTTGTGGTTTGGCAAGAAGCCTAAATTATCGTTTCTTAAAATTTGGGGGTGTGAGGCTTATGTCAAACGGTTACAACCTGATAAGCTCGAACCCAAAGCGGAAAATGTGTCTTCATAGGATACCCTAAGGAAACTATAGGGTATACCTTCTATAACAGATCCGAAGGAAAAGTCTTTGTTGCTAAGAACGGATCCTTTCTTGAGAAGGAGTTTCTTTCGAAACGAGTGAGTGGGAGGAAAATAGAACTAGACGAGGTTATTGAACCTTCTCCCGAATTGGAGAGTAGCGCAGCGCAAGAAGATTTGGATCTTTTTGTGCCGCCTTCACCAACTAGAGAGGAAGAAGCTGATGATAATGATCATGAAGCTTCAGTTGAAGTTCCCGTTCGTAGGTCGACTAGGTTACGTACTACTCCTGAGTGGTACGGTAATCCTGTCATGAATGTTTTATTGTTAGACAATGATGAACCTACGAACTATGAGGAAGCGATGATGAGCCCAGACTTTGGAAAATGGCAAGACGCCATGAACTCTGAAATGGAATCCATGAAAGAAAACCAAGTGTGGACTTTTGTTGACCTTCCTGATAGCCGCAAGGCTGTTGAATGTAAATGGATTTTCAAGAAGAAAACAGACGCTGACGGTAATGTTACTGTACATAAAGCTCGACTTGTCGCAAAAGGTTTTCGACAAATTCAAGGAGTTGACTACGATGAGACCTTCTCACCCGTAGCGATGCTTAAGTCTGTTAGGGTTCTGCTAGCAATTGCTGCTTATTTCGATTATGAAATTTGGCATATGGATGTCAAAACTGCATTCCTCAATGGAAACATTGAAGAAGAGTTGTACATGGTACAACCCCAAGGTTTTGTCAATCCTAAGGATGCTCGTAAAGTGTGCAAGCTTCAGCATTCCATCTATGGACTAAAGCAAGCATCCCGGAGTTGGAATCTTCGATTTGATGAGGTTATCAAAGGTTTTGGATTTGTCCAAAATTATAAAGAAGCTTGTGTTTACAAGAAACTGAGTGGGAGATCGGTTGCATTTCTGATTTTATATGTAGATGACATCTTACTAATTGAGAATGACGTGGAGCTGCTTAACAGTGTGAAAGATTATTTGAATAATAGTTTTTCAATGAAAGATCTTGGTGAAGCTGCATACATATTAGGCATTAAGATCTATAGAGATAGATTGAGATGCTTAATAGCACTTAGTCAAAGTACATACCTTGAGAAGATAGTGAAGAAATTCAATATGCAGGATGCAAAGAAAGGTTCTTTGCCCATGTTACATGGTAACCAGTTGAGTAAGACTCAGTGTCCAACTACGGCAACAGAAAGGGAAAGGATGAATAAAATCCCCTATGCCTCGGCCATAGGTTCTGTTATGTATGCCATGTTGTGTACTAGACCAGATGTGTCCCATGCTCTTAGTTTGACGAGCAGGTAACAGAGTGATCCTGGAGAGGCTCACTGGACAGCAGTTAAAAATATCTTTAAGTACCTAAAGAGGACTAAGGACATGTTTCTTGTCTATGGTGGTGATGAAGAGCTCTTCGTAAAAGGTTACGTCGATGCTAGCTTCAATACTGATCCAGATGACTCAAAATCTCAAACAGGGTATGTCTTTATTTTGAACGGAGCTGCGGTTAGCTGGAGGAGTTGCTAGCAGAGCGTCATTGCAAGATCTACATTAGAGGCGGAGTATATGGCCGCTTCTGAAGCAGCGACAGAAGAGATATGGCTGAAGGAATTTGTCACTGAACTCGGCGTTGTTCCGAGTGCACTCGATCCCATGGAGATCTTTTGTGACAACACTGGTGCCATTGCTCTAGCCAAGGAACCAAGATGTCACAAGAGCTCCAAGCATATCAAACGCGGGTTTCATCAAATTCGTGAGCATGTCATTGAAGGAGATATTACCATTAGCAAAGTACATACGGATCAGAATATCGCGGATCCATTGACTAAAGTTCTTCCACAAACAAAACATGATCAACACCAGAATGCCATGGGTGTTAGATTTCTGCCAATGTAAACTAGATTATTGACTCTAGTGCAAGTGGGAGACTATTGGAAATATGCCCTAGAGGCAATAATAAAATTGTTATTATCATATTTCCGTGTTCATGATATATGTTTATTTTCCATGCTATAATTGTATTAACCGGAAACATAATGCATGTGTGGTTGCATAAACAACACCGCGTCCCTAGTAAGCCTCTACTATACTATCTCGTTAATTAATGATGGTTATGGTTTCCTAACCATGAAACTGAGTTGTTTATTAATTAATGGGATCATGTCATTAGAAGAATGACGTGATGGACAGACCCAACTAAGCATAACAATATTGATCGTTTCATTAAGTTTATACTGTCATGCCTTTTATTGTCAAGTATCATGTTTCTTAGACCATGAGTTTATGTTATTCCCGGGTACCGAAAGAATACTTTGGGGACATCAACCATCACATCATGACAGGGTGATCATAAAGATGTCTTACGGGTATCTCTGAAAGCACTTGTTGAATTACATGAATCAACACTGGGATTTGTCCCTCCGTGTGACGGTGAGATATACTCTGGGCCCACTCGGTAATGGACATTCGGTAACGCTTGCAAGCACGTGACTAATGAGTTAGTCACAGAGAATGTTGTATTACAGAACGAGTAAAGAGTACTTACCGGTAACGAGATTGAACTAGGTATAGCGATACCGACGATCGAATCACGGGTAAGTAAAATATCGTGTGACAAAGGAAATTGTGTATGGATTATAGTAGTCCACGACATAGTGGTTCAATCGATAAAGATCTTCGTTGAATGTGTGGGAGTCATTACGGATATCCTGGTCCCTCTAATGGTTATTGATCAGAGAGATGTCTCGATCATGTCTGCACGTTCTCGAACCCGTAGGGTCACACACTTAACGCTCGGTAACGCTAGAATAGCTCTGGGATAATTTTATTAATGGTGTTCGAATATTGTTCGGAGTCTCGGATGAGATCCTAGACATCACGAGGAGCTCCGGAAGAGTCCAGAGGTAAAGATTTATATAAGGCAAGTTGATTTCAGGGTTCCGGAAAAGTTCAGGATTTTCTCGGTTGTGTCGGAATGTTCTAGAAGGTTCCGGAGGGTCCCACTATGGGACCCACCTGTTTTGTACGACCAAGGGTGGTCCAATAGTCCATGTGACCAGCCCTCCTTGGTTTATTATGCCAATAAATGGGAAGCCCTTCAATGGGAGGGTTACCACTCTTAAAAGAAAGGTATTACCATCTTTTTAATGAGAGAAGGGGTTTCATCACTTGGGAATTGAAGTGGCTACAACCTCCTTGCCTATATAAGAGAGGGGTGAGGCTCACCAAGAACACCCCAAGTCCTTCCACACCTCCTCCTCCCTCACGTGCATCGCTTGGCGAAGCCCTGCCCGCGGGAAATTCTTCACCATATCCACCACCACGCCGTTGTGCTGCTGGAATTGATCCCATCTATTTCTCCCTCTTGCTTGCTGGATCAAGAAGAAGGAGACGTCATCGAGCTGTACGTGTGCAAGCCTCCGGAGGTACTGCTCGTTTGCAGTGCTGATCGGATCGAACTTCACCAACAACTTCACCAAGCTGCGTTGAAATAAACGTTCAACGCGCGTGTTCTTCGAGGGTATTATGACCTACTCTCCCCGTTACTAACATCTTCTAGATTGGATCTTGGATGTTGCTTCCGCATGTGAGAGAAAAAATTTGTTTTCTATCGCGCAATCTCCTACATGGCCGTGGTGCCAACGACCCACCTCCGCCGCCGGATTACATGGCCGCGATGATGCAGCAGTTCGAGCTGAACCGTCAGTTCATGCAGAATGTCATGGCTCAGTTCCCCCAGCCGAATCAGAATGGGCACCACCATCAGCATGCCACCGTGACTCTGCACGACTTCACCCGCCTCAACCCCACTATGTTCCGCGTTGGATTCTGATGACTGGCTTAGCAACATCACTCACGAGCTGGAGTCTGCTAATGTCGATCCAGCCGACTATGTGAACTTTGCGTCTTATCATCTGAAAGGCGCCGCTGCCCAGTGGTGGAGCACCCACAAGCATTCACTGCCAGTCGGAGATATCATCACATGGGATGAATTTCAGTCTGCCTTCTGCGCTCGCTACATTCCTCAGGGGATCATGGACCGTAAGCAGGAAGAATTCCGCAACCTCACTCAGGGCAACATGACTGTTGAAGCCTATCAGCGCGAGTTACTCAACCTCTCTCGCTATGCGGAAGAAGAGATCACCACTGATGCTCACAGACAGCAAAAGTTCCGTCGTGGACTCAACGCAGACCTCAGGCTCGCTCTTGCCGTTCATGATTTTGCCAATTTCTCCACCATGGTGAACAAGGCTATCACCGTCGAGACTGCCCAGATGGAGTTCAAGGACACGCAGAAACGCTATCGTGACGTTGGCTCGTCTTCGGGCGCAACACAGAAGCGTCGCATCTGGCTCTCTCACAGTGTGACCCATTCACCTGCCCCTACTCCGAGGCCGTCTTATGCTGCACCCATCTGCCTCCGCCACCGCAGATGCCAAGAGCTCTGCCTCCACCACCCAATGTTGCACCCCTTCGTCCTCAGGATGGATTATGCTTCACGTGCCGCCAGCCTGGTCATTTTTCTAGAGAGTGCCCCCAGAAACAGAAGCAACTCGTAGTTCACCCTGCTGGTCGCGGAAATGGTCGTGGCAACAACAGGACCCGCAACTATAATACTGGGTCTGCTGCTCATGCTCGTGGGCATGCCTACAACATTGATCTTGAAGAAGCTCAGGCACAACCCGCTACAGTGATGGGTACTCTCCTCGTTAACTCAATACCTGCTACTATTTTATTTGATATAGGAGCATCGCATTCATTTATGTTCGGGGCATTTTCATTTAAGCATGGCATACACCACGAAAAGATGCACACTCCCTTAGCCGTTAGTACTCTCGATGGCAAGTGTCACGTTGACATGATGGCTCCCAACATCACCGTCGAGATTGAAAGGATTGAGTTCCTTGTCTCCCCCCATATTCTGAAGACCTCCACTATAGACCTTATCTTGGGAATGGATTGGCTGAAAGCTCATGATGCTGCACTTTATTGTGGCAACAAAGTCGTCCGAATCTTTCACCCCTCCAGCAAGGTTGTGAATCATATTGCCATAGTGTCGCTGAATGCCGAAGCTCGTATATATGCTCTGAATGAATTGAACGCTTCGCCACTTGAAGGAATTGAGAACGTTCCAATCATTCACGAATTTCCCGACGTCTTCCCAGAAGAACTGTCGGGAATACCCCCGGCTAGGGAGGTCGAATTCGTCATCGACTTGAAGCCAGGCACTGTTCCTATAGCCAAGCGTCCTTACAAGATGCCGCCACATGAACTCCTTGAGCTTAAGGAGGAAATTGACAAGGCACTTCAGAAAGGATTCATTCGCCCCAGTTCCTCTGCTTGGGGAGCACCTTCGCTCTTTGTCAAAAAGAGTGATGGCACAAACCGTTTAGTCCAAGATTACCGACCTATCAACCAGGCAACAATACAGAACAAGTACCCACTTCCTCGGATCAACGATCTGTATGATCAACTTGCTGGATCTACGGTGTTCTCGAAACTCGACTTGAGGTTGGGTTACCATCAGATCCGGGTCCGTGAAGAGGATGTTCCGAAGACCACCTTCATTACTCGTTATGGTTCATACGAGTACACCGTCATGTCTTTTGGCTTGACGAATGCCCCAGCCACCTTTTCCCGATTGATGAACTATATATTCATGGAATACCTCGACAAGTTCGTCGTGGTTTATCTGGATGATATCTTAATATACTCCAAGAATGTAGAAGAGCATGCTGAACATCTTCGTCTTATACTGGAAAAGCTTCGAGAACACAAACTCTATGCTAAGTATTCTAAGTGTGAGTTCTGGCTTCCCGAAGTGACCTACCTTGGTCATGTGATTTCCAAGGATGGCATTGCCGTCAACCCCGAACATATTCAGGCTATCCTGGATTGGACTCCCCCCAAGATTGTCAAGCAAGTCAGAAGTTTCCTCGGACTCGCGAGCTATTGCCGCCGTTTTGTCGAGAACTTCTCCAAGATTGCCAAGCCTCTGACCAATCTGCTTCACAAAGGTGTCAAGTTTGAGTGGACAGACAAATGTCAGGAAAGTTTCCAAGCTCTCAAGGACAAGCTCACTTCTCCTCTGGTGCTTGCTCCCCCGGATACCCGGAAGGAATTCGTGATATATTGTGACGCGTCTCGTCAAGGATTAGGCTGTTTCCTAATGCAAGAGCGCAAAGTGATTGCTTATGGTTCTCGTCAGTTGCGTTCTCATGAAGAAAACTATCCAACACATGATATCGAGTTGGCAGCGGTAATTTATGCATTGAAGCTGTGGCGACATTACCTCGTTGGTAATCGTTGCGAGATCTACACCGACCACCAAAGCCTGAAGTACCTGTTCACTCAGCCAGATCTGAATCTCCGCCAACAAAGATGGCTCGAGACAATAGCCGATTTCAACATGGATATTCATTACACCCCTGGCAAAGCTAATGTGATGGCCGATGCCTTGAGTCGCAAAGCCTACTGTAGCGAAATTGAAGTTGAAGTACATCAACCACTTCTGTATGAAGAGCTACGCAAGCTGAATCTTGAGATTGTTCCGCAGGGATATGTGAATAACCTTGTTGTTGAGCCGGACCTCGACAGCACCATCAAGTGGATACAAACATGTGACTCTGATGTCGAGAAGATCAAGAAGTATATCTCTAGAGGAAAGCCATCATGCTTCACTGTTGCTGGTGATGGAACGTTGTATTTCAAGAATCGTTTAGTGGTCCCTAGGAGTAAGCCCAATCTAAACTTGACCCCGCGCGTCATGAAAGAAGCTCATGATACTCCTTTGTCGATTCACCCTGGTAGTACCAAGATGTACCAAGACCTTCGTCAGCGGTACTGGTGGTCTAACATGAAGCAAGACATCGCTCGATATGTTGACGAGTGTGACGTTTGCCGTCGCGTGAAAGCAGAACATCAAAGACCTGCTAGAACTCTGCAACCACTCTCTATTCCTGAATGAAAGTGGGACAAGATCGAGATGGACTTCATCACTGGTTTTCCCAGGTCGTAGAAAGGCCCCGATGCTATCTTTGTCGTCATCGACCGCTTCTCCAAGGTTGCCCACTTTCTGCCAGTCAAGGAGACGATCTCTGCTAGTCAGTTAGCAGACTTGTATGTTTCTAGAATCGTGTCGCTCCATGGTATTCCGTTGGAGATCAGTTCCGACCGAGGCAACATTTTCACCTCAAGATTTTGGGATAGTTTCCAAGAAGCTATGGGAACTCACCTGAATTTCAGCACCGCTTATCACCCCCAGTCGCAAGGACAAGTTGAACGAGTCAACCAAGTGCTCGAAGATATGCTTCGAGCTTGTGTCATTTCATTCGGTAAGAAATGGGAGGAATCTCTTCCATTTGCTGAATTCTCGTACAACAACATCTACCAAGCTAGTCTGAAGATGGCAGCCTTTGAAGTTCTCTATGGACGTAAGTGTCGAACCCCTATAAATTGGTCAGAAACTGGGGAACGAACTCTCGTTGGTCCGGACATTATACAACATGATGAAGATCAGGTTCGCGTTATCCGTGAACATCTGAAAGCCGTTCAGTCCCGCCAGAAAACCAACTATGACCGCAAGCACAAGGAAATGGTCTATCAACTTGGTGAATATGCGTACCTCCGTGTCACTCCCATGAGAGGCACTCACCGCTTCGGGATCAAAGGCAAGTTAGCTCCTCGCTACATCGGCCCGTTCCGTATCCTTTCCAAGAGTGGACCCGTGGCATACCAATTGGAAATGCCGCCGAACCTCTCTCAAGTCCACGATGTTTTTCACGTGTCGCAACTCCGTCGCTGCTTCAAGGACCCTATTCGAGAAGTGGAACATGATATGATCGAGCTGCAACAGGACTTGACTTATCAAGAACATCCGAGCCGCAATCTCGATCAGTCTGAACGCAAAACCCGCAACAAGACAACCAAGTTCCTCAAAGTTCAGTGGTCAAATCATTCTGAAGATGAAGCCACTTGGGAATGCGAAGATCGTCTTCGTGAGGAATACCCCGGTATTTTCCCCTCTACCGCTTAGATTCTCGGGACGAGAATTCTTGTAGTGGGGGAGATTTGTAACACCCTCAGTGTCAGCATCAATAAAACTTTTGTTAATATAATTATCTGTGATTATCAATGTCTCTAATCACCCTTGATCATGCCTTGTTCATCTTTGAATTCAAACAAACCCAAAATACCTTTTGGTTGCTATTAAAAATAAGTGGAAATAAAACATTGTCCAATAATTGTGGAACCACTTTTGTAAAATCACTAATAATCAATGGACCATGCCAATATGGTTTTGGGTATTTATCATGCCACTGAAAAATTCAAACAATTCAAACAGTAGCCAAACCAGTGGCATTTAATACCTTTTAAATAAAACAAAAATACTATTGATTTTATTTTGACACAAAACTTTTTGTGGCACTGTTCTATAGTGCTACACTAATTATGGGCTAGGTTACACATTTTACAAAATTGCCTAGGTGAATAAAATAAATGCAAGCAAAAATAACAGAAAAGAAAAACAAGAGAAAAACAAATAAAAGGGGCAAAGCCCAAAACCCCTCTCCCACTGGGCCAACCGGCCCAGCTAACCCCCCCCCCCAACTCCCCCGAATCCAACCCAAGCCCACCGCCCCCCCCCCCCTTCTTCTTCCTGCCGTACGAGAGGATGCCGTGACGGGCATCGGCCGGGGACACAGTGACCTGGCCGTGCCGTGGCACGAATCCGGCGGCCGCCGGCGCCCATATGGAGTCCAAGCCCCGGGAACCCTAACCCTATCCGCTTCCCTCCATTTCCCTCCCGCTACCCCTCCCCTAGTTGTCTTCAACCTCCCGCCCGAGCCTGCCCCGGACGCGCCTCAGTGAACCCTCGTGGCCACCGGCGGAGATAGCCCCCGCCGTGGTGTCCTGGAGGTTGCTCGCCTTCGTCTACTTCCCCCTGCGAGAGGAATTGGGAGGAGAAGCACCACAGACGCCACCCCCTTCCTCCTCCTCGCCCGCGGACATTTTCGCCATCTCCGTCGATTCACTGCACCCTGACCACCCCAGCCCCGTGCGAGCTCGCCACCGACCTTCCCTCGGTGAGCCGCGCCCATTCCCCTCTACCCCGTCCCGATTTGTCGCCGGTAGTTGTAGAGATTCATCGCCGTCGTGCGCGTACTGTCGGGACCCGGGGTTAGCGTATGCAGGCCTCGCTACAACACAATCATATGGAGAGCCGAGAACCGTACCCACTTGTCTAAGAAGACAAGGCCAAGCACAGAACGTTCTCGGAAAGCATCGAACGTGAGGGGCATCCCATTCAGGCCGGATGATCCATTGAGATGGGTCCTCATCGTCCGCACACAAGTCTAAATGATATGGGTGGTGAACTCCCATACTCATAGACAAGTCGCCTCAACCATACTATCGATTGTATTATAACCCTTACATAGACTTACTCCAGCCTGATCACTTAGTCGGGGTCTAGGGCGGGCTCGATCATACATCAAAGTGTGCACGAGACGGAGTCTCGAGCAATCGCATCGCGATGCCCCAAGCTGCGCACATCTAAGGGCCACTTGGTGTATAAAAGACCGCCAGCCAGATCACAACTAAGGTCTCGAAAACCCATACAAAGACATGCATGTTATAAACATACACGCAGCACACATGCCTTGTATGAACAGCAGGTATCATTACAATTCTCTACAAAGTATACATCTTTATTAATAACTCTTACAGAGTGCACACAGAGATCACAAGCATGTGATCCAACATTACAACAGACAAGCGGAAGCAAAGTAGGTCTGAGTACAGACAAGTTTAACAAATGGCTTAGAGAAGCCTTATCTAAAAAAAACCCTCCACGAGGGAACCAGTCGTCTGACTGGGACTACACTAGCTTGGTCTTGGTCTGAGTCTTCATTCTTCGAACTTCAGGTAGAAGTCACCATCGGGGTCGGTGGGTTCATCTAAAACATAGATTAAGCAAACGTGAGTACAAAATCGTACTCAGCAAGACTTACATAGGAGCTATACTACTCATGCACATGTATCAAGGTAAAGGGAGGTGGGGTTTCACTTGCAGAAGTGCCAGCTTTGACTTGGCTAGTCCTGAACTACGAGTACCAGACTTGAGGTAAGAAGCGTACACGAGTCCACTACATCTCTTCAACCAATTACACCACTATGGTTACTTCCTCGACTTCCCTACGAGAAGCACACCATAGCACTCACACTTATCTTGGTGTATTTTAGGAGTATCCGGTTCAAGTTATCTAATAATCGAGCACAGCTCTCCAAGTAGTCCCTTACCGCGGACGCGGCTATTCGAATAGTTTTGTTAACCCTGCAGGGGTGTACCGCTACACACACATGATCATCATTTACCGCCTTTGTACTCGACACCGTTCAAGAAGTGTCGGCGAGGATGCTCACCACAACTGTTACCTCATAGCCTATCTAGTCCGAGAAAGCCGCCTACTTGGGTTGGCTACCACTATCGTGAACCCGGCCGGTTTACCGAAGTGGACCCAAGTGATGTGTGCGTGGTTCATAAGCCGGTCTTGGATGAGCCATTCTCTCACTTAGCATCCAGGCCACAGACCTACCAGAACTCCGAACTATTGCGACATCTGGACATCGAAAGGGATGAGTTAATAAGTTGAGAGGGGTCAGTGAGCCCAATGTGGGGTTGTACTCTTCATCTTGGATCACCACACAAGAACTCAGACTTAGGGCGGTGTTCAACGAGACAACCCACCGTGTACTCCTACACAGCCTCTCATCGTTCACCTTGTATTAGGGTAGATTCACCAACACTTTTCTACCATCATCATCATGATCACTACCATCCCGACTCACATAACAGTATCAACATGGTATCACTCTAAGCATGCAATAAGCAGTAACAATTGCAGGGGCCACATGATATCAATCAACTCCTACATTTGCTAGGATTGTGGTTTGCTTACTACTGTGGCAAAATGATAGGTCATGCAAAGGAATGGGTTCATCTATGCGGTAGAAACGCATCATGCTAATCATCCTAAACAATGCATAAGCGAGACATGAGAGGGAAGTGGGATTTTATCGACATGATCAATGGGGGTTTGCTTGCCTTGCTGACGAGGTTCGGGTTCGGGGTCTTCAACGAAGGGGGCAGCCTCCTGCTCCGGTTCCACCTCTACTCGACAAATAACAAACAAGGTAGCAAAGTAAATACAATGCACAATCACATGATGGAAGGTTGAAACTTGATGTATATGCTTTGATGTGTGAAGCAATTCCATTTAAATGGAGTATATTGCAAATTGAATTGCAAATTCAAACTCCAATTTGAATTCAAACTTAGCCAAGTTACATGTGACATTGATTGATCAATTTGAATCATTTGTAAATGTGTATGATATGCCTCTGATGTGTAAGTGAAATGTAGCATGTAGTCATGGTTCAAGTTGCAAAAACTTTTGAATTGAATTTGATTTATTTCCATTTAAATCAAATAGCAAATGCTACTGATCACATTTTAAATTCAACTCAAACAAAGTTAAAAGTTGGATATTTGGATAGCTTATTTTCTCCTGATCATTTTTCATATATTGTTTGTCCAATTTGGAGTTGATATGAATTTTCTATGAATTTCCAAAGTTTGAGCTATTTTTTGGATTTTCTGGAATTCCTTTAATTCATTTCAATTTCTGGAAAAGTCTTTAATGCGTCATGCTTGCGCAAGGCTGACGTGGGGGGGGGGGGGGTTCTGACGTGTGGGGTCGGCCTGTCAGTGGCTGGGTTAATTAACCCGGTTAGTTTAAACTAACCGGGGGGATTAAGGCTCTAGGCCCACTCGTCAGTGACACCAGGGGGTTGTTTTAGCGAGGGGTTAAGGGCTAACCCATCGGCGGCTTGACGCCGGTGGCCTGGCCACGGCGGCGCCCTTGCCGGAATCGACTAGGGGCCATGGAAGAGTAAACGGAGGGCATCGGCGTGCTCCTGGAAGTCGTCCGCGTCGAGAGGAAGCATCAGGGGGTCACGGGAAGGTCGGGATGGACGGCGGCGACTACTCCGGCGGAAACAGAGAACCGGCGAGGTCGTAGTCGAGGCTAGGGGGCACGGATTTAGCTGGGACTTGGCGCATTCGAACGCTAGTGCACGCAGGAGCCAAACGCGCGCACTAGGGCATCAACAAAGGCACGAGAGCGAGCTCTAGCTCGACCATGGCGGCGAGCTTGCTCGGCTCCCATGGTGGATCCGGCTACAGCCGCGGGGAAGGTTCGGGTCAAGAGGGGTTTTGCGCGGTAGCTCACCCTGAGTCGAATGGAAGCGACGGCTTGCTCGGGGAGGCTCCAACGGCGGTGAATCAACGACGGCGAGCTCGCGGGTCAGGCGAGAGGTTGAAGACGATGGCGTCGGCTCGGGGAGGAATTAGGGATCCAGCTTCTTCATGAAGACGAAGTCGATGACGAGGAGCACGGTGGACTTGCTGGCTTGAGCTCTAGGGCACGGTGGCCACGTCGTCCACGGCGGTGCGCTCCGGTGAAGCTTCGGGTGACGACGAATTCAAGCGAGGGAGACAGGGAGGGGGTTCGTGGAGAGGGGGAAAAGAACGGGGAAGCTCCTGGGCGTCTCCAGGCGTGAAGATGTGGTGAGGGGGAAGCAGGAGGTGGCCAGGCGTCGCCGGCATGCTCGCCACGGCGGCAGCAGCCTGGCTGGCGCGAGGAAGAAGACGGGCTTGCCCCTGGGCTGGGCTGCCTCGGTAAGTTGGGCCCTTTTGCCTGCGAGCCCTTTTTCCCTTTTTCCTTTTCTGTTTTCTTTTCTGTCTTTTGTTTTGCTGGGCTAATTAAATAGCTAGGCATTTTATTAAATGCTGAAAAATTTTATATGGCCTCATAATAATATAGACTAGCCACTTATAAAGTTTCAACATTTTTAAAATTCAAATAATTTGAATCTTAACTCAAATAGGGGTTTTTAATTAATTCCAAGGCACTGTTTGAATATTTGAAAAATCTATGAGCATGGGGTGGGTCCCACATCACTTGATATGTGATCACACTCATTTATAAGACTTTTCAAAAATCTAACATGAATTTTTGGAGAAGATTTTTATCTGGCCTTTTGAATTAATTCATCTGGGGGGTTCCTTCTCCCATTTTTCTTTTGAATTTGATTTCAATGATTTCTTTTGAAATTTTTGAGATGAACGCAAGTGACTTTGATCCTAGCACATTACCTAACAGAGGGTTCTGACACGTACCGTCTGCGGTCGCCGTTCGCCTTGCCCGCGCTCACCCCCGCACTGGCCACGCTCCCTTTGCCCTGCCCTCGTACCTCTCGGGTTATGCGCGCGCCCGCGGTCGCTGCTGTTGGCCGAGGCCGCGCGCCACCGGTCGCTGTGGCCACGGTCGGGGCTCCTCCCGCCATGGGCTTGGCCGCTTCGCGTACGCCGGCGGCCTCCCTTGCGCGCCCTGGTGCAAGCGCGCGTCGCCGCGTCGCCGCCTCCCTACGCCCCTCTGGTACTCGCTTAACGGCGAGCCCCCCCCCCCCGAGCTAGTCGCCGGCCATGGCCTTCGCCTGGGGATGGTTGGTGGCATGTGTGCCACTGACTGGTGGGCACCCCCTGCAAATAAAAAGGGATTAGAGCTTAAAAAACTGTTAGAATTATGTGTGTATGACCAGTGGGCCCTATGCCCTTTAAATTAATTAAGTGGATTAATTAGCACATGTTAGTATGACAGGTAGGTCCCACTGTTAATTAGGTTTAATAAAATTGGTTTATTAAATTAAGTCACTGACCAGTGGGACCCACTGGTCAGGTTTGACCAGTCAACCCCTCTGTGGATAATGTTAGGTTTTATTAATAAACGAATTTCCAAAATCATATAAATTGATTTAAAACTTTAAAATTCAATATCTTTTAAACCGTAATTCAGATTCAAAAACTTTATACATCAGAATTGATCAGAAAAATATAACGAATATGGATACGCTAACCGTATGTCTACCCCACCCCCCTAACACACCGATCATCAACATTCCCCCCTCCGGGCTGTCTGTCGATAATTCCCGGTGCCGGTAAAAACCTGCCGGATGAATTTATTCCGAACACGAAAGTTGTCCGGAATGGTTCAACTAACACGGGTACACCCCACTTATCTTTGTCGGATGTCCACGACACCTCCGGCTTGATCCTTCCCCCCCTCCGGACACCCTGTCCGGTAATCACCCGGAGCCGGTAGTTCATCCTCAGATGAATTTCCGTTCCGAGCAACGTGCATTGCACTGCGTTAGAACACCGTTAACATTTCATCTGTCATGACATGCATCTGTTTGTATATGCTTGCTTTGTATTTACTGTTTCTTCCCCCCTTTAATCTCCGGTAGACCCCGCTGCTGCCGTCGACTACACCGCTGCTGAGTACGACTACTTCGTCGACGACCCTACCCCTACCGTCGAGCTACCAGGCAAGCAGAGCCATTCTCTTCCCCAGATATCGCCTATCTTTCCGTGATTTTCTTGCACTAGGCATAACTGTTGTTGCTACGTTGATTACCTATTCCATTGCATAGCCTATTTTTGTCGCCCCTTGATGTATCTGCCTTTATCCTATGCAGCCTGTTATATTTATATCATTCAGCAGTGAGCCCTGCGCATTGTTAGCTAGGATTAGATAGCGGGCCGTGATCACTCAGGGGAGTGAACGCGGATACAACTTATTACAACTGCACAGGTGCGGTACAATGCAGACACCGCCTCAGGCCCCCTAGCTCGGCTCTACCGAGCCACCATCAAGTGTGAGTTATCAAGGAGTAATCCTTGTGCTCCACTCGTTGCTGACTCTGTATAGCCGCTCTAGGTACTTGAGCAACGGTTGTCCTTAAAGGTAAGAGTCGGGCGACCCAACGGTGCCCGCGAGAGGTATTGCGACGGGACGGCAGGGAGGGTACGACCAGTGTACCGGTGTGCTTGGCCCCTGATCGTTGGCTGCGAGAGTTACCAAACCACGAAAGTCGAGCTCCTCCAGGAGCACACGCGAGACAAGGTAAGGAGTCGGTTCACCTTGTTGGTAACTGCAGAGACTTGGTGGGACAACAGGGCAGGCACCGATGTACTGGTGGTCCTGACTGCTGTCGTTGTCCGCGGGTCAGTTAAGTCGAGGCAACGATAATGGTTGTCCCGCAAGTTAATAAAATGCTAAATGATTCGGTGGATGACTTGAGAGGCCCGTTGGTCTGTACGCACTACCTTCACGTGGGATAAGGAGTTATGGGCTCCCCTGCGTCGTAGTTCATTCGAAAGCTCTTCAGACGTCAACAGTATCGCGGTCTGATTGCCGGGAAGTTGTGTGTCTTCTTTACTCGCGAGTGGTGTTTGCTTTTGCTTCCCGGCCAGCCTCGCACCATGCAGGAGCGTGCAAGCGTGAGGGTCCTAGACCCCTTGGCGCATAGGATATAGTCCGGCGGATGGCCTCTCAGTTGAGCCTAGGATGGGCTGCGTCGTGTCGAATAGCTTTGGTGGAGCGTTCCCTAACAAGGTTCCCGCCACCCTGGAGATCCGAGCGTGCAGGCTGAACAGTAGTGCACCCCTGCAGGGAGTTTAATCTATTCTAATAGCCGTGTCCACGGTAACATGACGCTTTATGCTGAAGCTGGATCTTACCACTACAAACTATTATTATTAAACTGTATGGTTCCGGGTTTTCTTCCTCGCTGGGATGTCGAGGAGGGGATCTCGGAGGCATTGTTAATTATTACAACTTACTATTATACAATGCTGCAGCAACTTCAGCTGCATTGTTACTTTATGCTTTATATGAACTGTTGGCTATTCTCTCCTCATGCTGCCAGACTCGTCGGAAGATGCTAGTCTTCGTTAGGCCTAGCTTCTTACCCTTATTCTGATTTCTATCTTGCAGTCCACTATATATAGCCTCCCCTTTCCATTTGATACATGCATAAATGCTTAGTAGCGGACGTAAGACTCGCGGGTATGCTAGATACTCACCTTTGATTTATTTCCCTTTTTCGCTTTGCCTGATCGGCCGTTGCAGTCGACGTTGGAGCCCAGGAGCAGGAGTACCCCGGAGGCGGCTACTACGACGTCGAGTTCCCCGTCGACCAGGAGTAGTTCGGTGGATCCCAGGCAGGAGGCCTCGCCTTTTCGATCTGTATCTTTGATGTGATTTGTGCTAGCCTTCTTAAGGCAAAACTTGACTAACTATGTCTGTACTCAGATATTATGGCTTTTATGACTTATGTATTCGGATCCTCGTGATCCCTGTTATTGTAACATATTTGTTTATCCTTTTGTGTTTAGTGTTGTGCTGTGATATTCTCACCGTGGCACCCTAATCTCAGCCGTATACCCTGCGTGTATGATTACTGTACACGGATTGATTTTGGGGGCGTCACAGGCGCGTTGTTGCGCTTGTACATTTTTACAATAATAACATGCCAATTTTCAACTCAAGTATGACATTTTTTGTTATATACATCATGATAGTTCTATTTTAGATATTATGGCAATTTTAATATTAATACATGACAAAAAAATAAACAGTGCATGCCAAATTTTCTACGCATAGCATGGCAATTTAATTTTAAACACCATGGCATTTTTTCCTATTATAGCATGGCATTTGTAGAGTGCAGATTTTTGGCGCCCGGGCTCCAGGAAGGACTTTATTTTGAAAAATTCAAAATCATATTTAATCGTTTCAAAAAAAACTAGAAAAAAATTCACATGAAGCTATATGTATTTCAAACAAGTGTGTGAAAGTTTGCTTCAAAATATTATGATTTGAATGCTGTGCAAAAAAGACAAAATTCCAGCCCAACAACAATTTTTTTTGGCCCATTTTGAAACTAAGAGTTGTCTTTTTTTTGTATGTCACGTGTGAAAATATAATGTTTTTAAAAATTTGCACATATGTTTTATATGTGCGTATGTTCATTCACACAAAATTTCAAAGTTTTTGACCAAGTGGAAATTCAAATTTGGAAACAAGCTCCCTGGAGCTCGTCCTCCATCAGGAATATTCGGGCAGTTGTATGAGTGCGGATTTTGTACATGTGTAAGCGGGTACATATGATATCTTATCCGTGTATTGTCGTTTGAGATTTCTGCCAAAAAATTCTATATTTTTTACACTATGTATTTATTTTTATTATAGCTTCCATAAGACGTATTTATTTAAATACATACCATACCTTTCTACCAACATATATGAAATGGAACTTAAAATTGCTTCATTGTTTGTAGGATTCTAAAAACATAGGAGCAGAAAGAAGGACGCGGTTTTTTGGGTCATAGGTGCATTTGCTCCTATTAGTAATACGAACATCATTTCGAAAAGTAAACAAAATCAAAAAATTCGGATTTGTTGTATGATGCAAGATGGTCATGTGTGCGAAGTCCATGCCAAAATTCGTGAAGTTTGAACATTCGAGTAATCCTCGGCAAAAATGTTAAATTTTGGGACTATGAGGGTTTTTGAAAAATGGCACTATTCATCAAGAATCAAGATGGTCGTGGTTTTTTAGAAATCGAATGTCGAAATATCATGAAATTTTGCACGAATGTCACATGCATGAACATGTTGGATTCCACAAAAATTCAGATTTTTTTGAATTGCTTTGCATTTTTTTTAAATTTTCTAGTTAGTGGGTGCATACGCTCCTGTGAGCCGTTTGAGATTTCCGCAGAAAAAACATATGACTAATATGCTATTACGTATTGGTTCTTATATAATTTGAAAATGCATGGATCATTTCACTGGACAAAAGAAAGAATTTTCCTTAAGGATTAGGTACATTACATTGGTTTTTGTATAAAATATGCAATGTTCCTAGCACAGTTTTTGCGGAACTCATAGCAATCTGTTAACATTGTGCGGATATGATATCATATATACCCGCTTGTACATGTACATATGCATACCATGTCAAATTTATTTATTAGCATCATAAATTTAGTTTTTGTACATGGCAATTTTAGTTTATTTAGCATGTAAATTTACTTTTGAATCATATGGAAAATTTAGTCTTTGGACCATGACAAATTTATTTATTTAGTGTCGCAAATTTATTTGTTGATAACGAAATTTTTCATAAAAAGTAGCTTTTCTAAACATCCAATGTCATGGCAAATTTTCCTCTGTACTTTTCTTGTTCCCATAGCACTTGTAATGACCTGTCAGATTTGTCATTAGTAGTTCTTTTTCTCCTTCAAGTGATAATATTTTTGTAATTATATATTTTTATACATAAACTTTTAATGTTTTAATAATGTTTGTTATATTCCCATGGTAATTTCATAATTTTTTGGATTTCAAAGTATGACATTTTTCGTAACTTATTTGTCATGCTTTTGTTTTTGGTAATATGACAATTTTGAAATGTTTTAATTATATTTCATGTAGTATCATGGCAATTTTGAATTTTTCTTAGACTTTACTACATTGGATATTTCTTATAATTAATTTGCATTGTTTTTTTATTAAATGGATTTTTTTTTACATTCTATTTTTATGAAAAAATAAAAAATATTAACTGGACCAAACCGTGTCACGCGATGATGAATTGGGAGTGAACCAAGCAATCCTCTCGGAACGAACTGGGTGTTCGTGCTGGTGTGCCCCCTATCCCTAGTTCGCTCTAGATTCACATCTTTTTTTTACTATCAAATTGATATTGAGATTTGATTTATTGCACATTAAAATGTGAGTAAAGAAATATTGTTTTGCTGGTGATTGTGATACGAAAAATTGTATCGTAATGGCGTTTAAGACTAATATTCATATGCAAGACGATGATGTTCATATTTGAGATGTCGAAGCAATAATTTTTACGTTCATATGCGCGACAAAACACTAAAAAATTAATTGTAAAATAATTATAGCCCAAAGGTATTATAAATTATTCATCAGACATTTGAGAAAAAGAAGCTAAAATGATATAAATAGAAAATAACTGAATGGCTTATTCTCATGGGCTTAATTCTAGGAAAATTCAAAGATGAGTTCAAGCTCATATGCTCCTGGTGAATAATAAATTAAAAAAGTGAACGAAATTTAAAAAATCTAAAATAAATTAAGCATCCAAGATGCTTATATGTGCAAGGTGCGTGCAAAATTTCATCGGTACTTCAAGATGTATTTTTTAGGCACCGAATCGACGCTCTCTTAATTCCATCGCTACTTCTCTAAGGCTTTCCCACCGCAACTTATGCAAAAGCCATAACTCAAAATAATTGTTCCTAAATCTTGTATTTACCTTGAAGAACAGATGTCTATGGACACAAATCAAGGAGATGCAAGAGAAAGTAAGGGGCTGAATGGATGAATTATCGTATGATGCTGGAGATGTCGGACATTTGCTTACCTGCATTTACCTTAATCAGGTCTCAGGGAGGCATTTTTGGCCCGTTTGGATGCATGCTCGGCATCTAAATCTAGTTTCACATGAAACTTAAAACACCTCTCAATCAGACCCGCTAGGAACGATCGAATCGTCCACTTCCTTTTAGCAAAACACCCTGTGTGCAGGGAAAGGGAACGCGACACTAAGCTCATGCGAGTGGGAGATGGCATGAGCTCACGCACGTTCTTGAAAAAATGACGAGACAAATTGGGTCGCTCCCGCCAATTTGGTCGCCCTATTCGCCCCCCTTAGGCTCAACACCGAAACCTTTGCCACATCCTTCGATCTCTATGTCCCGAGTGGCTTATTCACCAACGAGAAGGTAAGAGGTGCATCTTATACAATTGTTGGTGGTCAGCGGTGGCGATCCTTCTTCCTCCTTGACCATCTTTATTTTAGAAAAGGATGATGACCCCCGACCACTGAATCTGTGTGATGCATGCAACCATTTTATTAATTGTTCATCAAAATCTTACAATGTAATACACCAATAAGTCTGAAGCCACCATCTTGACAACAAATGTCGCTATCCCTATTTTGTTGATGAAGGGTTGGAAATAGCCGGGGTCGCATGCCCAAACCTCACATCAAAGTCCCACATCAAAAGACGAAGAGAGAGGTGGCTTCCTCCAGCGGCGGCGGAGAGGAGGGAGATGTGTGGCGGCGGGGCTCGGGGACTATGGTTCTTCCACCCGAATCGCCCGAATGGGGGCGACGCGAGGGAAACCCATAAGGCCGGCGAGGGCGCGAAAGGGGAGGGAAGGAAGGGGGCGAGAATGGAGCGGCGACGGCGCCACCTGTGCCGCATGCGGTTGGCGACGCGGGGGCCTGACGGCTGCTCCAATCAGATGAACCACTCTCTCCTTGCCCATCTAATGGTTGTGAGTTGAATTACATTTGTCTTGTTTAATCTTAGATATATGAGCATGTGGTAGGTAGAAGTAGGTTTGCATACAGTGTGGTAGGATTTACTCGTTCTGGTGGCATGCTAGGTTTTGCTTATCCACATTGGTAATGTTCATGTTATCTTTAATGTCAGTTTCAATGCTTGGTGATTAGATTATGTGTAATATGGTACTTCCTCCGATTCATATTACTTGTTTTAAAATGGATGTATCTAGATGCATTTTAGTGATAGATACATCAATTTTAGGATAAGTAATATGGATCGGAGGGAGTAGCATTTTAGTATAATAGATAGATAGTGTATTGAACTATATGACCGTCCAATGCTACTTTGCTAGATGTGCTAGTGTGTTGAGCTTGAAAACAAATCCATGTGTAGTATGTATTATTTTTGTTCAGTCCATATGCACCATGCATTTTTTCTTTCTTCAAGTTCTTGATTTTTCTTGCTTTTTTAAAAATTCATGTTTTCTCTATTTTGTTTTTTCCCATGTGAAGTGTATCACGTGAACAAAAAATACATTTGTGCTTTAACGTGTGTTGTGCTTCACACTAAAGCACAATTGTGCTTTTCACTTATCAACCACACTTTCCAGAAGCGAAAAAACACCATTGCATTTCACGGAAAAGCACAACTATGCCTCAACGTGAACCGTGAACCGTAAAGCACATATAGGATTTTCATATGTGTGCGTTGGTGGGAAGTGCATATATGCATTCCACAGTTGTGCTTCTTAAAAAGCGAAAAATATCATTGTGCTTTTGTTTTCCTCATTTCTTCGTTTTTTTGAGATTTATTTGTACTGTTGTGTTATTTATTTATTTATTTATTTATTTCTACTTTTTCTTTTTAAATTCATCCAAACATATTAATGTAAAATCAAGTTTAAAACCTTTCAATGTGAATGCGAGGAACACAACCATGAAAACTACTTATGATTTGAACACTCGGTTCAAAAAATAAAACTCTTTAGAAAACAAATATATGATAAGAAAAACTTCTAGATCACGGATGTAATGCACCACTTCTAATCGCAAGTGAAGTGAGAATTACCTTTACAAATGATAACTTCTAATTATCTCTCTCAAACAAATATATAACCTTTAATTAATGATTTTGCTAATTTTTATTGATGAAAGCAAGTAAACAATTCAGATTAAAGATGCTCAAAAGGAATTTGATAGATGAGTGCGGATTTTGTACCAACACAAGCGGATACATGATATATCTACACCGTTCATTCACGTATCAAGATCCGTGCCCTGCTACACCAATTCCTCCTTCCTGTTTTGCTTAGGACGTTGGAATAATGAGAAAAAAATAAAACGGAAACTATATGCATACATTAGGTGTCTTTCTCTTTTACTGTGCATAAAAAATGAGCAAGACTCCTTCTTTCTGTGCATAAAACTGAAACTATATGCATAACACTAGTTCATGCATTTCATTTTCTAGCAAATTATATCTCGTTTGTTTGCAAGGCCAGTAAAAAAAAGATCTAATATAGCTGGGCCGTCAAAAGATAAGGCGCCTAAGCTAGACATCAGTTTTTTATTCTCCCCATACATGCTACTCCGTATTTACCACAACTATCTTTGAGAGGTTGGGTTAGTGATGGTATCCTGCGTGAAACCAAGCCATGTATAAGCTTTATGTCATGTTCAGTGAGTCATGTCCCAATCTTTTATCACTTCACAATATCTAGAAAGTCCAAACAAATCAAATCCCTAAGGTTTATGTTCGCACATATCTCAAAGCAACTTTGTTCCATAAATGGCTAAGGTATGACATGTATCGCTTGTGCTTGTACGTATGCATTTCCCTTTGATAGATTCCACACGTTAGGTCAAGCACATGGTAACTGTAAACATTTTCGACGACAAGTTTACTAATGCGAAGATGTCAACGTTTTAGTTCCCAAGTATGGCAACTTTCGTCCTTCAACGCGTTTTTGGTAGAAATTTATCGTGTACTTTTTCTGTAAACTAATATAAAACGTTTTAGATTACTAAAATAATGATTTAAAACAACTTATATTTATGAACGGAGTGAGTATCACTGAATGTTGTAATCCTCGTGTGATTGAATTTGTCATAAAAAAAGGTCAAGGCAAGAATACCTCGCACCTACGATGCGACACTTAGGGTGGCAACTCCAACGACACGACGCATTTGTCCGCTTTTGGTCCGCTGGCCTCTGTTTGGGTTGCCGCGGAACAAAAAACTTGACCAAACGGCGTGACGCAAACAGACCAGCGTCCATTTTTTGGTCCGTTGCCACCCAATTTCTGCCCAAATTCGCGTCCCATTTGGTTCTATGCGTACACGCGGCGGACGCGCGCTATCTCCTCGCCTTGTTCGCCTGGCCCACCTGTCTGCGTCCCATTCTTCCCGCCCTCCAATTTCCAATTTCTCTCTCCCACGCTCTCGCCATGCCCGACGCGCAGCCCACCACCGCCGCCCCAGATGAGCCCCACCCCCATTCCTTCGCAACCGGCGCTGCAAGGCGAAGGAGGAGCGCACCCCCGAAGAGTCGGCGGTGCTGGCGGAGGAGACTACAAAGCGAAACGGGCGGAGAAAGACCGTCAGGGCGAGGGAGGTCACCACGAAGAAGAAGCAGGTGGCCAAGGAGTCTGTCGCTTCGTCAGCCGCCGCTACACCGACCGTCGTCGGCGTTCCCGCCCCCATGGACGTCATCAGCGCCCTCGTCATGATGTCCACAACGCGGGGCATGGCCGCTGCCCAAGGCTTGGTCGCTGCACTTGCGGTGGCCACCACCACGACCGGCGTCGTCAGCTCGGCGGCCTCGCACTCTCACCGGCCACCAATATCGGTTGTATCACATTCCATTTACGGGAAACCCGGCGGTGACCCACCACTCTCCCCTCGATAGCTCACCGGAGGTCGCCACCTCGACGCCTTCAGTTCCTAGGGGATGACCCATCGACCTCAACGCTTTCCCCATGTCGGTCACGTCGCCGGGCATGCAACAGAGGGGCGATAGGACGTCGTTCGGGGGCGCTCCACCAGGCGGCCGTCAACTGTTCGACCAAATGCCCACGCCGACTCCAACGCCGGAAGAGGCCGCCTACTACTCCTATTTCGTCGATATCATGGAGACAATGATCGCCTGTTCCACCTACATCCATGTCGAGGATGATGACCAAGAAATCTCCGCCGATGACCATGACTGTGATGCCACTAAGAACTGTGCGGCCTGGGGGCGTGTCCAGGCCGTTGGACTGCTTCGAACCGGGATGCGTTGGTTGGTATGCCATGACATCAAGTTGGCATGAACTTTGGCATTGTGATGGTCCTTGACTAAATGTATCATGCCGCACCTGCAAAGAGCGGACGTTGTGCGGACATCGGTCCATTTGGCGAGTTTTTTTGAAACTTTAAGACTCCCTTCACTCCACAACCATAGCATCAGTTACAATTCGCTGGATGATACCCATAGGAGGTGTATCAATCCAGACTTGAGCATCCTCAACTCTAGCCATCCTAGCTAGTTCATCAGCAGTATTATTCTCCCTAAAGCAATGTATAAAAAAGACATGATTAAAATCTAAAGACATAAAATAGCAATCATCAAAGATAGAGCTTGCCACAGATGAGGAAGCCCCCTCCTTCAGTGCATCGATGACCTCCAAGCAATCCGATTCCACCTCCACCCTGGAGCAGCCAACGATTTTTGCGAGGTTTAAACCAAACCTTACCGCAATGGCTTCTGCTGTGAAGCTGTCATAGCATATGTCGATCTTTTCATTCGCGCATGCCATGAACTTCCCATTATGATCACGGAGGACTGCCCCCACCGTTCCTCTTAGCAGATCGTGGTCGAATCCCGCATCCACATTCAGTTTCATATACCCTTTCCTCGGTCTTTTCCATCCCTCTTTCTTGGGTTTTGACTTAGGTTTACATGCTGTCTCAAAGTTTGTCGCAAGACTCCTGATTGCCAGGGAGATCTGATTTGGCGTTTGCGTTGTCTCGTCGTGAGTCAGCTTCCTCCTCTCATACCATAGATACCATGCCGTCGTGGCAACGATCTCATGGAACTTTCGCTGGCCAATCACTGGACATGGTATATCAGGCATACACAGCAGAAATTCGAGCACAGATTCTCCTGCTCTGTCCACCATGCATGATTTGCGGATTTCTTCCATTAGCCCCAACTGTTTCCAAACGTCCTTAGCTCCGGTACACTCAAACAGCAGATGTTTGATTGTGTCTGCGCCTTGGTTGCAAGCAGGGCAGTGGCTTTGTATTTTTAAGCGATTCGCTGCCAGCACTACCCGACAGGGGATGGCAGTTCGGAGCGCTCTCCAGACAAAAATTTTAACCTTCGAAGGGCAACTCAATCCCCATACTTTCTCCCACACCTTTGATTCAGAGGATGCTCCATATGGCGCCGTCAACTTCTGGCCAAACTGATGTTCCCATTCCATAGTGTATGCAGTTTTGACAGTGAATGATCCTGTCTTGGATTGGTTCCACGCAATGAAGTCTATCATTTCATGTACCGGAAGAGGGATAGCTAGAATCCTCCTAGCGTCCACTGGTATGAAAGTTTTGTGAATGATTTCTTCATCCCAGTCTCCAGCAGGCGTGATCAGATCAGAAACCTTGGACAGCAAGTTGTGCCCACGTCGTGTGATAATCATTCTCGAAGGGATCTGGGGGATCCACGGATCCGACCAGATGTTCACTTTTTCGCCATCTCCAATTCTCCAGATATACCCTCTCTTGATGTTTTGGACACCAGCCCAAATGATTTGCCAAGTATATGAGGATCCTTTTTTCAACCTAGCATTCAACAAATCGCCATCTGGAAAGTATATCTCTTTTAAAATAACGGCACAAAGCGAATCTAGGTTATCGATGAGCCTCCACGCTTGCTTTGCCAGGAGCGCAAGGTTGAAGCACCCGATATCTCTGAACCCCATTCCTCCATCTTTCTTGGGGATACACATTTTCCACCACGCAAACCAATGAAGTTTCTTTCCTGTCGCATCATCACCCCACCAGTATTGTGCAATCACGTGTGTTATTCCTTTGCAAACTTTTTTAGGAATTTTGAAGACGGACATCGCATACGTCGGTATAGCTTGTGCAACTGACTTGATTAAAACCTCCTTGCCCCCCGAGGACAGACACTTCTCCTTCCACCCCATCAACTTCTGGATGATCCTATCAATGAGGTACTGGAAACTATCGCTCTTTTCCAAACCCAAAGTGGCCGGTAGTCCCAGATACTTATCATTTATGGCTTCTGTCATAATACTCAGGATTTCACATACTTCAGTCTTGGTGTCAACTCCTGTGTTAGGACTGAAGAAGATACTTGATTTGTCCATGCTGACAAGCTGGCCTGAAGCTGAGCAGTACTTGTCCAACACAGCCTTCAGGCAGATGGCATTTGTGGTATTAGCTTTCATGAGCACCAGTGAGTCGTCCGCAAACAATAGATTTGTCACTGGCGGTGCCTCTCTGCACACTTTAATTCCCGCAATATCACCCGTTTGTTCAGCATGGGATAACAATGCCGTGAGCCCCTCTGTGCAAAGCAGGAACAGATAAGGTGACAAAGGGTCACCCTGCCTCAATCCCCTAGAAGGGTTAATCACATTGGTTTCCATATCATTGAATCTTACCTTGTATTCAACAGACGAGACACAGAGCATTATCATACTTACCCAATCAGCATGGAATCCCAGTTTGAGGAGGATTGCTTCCAAAAATACCCATTCAACTCTGTCATATGCTTTATGCATATCGAGTTTAACCGCACACCAGCCCTCTCTGCCACTTGTCTTCTTTTTTACCGTATGCAAGCACTCATACGCAATTAAGACATTATCAGTAATCAGTCTCCCTGGCACAAAAGCACTTTGAGTGGGGCTAATAATTTCCGGGAGAAGGGTCTTGAGTCTGGCTGCCATCACCTTCGAAATAACTTTATAGACCACATTACATAGACTGATTGGTCTATATTGCTTAACGGATTCAGGAGACTTAACTTTTGGGATCATGACAATTGTAGTGTCATTCCACCCCTCCGGCATAGTTCGAGTATTGATTGATTGCAACACCTCCTGCACTAGCTCATCCCCTAACATGGAGAAGAACCGTTTATAGAAAATTGCATGAAGCCCATCCGGACCGGGAGCTTTGAAGTCCCCTATTGCAAACAGTCCTTTCCTGACTTCTTCTACTGTATATGGTGCCATTAAGATATTATTCATCTCTTGTGTTACTTTCCTAGGGACCTTATCTAAAACCTCTTGATCAGGGGCATCAACTTGAGAGGTAAACAATTCTTTAAAGTAATCATAAATTATAGCATTGAGATGTTCAGGCTCTTCCTTCCATACCCCCGTGTCATCTAGTAACCTGCGAATGCAATTCCTTTTCTTACGAGCTGAAGCTGCTCTATGGAAGAAAGTTGTGTTGCGGTCCCCATGTAATAGCCAGTTTGCCCTTCCTCTCTGCAGCCATACAATCTCTTCTTGATCAAGCAGGTTTTCAATGTGGAGCTGTACCTCTCTCATCTCATTTCGTACTTTGCTGTTCAGAGGCCCCCTTTTCAGCCTTTCTAGCTTTTTCCGAAGTTTAATGATTCTTTTCTTCGGGCTTTTCAGAGTTTCCCTATCCCGGGAAAATAGATCAGCTTTTACTGCTTTGGTACGCGTTGCCAGATTCGGCCCAACTCCTGCTAGCAGCGACTTCTGCCAAGCTGAGTTGACCACCGCATCAACTGTCTCTTCACTGAGCCATCTTGCTTCAAAACAACGTTCAAAGGTTGGTCTCCCATTGAAAGCTTTCTCATAATATCTTGTATCTAAAACAATAGGCCTATGGTCAGAGTGGACATGCTGCTCATGGATAACTGCCGCATGCGGGAACTTCTCTGCCCATCTGTCATTGCTGACGGCTCTATCCAATCTTTCCTTGATCAGGTCCATTTGGCGAGTCAAATAGACAAAAGGCGAACAAAAACGTAATCCATTTGGATCGGTCCGTGGAAGTTGCCCTTATCATTTGCAAAGCTGGCCACATGGGCCGGCCCGGCACGTTTGAAACGACACGGGCCAGGCACGACACGGCCCATGTCGGCACGGTTACTGTGCGTGCCGTGCCGGGCTGGCACGCGGGCTGCGCTGCCAGGCCCAGGCACGCCCATCTACTAAACGGGCCGGCCCGTTAGCCCGTTAGGCACGCCAGTTTTTTATTTTTTCTGCTATTTAGGCGTTTTATAACTAAATTACGCCTAGGGTGTTATATAAAAAAATAAAAAAAAAATAAAAAAAACCTAAATGGGTCGTGCCGTGCCGGCCCGCGTGCCCAACCTCCAGGCCCAGGCACGGCCCGTCAACAGTAACGTACCGGCACGGCACGGCCCGTACCGTGCCGGGCCAGAGATGGGCCGGGCCAAAAAAATCGGGCTACCGTGCCGCCCGCTAAGCCCGGCCCATGTGGCCAGCTTTGATCATTTGAGAGAAAAAAATACTGGCCACGTGGGCAGTGGCAATGGCATACAGTACTCCGGTCAGTTTCCTACGCATCTCTTCGACGCAAAGCGCTGGACACGATATAGTTTTCAAAAAGCGCGCCCTAAATTTCAGAAAGAGATCGAAAATCCCGCAAATCGCCCCCAAATCGCCCCCACCAACCCTAACCCCGGCCTCGCTCTCCCCGCCGGCTCCCTTGACGGCGGCGCTCCCTTCCTCCCCCGACGTACTCTCGGCCCTCCGCCCCCCTCGTAGCTTCCACAAATTCGGGCGCCCCACCCGGCGCACCATCCAGATCCGCTCCTGGCGCTGTAGAAATGGAGGGCAAGGCGGTCGGCTTCTCGACCGCCGATTGCGGCGGCGACGCGGCGGAGGACGAATTCAAGTACATCATCGGGATGAGCACCATCCTGGTGGCCACCATCCAGGAGGTGAAGGACCGGGTCTCGCAGATGGAGTTCATCTTCTGCAGCCAGATCTTCCCGCACTTCCAGGCCAAGTCCAAGCTCCTCCAGGCGCGGGCGTCCGATTCGACCGCCACGAGGGCGGCCGAGGATGAGCGGAGGAAGAAGGAGGCCGCCCTGGTGAGCCAGCTAGAGGAGCTCGACCGCGGGAAGCGGCGGGCGGAGGATAGGCTGCTGCAGCTGGAGAGCTCCCTCGAGGAGATGAGAGGGATGCTTGTGAACGCCGAGCGGCTGGCTGCGGAGCACGATGCTGAGAAGAAGCAGCTTCTGGGGAGATTGGAGGAGGAGGTGAAGAAAGATGAGGTGATCCGTCGGCTCCAAAGGGAGATTGGGGAGAAGGATGCTGAGATTTCAAGGGAGAGGGGGAGATTGGAGGAGGAGATGCAGAAAGATGAGGTGATTCGTCGGCTCGAAATGGTGATTGGGGAGAAGGATGCTGAGATATCAAGGGAGAGAGGGAGACTGGAGGAGGAATTGAAGAAAGACGAGGTGATTCGTCGGCTTGAAAGGGAGATTGGGGAGAAGAATGCTGAGATATCAAGGGAGAGGGGGAGACTGGAGGAGGAGTTGAAGAAAGATGAGGTGATTCGTCGGCTTGAAAGGGAGATTGGGGAGAAGAATGCTGAAATATCAAGGGGGAGAGGGAGACTGGAGGAGGAAATGAAGAAGGATGAGGTGATTCGTCGGCTCGAAAGGGAGGTTGGGGAGAAGGTTGCTGAGATATCCAGGATGAGAGAGGCCCATCAGCTTGCCGCGACACAATACAAGAAACTCAAGTCTGAGCGCAACTATCTTCTTGGAAAGATTGCACAGTATGAAGGCTCCAAGATTGACCAGAATGAAGGCTCCAAGTCCCCTGTGAATCAGAAGACCTTTGGAAGTCCTCCAAGCAAGAGGAAGCTTAAAGGTACCCCCCTAAGACAAAATTCTTAGAGCTACTTTAGTTCTCTTAATCACAGTATCACAATTTTGTTCCTGAATCACCGCCAGATTTTAAGAACTGTATAAGGAACTGTGCTTTTTATGTGCAAATATGATTAGCGGTGCAATATATCCTGATAAATGTCAGTTTGCTAGTATCCCTTTTCTGTCAATCCTATGACCTATCATATGACATGCGCGTGCCTTCAATATGTAGGAGCTACTGATTGGATATCTGTATTAACATCTCACTTGTTTGATTTTCAGATTTGCAGGAAACAAACAATGACAGCATTCAGGTAGTTTCTAAGACTGAAGACCAAAAGAAGTCACCTAGTTCATGTGTGAAGGCCCAAGATGCTACCTCTGCCAGGAGCATGTTCGGTAAGTCACGCCTTTCTCTACCACCTCCCGCAACCAACCATCCGCACAAGAATGCTGCTAGCACTTCAAAGACAGAGGCATCATCTAGTTTCACCCGCCCAAGTCTACACTGGAGGGAAACTCGTGGGCGCAAGGAACCAGGAGTTGTTGATCCACATGATGATTTTCTTGATACTCCTCTGGAGGCTGTAAATAATGCGATCAGGAACCCTACAACTAGAGATGAAGCACTAGCTCTTGCTGCCCCTCCTCCCCAGGATATGGACTTCAATAACTCAGATGATGAGACTCAAGATATCAATATTGCCACTCAGGGCCTCAACAACATACCAATTCCCAAGCAGCGAAGCTCGATTTCAATCCATCCACCGAATAAAGATTTCAAATATATAGAACCTGTAAGAAAGAAAGCTGACCGGGCGAATCTGAAAGGTGTTGAATGCAAGCAGTGCAAGAAGTTCTATGATGCTGTGCTTCCTGATGGCCGTGTTAATGGTGATGGTGCTACAAGTATGAGGTGCGAGCATCATGATGGTGTGTCTAGACATAGATACAGGTACGCCCCTCCATTGACACCTGAAGGGTTTTGGAACATTGGATTTGAATCAGAAATGTAGCACATGAAGCAGGAGCCAAACTTCTTTGGCTTACAGTGTCTTGTCACAGCATAGATCCTCCCCCCTGTATACTGTTTAATCGTGCAGAAAATTCATGTTGGGGAAATACACATCATCATTAAGGTTGGTGATAATTATAGTGTCAGTTTGTGGAGGATAGATAATAATGTCAGTTTGTTCAGTTCTATGTAAATTCAGAAAAGTTGAACATTTACACTCAAAAGAGCAGCTTTCTTGCCCTTAAAGATGCATGTAATATTCAGTGGTTTGTTGCCCCTGAGAAACAATTCAAAATAACACGGAAGGAAACTACTGAAGCTTTTACAGTTGTACTTAAATTCATGTCCTGTTGCTTCTGCTGTTTACAGTTACTTCAGTATGTAGTATATGCATTACATAACAACTGGCTGGCATTTATCTGCTGCTTAATTCAGAACATGTAGCAAACTCAAGATCTGCTTACCTGCTATTGGATCAGAGAGTTCTTTTTTTCTTGTGAGGAATTGGATCATAAAGTTTGTGTTTGGAGTTTTACGGAGTAGGTGAATAAGTGGAACCATGTTTTGTTTATACAATCTTACTAGTATCAGCGCTTGTTTCAGTTTATCTGTAGCCAATATTGTGTAAAATACGTTGAAGAATTGGCCTTTTTGCGGTTGATTTGCTAGAGATTCGGCTATGCCATTCCGTTTTATCCAATCTCGAGATTCAGTTCTCCAGGACAGTTTTATCATGAAACCATGCAATGAAAGAGTTTGGTCCCTCAATCTTCGTGTGGTTCATCGATGCTTCTTTCTTCTCCATGCGCTCATCTTCGATATTTCCTCAGCTGTTTCTTATTTTACACTCTTGACTGCTAGTAGCTGCTAAGTTAGGGATGACCTGCTCTCAATCCTGCATCTCTCTTTTTGTTGTTTGTGGATGGCGGTGTTGTATCATACTCTGTGCTTTGGCAGAAGAACAAGGTAAGGTTGAACGGTGCTACTGTCTCTTCTCAGTCTCATCTCCAACCTATAAACCAAACTGACACGTATAGGATGAGTTGCAAATGCCATAACCAACATACCTGTTACAGTACAATTTAATTAACATGTGTTTATTGTGGGATAATCTCCACTTGTAACAAAACCGCAGGCAGTTGCTTACATAGCAACCGTCGCGTCGGTTCCATCACCTCTCCTGTAAAGGCGTCTCCTAATCACATCTGTTCAAGTGCTTTATATAGCACATACTCATCTAATGAAACAAGGCTTTTCAATTACTTATCATATCTCGGTCATGATCCAAGCAACCTACACCATGTGGCTAGCAAGGAATGAGGCGAGAGATGGCAGAAGAATCACTGATGCGGTTTTGGTGGCCAAGGATATTCAATATTTCGTCACTGAATGGAAGAATGCTCAGGAGCCGAAACACCCCATCAACAAACCATGTGTTTCACAGAAATGGCAACCTCCTGAGCAAGGCTGGACGAAGCTCAATGTTGACGGCGCAATGGACAAGGAGCGGACACGTGGTGCAGGAGGTGTGGTTCTCAGGGATCACCTGGGAGCTTTTCGTGGTGCTGTGGTCTTCCCCTTCCCTGACTGCTCTGACCCTGAAGCAGCGGAGTTGCTGGCTTGCAGGCAAGGGCTTCTACGAGCGGCTCAACTCCAAATCCGAAAGGTGCATGTCGAGATGGACTGCCTCTCTGCGGTGGCGATGATTAAATCTGTGGGCAAGAACCGTTCTACCAAAGGGGTCATCGTCGACGAGATTAAGAAGCTGATGGCGCCTTCTGAGCTACATAAAATATCATGGTGCCGACGTTCTAGGAATATGGCAGCTCATAAGCTGGCCAAACTTGGGGGTCTGCGTACCCAATCATCAGGTCTGGGAGGATGCTCCCCCTGATTGTATCCTTTCCTGTATTTCGGACGAGATTGTTGACGTTTACGTTTAAATAGAGTCTGAAGTTTACGCTCAAAAAAAAAATACTTATCATTAGACTCTAATTACTATTAACAATACCTAAGCGCTGTCTGTGCTTAATCTGTGTATAAAGACATATGGATAGTTCTGCCCTGTTTGAAGGATGGCAATGTATTTAAAATTATTATTTTCATATTTTTCCACCTAGTGAAAAAGAAAAATTATATTATAAATTTGTCATGTATCTAAAATATTATTTTGCATATTTTGCCATCTTTTAGTAAAAAGAAAAGAAGCAGTAGCCAGTGTGCTGTGCATGTGTGTTCAATTCGAGAGGTATTTGCTTTAAAAATATATTTAGAAAGGTATTCGTGATCCATTTTAATTTGTAAGTCTAGCTCAAAAAACGTTATTATATTATGGGACGGAGGGAGTAGTGATCTATCTCCACTGCTGATATGACGAATTGAACCTGTGATGAGTCAACCGCCGAAAACTAGTTCACGTTAGCTCTTCAAAATACAGACGTTTCCTCCCGAGCCTTCGTTTATTTGGAGGGGATTGAGAGGGTTTGAAGAAAAAACCCCGCGGGGCTCAAAACCCTCTACAATCCACCTCAGTCCATTTGTTTCGCGTGGTTTACACGATCCATCATCCCAATCCTCTCCGAACCATGTGTGTTTCAAGCATCGGCGAAGCCAGCACAAAAAAACCTGTGGGGTCTTTGTTATTTTCATGAATTTTTTCTTCATTGTGAACAATAAATGAACAGTAATTTAGGCTATTTTTCTCAAAAGCTGTGGGGTGAGCTGACCCCACAGCTAACACATAGAAACACCATTGGTTTCAAGCCCTGCCACCACGTGTAGGGAACCATCAGATTGGGGTTTTCAAGAGAATTTGAGAGGATTACGTGGAAAGAGATTCATCAAATCTTCTGAAATCCTCTCCTCCCCAATCCATATCTAACAAATAAGGCCTAAAGATTTTCCAATTATTTTGCGAGCATGACGTTGTACACATGCTCAAAAGATCAAGGATCGGATATCTGCAAGATCATACACATTGTTGGGTTAAAAAAACTTTTTAATAGGTTCTATAAACACACACAAAAATACGGTATCTTATAAAATTATTTCTTCATCCTTTGATTTTATAGGATGAAATCCATCCTGTAAAAGTCAGTTAGGAAAAAAATAACCTGCCGCGTCAGCCACCGCTGTTGCGCTGCCATCACCATGTTGCACCATTCCATACATGTCATCGAAACGTCGACTAGTGGAATTTATGCCACTAGTATGAGATTTTTTTTAAATTAAATATAAATTTAACGAGATAAATTTTTGGGGATCTAATAAAAATTGCTTTCAGCAAATGTTTCATAAAATTTACAAATATTCCATAAACTTAGTTTACAGAAACGGGAAGTGTTGAAGATGCTCTAAAGTAACGGAGAGGAAGCCGAGCCAAGTCTTCAGTTCCCGCTGTCTCGCGGCCGCCCGCAAGGCCACCGTTGCTGTCGGTTGCCGCCGTCCCGGCTCGCCGGAGCGCAGCTCCACGTCCAGCGAAAGACTTCAGTCCTGCTCCACCGCTCCCTCCGCCGCGATGCGTCAGGACTCAGGACCTCCTCGCTCGGCTGTCGCTGATAGTCTGCTACCGCTGTCGCTCGTGGACCAGACGTGCACCACCGTCCGTCCCCCCAGTCCAGTCCATCTCGTCGGCTGATCCGTTCCCCGCCGCGGTATATCCAACTATCCGCCGTTAACGCGACGATGCCGCAGTGAGGAGTGCGCGCGGAAGGCTGGCTCGACAGCTCGAGCTTTGCCCTGCGCGCTGTCGCGCGCCCGCAGCCTGTTCGACAAAATTCCCACCCGGTGCGCCTCGTGGTGGTGGTTCGGCTGCCAGGGCAGACGATGCCCTTGCGGGCGTACGTGAGCATGCTGGCGCGCGGAGCCAGGCCTGATGCGTACACCTTCCCGCCCTTGCTCAAGGCGGTGGCAGCAGAGCGGGGCACGGTGGCGCCTGTCATCGGAGACGCTGTCCACGCGCATGTGGTTAAGTTTGGGCTGGAGTTCAATGCCCACGTGGTGAGCTCGCTGGTCCACATGTATGCGTCCAGGGGCGATGGCGTGCCAGCGCGTGCGCTGCTGGATGTGCAGCCTGCCAGAGGCGAAGGCACGCCCGTTGCATGGAACGCGCTTATGTCTGGTCACAAGAGAAGCAGGCAGTTCAGGCTGTCATGCTGCTCTTTCCTGGATATGGTGAGGGCTGGCATTGCGCCGACACCGGTCACCTACATCACGGTGCTGTCAGCGTGCGGGAAAGCGGATGACATCCTGTTCGGGATGCAGTTGCACAAGTGCATTGTGGAGAAGGGGATGCTGCCTGACCTCAAGGTGGAGAATGCGCTCGTTGATATTTACGCCGAGTGTGGTGAGATGGAAGCAGCTTGGGGTTTGTTTGAGGGCATGAAGGTGAGGAATGTGGTGTCCTGGACGTCGGTGATCTCTGGGTTTGTAAGACTGGGTCAGGTTGATCGAGCCAGAGCACTGTTTGATCGTATGCCTGAGAGGGACACCGTCTCATGGACTGCAATGATTGATGGCTATGTACAAGCTGGGAAGTTCCGAGAGGCACTGGAGATGTTTCGTGAGATGCAGCTTAGCAAGGTGAGGGCAGATGAGTTCACCATGGTCAGTATAGTCACGGCATGCGCGCAGCTTGGTGCTTTGGAGACAGGGGAATGGGCTAGAATTTACATGAACAGACATGGGATCAAGATGGATTCTTTCGTCGGTAATGCGCTCATAGACATGTATTCAAAATGTGGGAGCATCGAGCGGGCATTGGACGTGTTCAATGAGATGCACAGTAGAGATAAATTTACCTGGACTGCTGTTATACTTGGTCTTGCAGTGAATGGCCACGGTGAGGAGGCTATCCATATGTTTGACAGGATGCTTCGGGCGTTTGAGGCTCCAGATGAGGTGACCTTCATTGGTGTTCTCACTGCCTGCACTCATGCTGGCTTGGTTGATGAAGGACGAGACTTCTTTCTGAGCATGACTGGGACCTATCGCATTGTTCCTAATGTGATGCATTATGGATGCATAATCGACCTCCTTGGCCGAGCTGGGAAACTAACAGAAGCATTGGAGACAATAGCTAAAATGCCTATGAAACCCAGCTCTGCAATTTGGGGGACCCTGCTGGCAGCTTGTAGGGTTCATGGTAACTCAGAGATAGGTGAACTGGCAGCAGAACGGCTCCTTGAGTTGGATCCAGAGAACAGCATGTCTTACATCCTTTTGTCCAATCTGTATGCAAAATCTAATAGATGGGGAGATGTACGGCGGATTAGGCAGGTAATGATGGAGAAAGGAATCAAGAAAGAGCCTGGTTGCAGTCTTATTGAAATGAATGGCGAAATTCACGAATTTGTAGCTGGCGATAGATCTCATCCTATGAGCAAAGAAATCTATTCTAAATTGGAAAAGGTACTCATGGATTTAAAGAATGCTGGGTATGTACCTGATGTAACTGAGGTCTTTGTTCAAGTCACAGAAGAAGAAAAGCAGAGAGTTCTTTATTGGCACAGCGAAAAGTTGGCAGTCGCTTTTGCATTACTCAGATCAGAATCTAGTGTGACGATACGGATCGTGAAAAACTTGAGGATGTGTTTGGATTGCCACAATGCAATTAAACTGATCGCCAAGTTGTATATGCGAGAGGTCATTGTGAGGGACAGGACACGCTTCCATCATTTTAGAAATGGACTCTGTTCTTGTAAGGACTATTGGTAACTCGTTAACGTATCGATGATATAAACCAATGTAATATCAATTGTCCAAGTCTGAGTGATCACTCAATGATCAACAAGCATTTTTCATTTCAAATGATGTACTGGCTGCAAATCTGTGCTTCAGAAGACGAAGTGATAACGAAGACAATATTCTCACACCAATTGAAGCCATACATGTCAAGTTCTCATCTGGATCATCCCCAAACATCTTGGTCTAATCTTCTCTGTTGGTGAATGCTGATTGTTATATTGGCAATTTGGCACAGCTTTTATTTAAAGAAAGGTGAGCATGTCATGCAATCTGTATTATTTTTGCTGGTTAGATACTATTAAAAGCTATCTTAGCTAGTAAGTTCTGCACCGCTCCTCTGAGTAATTTGTTGTTCTTAGTCAGACTGTTATTTGAGAGGGGTTCTAGTTCAGTTGTTATATTTTATTAGCCCAAAGGAATTTATCTGGTCTTCTTAATCTTTCACTAACATGTCATACATGATTCACTGCTCTGCAGAAAGTTTCAGTGAGGAAATTCTTTTAGTAACATTATTTAACTTCTGGCCTGAAGCTGATGATCATGGTGCAACAGCGTTCTGCCAATCACTTTACTGGGTGCCTGCTGAAACTTTACTGTTTGGTGCTTAGCGAAACCAGGTTCGTTCTATTTCCACCAATCTGCAGCTTTCATATGTTCAACCCCGTTGCCTAGTTGGTAGGAATTTGTAATGAACTCAAAACATTGACCTACTTTGATTGTAGAATATTTGACCATGCTTGTTCATAATTGCTAAATAAATCTCGACACATCTTGTGGAACAGCCATTTTATTTAGATGTTTTTATTAATAACATGGTATAAGTTATTCACACCTCTTTGTGCCCACAGTTTAGATAAATACATACTTTTATCACGATTCTCTTAGGTTGCCCAAACAATTGAACCGCCGACAGATATGGCACAAAGTAGGCATTAAACTGATAATGCCTATTCCAGAAGCCTTTTGATCTGCGGAGATCCTGTGCCTTCACTTCCATGGCATAGCAGCCAGGTTCTTCATACCACTGCCAAATGCTACTTAAGATTGATATCTGTAGTCTGATGAAAGCACGAGCCATCTCTAATCCATTCCTGTGAAGAAGAGCTGCAGCTAGTAGGGCAAGAGCTACAGTGCACAACTGGAGATGCAGAGTAAATAAATTTTTCACTCATTGCCTCTCTTATCATGCTGAAAACAGTTCCGTTGTCAATATGTCCTTGGCATTTCGAATCAAGCTGTCCAGATGACTTCAGTTTAGCAGTCAACTCAGTGGCCACTTTGCTGCCTTCACTTTTAGTTGACGCAGGAACATCTGAAACATTTCTCTGCACGTCTATATTAGCACAAACAGAAACATCATTAGCTGAACATCCAAATGGCTTATATCTTTCTTCCCAATAGGAACCCATTTATGTGACATGTGCCCAGAAGCAGAATATGACTTCACACATTGCGTTTCTTCCATTTCTGCAGCGCAAGGATTAACGCACAAGTTCCTCGAGTCCAAATCTGTTGATATGGCCTTATTTTCAAGGCAAAGAGGGCGACTATCGCCTTGAATGACCAATGTGCTATGGTTCCTTGGATGTAGCTTGTGGCACCAAATGAGAACCCAAGTTGTAAGATGCTAGTGTTGCTTTCTCAGTACCAGTTGTGATTGATGCATCACTGATGTCCCTGGCACATGCTGGCTGTAACACCGACAATTCTTCAGTCCGTTGCAAGTGGTTCCTGGCGTCTTGGGGCTACTTCTCTTAGGAGCGTAGTAGTTCCTCGGTGACGGACAACTACCCTTTTTACAAGACAAACTTGTTTGTTCATGCAGAAACAAGGTTTGCTTCTTGTGCTGTTTGCATGTTTTTCTACAGCGATGTTTATCCATTGGCCTGTTTGGATCGTGCTGCACACCGTTGCCATCATCTTCTAGTGCACTTTTATCCTCAATTGCTGAAAAAACCACATGTCCTGCTCCAGACGAGTTTACCTTGTCAAGTTTTTCTAATTTCTGCCACACAGAAACTGGACTGTCTTTTCCACTATGCTTGTGCTTATTAGAACCTACTACTCTATTAGTCACAGTCAAATTAATACAGCCAGAATTTTTTCTTGATTTTCTGCCACTCCTCCCAGGACTAACTGGAAGAAACGTCTTGCTGCTACAGGCTTCACTGCTACACTGAACTCTTTCATAATGACAACTATTATCATTAACATTTTCAGCATGAGCGCCACTTAAATGGACACCTGTCAAATGGCATGCCGTGTTTACACTATCCAGACAAGTAGTAACCCCATGTTGCAAACCATATCGTTTATTTCCATCTTTGATGGTTAACCTTCCCTCAAAATCAATACTGCTGTCCCCACAGTTTTCACTGTTCCAAGTTCCAACCCTTACAGAATGAAGCTGATGTTGCATCACTGGAGTTACAAACACAGGGACGCAATGACTTCTGGCAGCTATTGATTTCTTCTCCCACATAGGAATATACATGTTCAGTGACAGGGGATCCACCAAATTCTGAAGAATCGGCAGTATTTGGTCCATCATTCAGGTAAGGATCACATTTGCAGCTAACTCTTTTGCCTATAGTTATATTAGACGACCCTGCACATCTAGAGCCATCCTTCCCATCACTTCCGTGTTCCACATATTCATTGTTGCTCTCACCATTATCTTTGCCCAAATGGGCATCTTTAACCAATGAGCTGGCAGAGGATGAGGTATCTGACAGTTTATCAGCCAGTAAATCAGGCAGGAACACCTCAACGGGAGAAGCGGCATCAATGTGCTCTTCACAGGGGAGTTCTGGTAACAAATCAAGCTCTTTGCAGGTTGCTTGTCTGTACTGTTTCCACTTGCTTACTTTCTTCTTAGAACTCCTTTTAGGAGGCGTATCATCATCATGCAAAATATCAGAATCAGATCCCAGAGGAGAAGTATCAGGCCTGGAAGAGGTACTGTCAACCACGGCAAGCTGTCAATGACTTCTTAATTTTTTTCCTATACCGATGTTGTCCTAAAGTGTTTCCTCCATTGGGAAGTGGTTTAGAAGAAATGTCCTGACCATGCATGCTCTTTTCATTCGGCTGATCTATCAAAAAAAATCATTTAGAAGGCTAAAGTGCATATTTAGCAGGATTGTGGCAACTAGGAGCATTAACCAGCACATTCAAAATAATAGCTTTCCCCATTAATCCTTAGTTTGGTCCTCCTTGAACCTTTTGTAGGATGGGAGAAATCCTTGAAACCTTATGTTCGCCACACTTCTCAGTCAAACACAGGCTTCTAATTTCTTATGCGCTTTGTGCTGGTTGTAATTCCTCTTTCCTTAGGAATATTCACCTCGAATCACCGCTTGCTTTTAGTGTCGGTTTTGATTGCATACATTTTATTCTCCTTTTTCCAATTCTTATTAACTCTGACGAGCAAGAGGGAAACAAAAGGAAGGGAGAACATAACATCTGGAAAAGCAGACTGTGTGTAACATTATGTTGACTGCCATGAAACCTGTGTAACAGCACGGATAATCGATATTGCTGTCAACTCATTTGGACCATGTCTAATCTCTAAACTATCAGATCGCCACCAGTGAGCCTGATACAAGCTACTGGTTATTTGGAAACTAAATTTTATGTTAACACCAAAGACGAGAGCTTACTACAATGTGCATCAACCACATGCATTCGTCCTGTTTCCCATTTCTTGAATCAGTAGCCTTATGTTGTTATATGAAGAACCTTCCTCATCGAAAGCCCTCCTTGCCTTAATGGCACAGTCTTTCGCTCTCACTTGGAACTGCTTTTCAGCTTTCCCCTCATCCATCAGGGCGTGCACTGCTTTCTCCACATCATTTCTTGTTACCGTAGCCTCTTTGTGTTCATCTCCCCACTGTGTAACCCCTTCCACTCCAACCTCCACCCCAATGTTCAGAACATCCACCACCAACTTCTCATTCGTAAACTGCTCCGCAAAGTGTGGCCATGTGATCATGGGCACGCCTGCACAGATGCTCTCTATTGTTGAGTTCCACCCACAGTGTGTCATGAATCCTCCAATGGCCTTGTGCCACAGGATCATCACCTGTGGCGCCCAGCCCCTTATGATCATGCCTCTCTCTTTGACGCGCTCCTCGAACCCATCGGACAGCCATTCCTCAACTTCTGGAAACTTATCTCCTGCTTTGATCACCCAAATGAATGGTTTCTTGGAGGCTTCAAGTCCCAGCCCGAGCTCAATAAGTTGCTGAGGTGCAGTGCAGGCGAGGCTGCCAAAGCTGACAAAGATCACGGAGCCTGGCTTCATTGAATCAAGCCATTGCAAGCACTGTGCCTCATTTATTGGCGCCTTGTTTCCTCTTGCGGCCATTGTGTTGCTGTTTTGTTGGCAGAGGCACATTGGTCCGACCGTCCAGACCTTCTTCCTTGTCATCTGCTCAAAGGATTCAATGTACAATGCCTCCAGCTCTTTGAAGCTATTAAGGACTACACCATCGCATCTCAGCTCCTCCTCATAGATCTTCTCACGTATTTGGTCCATGCCTGGAAGGGGCATGCCTGCAGGAGATTTAGCCTTTGTCAACTCCAGTGGTGTAGGGAACCCCCGGATCGTAATGAGCTCATTCTCATCTGTGACGTGCTTCACTAACTTGTCGCGATAAATGATGTACCTGCAAGATGGTAATAGTTGTTAAAATCGCATAAAACTGCAGGCTTATTTTGACAAACGTCAACAAACTGCAACCTGGCCTGCTAAACTGTTTATGAAAATTTTGTTATCCGTAATTCCTTATTGCAGTATAAATCACATATTCCGTTTTCAAATAAATAAAGTAGTACTCAGATCGATACCTTTACTTTTTCTTATCTAGGCTTATGCCATCTTCTTTCTGAAAGGAATTTACAGTACTTACCCTTTTCATCTACTGTTGAAGTAAGAAAATTTGCCCAGTACAAAATTAACCACTTACGTAATTTGCATCTTATGATTGTACCTGACAAGGGACGAGAAGCCACAAAAGCCACTGAAGATGAGCCTCGGGATACCAAGCTCCCTGGCGACGTCGCCGGTCCACCAGTGCATCGTGTCAGATATGACGCAGCTCGGAGGCGACTGTTGCTGCTCAAGGAGGTGTGCCTTGAGCTGCTCCCGAAGCGCTGCACAGGCCTCGAGGAAGTTCACCAGTAGATCCTTGCGCTGGATCATGTCGATGTTCTCGCACCCGTCGGGTAGGCCGAACTCGGTGGCCGGGAATTGGAGCTCCACGAGCCAGACCGCAAGACCTCTCTCCTCCATCTCGGCGGCGAAGCTCTCCAACCTGGACGCGTTCACTGGCGTGGTGATGAAGGTGACCTGCGCGCCGTTCTCGGCCAGCAGGCGCGCCATGTCGGTCATGGGAATGATGTGACCCTGCGCCATCATCGGGATGAGCACGAAGTGCGCCATTGCGGAGCCGCTCTGGACATCGCCGCTGCCGGCGATGGTCATGGTGATTGGCCGTGGCAGTGACTAGCGAAGTTGGTGGAGTCAGTCAAGCTGGGAGGACAGCAACACCGGCTGTGTTTCTGTTGGAAGCAAAGCAATGCAATGGGACGGTGGGTACGCACTACGCACCGTAACCGTGGTGTATATGTAGCACCTGGTCCCGGCTGAAAATGGTTATGAGCGTATTCTGCAGTTATTTCGTATATTTGCTGTTATAATTGTCCAATCTTTTGTATATCACCAGTGATCCGGTCATATATTTATACTGTTATAAATGTTCAATCTTTCGTATAGCACCAATGATCGGATCGTATATTACCTATTTTTACAAATACTACGTCAATGCTGACGTTATGGCGGCAGGGAAGAAGGTTGTGGATCGTATAGTCAAGCTTAAAAGCATTTTCAACAGATGATGCTAAAGATTGATCGTGCGGAAAAGTCATGCTTAAAC
The DNA here is from genome assembly GCA_950022295.1 of Bromus sterilis. NCBI lineage: Eukaryota > Viridiplantae > Streptophyta > Magnoliopsida > Poales > Poaceae > Bromus > Bromus sterilis. The sequence continues at coordinate 28,149,429 of OX465597.1, read as the reverse complement.
GCATTTTCAACAGATGATGCTAAAGATTAATCATGCGGAAAAAAATATAATTTTGAGTACTTTGGGCTGAAAATACTAAGGCTCAAAATTATCGGATGCCCCGTTCGATCTAAAAAACCCGACTCACACCGAAAAGCTTCTTCATCGCACGACATCTGTCGCACTTCTTCATCGCACGACATCTGCCGCATCTCGCACGGCACCAACATCACGCTGCCACCTACCTCTCGACGGTAGATCTCGTCGCTGGGATTCACGACAACTTTTCCGTTGGTCGTAGCCCCGGTCTGTATCCTCACCGCCGTTCTCTGGTTGAAGCTTTGAAAAAGCTGGTTGTAGCAAACAAGTTGACCTCATCCAGCAAGAAATTAAGATAGTTCTAGCAAACATAGAAAGATGGTGGTAGCAATTTTTAGGTTGGTTCCAGCGAAAAACAAACACAAGGTGGTAGCAAAAAGTTCTGATGCTTCCAGCAAAAAAGATCATTGGTTGAAGCAAAATTTATGGCTGGCCACACCAAGAATTGCGATCCCATCAAATAAAAGGAAAAGAAAAATACTTCTGTACTCACATCCATGAAAATCGCTAGTTCCAAAAAAATAAATCTTTAATGATTCCAGCAAAAACAATGGCTGGTTGAAGCACAAAAAAAAAAAAACCCTGCTGGGGCTACCACGGTTGGTCCAATATTTGGTGGCATGGTTGTAGCACCTCCCGTCGCCGGTTCCAGCAAAAAAAGTTGTCCGGTTCCAGCATAGTCAGCTCTTTCAACGCCCCCAGATTGCAACACACCATAACGCAATCCCAACTTCCATTGAGGTCGGTTGCAACGCGAAGGAGAAGCGGCTGATGAAACTTCAGCCTGCCAAAAATTTACGATCAAACCAAATGATCGTAAATATGCGACATGAAGCCGTCGATTTTACGGTATTCCATAAATGTACGGTCATTATATGGGATCTGTTGGAGCTTGGAGGCCTTTTTTGTGCCTCAACTCTATGCAAATGTTAGGTATTTCAAATTTACGGGAGTTGTTGGAGATGCTGTAAGTCGTTAGGGCATCTTCAATGCTATCCCTTAAAACGGACACCGCATTCGTCCGTGGATTGGTCCGGGCTAGTCCACGAACACTTATGCGGGTGTCGGCCATCCAATCATATTCCCTAAATATCCGTTCAGCTCCGACCCCAACAAAAAGATCCCAATTTGAAATGGATAGTAAATGCTCAAATGTTTCCAACGCTCGGTCACAACCAATAAAAGGTGGATGTTCATTCTGGGCAAAAATACCTCCCCTCTTTGGCCGGATGTCCATGGCCCGGCTGAGTTCAGTCGTCCGCAGAGGTCACGCTGTCTCCTGTCTGGTCTACTTTGCCTCTTCTACCGCCAGAATGGTTGGCATATGCTTCAACATCCGTACGTGGGAGGCTTGCATGATCATGGACGCACTAGGATCCAAGTCAACCATCTTTAATGTGAGCTATTTGGTCTCAATTCTTTGCTCTTCGATGAGGATATTTTTTTTGGATCGCTGCTATGAAGATGTTAAACCTCTCAACCCTTTTTTGCTCCTTGAGTTCATTGCGCTTGATGCAGGCCTCCTCTTTCTTGCCCAAGATGATCTCAAATCTATCTGTCATCTTGGCATCCACACCTTCCCATTTCTCCTTCTCTTACTTCCACTTCCTTCCACGGAACCCTTTCTAACCTACTTGCGTGGTATATCTGTTGGGTCCGTTGGATAACCCACATCTCGTTGTCTTTGGTGTCGCTCTTGAAGGTACTGGCTATGCTTTCAAGCCATTTTAGGTTGGTTGTTTAGCTTCAACCAACAATACATGATGATGAAGCTCTTCTTCTTCGCCCTCAAATACAAATTGAAAGTACGAACATGCTAACAAAAAGGAAACATATTTAGCAATACTCCCAACAAATTGCACATCTTCTCAATTGACCAAAAAGAGCACTCAGGCAACAATTTGCATATCTGATGAATTAAACAACACAATGAGGAACTACTCGCAGACTCTTAAATGATATACCACCTACGGTTGAGTGATTTTGCACCACGGTCTCGGATGACAGCGTTGGCAGAGGGGTCATAATCCTTGTGCTCATGAAACCAGGTAAGAATTTTGGACCAAAATATTGCACCCCTTTACTCTACCCCATGGACCGGATCGATACTAGTGGCCAACCACGAATCACACAAGAGTTTGTCCTTCTGCATGTTAAAACTTTCTCCTCTCCCCTTCTTCTTTACACCGCCCGTCCAATCACCCCCTCATTCCCCTCCTGGGCCGGTTGACCGGTGTACGATCCCGACTACTTGAAGTACGTATCATGTTGCTGGGTGTATGTGCCCGATGACTGCGTTTATGTGCCCGTCAGCTGGGTATGTTTACCTGACTCTATGGCATCAGTATCCGCCTACGAGTCATTCACCATTCCGTCCTCGAAGCCACCACCCCCCATCCTTCGTTGATCATGTCAAAGATATCTTTCTCCCTATGCGACTCAACCGTCGAAGACATTCCGGCGAACAGAGAGTGGACACCGTGCAAATCGCCCGACGGATGCAATCGGGCAAGCTGCGACGATGGTGTCTCCACAAAATGGACTGGCGCCGTCGCGATGTTGATCATATAGGGCACGCCCGTCGGTGGCTGCTCGTGACGACCGAACTGATTGTTGGCGTAGTAGTACACTGACTGGTACACCTTTGATCAGGCTGCCACATGCTTGGACGCTGACACTATGTGCATATGGTTTATTCGGTTTATATGGTTCGTTTTACACGGTTTTTTGGTTTGTACGGTATTAATAAGTCGGTAAATATGATATGAAAATAAAATATGGTTCGGTTTCGTTATATACCAAATTATTTTGGTATATAACATATTAACCAAAGTTGACGTGAATTTGAAAATGATATGATAATATTATACAAATTTATGAGTCATATATAATACATAGTTTTTATACAAAACAATGTATAACTATATAGAAGTATATATATCCATGCATGAAATCATTCCTTGATGGATGGACGTGCATAAAATGCATATTTTGCTTTGTTTATAGACGCGCTTAACAAAATTTTCAAGAGAAAATGACTATATTGGACAATACCGAAAATTATTGTGGGCGTGTGAATGTTAGATAATGTAAACCGGACAAGTTCACAAATGAATGTTACACATTTCAAGCTAGACAAGTTCACGTGCTATTAACTACTTATATGGATGTTTGTTAAAAAATATCTAAATATACCAAAACTCAAGACGATGAACCAAAAACCATAAAAATCATAAAATTGGTTTGGTTCGGTTTATTTCGATATGGTTTTTCGGTTCGGTTCTAAAATAAACAGGGTGAGACGTCGCCTCCTAGGCCTTGCTCGTGCCCGCCTCCGCCAGCGCCCTGCCGGTTTAGGTCATCCCCACCCTTGCCCGGCGGTCAATGCAGTTTGTTGCCTAGTTTTTTTTTTGACACGACGGGTTTACCATGAAGCCAAATTTATCTTACGGGTGGTCGCCTTGGTCGCATCCTCTACTCCGGTAGCTTTGGCAGTTATTTCCGAGTCTCCATACGGCAATAGAAGCGAAACCAGCGGGGATTGGGTGGAGAAGGGCAGCGAAGAGAGTGAGGAAAAGGAGGAAAATGATGGATTTTGGCGCGATTTTGTATGAGCCAGGAGTGTTGGAGTTCTACGTGTCTGCGGTCCAGACTTCCGCAAAACACCTTGGTTTAGGTCAGATTTCCAGAAAAATTGACATGCGGATCGGCTCGCGAACGGATATAACGTCGGCGAAAGTGATCTAGACAGTCCAATTCAAACGGATGCTGAAGGCTTAAGGGTCAGCGTTAATTAAGATTCAACGTTTGTATTTCTTTTTTGTTTCTCCAACTTATTCCTTAAGTCATTTCTTCTCTCACAAAATTAACACACAGTACTGTACCATTTTTTTAATTATTGTGTGGAGATCGAATGAATGCTAGTGAGTCTGGTCCAAAAGAAAGGGGAAACCAGTGAGAAATGCGAGCAGAGCCTCCTCCGCCGTCCCGCGGCCAAATGCCGTCGGTTGATGGCCGGCTTGCCGGAGCGCAGCCTGAGATGAGTCCAACTCCAGCTACAGTCTTGAGTCTTCCTTTCTGCTCCACCACGAGGGCGTGGTCCTCCCCTTCCTCCCCCAGCCGCCTGTGGTCTGCTAGTCCGCTACCGCTGTCGCTCTTGCCACCGCGCGCCTGTCGCCTGTTCGATGGAATTCCCCGCCCGGGCGCCTGGTGATGGTGGTTCGGCTGCCGGCGCCGACCGACGATGCTGTTGCGAGTGTACGTGGGCATCCTGCTGCCCGGAGTCGGGGACGCCGTCCATTCGCACGCTGCTAAGTTTGGGCTGGAGGAGCTCAACTCGCAAGCTCGCTGGTTCTCACGGTGAGGAAGGAGGCTATCCATATATGTCTTACAGAAGGCTCCACCAGATGAAGTGTCTGTCATTGGTGCACTGTGAAACCAGGTTTGTTCTATTTCCTCAGTCTACAGCTTTCATATCTTTGATCTCGTTGCCTAGTTCATGTTTGAATTTGTAATGAACTCAAACACACTGGCTTACTTTGAATACAATACACTACTGTATTTGACCATGCTTGTTCATAATTGCTCAGTAAATCTCGACACTTATTTTTAAACGGCCATTCTGTTTATATGCTTTTATTACACTATGGTTCATTTGAAGTTATCCACCCCTGTTTGTGCCCTCAGTTGCTAGATAAGTACTCCGTTTATTAGAAGACTGAAGTACATGTTTAGATGGTTTTTTGGCAATAGATTTGCTCACTGGCCTTGAGTTTGACCCTTTAGCTACTTCTCATATAAAACAGTACAAGAGAGCCTTGTTTCAGGTGATCCTTGAATCCCTTAGTATGGACTATGGAGAGATCCTTGAAATTTCATGTTTACCACACTACTAACTATTAACTCAAACATAAGATTCTAATTTCACATGCGTTTTATGTGGGTTCCACTTCCGTCTCTTCCTGTGGATTATTCACCTCAAATCATCTCTTGCTTTTAGTTTCAGTTTGATGATGTGCATACAGTTTATTTCATTTTTTACACCTTTTCAAACCCTTATTTAACTCTGATGAGCAAGTGGTAGTAAAAATGAAAAGGAGAGCATACCATCTGGAGAAGCAGACTGTGTAATCATTATGTCAACCGCCATGAAGCCTGCGCAACAGTGCAGACAATAGATATTGCTCTCATTTGGACCCATGCTTAATCTCTAAGAAATCATGGCCCAACCAGTGATCCTGATACAAGCTACCGGTTATTTGTAAAATAAAATCCGTTATAATGACAAATACAGTATATCATAGGCTCTTTTACTCTATGTTTACACTGGAAGAAGAGCTTATTACAATCTGTATCAACTACACGCATTCGTCTTGTTTTCCATTTCTTGAATTAATAGTCTTATATTGTCATATGAAGAACCTCCCTCATCGAAAGCTCTTCTTGCCTTAATGGCGCAATCTTTTGCTCTCACTCTCAGCTCCTCTGCAGCCTGCCCCTCATCCATCAGGGTGTTCACTGCCGTCTCCACGGCATCTCTTGTAACCATAAACTCTTCTTTTTCACTTCCCCACTGTGTAACCCCTTTCACTCCAACCTCCACCCCAGTTTTCAGCACATCCACCACCAGCTTCTCATTCAAAAACTGCTCTGCACAATGCGGCCATGTAACCATGGGCACACCTGCACAAATTCCTTCTATTGTTGAGTTCCACCCACAGTGCGTCACAAATCCTCCAATAGCTTGGTGCCACAGGATCATCATCTGCGGCGCCCAGCCCCTTATGATCATGCCTCTGTTTTTTACACGCTCTTCGAATCCATCTGTGAGCCATCCCTCAATTTCTGGAAACTTAGCGCCTGCTTTAATCACCCAAATAAACGGTTTCTTGGAGGCTTCAAGTCCCAGTCCCAGCTCAACAAGCTGTTGAGGTGAAGTGGAAGCGAGGCTACCAAAGCTGACAAAGACCACTGAGCCTGGCTTCATTGAATCAAGCCATTGCAAGCACTGTGTGTCATCCATTGATGCCTTGTTTCCTCTTGCGGCCATTGTGTTGTTTTCCCGGTGGCAGAGGCACATTGGTCCGACCGCCCAGACCTTCCTCCTTGTTGTCTGCTCAAAGGATTCAATGTATAATGTCTCCAGCTCTTGGAAGCTATTAATGACCTCACCATCACTTCTCAGCTCCTCTTCAAGGAACTTCTTGCGGATTTGCTCCATACCAGGAATTGAAAGGCTTCCTGGGCATTTAGCCATCGTCAGCTCTAGTGGCGTAGGGAACCCTGTGATCGTGATGAGCTCATTTTCATCTTCTACATGGTCAAATACATTGTTGTGAAAAGTGATGTACCTGCAAGATTGTTGTAGTTGTTAAAATTACGTAGAAGTGCAGACTTCTTCGACAAACGTCAACCGGCTATAACTGGCCTAAAATCTTGCTCGTGAAAACCTTTGGTGTCCATAATTCCTTATGCAGTGTAAATTACATGTTTTGTTACATAAAGTAAGTACTCCTCTGTGTATTCTTTTATATGGTCGTGCTTTCTTCTCTCTGGTAACTATTTAGACTACTTTTTCCTCTAACTGTAGAAGAATAATATGTCTGTACAAAACTAATTGTTCACAAGATTTGCCTCTTATGGTTGTACCTGACAAGGGACGAGAAGCCACAAAAGCCACTGAAGGTCAGCCTCGGGACACCGAACTCCCTTGCGATGTCACCGGTCCACCAGTGAACCAGGTCAGATATGATGCAGCTCGGAGGCGAGCGCTGCTGCTCACGGAGGTATGCCTTCAGTGGCTCCTGAAGCGCGGCGATGGCATCAATGAAGGTGGAGAGCAGATCTGTGGATTCGATCATGTCTAGGTTCTCGCACCCGTCCGGTAGGCCAAACTCGGCGGCCGGGAAGTGGAGCTCCACAAGACGAACCGCCAGGCCCGCCGCCTTCATGTCAGAGGCGAAGCCCTCCAACCTGGTGGCGTTCACTGGTGTGGTGATGAAGCTGACCTGCGCGCCGTGCTCTGCCAGCAGGCGCGCCATGTCGGTCATGGGGATTGTGTGCCCCTGAGCCAGCATCGGCACCAGCACGAAGTGCGCCCTCCCGGAGCCGCTCTGGACATCGCCGGTGCCGGTGAAGGCCATGGCTGATCGGCTATTGCTGTGAAAGTTCTGGTGATACAGTTAGTCAAACTGGGAGGACAGTATGTTGATGAGCAGTATAGTTTTTATATATCACCTGGTGCTATATATTTCCAAGTTAAGATGACGAGCTGACGATCGAATGGGCACAGCGCAGCAGCAGCATTGGTTACTTCTTGCTACTTTGCTAGTGACGCATGCACTCACGTCAGTCATGGACTCCTGGAGTCAGCCAAGTAGATGAATCTTCTTAAGTTCTGATGAGTTGTCAGGAAGGCGACATCCAGGCCGTCCTATTGGACATCGGACGCCTCAGATTAACCCTGGCTACAGCCTGTCACGCTCAAGAGGAGTTCTTTTACAGGATTTGAGTGCCATTTGATCTACAGACTTTTTGGCTGCCAGTGACATGCTGTGAAGGCAGCGGGTGGAATTTTCTTTTCCGTTTTTTCGACCATATCACTCGAGCCAAGATTACTGTGTATAATCAATCCATGTATAGTATGTGAGCTGCGTTGTATTGTATTCAAATAAAAAAGTGAACTTGGATAAGCGAGGAAAATACGAGTCTATTCTTGGAGCGACGCGCCGCAGGGGCGGCAAAGCATCTTACCAGTGTCTGTGTGCCAACTGCCAAGTCGTTTCTCCTCCTTCCATCATTGCTCTAGCTTTTGCAAAGGGATATTTTACGATACATCATACTACCAAAAATAATGGGCAGTATATAATTTGATCCAACGGTTATTATCGATTTCCTAATTTTAAGCTTAAGGACATTTTGGTAATTGATTGTTAGGATAGATTTGTCCTTTTTAATGTTAATTGTAATGTCATTAATCTTAGTTTACTAAAAAAATACAGTGATGAAGATATTTTAAGATCAGCCGAACACATAGTGGATGGATCCAAGTCCTGAACTCTGTTCATGTTTTGGTTTTTAAACTACGCACGTACAGCCGCAGGGCTGGCCGTCGATCTTGACGTTGCAGCTGCCCCGCGCCGCGCTGGATGGCGACCTTCTCTCCGCCATATCCCCTCGCCCCGCCGGACGCAGCCGCTCCACACTCCCCCACTTGCCGTGAAGAACGCGGCTGCCCCGTGCTCCCCCGTCTCACCATGCAAGAACGCAGCCGCTCCGCGCTCCCCCGCTCGCCGTATAGGACGCAGCCACCTGTGCTACCCTGCCATACCGCGGCCCTGCTCCATCCGACGACCGTCTCTCTGTTGCACGAATCCGGCTGGCGCGCCGAGATTGATTAGTCTTGGTGTCTGAGGTCAAAGGTCATATCATTTATGGAAGAATGCTAATTGTAACAAGATGGTCGTTTTGATTTGCTCTGTAACAAGATGTGATCGGTTCTTCTCGTACGAGATATGGTCATATGAGAAACTCCAGTCTTACCCTTCAATTTTTTTTTGAGGCAATAGACAGCTCTTTGGCTAAATATTGATCTACCAAAAATGCCCTGGATCACAAAATATACTACCAGAAATTGTGTGTAGTATAATTAAATCTGCACCATCCAAACAAGCAAAATAAATGGCTATAATTCATTTGATGCACCGTAAAAGGTCTCGCAAGCAAATGGCGGCACCAGGTTTACAAGCCGGAGGAGTTGGAGGTAGGGCCTATAATTTGTCAAGACGGCGTCCCACTCTGCTCTATGAGTTCTTCCACCTTTGATGATGACATCTACGTATGGATGCTAAATATCGATAGTATAATGAGTTTGGCAGAGATGAACATTGTGTCCATCACAGTCGACAAGTTGCTAACTATCTACTACTTCGTGTTTGCATTTACTCTTTGTGTGTGACATCGTTAGGGCAAATTTGACCCCTCAAACGCTTGCAATCGCGTTAGTGTTTGTGCATGTCCTTTTTTCAAACCTCATTTATGCTTGTTCGCAACTATGTCTCAAATTTTGTTCTCAAATCATCTGATCAAATGCATATAATTGATGAGGATGAAAAGAAAGCGAAAAAAAAATTGAAAAAAGAGAAACTATGGTTCGACATGTGCCACATCCTAGGTGGAGGACTGCTCGGACACGCCGGGGCATCTCCATATTCTTCACATATATGCTTTGAGTGTGGAGATTTACGGGTTGTCCGATTATTTGCAGACAGAGTGTGTGTGTGCTTGTGTTCAATGGTTGAGTTGTCCACCCGAACGTTTGAGGATAATATGAAGGGTCCGATTATAGATGCTCTAATAAGAGGTGGAGTCTTGGGAGAGGAACATGGCAAATTTTAGCTCTGGGTTTTCTATTTGCCAGGATTTTTTTTCCGCATCAACCGATTCTTTCTTGCTGCATAGAGAAGGGGAAGAGGAGCCTAAGACGAGCAAATAGCATAAAACTGCCGTAATTGAACTATGGTTACGAAAAACCATCACTTTTTAAAATATCTACCGCAACCGTGGTTCGTTGTTTGAATTTTTTTTATCAAGTTGCACCGTTGAATGTGTTAGCTAATTTTAATCATAATTATGAAAAAGTGGATCCATTCATTAGATTTAACATTTGCATAAAAATCCCTGCAAAAAACAACATTTCAACATGACTATTCAAAGCTTGGACCGTGCAGAGCTCTCTGATTTTTTTTTTGAAACTATAGCTCTCTGATATTTACGAGTTGGCACTTACATGCGGGTTCAAACTATCAGATACAACATTAATACGTACAAATACAGTGCTTAATCTTTTTTGGTACTGTATTACAACGAGTTGTCTGTATCTTGGTATTAATTTGCAAAAAAAAATCTAATTGGGATACTTTCGTGCAAAGTTTTAAATTGCGGGAAAAACGATTTCGCGGCGGCTGTTTTGGGACGCTAAAGACGCAATTGTGTGAAATTGCGGCTGCTAAAGCATTTCGCGGCAAATCAATAAAACATGTAAAAAATAGCCATGAGCACTGATATGTCAACAGCCATAGTTAATTTTGCATCATAAAATGGTCTGACACACATTACAAACACCAAACTAAAGGTCTTAGTCTTACACTCTTAGGCTAAAATTAAGTTCTCGGACTAAAAAATGACATAACATTAACATGAAACATGATAAATAAGTTAATAAGTGCATAACAGCACGCAAGTTCAGTCCTCAATGACTCAGTCAGAACCAGAACCTGTAGAAGATGCAGAATCGAGTTCCTTGCAATCTTCTGTGCGCAATTTCGTGGCATTTCGCGGCGTTTCGCGGCATTTCACGGCGTTTTGCGGCAAAACGCAAATAGGTGTTTCAAATTGCGTGACCTGCTCCAAGACGCAATTGCGCCGCAATTGCGTGAGTTTCGCGAGCAATTTAAAACTTTGCTCTCGTGCAATTAACTCGATATTTACACTAGCTAGCTTTGGTCATGTCAAATTTTTGGTGGGGCTAGTTTAGGTACAAACCAAACACACCCGAAAACTCTCCTATAAAATGACATGAAAGTTTCAACGTGACGCTTCAAGCCCGGAGGGGAGAGCTCTTAATTTGAAATTTACCAAGCCAGCTTTGCACCTCTCATCCACATGCTTAATCAGTTAATCTCATGGGTTTCTTACGAGCTCTAAGCTTGCTTCTACTTGCCTCACTGGTCGGCTCGGCACCGTCGGACTCCGGCTCCGGCTACCGCTCCACGCTCACCCACATTGACTCCAAAGGCGGCTTCACCAAGGCTCACACAGAAGCCGCCTCCGAGCGGCCACGACATTTTCCAGCTCGGAGGCCGGCGGGCCAAGGCTCCGCTCGGGGCAAGCCGAGTACAGCTCGACATCGGGACGCCGCCGGTGCCGTTCGTCGCCCTCTTCGACACCGGCAGCGACCTAACCTGGACGCAGTGCCAGCCGTGCAAGCTGTGCTTCCGGCAGGACACGCCCGTCTACGACCCCACCGCCTCCTCCAGCTTCTCCGCCGTGACCTGCTCCGCCGCCGCGTGCCTGCCCGTGTGGAGCCGCAGCTGCGCCCCTAGCTCCATGTGCGGCTACCGCTACGCCTACGGCGACGGCTCCTACTCGGCCGGCGTCATGGGCACGGAGACGCTCACTTTCGGCTCCAGCGTACCAGGCCCCGGCCAAGCAGCACCGGCCGCCTCCGCCGGAGGTGTTGCGTTCGGCTGCGGCAGAGACAACGGCGGCGACTGGTACAACTCCACCGGCCTGGTGGGCCTCGGCCGCGGGAGCTTGTCCCTCTTAGCGCAGCTAGGGTTCGGGAAGTTCTCCTACTGCCTCACCGACTTCTTCAACGCCAGTCTGGGCAGCACTGTCTCGTTCGGCTCCCTCGCGGAGCTGGCCCACGGCGTCGTGCAGTCGACGCCGCTTGTGCAGAACCCGCAGAGTCCGTCGCGGTACTTTGTGTCTCTCGAGGGCATATCGCTCGGCGGCGCTCGGCTGCCGATCCCGAACGGAACCTTCGAGCTCGGCGCCGACGGCACGGGCGGGATGATTGTGGACTCCGGCACCATCTTCACGGCCCTCGCGGAATCTGCTTTCAGGGTGGTCGCCAACCACGTGGCCGACGTGCTCGGTCAGCCGGCGCCGCTCAACACCACGAGCCTGGAGAGCCCTTGCTTCCCGGCGCCTGCCGGTGAGCGGCAGCTCCCGGCCATGCCGGACATGGTGCTGCACTTCGCCGGCGGTGCAGATATGAGGCTGGGCAGGGACAACTACATGTCCTTTAACGAAGAGGACTCGTCGTTGTGCTTAAACATTGTTGGGACGACGTCCACTTCGGTGCTCGGCAATTTCCAGCAACAGAATATACACATGTTGTTTGACATCACTGTAGGAGAAATGTCATTTATCCCCACCGACTGTAGTAGGCTCTGACGTCGACGACTTTAATGGATACACTACTTTTTATTTTTTTAATATATATCTTTTTTCTTTCAAAAATAAAAATAATATATACCTATTTGGAAATATTACGAATCTATCGGCCTATTTACCGATCACCTACTGATAGCGGGGTAGTTGATAGACAACGCCCATAGATCGACGTGGGCGCTCCAGATGGAGCCGTCGACATCCCACTAACCGACATCAGACTGTTGGTATATAGGGTACTGACGGCGTGCTGTAGGCATATAGGATACCGATAGCCGCATTTTTCCTCTTATTCCCGCCAATTTTCTTCTCGCCTTATTTTCTTCGTGCCAGTTCATCTTTTTAACATTTCTTCTTTCCACCAATCCCTGCTTGCCTCACTCTATAAAAGCCACAGTCCAAATGGTGTGGTGATCACAGAGCCATTTCTTCTCACTTACCCATTTCTAAAGTCATATCTCAAAACCCCTCTCGCCAATTTACACCAATTATGATATTCTATGTTTTGAGAGGTGCCGCTAGAATGAAGTTAGGGTTATATGGAGCTTGAGGGGTCTCTTTTGATGAATTAGTTAGTAGTGAGATCCACCTGCAGAAATTGACTGAAGATGCTTATCATGATAAGAATCTTGAGGAAATTCGACAATAGATTTTGCAGTTGCAAGGAAGGTGGGAATGACTTTGCGAACTCAAATATATGGAAGCTCAAGAGTTTGGTGGTATATATGTTGATGTAGAAAGTAATCACATAACAATTCCGCAGAAGGCTTATAAGACATCATTCATGTAATTTTTATTTCAGAGTTTGAGTTACTAATTTCCATTTGTTTGTCATTGTAATTTTTTTGTTGTAATTTGTGAACTTCAAAGGTACCCCGAGGATGTGGAATTTTTGAACATAGAAATCTTTTACTATGGATGGTTCAAGATCTTATTTGGCCTTATTCCAACTGGGAACTAAGGAAGACCATCGCCGATTGTTGTATCAACTCAAGATGGCCCAAGCTCAAAGAACAAGTCCAAGCATCATGTTTCATCAGAAGAATGAGACTCAAGCTCTAGAAACAAATCTAACTCGAAGAGCAGCAGATCATGTTAGAAAATCCTGAAGCCCGACGATGATGATTACTCTTTCAGTGAAGAGTTTATGTCACCCAAGAACAAATCCAGTTTGAAGAGCAAAAGATCAGGTAAAAGAGATGAATCATTGAAGCCTGGTGATGTTGGTTACTCTTCGAGTGAAGAATTTATGCCAGGTAAGTTAGTTCAGGTCACATTTGGCCACAATCGTGAAGATCCGTGGAAGAAACATGCTAGCGGGAATAGTGATGATGACTTCATGTAGTCTTATTCCTGATTGTGTTGTGTCTTCATGTATCCTTTATCCAATAATTTGTTGTGTCTTCATGTATCCTTTATCTAAGAAGTTGTTGCGTCTTCATGTATCCTTTATCCAATAACTTGTTATGTTTGTATGTATCCTTTTATCCAAGAAGTTGTTCTGTCTTTATGTATCATTATGAACATCACATATTTCATTAGAACTAAAAGTACAATATTACATAGTTTAACTAACAACATTGAAATGTATGAAATAAAGTACAATATTACATATTTTAACTAACATCAGTAAAATGTCTAAAATAAAAGTATGATATTACATAGTTTTACTGACAACAGTTAAATGTTTGAAATGAAAATACAACAACAGATAGTTCGAATGGTAAGATACAAGGACTCATCATTGAGTTTAGCTTGTACAACTCGTCAGTGACGATACATGAAAATTTCAGTGGATCCTGTCGAATGCAGCTTAACCTCTTTACTATCACTCACGACAGACCATCGAGTTTCCTTCATTGGATTAGTATACTTTCCTTTCTTCATAGCCCAGCCAACGATTTTCCTAGGCCTATCAAAATCCAACTCATTCATCTCACCCATATCAGTGGATAAAGCGATGCTCATCGCAAAAGTGTGTCTCATCTTTTCTTCACGATGTTGCAATGAGTGAAGAGTTTTCTCTTGTTCTGTGGTGCCATCAATAGTGAGTTGGCCAAACACCGTCGCGGCTTGAAATGCCTTTTTGGCAACATCTATCCAAATGTCCATGTCCTCCTCAATTTGACGGTGGTGAAACGATGCCGCTTCTTCCTTGCTCTTGAACAACGCAATCTTGAGTGGCATACTATATTTCAAAGTGCAAATGATAAGATACAAATTCATCGAGTTCATTGTAGCAATATGAATCTTGCAGATTGAATTCACGGTATTTCTTGGTGCATCGATGGTGCCCTTCAATGGATGCCACTCTTTGAAGGTGTGGTGCTTCTTCTGGACGAATGGCAGTCGATTTCATTCCTTCTAGCATGCATGCTTGGCCTATGGGAGGCAGTTCCAGCTGCAGCTCGGAGGCCATGTTGAGCAAGAAATGCATTCATGGTGATTTCGTCGTGCCAAGTGCTTCATCCCCAGCGATGGCGAGGTTCAATCCGTGCAGCGGCTGTTAAGGACCTGATTTTTTCATGTTATCGGTTTGGGGTCTTCCATGTGAAAGTTAGGGACTTTGTTGTAATTTCCTTTTCTTTTGGGTCATGTTGTAATATGTGCCTTCATGCTTATCTAATGAAGTCTGGGACCTTGAGACCCTTTTTCCGTTATAAAAGTAGAGGGAGATCCCACCTGAAATTGTATTAAATTCGAAGGTTATATCATCACTACAGTTATAGTATCAACAGAATTACATCAGTGTCGCAAAGTTTACACAGTCACAACATGAACTCAACTAGCAAACACTCCGAGCAGCAACAGCAGGAATGATTTACATCTGTAACATCATCGGCTCATCTACCGAACACTTCGAGCAACAATGTCAGGAAAGATTTACACCGTGTTACAGATCAACTAGCAAAAATTTCAGGTCGAGTTACAATAGTAACATCAAAGCTAGTAGCCAGTCCTAGCACAACTAGACATCAACAACGATTAACAACACCAGCTCAAGTACAAGTAGAAAACACCTGAAGTGGAATAACAGAGGCATCAGTGAAGGTTTATAGCTCCAGCATCGTATAAATCAACAAACATTCTCAGTAGAGTTCTATCATCACCAGAGTTGAGGGAGTTATCAGTAAAGATTTCTGAAAAGAATCAACTCAATTATTGCGTCGCAGGGCATGTATTGCAGCACCTTACCATGAGCCCGGCGGACACAAACTTATTGAAATCGTGCCTCCTTTCGAAAGCAATGAATATCCTTAATACAGTAACCACGTCACATGCATCCCTAACGACACCAAGAGAGCTGGATATATGGCCAAGTCAGCCCTTGTGTCCTGAAGGTTGAAGCAGCATGCCGTGGGCCGAATACTCCAATAATGCAATGTCGTAGATACATGGGAAACAGGCAGCATGACTGATTTGATAGTCGTCGTAGGCCTCACGAAGGGCGACTAGAGCAAAAATGGACTTAAGCAGGCAAGTAATGCCATATGCCCCATGTACCGTGACCCACATTGTATTAGCGTTGTGGTATGCACCGCAGGAGGCTAAGAGTGCAGCCAAATGACGCGGGTGTACTTAGGCATCTTGGCCAGTGGTGTCAATCCTCACATTGAAGCTGAAATCACACACCCGCCCATGACCCACCTTCCCCTCGACGTTCAACAAGGTAATAAGTAGACCCAAGAACCTTATCCATTTGTGTCTTCATTCGCTCATAGTAACCTTGAGCTCCAACAACGACAACTAAATTTTCTTCAATAGCTAGTAAAACGACCCGGGGCGAATAAATAAATATACTTTTTGCTAAATTTATATACTTATCTCGATCTTATTTTTAGTAATGTTATAGTTTTATAAGTATAATTTTTTTGTTGGTATAATTTAACCACATGATGACGTTAATAAATATTAGTTGATTTGTTTTGTGTTCGTCCTAAATATTATAGATAGATAGTAAAATGTATTTTCTAAAAATTTGAGCTAGAACTATTTTTATACATTACATAATTTATACTCCCTTCGTTTCTTGATATAATTGTTTGTACTCCTTTGCGAACTCAAATATATTATTGAACTGTTTTGTGTATAGTTTCTTTAAAAAAGTCAAAATCTTATAACTTTGACTAAATTTATAGCATAAAAATATCGACATCTATGATATTTAAAAACAACTCAAGATGAGTTTGATGATACAATTTTTGAATAGTTTATATCAATACATTTATCTAGAAATTTGGTGAAAGTTACACAAGTTTAACTTTTCTAAATAAAACTATGCACCTTACATTTAGGAATGGAGGGAGTACTATTCATGGTAAATATTTGTAAAGTGTATGGTCCAATAAATATCAAAATAGCGGTTTCTATTATATATCACGATAGTGGTTTCTAGTATATAATTAAGTAAGCATATGTATAGAAAGTTGTAGAATATAAATTGAGCAAATTGTTGGGAAATGTAGTAGAAAACAAAAATTTCGTGCCTACGAATCAAGAACCCAAGATCATCCAAGAAGATTGCATACAAGGTTTTAGGTCATGGCTCACCAACCGATGTAGCGGAAGTAGAGTTGGTGAAGACCGTTGGTGCAGATCCCCGCAGCTAGGAATTTCAATGACCTCCCAACCGCGAGGATATCGATCCCGCGTACCGTTCCACGATCCGTTGCGCGATCTGTCCCGCGAACCGTCCCACGATCCGTCCCGATCAAGTCCCATGAACAAGTCCCTCGAACATGATCTCCGAGGAAGAAGAAGGACCTCGAAGAAGAAGGACCTCGAAGAAGGATCAAAGGTATGATCCTTCTACCGATATCGACACATCCCGATGTAGCAATCCAGCAGCGCTCCGCCGTCCAGAGAAGAACGCCACCGAGAGAAACTAGAGGGAGAAGATCCTAGCGGCGTCCGGACTAGAACGATCTAGCCCGAAGAGAATTAGAGGCGCGTGGGATTTAGCTGGGGCAGCCTTGGGGTTTTTCTGGTGTGTCTTTGGGGCTACCCCTACCCCCGAATATATAGGTGGAAGCCTGGGGTCGCAACTTGGGTGAGGGTTCTCCCCAAAGTCGGTTTTGGCCACCAGGAGGAGTCCAACACGGATTCCAGTATGAAACGCCGCGGACTACGGCGTCTAGGAGGGAAACGCCAGGGACCCTGGCGTTTTGCCCTGGCCCCAAGGAAAGTCTATTTCCCACCGACCTACGGCCTTGTGGACCTTCCTACTTGTCCTAGCTTCGGTTTCCGCGTCTTGGAGAGTTCCATAACCCTCCGGATACTTCCATAAGCTCCCGGGAACCTCCCAGAACCTCCCAGAACATTTTTGGAGCTCCCGGAACAATTTCCCGATGTTTCGTAACCTTTCCACAACTATTACCGAATGTTGCAAAACCTTCTGAGACTATTACGGATGTCTTGTTACTACTTCAAGACTCTTCTTGAATGTTCCTAAATCATCTGAGACCGTTCACGAATATTCTGAAACCATTCGGCACAACCTAGAACACTTCTAGTGCTACCCGGAAACACTTCCGGTTCCACCCGAAACAATTTCGGTACCCTTTCTCTTTTCATCTCCTAGTTCTCTAACAGATTACTACTCGTTAAGTGTGTGACCCAATAGGTTCGGTATAATGCGGACATGACTCAGAACATCTTCCGGACATAGGTCAACAGCCTTTTGTCAATAGCCAATAATCAACAGCGGAGCCATGGACACCCATGTTGACTCCCGCACATACACGAATAAACTTCGAGTGAACCTTTATGTTAGCCATGTACCATTCCCTTTGCTTCTTGATATATGACAAAGTTAGAGGAGAGAAGTTTGGCACCCATGTGTAACAACTTCTTGAACACAAGCCACTCGTTATCCTCTTTGCTCGTTTGTCCCTTTTTCTCGTTATCGTATCCCGGTATCCCTGTGACGAAATCACAATGCGTCTGGCCAGACTATAATGGATACCGTCATACCGAGTGGGCCCGAAGTGAATATCTTCTTCATCGTGAAGGAGCAAATCCCAATCTTGAACTATCACAGTTACTAGACACACTATCCAATGTACCCAGAACTTATTTTACTACTTCCCAGTAACGGGAAGATTCATCTAAGAACCAAAGCATGTCTTCCTGTGTGAAGCAACTCGATACTCTCATGGTCTAAGGAATTACGTATATGATAACATTTCATGATATGACTTATAACGTAGTTACGATGTGATCTCTAAGTATATCATTCAATACTGGGGTCGGTTCAACATCATTGTTCTGCTAACAATATGTTCCCATTGCTACTGACATCCTTGTTACAAGAACAATGTCCATGATTAAGAAAACGTAATCATCAGTTAGCACATGAGCTGGTCTTAGAGGCTAAACCAGGAACTCTTGGTGTTTACATTTCCACACATGCAAGTGAGTTTTCTTCTGAATCTCATAGTCAGGGTCATTGAAATTATAGCACAGTAATATAAACATTAATTACGAACGTGGAAATATATATAATAACATTTTATTATTTCCTCTAGGGCATATTTCCAACAGTCTCCCACTTGCACTAGAGTCAATAATATTATGAGTGCTTGAGCACTTTACACCTATGGCATACCGGTGTAATACATGCTTCATTTGTGGTATAGACTTCATCATCGGATCTGACGTTTCAGGCCCGTTTGTATCTTGCATATCTTCGCGTTTTCACACTATCATAAAATTCACTAATTTTATCAGTTTAGCTTTGTATATGTTTGAATCATTTGGCAGAACCTTGGTTCCTTTAGAATAAGTCATGAAATCATTCATCAATGTTCCATGAGCTTCAAGCATCTTGGAAACCATACCATGTTCATAAATGAACTGATGATTCAAAATACCCTCGCTTGTTACTTCTTTAAGCAAGAATATACTTAGCCTCTGTTATAGAATTCGCCACAGTATCTAACTTAACACAGTTCCTCCATACTGTGCCACCCTTATGTGTGAAACACATAATCCCAATTAAAATCGAAAATCGGTCGGAGTAAGTATGAAGACTGAATTGGTGTAACTGTTTACATCAAAATTCAGCTGGTGTAACTTGTTACAACGATCTCTTCATTATCTCCATTTTCCGAGAAACATATCTTATCTATCATAAGTTTAACTTTTCACTGTTTGTCCAATGATCAACAAATTGATCACTTTGGTATCTTGCTCACAACCTTTTGGAGCACTGGACATATCTGGTCGTTTTACATATTATGGTGTACATGATTAATCCAAACACATAGGTGAGTGAAATCCAATTCATGTGTTTTGCTTATCTGTGTTCATGAACACCGATTTCTGCAAACAACTTTTCACCATGACCTCGGCAAGAACATCCTTCTTGGCGTTTTCATACTAAACTACTTTAGTATCATGTCAACATGTAACGTTGGCTTTAGCATGATCAAGCACTTACTATCTGCATAGATCACTGTGCTCAATACAAATGCTATATTAGTCCAAGTTCTTCAACTGAAAACTATTTCCAATGAAGTCCTTATTCGTGTCAAGAAATTTATATCATTTCTAATCAACAATATGTCATCTACATAAGGTTTTAGAAATATCATTCAGCTCCCACTTACTTTCTTGAACATTCAAGCATCTTCATTTATTCCCGATGAAAACAAACTCTTTTGGCAATTTCATCATAACGAAAATTCCAACTCCATTGTGCTAGCTTCAGTCCATCACTGGATATCCAAGGCTTGCATCTATTTTAACATCCTTTGAATCGACAAAACATTCCGGTCGTATCACATATACGTCCTTTGTTATATTTCCGTGTAGGAACTTTGTTTTGACGTTCATTCTACCATATCCTATAAATGAGATATGTAGTAATTGCTAATATAACCCGAACTGACTAAAGCATCTCTACGGTCGAAACTATTTCTCCATAGTCAACGTTTGAACTTGCTAGAAAACAATTTTCCAACGAGTTGAGCTTTATGGATAAAACAATTTCATCCGAATCAATTATAGATCCATATATATATTCTTCAGACTTTTAGTCTTTCAGAGGGTCTACCAAGTTCAAAACTTGACTTACTTCCATGGATACTATCTCGGATTATTTGGCATTTAGCCAAATCCCGGAGTCAGGGCCCATCAACGCTTCTTTGTATATCATAGGTTTATCATTGTCGAACAATAATATCTCGTCTTACATATCATGAATGTTTGTACGAGTTTTTTTCTAACCTGTGTGGTTCAGCTGCGCACTTATTTGAAGATTCAACAATCTTTAACAAGTTGCAGTGTCCTCCCACTCACTCTTTTACAAGAAACTATTTTCTTCCAAACATATTGTTCTTAACAGCAAACAGTTTTGCTTTTGTGTAGTGATAGAGGAATACCAAACCTTTTGGAATAACCTTAACAAAGTAGCACTTATCTTATTTGGTGTTTTGAGCATGTCAAACACATGTCTCATATACCCAAATTTTAAGAAAAGACAATATGGTTTTAACACTTCCATTCCACATCTAATATGGTGTCATTTCAACAGATTTGATGGTGCTCTTTTCAGTGTAAAAGCCGTAGTCTCTAACGCATAACTTTAATAAGTATAATGGCAAATTGATAAACATCATATTTGATCTTACCGTGTCATACATGGCTTGATTACATCTCTTGAACACTTTACTCATAGTGGTGTTCCGGGAGACGCAAGTTATGACACTTCTTCACAACTCATCAGACGTTCGCTAAACTTGTAACTCAAATATTAGTTTCTACAATCTAATTTGCAGAAGCTTTATTTTCTCATTACAATGAATTTCTATTTCACTCTAAAATTCCTTGAACATTTCAAAGATTTCAGACGTATGTCTCTGTTGAACAGATATCCACATATCTACTTCAACTCATGAGTGAAGATAAGGAATCCACTGCACACAACTACACTTATTGGACTACACACATCATCATGTATGATTACCAATGGTATAGTTGCCCGTTCATGTCTGGCCTATCAACGGTGTTTTAGTCACATTACTTCGAGACAAAGATCGCAAGCGTCAAGTGATTCATAATCATATGACTTGAAAGTCCATCACTTATGGAAATTCTTCATGCATGTTATGTCACTTATGATAAACGGCAGTGCCACATCTATGTGGTATTTCTGTCAGTCTTGCGACGTTTAGCGTCAGTGTTATGGATGTTTAGTATTATTATCAAGATTCATAACATACAACCAATTCATAATGGAAGTATGGCCTTTACGTTATTCATAGCTTTGAACAACTCTCTTGCAACAAACATGATTCAAAATGATGTTTTGCAACAAGGCTAAAGTGTAGTAAAAATTTACTCAACTCTAAAATGAATTATGAAGATAATCATAGAGTCAACACACGGTATAGTAAACCTTTTACCGTGTTCCCGAGCGTGTCAAAACTCATCATTAGCTAGTCATAAAGGCCATAGTATTTCTTGCATCGAGTTGCAACGATATGCAATTGAAGTGATATTCAAGTGATCAATAGTTTAATCACAATATACAAGAATTAAGATTAACCGCTTAATCATGATTCCCAAGAATTACATCTTTTGACCAGCAATGAATTCATCGATAACTCCGTATGACTTTCATTTCTGAGCTGGTTATTCCAGTCTTCTTTCGTTTTGCCTTTATACGTATCATAGTTCTATTTCCAATGTCACTCCTACTCACAAAATCTCACACATGATTAAGGATGGCGCAGGCCATGGAATTTCCGGCGTGTAAGTCTTACTAACATCCTTTGGACTTCCTTTCCCTTAATTCTCATCATCATATGATCGGTGTTCTTCTGGATCCCACACTTATCAGTTTTGTTTAGAGCATAATGAACATTTTCACTAATGCTTACAATCAGACATTGTACTAGATATATTATATCCTACATCAATTGTCTTATCACTGAAAACAATTTTTCAGTTCCATGAATATAACATAACTATCCCAAACGTTTCGAAGTTCGGGTTTCATGGTGGTGAAGACAATGCACTTAGCTGTGGTGGAATTCTAGCATTTTGGATGATGGATGTAAGTCACATCATCCATAGCATCAGCGGGAGAGCATCAAAAAATTGCGATAGGACAAGCTCCTTCTCGACACTATTGAGGATAGTCCTCACAATATGGTACCAATCGTAAAGTTTTTACCAGATTATACAGTTAAACAAAATCAATTGGGAAGGTGGTAACGCGAGCCATTATTCTACAACGATAATGCAAATACTAAGACTTTGTTCATAATTAAGTTGCACTTGTGATTAATCAATTTAATTACTAAGTGCGCTCCCACTCAGATCAATATCTCTCATAATTGATGCTGGAGTGATTCAAGATCCAACCCAATCGTCCGCCATTGATGTGACATCACTGATGACTTAGACTGGACCGGTAGGCCAACTTGCCAATCACACCAAAGGTGATTCTTGTTCATCTTTCGATGTGCGTGTTCCGGTAGCAAACTTTTATCCAAACCGTCAAGACAACCAAGTGTAATTGCAGTGTGTTCTTAACACACCCGTCTTTTATGCGTCACACCGTGTGCACCATGTGAAATGACCTGCTCAGATGTGAAACATAGTATAGACGGTGCTACAGTTGGAAGAACACTGTCAACTTGATATTGTTTTGCGAGAGATCACCCTAATAAAATACGACTACCGCGCATCAAACATGGGTGCATCAAAGGGATAAACATCACAGGCAGTTCATAAAATTATGTGATATAGTATAGCTCTTTGCTTCGTGAAGTCTTCATTGTCTTCACTTCGTCGTGGTTGAAGTCACCGTGTCCACCAACTTTGTCCTTGGCGCCGGGAACATCACCACGGCTTCCGGCATGTGCGTCGGGGTCCACCTTCGCATCGTAGATCATCACCTTGCATCTATCTATTGCTTTGCCTCGAGCTAATAAACAGTTCTCGCACGCAGGCCATAATTAAGTGAAAATCATATGACTACAGTCATCATGCCGTACCACGACACGCAGGTCGCGAATAAATATTACATAACATATAGCATCTCATACAAACACATTGCAAATCTTGAAGGCTATACCACATCACATGCATATTCTGCAAAAACGAGTTAGATCGCCATCTACATGGGTTGTTGCAAATTTTATCGTGGTTGATTAGCAGGTTACATGCAAACGTTGTTCCCTAAACAAACCAAACACGATACTTCAATGTTGCTAGTTTAACGTTCGGGGTGCGTCTAGCAACTAATGCCACAAGCCAAACTTCGTTCAACGCGTGACCCCCGTGTGGATTTGAGTTCATAAAATCCACAAGCCCCTCCATGTTAAATCTTCTATTGTGAGATTAAGATGAGATCCAAGGAGTTTGATGTAGACCATGATCAAGGCAACCAGCATACTGAAAGCAGCATAGAGGGATTGATGGAAAACTCTATCCTTGTAGCAAAACCTCAACTTGCCATCAAGCATAGAAAAAATCACATGACAGGGAAGCAACAAGAAAATCAATGCCTCATATCACACATATGATCTAGACCTAAACATGCATCTAATCAAGGATCGCTCTGATACCACTGTTGGGAAACGTAGTAGAAAACAAAAAATTTCATGCCTACGAATCAAGAACCCAAGATCATCCAAGAAGATTGCATACAAGGTTTTAGGTCATGGCTCACCAACCGATGTAGTGGAAGTAGAGTTGGTGAAGACCGTTGGTGCAGATCCCCGCAGCTAGGAATTTCAATGACCTCCCAACCGCGAGGATATCGATCCCGCGTACCGTTCCACGATCCGTTGCGCGATCTGTCCCGCGAACCGTCCCACGATCCGTCCCGATCAAGTCCCATGAACAAGTCCCTCGAACATGATCTCCGAGGAAGAAGAAGGACCTCGAAGAAGGATCAAAGGTATGATCCCTCTACCGGTATCCACACATCCCGATGTAGCAATCTAGCAGCGCTCCGCCGTCCAGAGAAGAACGCCACCGAGAGAAACTAGAGGGAGAAGAGCCTAGCGGCGTACGGACTAGAACGATCTAGCCCGAAGAGAATTAGAGGCGCGTGGGATTTAGCTGGGGCAGCCTTGGGGATTTTCTGGTGTGTCTTTGGGGCTACCCCTGCCCCCGAATATATAGGTGGTAGCCTAGGGTCGCAACTTGGGCGAGGGTTCTCCCCAAAGTAGGTTTTGGACACCAGGAGGAGTCCAACACGGATTCCAGTATGAAACGCTGCGGACTACGGCGTCTAGGGGGGAAAGGCCAAGGACCCTGGCGTTTTGCCCTGGCCCCCAAGGAAAGTCTATTTCCCACTGACCTACGGCCTTGTGGACCTTCCTACTTGTCCTAGCTTCGGTTTCCGCGTCTTGAAGAGTTCCATAACCCTCCGGATACTTCCATAAGCTCCCGGGAACCTCCCAGAACCTCCCAGAACAGTTTTGGAGCTCCCGGAACAATTTCCCGATGTTTCGTAACCTTTCCACAACTATTATCGAATGTTGCAAAACCTTCCGAGACTATTACGGATGTCTTGTTACTACTTCAAGACTCTTCTTGAATGTTCATAAATCATCCGAGACCGTTCACGAATATTCTGAAACCATTCGGCACAACCTAGAACACTTCTAGTGCTACCCGAAAACACTTCCGGTTCCACCCGAAACAATTTCGGTACCCTTTCTCTTTTCATCTCCTAGTTCTCTAAAAGATTACTACTTGTGACGCCCCTAAAATCAATCCGTGTACAGTAATCATACACGCAGGGTACACGGCTGAGATTAGGGTGCCACGGTGAGAATATCACAACACAACACTAAACACAAAAGGATAAACCAATATGTTACAATAAAGGGGGTCACACGGACCCGAATACATAAGTTATACAAGCCATAATATCTGAGTACAGACATAGTCAGTCAAGTTTTGCCTTAAGAAGGCTAGCACAAATAGCATCAGAGATACAGATCGAAAAGGCAAGGCCTCCTGCCTGGGAGCCTCCGAAACTACTCCTGGTCCTGGTCAGGGGGGGTCTCGACGTAGTAGTATCCGCCTCCGGGGTACTCCTGCTCCTGGGCTCCAACGTCGACTGCAGCGGCCGATCAGGCAAAACAGTAAAGGAAATAAAGCAGGTGAGTATCTAGTATACCCGCGAGTCTTACGTCCGCTAATAAGCATTATGCATTGTATCAACGGAAAGAAGAGGCTATATATAGTGGACTGCAATATAGAAATCAGAATAAGGGTAAGAAGCTAGGCCTATCGAAGACTAGCATCTTCCGACGATGTCTTGCAGCATGAGGTAAGAATCAGCCAACAGTACATATAAAGCATAAAGTAACAGCGAAGCAGAAGTTGCTGCAACATTGTATAATATAAGTTGTAATAATTAACAATAATAATAATTCCTCCGAGTTCACCTCCTCGACATCCCCGCGAGGAAGAAAACCCGAAACCATACAGTTTAATAATAATAGCTTCTAGTGGTAAGATCCAGCTTCAGTATAAAGCGTCCTGTTACCGTGGACACGGCTATTCGAATAGATTAATCTTCCCTGCAGGGGTGCACTGGCGTGACTCTACGACGCTCGGATCTCCAGGGTGGAGGGAACCTTGTTAGGGAACGCTCCACCAAAGCTATCTGACACAAAGTAGCCCATCCTTCGGCAATCAACAGAGAGGTCATCCGCCGGACTATATCCTATGTACGCCGGGCTTTGGACCCTAACCCGAACGTACTCCTGCACGGTGCGTGACTGGCCGGTGAAGCAAAATCAAAGAAAATACAAATACACCGCTCGAGCAAGATAAGACAACACCACTTCCCGGCAATCAGCCCACGGTACTGCTGACGTCTGAAGACCCTCGAACGAGGCTACGATGCAGGGGAGCCCACACTCCTTATCCCACGTGTAGGTAGTGCGTACAAGCCAAAAGGCTACTCAAGACATCCGCCGAACCATTTAGCATTTTAATTAACCTGCGTGACAACCGTTATCGTTGCCTCGACTTAACCGACCCGCGGTCAACGACAGCAGTCAGGTCCACCAGTACATCGGTGCCTGCCCTGTCGTCCCACCAAGTCACTGCGGTTACCAACAAGGTGAACCGTCTCCTTACCTTGTCTCGCGTGTGCTCTTGGTAGAGCTCAACTTTCGTGGTTTGGTAACTCTCGCGAGATACGAGCAGGGGCCAAGCACGCCAGTAACGTCGGTCGTACCCTCCCTGTCGTTCCCGACGATATACCGCTCGCGGGCACCGTTGGGTCGCCCGACTTTCTTACCTTTAAGGACAACCGCTGTCCAGGACCCTATGGCGGCAAGACAAAGTCAGCCTCGAGTGGAGTACAAGGATTACTTCTGGATAGCTCACACTTGAGGTGACTAGGCATAACCCAGATAAGGGCCTTTGGCGGTGTCTGCTTTGTACCGTACCTGTGCAGTTGTATATATTGTATCCGTGTTCACTCCCCTGAGTGATCACGTCCCGCTATCTAGTCCTAGCTAACAAGGCGCAGGGCTCATTGCTGAATATATGCATATTTATAACAGGCAGCATAGGATAAAGGAAGGTACATCAAGGGGCGACAAAAGCAGGCTATGCAATTGAATAGGATTGTAATCGTAGCAGCAGCAGTAACAATGCCTAGTGCAAGAAAGTACGGAAAAGGTAGGCGATATCTGGGGAAGAGAATGGCTTTGCTTGCCTGGAAGCTCGACGGTAGGGGCAGGGTCGTCGACGAAGTAGTCGTACCCGGCAGCGGTGTAGTCGGTGGTAGCAGCGGGGTCTACCGGAGAATAAAGGGGGGGGGGAGAAACAGTAAATACAAAGCAAGCATAAACAAAAAGATGAATAGCATGGCGTATGCAAAGTTAACGGTGTTCTAACGCAGTGCAATGTACGTTGCTCGGAGCGGGAATTCATCCGGGGATGAACTACCGGCTCCGGGTGATTACCGGACAGGGTGTCCGGAGGGGGAAGTGTTCATGCCGGAGGTGTCGTGGGTACCGGACAAACATAAAGGGGGTGTATCCGTGTTAGTTGAACCATTCCGGACAACTTTTGTGTTCGGAATAAATTCATCCGGATACTTTAACAGTACCGGACAAATCATCGGACAGACGGTCTGGAGGGGGGGAATGTCGACGTTCTGTGTGTTAGGGGGGTGGGGTAGACATACGGATAGCGTATCTATATTCGTTATATTATTCTGATCAATTTTCATGTATAAAGTTTTTGAATCTGAGTTACGGTTTAAAAGTTATTGAATTTCTAAGTTTAAATCAATGTAAAAGCATTTCTGGAATTTATTTTATTTATTAAATACAATATTATCCACCGAGGGGTTGACTTGTCAAACCTGACCAGTGGGTCCTATTTGTCATAGACATAGTTGATTAATTAGGCAAATAAATTAATTAGAAGGGCATGGGCCCATATGTCATAGGCTGGGGGTTTCTGTTATTATACTTAACAGTGGGGGGTTTTCTTAATCCTTTTAATAAACAGGGTTATTAGGGGGGCGGGGTGGTTAGGCTTAACTAACAGGCCTGCCAGGGGGGCCCGCCTGACAGCCTCCCAGGCCCTCGCCGGAGCCCCTGCCGGAGACAGACGACGGCGAGGTGGAGCGCGCTCGCGCTACAGAGCACGGGAGGGGGTGTCGTTGGGCTCATTCGACGGAGGGGAGAGAGGAGCGTCGATCTGTGGGCTCGGGGTGGCCAGGGGGTCGTCGGAGCGGCGCCGGCATCGAGCCGCGGCGGCGGGAGCTACTGGCCAGACGGGGAACTTGGCCCCCGGGTGTTTCCGTGAACGCGAGCTAGCCAAACGGAAGCTGCAGCACGCCAGTAGCAAGCCAGTGCCACTGGCGCGCGCTAAGATGGACCATGGCGACGGTGACGTTCACCGCGGCGGCGGCCGGAGCGTGGAAAAAGGGGGCGGCATCTACGGTCTTATCGGGCGTCAACGGGCACTTGGCGGTGGTGAGTATGCTTACAGGGAACGTAACGAGGGAGGCAGTGGGCTCGACGGAGGACTGTGGCGGCGGGAAATCGAGCGCGATCTCGCCGGAGTTGAGGAGGTGGTCGGCGTCGACGCGCTCGGTGTAGAGGCTCCGAGCTCGATTGCTGCGGCGAGGTGGCGTGTAAGTCGACGGCGGCCACGTTGGACACGGTCCCGTGGCTCGGGGGCGTCAGTGGCCACGACGGTGCACGGTCATGGCGGCGGCTGGCTTCGGGCTTCTGCGCGGCGAAGAAGGCGGCGCGAGGAGAGGGAGGAAAAGAGCTAGGGTTCGCCCTGGGGTCAACGACGGCTTATATGACCACGAGGCCAGCTCTGTAGCAGCGTGTTGTCGCCCATTGCGCGGCTGGAGGCGTCGAACACCTCCATCCATGGCGCCACGACAGCTCGGGTGAGCAGTAGGAAGGAGAAGCTGATGGCGGGCTGGGTGGGCTGGATGGGGTGGGGGCGCTGCTGGGCTAGGTGGCCCAGGGGGCGCGGGGGACTGCGGCTAGGGTTCGCAGGGGGGGGGGGGCGGCGGCTTGCCCTCTTAAGCCGCCGGCAACCGCCGGATGCGCGGCACGGCGCCGGCTGGCCGGCATGGCACCGATGGATGCCCGCCACGCCCTCCCCTGTACGGAGGTGGAAGAAGGGGGCGTGGCTGGGCCAGTCAGGCCGTTTTCGGTGTGGGCTGGGTTAGTTGGGCTGCGGGGGTGGGCCTCTTTGCTTTTATCTCTTTTTATTTCTTTTCAGCCTTCTGTTCTTTTCTGTTTATATTTATTTTAGTTGCTTCCATATTTTTTTAAAATATGTAACATAGTCCATAATTAGTGTAGCACAATATTGAGATGCCACAAAAAGAATTGGAGTTTTATAAATTCTTTTGCATTTTCGTTTTATTAAAAAGGTATTAAATTCCACTGTTTTGGCTACTGTTTGAATTGTTTGGAATTTTCCATAGCACTATAAATACCCATGACCACATTGCCATGGTCCCATGATTATTTGGGGTTTTATAAAAGTGGTTCCACAATTTTTGGAAAAGATTTATTGTCACCATATTTTTAATATTCATCAAAAGGCATTTTAGGGTTTGTTTGAATTTTATTTCAAATGGCTTGGACTTTGTTTTCATCCATGATGATCAAGGCCCATGGTTCACTTTGCTTGCAACAATATCAAAGGAGAATTTGAATTTGAACTGAACCAGTTGATCAAACAAAAGTTTTGAACAGTAAAGATGAACAGTAACCCTGATTACTGTTCATTGACAGTGAGGGTGTTACACTACTCGTTAAGTGTGTGACCCAATAGGTTCGGTATAATGCGGACATGACTCAGAACATCTTCCGGACATAGGTCAACAGCCTTTTGTCAATAGCCAATAATCAACAGCGGAGCCATGGACACCCATGTTGACTCCCGCACATACACGAATAAACTTCGAGTGAACCTTTATGTTAGCCATGTACCATTCCCTTTGCTTCGTGATATATGACAAAGTTAGAGGAGAGAAGTTTGGCACCCATGTGTAACAACTTCTTGAACACAAGCCACTTGTTATCCTCTTTGCTCGTTTGTCCCTTTTTCTCGTTATCGTATCCTGGTATCCCTGTGACGAAATCACAATGCGTCTGGCCAGACTATAATGGATACCGTCATACCGAGTGGGCCCGAAGTGAATATCTTCTTCATCGTGAAGGAGCAAATCCCAATCTTGAACTATCACAGTTATTAGACACACTATCCAATGTACCCAGAACTTATTTTACTACTTCCCAGTAACGGGAAGATTCATCTAAGAACCAAAGCATGTCTTCCTGTGTGAAGCAACTCGATACTCTCATGGTCTAAGGAATTACGTATATGATAACATTTCATGATATGACTTATAACGTAGTTACGATGTGATATCTAAGTATATCATTCAATACTGAGGTCGGTTCAACATCATTGTTCTGCTAACAATATGTTCCCATTGCTACTGACATCCTTGTTACAAGAACAATGTCCATGATTAAGAAAACGTAATCATCAGTTAGCACATGAGCTGGTCTTAGAGGCTAAACCAGGAACTTTTGGTGTTTACATTTCCACACATGCAAGTGAGTTTTCTTCTGAATCTCATAGTCAGGGTCATTGCAATTATAGCACAGAAATATAAACATTAATTACGAACGTGGAAATATATATAATAACATTTTATTATTGCCTTTAGGGCATATTTCCAACACAAATGATATCATTATTTAAACTTTTCATGATTCAAATTTGTCTAGCAAAAGACAACTTTTAATAAAAATGTGCATACTTGTACTTTCTAGTGAAACAACAATGCTTAGAGTTATCACCAATTAATAAATATAAAATTGTGTGCATTCTAATCTGTTTTCATATGTAAAATTTATTATTTGATATGCACTTAGGAATATGTTAAATTATGAAATAAAAATTTATTTGACACAATTAAATATATAATATTTTTGAAATGTATTGAGTGAATTGTATAATGTCATCACATTATTTTGTCTTGTGAAATATTTTTGTTCATATGTATTGATATTAATGTAGACATATTATAAGTATAAGATCATGGTTAAAGGTGCGTACAATCTTTCTGAAGCAGTCAAGGGTTATAAGTGCATCGGAACTGCAAAATTTTCAATCCCTTCTCTCTGAGCGCCAAGCAACTCAACTAGCGTTGTCGGCTTGCCAACAAATTATGGTTGTATTAACTGAGCAATGACTATCACATCATAGAATACGGGGAACATGTTCCGAAACCGATGCAGGATTGAAACCAAGTCCGAGGGGAGGATCCCTCTGCCTACTGCCATAAGCAATTTCATGAGAAAACCAATGTCTTTGTTGTCGTGAAATGTCACCCATGTGACTGACTCATCACTGAAGGGCAAAGGCTGAAGCATAATAGTCTCCCGAGTTCATGGTGAGGAGGGCCAAACCTATGGGGACGACGGGCCGAACCTGGTCGGCGAGGGGAGCGGCCAGACCCGTGAGTCGACGAAACCATAGGGCGCTCCTCCGCACAAAATCCCGGTGCCGGTGGTAGAATCCCATGTATCCATCAACAACGGTGATCGGCTGACCGTATGAACTGAGCGCGGCTCCTAAGCTTCGAGAAGATGATCCTCTACTCACTCCGGCAAGGTAGTCGTTGAAGGCGTCCTCCGTGGCAACGTAGCATCTATCGTATACGGGGAATAATGGACGGCATGGTGGTGGCGCGTCCATGGAGACGGGAGGTGGGCCAGGATTGTGGTGGCATTCATGTTTCCAAATAGCAATGTACTGCAGAGTGGGAGGGAGGGAGGGAGGGGGAATCGAGATAATAATCACTCCCTTGGTTAGTTGGTTCGAGAATCCGCCAGCTGGCATGACTCGCCGGAGAGAAGATAAGAGAAGCGAAGGCAAGGCCGCTTGGCGGAGCCTGTTCTGGTGCTACTTGTTGAACGACTAGTTTCACTTGTAGAAATACGCTTTGTCTGGGCGGAAGCAGAAGCGGAAATGGAAGACCTTCCTCTCTTATTCCTTGTCCTGCCAGCGGCTGAGGCGCGTTGGGTGACGACCATGGTGTGGTGGTGGGGTTGCCTCCGCGCACAACACAAGCCAGCACCCTTTGATTCGTCTGCGCGGAAGGGAACTGGAGATGTGTGTTACCTCATGTACAACTACATATTGGATTCATAAGGGTACTACTAATGGGTAATAAGTGGGCAACATGGTTACACTTATGACAACGACTAATGATGGTACAGTTAAATGATGAACCAGATAGATTTGTGTGAAAACCAACATTCTCAGGGATATTTTCGGTAAAATCTATATATGAAGACCTTATGAATGATCATACACCTTTTCTTCGCAGGTATCTATGGGAACTAAAAATCCCTCTTAAAATCAAGATTTGTATGTGGTTCCTTAACAACAAGATTTTACTCACCAAAGATAATTTAGCAAATAGGAGTTGGGCTGGATGCACTAAATATTGCTTTTTGTGGGGCACAAGAGACCGTCGAACATTTATTTATTTCATGTCATTTTTCTAGACTACTTTGGTGCACAGTAAATTCCACATATGACATTACTCCCCCAACTAATATTATAAATCTGTTTGGAAATTGCTTAAATGGAGTGGACATAATTTCTTAGTCAGAATTCGCATTGATGTTTCAGTTTTATGTTGATCACTATGAAGGTGCAGGAATGACAATGTGTCATATGCATGCATTTTCTTTCTTTCGATGATTGATTCATGTATCAACTTTAAGCGATCCATGAGTATGTAATAACTATAATTGTTACTTTCTTAATAAAAGGATGTGTGCATTGATTGCTGCAGAGGATGGGATGTTATCCCCTTTTCGTAAAAAAGTATGTGTGAATGGCAAGGTGATGCCAACTGTGTTTGCTGACTGTTGGTTGCTTTTCTGCAGGTGCCACAGACTCAAACCAAGGGCACTGCCCATCAGGACTGCAAGATGTTGTTATTGATGTTTGGCGAATGCCCGCGCGGTGGCTCACCAGCCTTGTTTTGTTGTTAATTTTGGGTATGTACTTGTCTCTGTTGCATGATGTTGCCTCCTCAATATGTCGTGTAGGACAATTTAGAGCATATGCAACAGTTGTTCTCAACATCAATGAGGCATGAGGAGAGATTAGGCCCGATAAGGTCAGACCCACTCCCCAAGTATCCCAAGTTGAACTTTGGCTTGGAGCTGCGGCATGCGGATGAGGTGCTTGATGTCATGTTTCTCAAGGACACAGTTTGGAACCCATTTGTCCACCAGAGCTTGGTACGGAAAAAGGGTTTCTCCTGCTTTATATATAAAGTCATCACCGCATAATAACCATGAGCCGGATATAAACACACGCCATCATCACACACAACACACGCACCCAAGGCAAGATACAAAGTGCCGGATACCCCACGACGAAGGTAGATCTCCAGAACGGTGCCTCCTGGAAAGAAACGACTACGTAGCCACCACCGCTCGATCCCGTAGATCAAGTTTTCACTCGGAGCAAGACGGAGGTAGGGAGGCCGCCGCGACGAAGCCTTCAGGAAGGATACGACAACCGTGGATGCTGCCCCCGTCGGCCAGACCAGAGTTGGGCAGGTGATGTACCCCGACGCCCACCTCCCTCCGTCGAACCCAAACTTCGATAACCGTCCGCGACCACGCCATCCGAATGGCCATGGTTGCACGCCCGCACCTGAGACGCACGCTCTGCCCACGAACGTCACGCCTCCCACCGCCCGGACCGCCGCCCGACACACAGACAACCCAAGGACCAGCCAAAGAGACCGACTTTGGTTCGAGAGGACACCCACGACCGACGAACTCGCATCCCACATCCCGCCTTGAACACCAACGAAATTGCCGCCGCACACAAACGGACAGGGAGTGGGGAGGAGGAGGAGTGGACGCATCCACCACCGGCACACCCCGTGCCGGCGACGGGCAGCCCTCGCACCGGAGCCGCCCATCCCTCCCACCAAGCTCTCAACGACCCCACCAGGTCGAACGAAGCAACTCCGCACAAGGCCAGCGACGTAGGTCCGACCACCAGCCCGAGGACCCCGGAGACCGCCACCCACCACCAAAGCTGCTCGCCGAGGAGTCCAACCGCGCAGAACGCCACCATCTAGCCGGAAGGGCCCGACCGGACGAAGGCTATCCGCGGCCACCCTCTGTCGCGTCGCTTCCCCCGCCATCGAGCCCATGCAACGGAGGCCGCCCGCGACCACAGTCGCCCACGACCCGCAGCCCCTGGATGGGATTGGACGCGCCGCCGAAGGGAGCCGCCGCCACCACCACCACCGGACTGCAACCACCATCGCGTCGCCCGCCACGCGCCGCCCTGTCCCGCCGCCGGTCAACGCTGGGAGGCCGTCGCGCAGAGCTCCGACTAGGTGGCACCGGCCCACGCCGGCCGCCACCCATCGGGAGGGTGAGAGGTCCCCGCCGCCGCCGGCAACGATCGGGCTTTGCCCGGCCGCGCCCCGGATGGCGGCGAGGGAGGGGAGGAGGAGGAGGGGAGCTGGAGGCGTAGCCGCCTCCAGAGCTTGGTGCCGAGGTTGCAGACCATTTATATGACATGACTTGTTATAAGCTGTTATGATCGTGATGGGGACTCAAGTTTTGACTATGCTGCTCTTTCCAGGATCAATGCACTGAGGAGGCAGTTCCAATGTCTTGCCTTTGGGCACAGTTAAGAACTTTCAGCCTCCCGAGTACGGAACGGGACAAGGTCCCGTGGAATGCCTCACGGACAGAAACTACTCTGCTAAATCTGCTTGCCCGGTCTCCAGTGAGATTTGGATGACGACTACGGCTTCACAGGGCCGACCGAATCTGGTTACACTCTGCTCTAGAGCTACCTCCATCAGGTCATGGTGGGAAGATCTGTCCTGTCATGCAGGTGGTAACGACATCCTGAGCGCTATCTACACGACATGGAATATTTGGAAGAAACGGAATAGATGTATATTCCAGTAAAAGGCCATGCTTCTAGATGGAGTTGCTGCGCTCATATCTCGATACATTACAATGATCTCATCCGGGTAGTTTGACTTGTGTTGCCCTTTGCACAACCAGCTATACATCTTTGCATGTTGCCACCTCACACAATTGCTTGGAAAACCTACAACTGACACTTGACAAGAGGCATGAAGCTTCAACTATAGAAAGGAGTGGTGGCCTCAGATATGGTGCACCAAGTTTAGGTGGAATAAAGCTTTATTTCCTATAAAAAAAACTATAGAAAGGAGAATTGATGTGAGCTGACGCCAGACTACGTCTTCTCCATTTTGTTCTATCGGCGATCCCCCCGTACCTGATTCGGTATTCAAGCTCGACAATTGGGCGATCAAAACAAGGGAACAAATTGTAGCGCAATTTTTTATGTCGTCCTATTATTGAGGCGGAGTCGGGACTGGCCTTGGTCAACTGGTCTATGGTTTGTCGACCAAAGGAGCTAGGTGGCCTCATGATTCTCGATCTATGACGCTTCAGAAAGACTTTAAGGCTTAGATGAAAGTGGCTTGCAATAGTAGGAAATAGACTACTGCTGGCGTACGGTTTTCTGTTACCGCTGGCGGCCAAGCGTACGCCAGCGCTGTCACGCCAGTGGTAACAGGTACCGCTGGCGTACAAGCTGTACGTCAGTGCTACGATTTGTTACCGCAGGCGTACTATTTACTTGCTCGGCAGAGCTATCTTCTAATACCTTTGGCGTGCTGTTTTGGTCGCCAGTGGTAAGGCAGACGTACGTCAGCGGCAATTTTTCTGGATTTGGTACTGTCCGCCAGCAGAATCCCTTCTGTATGCCAGCAATATATTTTCTGGAATTATTTTTTTGCTGAAACTTGTTATTCCAGCAACACAAATACTCAAATATTTTCACAGTTTACCCACACAATACAAATACACAGAATCCATAAGTTCAAATATACAAGAGTGATCAAATATTGTTACATCACATTTCTAATCAAAATAGAGAAATTGGTATTAGTGGCATCACATATTGTATCACACATAGACAAACAGAAAAGTATAGACAAGTTGGAGTTACATCACGTAGATTGTATCACACACAACTACATCTCGATGGAATTGGTAGTTTAGGTCGCAAGGTTTTTCGAAAGGAAGGTAGTCATCTAATAACTAGCTACAATCACATACAAGAGAATGGTAATGACTATGAGCAAGAAGGGAATCACGATGAAGTTGGACTTCATCCGGTGGTTCTTCCTCTCTTGCCCTTGCCGGTAGTTCAAGTACCGAGCTTCCGCCTCCGCTTTACTCTTGTAGCTCTTGTAGTCGTTGCCCTTGAACTTGTTCACTTGCTTGAAGCAGTCTTCCCAGTGCTCATAGACTCCTGGAACGCTACCTTCGTACACCACATACCACTTCTTCATCTCTGCAGTATAAAAGACATATAAAAATATTAACCAAGATAGTTAAAAAGGAAGATGTGTACATTCTTGCATTATAAAAGAAGACTACAACAACATCATTAGCAAGTAGCCAAGCAGCAGCAGCAACAACTAGTAGCACTAGCAGCCAGCAGTACAGCAGTAGCAGCTAGCAGCCAGCAGCAAGCAGTAGCTGCCCAGCAGCAACCAGCACGCAGTAGCTGCCAGCAGCCAGCAGCAAGCAGTAGCAGCTAGCAGCCAGCTAGTAGTAGCAAGCACAAGCAAATACAAGTATACAACTACTGTCTAGTGAACCTACTAGTGTCTACTATGGCTCCACCCCTCCACCTAGCAGGCTAGCACTAGCTACAGGAGAAGGAACGCTTTTCTCAGCGCACAAGCCTTTAAGCGAGGCATTGAGCCAACACACCACGCCTAGGCGCACATAAGCGGCCGATTAGGCGCGCCTTTTTGAACTTTGAATGTAAAAGGAGTTCACATGTCCGCAATATTTGATAGCAAATAGTTAAGTATGCACACGATTCATATAACCCTAAATATAGAATATATGCATCATGTAGTACGTACACAAGTTCAACATGAGATAAAGTTTACAACACATGTTCATCGATTGTTCAAAAAAAACTACATGCATAGAGAACACACCGTCTCACTTCTTGCTCGGCTTCGGCGGAGCGAACGGGAGACAACCTTGCAATGAGTTGAATGGTCTGTCATCGCCATGTTGATGTAAGCGGGCTTCTATGTCAGCGTTAGGTAGTGGACGATGACTATAGAAGAACACCCCATCGCTATGTATGACATCCCTAGAGATTGTTCGCGCGATCATTTGCTGGATTCGGCCAAACTCTTGTCTTATTTCGGCATCGGAGGACTTCGCCAAGGTTTCGCACCATTTTGTGAGAGACGACGGATATTGTAGTCATTGTTCATCCTTTACGTACTCGCGCATATGATAGATTTCATACCAGGCCTCCATCGTACTGCCTGGCGCCTGCTTGATGCAGGGGAACTCCGTTTTATGGATGAATGTGTATTTTCCTCGCCTTTGGTTTTTTCTTTTTATGATGCCCTCCCTATAAGAGTAGCCAGTGAGAGCATCATCCAGAACATCCTTGATTAGCTTGTAGTCTTTGTACTTCTGATGACTCCCCGAGTCGAGATATATGGCAAGCGACTCTTTCGGCTCTAGAGCGATGAGGGTGCCGTATTGGTTGCTACACAAAATAGTTTGTAGTTCAAAGAGATCATCAGCCTCAGATTAGTTTAACGATAGCGAAAGCATGTTACGGCTGCAAGCGAGAATGACTTACTCAGGAAAGTAAGGCATGAGAAAGATGTTCTTGGCAGGATGATCCACGAAGAAATCTTCGATGTACTTCGTTGCCGCTATCTTACCCTTAGGGTTGTTCAAGAACATTTCTTGCATGTAGAAGGGGTCCATTATAGCGATGTTCGGGGTATTCTCTTTGATGAGCTGGTGAGCCAAGCTGAGCACAGCCAGGAGGACCATGGATGGGTGGAGCGCATTCATGTGGAACATGTCAAAGATGTCATTAAACCTCAAGAAGAACAATTCCCCTGGGTATTTATCCACAAAGCCCAAGCCCTCCGGTACCTTTCCTATGTAAAGCGGGTATGTTGGATTGTCATCTTTGGCAAGATTCGTCTCCACATAAAGAATAGCATTATGGAGGTTCCTCATATCCGAAGTGACGATTTCTAAAAAATTTGGCGGCAACATCGGTTTACCCAACTCATGGATCTCATGCCAGTTTATGATGGGTACCTTGTCCTGGACCCGGATCGGCTTCCTACACCCCTCCACCGGCTGGCTGCTGGAGTCAAGGGCACGTTTCTTCTGTCTTTTCCGCCCCGTCGTCTTCCTGCTAGCAGGCTGCACAAATTAATCTTGGAGCGCCTCTTGGAGTGTGTCTTGGCTGAGACCAGCTGGATCAGGACGGCTGAAGGGGGCTGCTTCTGGCTCTCCTTGAGAAGAGAATAGACGCCTCGAGCAATGATCAGTGCGGGGAGGACCCTGACTGGGACCGACGGCTTGTGTATCATCAAGAGGACCCTGGCTGGCAGCAGGTAATAAGTCCTCGTAATCAACGAGAAAGTCTTCGACGCGAACAACATTGTCGTCGTGATGATCCGCAGGTTCAGCAAAGGACTCGGTTTGCTCTGGTGGGTTGGTGAAAGAAGGGTCCACAAGAATCAGATCTTTAGGCCATAGCATGTGCCAAGACAAGCATTGGTCGAGGTTCAACTCGCTATCGGCTTCGGGGGGTTGAGTCGGAGGATCCAAATTTCCGCAACCCGGGAACACCCGGTCCAATGCAACCCTAAACATGGTATCGGCCATAGGCACTGTGTGGAACACACGGTTAAGTGGTGCCACGATACGTGCCTTTGCCACGTCCTTCAACTCATTATTGACTTGTAATAGCAATGTGCATCCCACCTCGTCGGCCTGCAAAAACATGTAAGGCGTTAGAGAGGGCAAGCAATCGCCAATTAAACTAGTCGAGACTTTTGCGGCGCTTATTTACCGTCAGGGCGTTGAGCTCGTCTAATGACGAAGGACCGCGGACGGCCGCCGGCGTGTAAGAGATGGAAGGGCTGCTACGAGGCGCGGTGCCGGCCGGCGATTCATCCCTCACACCTTGTGATGTGTTGCCGGCCGCCGTCGTATTGTCCACAATAGGCGGTTGATTAGTCGAGCTGCCGGCACCTAAGGTGATCATGGGGAGAGGCCCTTGTCGGCCTCCGTCGATCCAATCCGCGATCGACTTCATCATGGTAGGAATGAGGTTGTTGACCGTCTGTGTCACTTGCGCAGTGATTATGTTGGGCATCTCAGCTTTCACGGTCTCCAATTCTTCCCTCACATTCTTCTCCTCGTTCCTCTTCCTCTCCTTTCGTGCCTCCTTGGCCTCGGGGTAGTAAAATGAATGCTTGTGATTGAGTCCGGCGCCGACCATACGGGCACGATGCGGCGGCGTGTCAACCGGCATGTTCTTTACCCTGTTTAGCGCCCTTTCAAAAGAGGCGTCATATGGCATGTGGGTTGAGGATCCTTGAGATTGAGCTAATTCTTCTTCCTCCCGAATTTTTTTCTCAAGATCCGTGACCTTCGCGTTCATGCATAGCTCCTTGGTTTTGGGATTTACCCTGTATCGGGCCCGCACAAATCGATTTCCGAGCGGGTTTTTAAACTTCGGGTAGGGGTCCGGCCCTTTCCTTTCCGCGTCCTCCTTATCCCAAATTGGCTGCTTTCCCTCGTAACCACGACTTCCGAGATTGTGGGAGCTACATTCTTGTCATGCATATCTTTCCCCCACTTCCTAAGCGCCTTAGTTGCAGGTAGGTCATGGTTGGCCTTGAAAACATTGAATTCCTCTTCCGAAATTGAGGGCCAGTGGCTCTGGATCTTAGCAAGATCGGAACCCGCATCAAGCTCCTGCCTCACATATAATTTCCAAGTGGACCAGGCTTTGCTGAACTTGCCTAGGGAGAATGTGTTCGCCAGATTTTTCTTGATATCAAGGTTATCATAGGGTTCCGGGAACTTGTATCGCGCGTGCATCCTCTGAATGAGGAGGGTGGCCACAGGTTCCTTGTCTTTTGCCCTTATGTCCTCTTCATTGATGTTGACGACTTCTCGAAGGATGCATCCAATGCTTCTGCCGTACCCTTTTGCAACATGAATTGGCTGTGTAGGCAAACCGCTAGCGGGGTGCACCTCCGTAAATTCTTCTCGAATGGTGCTGAGCTTGTTTGGGCCCCTTTCCTTACGCTTCCTCTTGGCTTCGCTACCAGATGTCGTGTTGGCTGCATCCCCGGCACCACTAGTAGTGCTCTCGTTGCCTGCATCCCCGGCACCACTAGTAGTGCTCTCGTTGCCAGCATCCCCGGCACCACTAGTAGTGCTTTCGTTGCCTTCATCCCCGCCTTCATCATGTTGATCGTCAAAGTGTTGACCCGCAAGCATTGAGAAATAAGGCTGATCCTCTACAGGATCGACAGGTACCCGAGAACCACCGGCTTCCTCATTGTTTGACATCTATTATCACCATTTAAAAATACTACTAGTAAGTGGGATAGGTTAGTGCAAAATGAGTTATAAAAAAGTAGCAAAAATACTATAGAACAATATATCATTAAGTTCAGTTCATATCTTATATTAGGTCATTTAAACAGTAGCAAAATGAGTTAAAGTTCTCATTTTCAGTATTTTTAGCATGTCCTATTTAGCATAAGTCATGCCAAAATTCACGGAAAATTTTGGCATGACCTTTGCTGAAAATAGGACATATGGAGTACCCGAATTTGCCAGAACGGAAGTTAATCAACATTCCGGCAATCTCAAGGCCTCATGGGTACCTGCAAACTGGATACAACACCACACAACAGCAGCTAGCAGCAGCACCAACAGCAGCACCAGCAATGTGGCAGCACCACACAACAGCAGCTAGCAGCAGCACACAACAGCAGCACCAGCAATGTGGCAGCACCACACAACAACAGCTAGCAACACCACACAACAGCAGCTAGCAGCTAGCACACATGCATAAAGCTATAAGATGAAGAGATCACCTCACAGGCTATAGCACACAGGGCCTGGTATGGTGGCAACTCGTCTTGCTTTTCTACATTATAAGAACACATAAGTTAGTGCCAACCTCACAATTTATTAATATATCTATATTGATGATGGCAATGCAAAGGAACATGAAAAAACAGTAACAGTAACAGTAACAGCAACTAGTAATTGGCAATGCAAAGGAACATGAAATATATCTACAGAAGTTTTACATCTTAAGTAACAGTAACAGCAACTAGTAATTGGTAATTCTTTTATAAGGTCTCAGGGCAACATTTTGTGCCATGGTATATACTTCATGCATAAAGCAAGTTGATAACAATTTAAAATCTAAATAGGAAGAAGTCAATGACACAATTTCAGTGCTCAGGATAAGCTCGATACCTGCCAACAGATGAATCATGAATATGGTCAGATACAAAACCATTACATTAAGAACAAACATATCGATACTCTTGCAGGCATGTATTGCCTTGTCAACCTAGCTAGTTCTCAGAAAAATAGACCCTGGGACAATGGTTTACTGAGTGCTAACAAATTTTGAATAGGCCAGCACAGTTTTATTTGAGGATCTCTGTTTCATGTGTAACAAAATTATTTGATCACAAGATTGAAAAGGAAAGCCCATTGACAGTAGCAAACAACTTTGCATTAATCTTCAGTAGCACTGTCAACATCTTTGATTGAATCAATCACTACACACCATTATAGAGTACCTCTACAACATCTAGAACACCAGCCCGTACCTTATCTAGACCTAGACATCTCGGAAACCTCAAGAATAGTGAGGTTCAGAGGGAGAGCAGTGAGAGAGAGTAGACAGAAGAAGGAGGGGAGCGGCTTACCTGTGATGTGCTCGTCCAGGCGTCAGGTGGCCTCCTTCTCCCCTCCAGGCGTCAGGCGGCGGTGCTCGTCCTGGTGCCCGGCCCTCCTTCTACCTGCGGACGGCCGGCGAGCGG
Organism: Bromus sterilis; assembly: GCA_950022295.1. Lineage (NCBI taxonomy): Eukaryota > Viridiplantae > Streptophyta > Magnoliopsida > Poales > Poaceae > Bromus > Bromus sterilis. The sequence continues at coordinate 28,107,878 of OX465597.1, read as the reverse complement.
AGGGTTAGGGTTCGTCAGGGAGGGGGATGGGGAGGGGAGGGGAGAGAGATGGGAGAGGGCGACGGTGTACCTGCAGACAGGAGAGGTCAGGAGGCGGTGGAGGGCGGCCGTTCCGGCGAGCGGCGGGTTAGGGTTCCGGCGAGTGGCGGGCACGCGCGTGAGAGGGGCCGGAAAGGAAATTTGGATCCAGAAAACGGGCGCGGGGGAGCATAGAAAATATATATGGCCCAAGTTACCACTGGCGGACAGACTACACGTCCGCCAGCGCTACATTTTTTTCTCTGGCGTGCAAATGAAGTCGTCCGCCAGAGGTAACCCTACCACTGGCGTACACAATGTCCGGCCGCCAGAAATATTTTTTAAAATATTTGCTTTTTTTCTATTCTTGTATTTGATTTTCTCTCTATTTTATTAAAAGGGTTGTTTTCATATAAAAATGGTCAAAAAATGTATATTACAAAAGAGAGGTACATATAATAAGAGTGTCGTCGAATATTAGTTCATCGATACAACAAGTTTGTAGTCTCATACAAAAGAGAAATCAATACTAGCTAGTATCTTCGCACACATTGCGCGTCTTTCTCAGCGTTTGGTAATTTTCTTGCCTTTTTTTGTCGCAGTTGCATAATTTAGCCCGACATCGTGACTACTTCTTTTGAACGGACAACCTGACCTAGGTAGTGTCGTTCTGCTCCTTCTTGTGGTGTATTTTGCCTTATCGTCGTCATCTTCATCATCTTCGATATTTGGGTCGCCGAACATGTCGAAGTCGTCTTCGTCGGCCATTCCGATGATGTTTCTTTTGCCTCTCCTCACGACCACACGTCTAGGCCTACAGGGGTCTGTTATGAAGAAGCATTGGGACACGTGCTTAGCCAATACCCATGGCTCATTTTGCGCAGTGACGTTCACGCTTGATGAAGTGCTGCCGGCTTCGGGTATAACCATGGTTGTAAAGTATTTGTCTTCTTTCATGACGGTTGATCTCCTAGCCCATCTGACACGAAACATCGGCACCTTCTCTCCAGAGTAGTCAAGCTCCCATATCTCCTCGATCCTTCCGTAGTATCTTAATTTTTCTTCACCGATTGAGGATACCATCGTTACTCCTGAGTTTTGATAAGCAGAACTTTTATCCTTTTCTTCTGTGTAGAATGTGAACCCATTTATATCATATGCCTGAAACGTCGCAAGGTTGGGTGAGGGACCATGTGACAAAGCGTATAAGAGTCTGCCTTTTGGACAATCCATCGGTGGATTAGCGATAAGGCGTTCTTTGAACCAGCGCAAGAAAGTGGAGTTGTGCTCTCTGATTACTTCCCCATCTGTCCTTTCCCTACCCTGGTCAGTGTACTTCTTCCTAATGATGTTTTCGTGCTCTTTGCACCAGGGATCGACCATTTAAAGGTGTTGTAGAGCTACCAAGTTTGCCCTGTTAAAGTCGACGCGTCGTTTTTCAAAGTCCACATGCAATTCCCTCCGGCCATTCCTGTGGCCTACTCCGTCGAGCCTGCCAAGGTGCCTGTTTCTGGACAGGCCAACAGGGTCATCGACTTCGCCCAGGAGATTCGTGCAGAAAGAGATGCACTCTTCAGTGAGATAGCCCTGAACGATGCTTCCTTCCGGACGGGCCCTGTTATGAACGAATCCTTTGATGAATCCATTCATCCTTTCGAACGGCATCATGTTGTGCAGGAACGCCGGTCCGAGGTGGATGATATCATCCACGATATGGACCAACAGATGCACACAAATGTCAAAGAATGCTGGTGGAAAGTAAATCTCAAGTTCGCATAATATCACAACGATCTGTTCCTGCAACCTTGAGAGCTGCTTCCGTGTAATCGACTTTCGAGAGATCACGTCAAAAAAGTTACAGAAACCGAAAAGGGTTTCACGTACGTGCTTGTCCATTATCCCCCGAATCGCAATGGGAAATATCTGCGTCATCATCACATGACAGTCATGAGACTTCATCCCACTGAACCTTTGTTTCTGCTGGTCTAGATATCTGCTTATCAGCCCATAGTAACCGAAAGGGGTTTTTGACTCCTAGAAGGCACTTGATAAATTGTTGGAGCTCGTTCTCACTTAGAGTGAAACAGGATGGGGGCAGTGATAGTCATTTTTCTTAACCTTTTTTCCCTTGTGTCGTTTCGTCTCCTCATCCGATGACTCGATTCCCCCGTGAAGCTCTTCCCTGATACCTAGATGTATCAGGTCATTTCTTGCTTTCGGCCCATCTTTGGTTTTTTCCGGCATGTTGAGCAGAGTGGCAAACAAACTCTCGAACACATTCTTCGTGATATGCATTAGATCGAGGCAATGAGGCGTATCGAGAACGGGCCAGTACTTCAAGTCTCAAAACACGGACCTCGTCTTCCATACATCCAGGAGCGGTTTTGGTGCCTTTTGCTTCTTTCCCGGCTTAGGGCACTGATCCCAATCATTCAGCAACTCATATATTTCTTCACCGCACCTCTTACGTGGAGGTCCCCGGAGCTCATCTTTACCATTGAAAAGGTCTCCACGCCTTCTCTATGAGTCGTCCTTGTGTAACCACCTTCGATGCCCCGTGTAGACAGTTTTTGAAGACCCGGGATCTTTCTTAAGCTGCATAAACGTTGGATCATCCATGCACCTCATACATCCCCAATGTCCGTGGCAAACCTGGCCTGCGACATATCCGTGGCCGAGATAGTCGTGCACCGTACAAAGCAAGGCGGCTCTCATAGGGAAATATTCTTCTGCGACGGCGTCCCATGTGTTCACCCCTTCCCATAACGTGTCTAGCTCATCTTTCAGTAGCTTTAGATACAGATTGATGTCGTTGCCTGGTTGTTTTGGCCCTTGAATTAGCATGCACATGTGTATGTACTTACTCTTCATGCATAACCAGGGGGGAGGTTGTATATCCATACAAACACGGGCCAAGTGCTATGTGTGTTGCTCTGGTTGTTGTATGGATTCACTCCATCGGTGCTCACACCCAACTTGAGGTTCCTCGGATCTGCCGCGAAACTTGCATCTACGCCGTCTAATGCTTTCCACTGGCTTGCGTCCGAAGGGTGTGTCAGAACTGCCTTTTCACACCGTTTTGGATCTTTCAACACTACATTTTTTCTGTCCGCGTGCCACCGCATGAGCTTTGCTTCCTTGTAGTCCGCGAAATACCGCTGCAAACGGGGAATGAGCGGAAAGTACCACAGAACTTTACGAGGTTCTTTCTTCCCTTTCTTGTATCGAGCGGCATTGCACTCCGGACATGTGATCATGTATGCGTCCTCTTTCCGAAAATGTAGCAATCATTGATGCACACGTGGTATTTTTCATGCGGTAAATCAAAGGGCACACGACTTTCTTGGCCTCATCACAACTTGTAGGACACGAGTTGCCCTCCAGAAGCTTACTCTGCCAGTATTGCAGGTTAGCGTCGACGCTTACGTCGGTCCATTTGTGTTTTGCCTTCATCTGGAGAACATCGAGCGCTACTTTCAAGCGAGAGTCTTCCGATCCGCAACCTGGATACAACGGAGTATTCGAGTCTACCTCCAGTTGTGCCAGCTTAGCTTGCTCTATACTAGCAGATCTGCAGTTAGTCGTATTCTTCAAGAGCACGGCTGAAGCTAGCAGTGTTTGCATGTCATCGTCTTCGATTACATGTTGTTCAACATCTAATTCTAGATCTCCAACATCATGTGCGGGAGCAGGATCATCAGGCGGCTCTTCGTCTTCTTGCCCGTGATTGTTATTATTGTCATGCTCCGCCGCACCATCATGGACTTCATCATCATCATCTTCATCAAGCCATTGAGTGTGGCCATCCATGAAACCATGCATGAGCAAGTGCTCCAGCAATTCTCCCGAAAAGGGGTTCAGCAAGCCCAATTTTTTGCATTTTCGACACGGACATCTTATCTCCCTGCGGTTATTTTGTATCATGTCGTCTGTAGCGTATCTCAAATATTTGTTCACGACACGTTCACTCATACGGCCGAGCGCCATATCGCCTGCACGTGATAGAACCACACAAGATAAGTAAAACCATCAGTTTTAATGAAAAAATTCGGCATGACCTTCCTACAAATAGGACTAAGAGTGCCAAAATTTGCCGAAACGGAAATGAATCAACATTCCGGCAAACTCTATGACATCATTTCCTGCACAATACAAGAATAGCACATATATATATGCATCATCACATATCCGGAAAAATTTCATCATCTCATATATGGATGCATACATCATATATCATCAAGAGAATAGCACACATATATATATATATATATGCATCATCACATATCCGCGGGCACAATACAAAATACAAGAATAGCACATATATGTTTATCCCTCACCTTAAGAGAGACAATGTAGGAGAGAAAGAGAGATGTAGATAGATATCTAGCTAGACCTAGGAGATGGTATATTTGGATCTACACCAAAAAGGAGATAAATTTGGTTCTTTTGTGGTCATTTCTTTTGGTAGAGAGGAACTTAGAAGGGTAATGGAGCTCGATCTATCACCTAAACTAGTTTCAATTGGTTATAAAGAGTGGTGAAGATGGGGGAAGGGGAGGAACTTTGAGCTAATGGTAAAGCAAGATTGGAGATGCAATAATGGAGTGCTTGGTGGCCAGCCCGAGCATCAATAATTGCACAAAATACCACTGGCGTACAACTCAGCTGGCCGCCATAAGAACTTGTATTAGTACTGGCGTACGGTGCATCTTACCCGCCAGCAAAAACATCTCACCTCCAAAGTATTTCGGGGCAAATTATCTCTGGCGTACAATACAAACCGTACGCCAGTGGTAACTTAACTAGCACTGGCGGTCAGAAATAAAGTACGCCAGTTGTAGTTAGCCCCGCTGCCTAGCCGGGGTCAAGTCGTGCCACTGACGTGCACATACATCTGTACGCCAGTGGGACTTACAATTTCCTTGGCGTGCACTATTTTTTATACGCCAGTGCTAGTATCACTGGCGTACGACTTTTTGTGTCCGCCAGTAATAAGGTGGCGGCTATAGCCTATTTCCTACTAGTGTTGAATGGCCTCAGCAGGATCGGCCTTGGCAGGGCTCACCAACACCTTGTGACAAGGATGACACAACTCTCGTCCGGGCTACTATGTCCATCACGATCGCCTCTGAGATGCACGCTCAATTCTGGTTTGACAAGTGGCTCAATGGCTAGGCTTTAGGTACTATTGCATCCCTCCTTCTGTCTTTGAGCTATTCGCAAGAACTTTACTGCTTTTTAAGGCCTCAATCGAAATCGATGGATGGTCGTCCTACAACTAATCACTCACTAGTGCAAAATGATGTTATCACGCTACAACTGTTCGAAATCATTGAACCAAACTATTTGCGATGAAGTTATCATAAACACTACAAATAAACATCTGCTAGAAAATAAAACGTCTTCGATAGCTTTGCATTCTTCGAAATAGAAAATGTATGTTATGCAGTTTGGCACAAAAACCACTAAAGTTCATCCTTGCGATATTGAGCTCCCCTGCCATGTCATCAACCCACCAATTAATCAGGTCAGATATGATGCAGGTCGGAGGCGAGCGTTGTTGCTTACGGAGGCATGCCTTGAGCCGCTCTTGAAGCGCGGTGATGGTTTTATGAAGTTGGAGAGAAGATCCGTGGATTGGATCATGTCTAGGTTCTCGCACCCCTTCGGTAGACCGAACTCGATGACCGGGTAGCGGAGCTCCATGAGCTGAACCGTCAGGCCCGCCGCCTCCACATCGGTTGTAAAGCCCGCCAACCTGGAGGCATTCACTAGCATGCTGATGAAGTTGACCTGCGCGTCATGCTCTGTATAGCCAGCATCGTCGCGGAGATGGTATCTAGTTTTCCTGAAGGGTGAAAGCTAGCATCTCCTGGGTAGAACTTGTCATAGGAGATATTGACGCCATTAGGATGACTCATGTTGTCACTTAAAATGTCAGCATCGTTTGTTGATCCTTCCCAGTTAGCCAGCACATATGTGCTTTCTTCAGATCAAAGTCGATAACAACAAGCACATTCAGATATGATGTAGAAAGTAATCACATAACAATTCCGCAGAAGGCTTATGAAGACATCATTCAGGTAATTTTTATTTCAGAGTTTGAGTTACTAATTTCCATTTGTTTGTCATTGTGATTTTGTTTTTGTTGTATGTAATTTGTGAACTTCACAGGTACCCCGAGAATGCGGAATTTTTGAAAAAAGAAATCTTTTACTATGGATGGTTCAAGATATTATTTGGCATATTCCAACTGTGAACTACGGAAGACCGTCGCGGATTGTTGTATCAACTCAAGATGACCCAAGCTCAGAGAACAAGTCCAAGCATCATGTTTCATCAACAGAAGGTGACTCAAGCTGTAGAAACATATCAAACTCGAAGAGCAGCAAATCAGGTAAGAAAAACCCTAAGCCCGACGATGATGATTACTCTTCCAATGAAGAGTTTATGCCACCCGACAAAAAATCCAATTTGAAGAGAAAAAGATCAGGTAAAAGAGCTGAATCATTCAATCATAGTGATGTTGGTTACTCTTCCAATGAAGAGTTTATGCCAGGCAAGTTAGTTCAGGTCACATTTGGCCGCAATCGTTAAGATCCATGGAAGAAACATGCTAGCAGGAATAGTGATGATGACTTCATGTAGTCTTATTCATGATTGTGTTGTGTCTTCGTGTATCCTTTATCCAAGAATTTGATGTGTCTTTATGTATCTTTATCCAAGAAGTTGTTGTGTCTTTATGTATCCTTTATCCAAGAAGTTGTTGAGTCTTCATGTATCCTTTATCCAAGAATTTGTTATGTCATTTTATCCAAGAAGTTGTTGTGTCTTTATGTATCATTATGAACATCACATATTTCATTAGAACTAAAAGTACAATATTACATAGTTTAACTAAAAACATTGAAATGTTTGAAATAAAGGAAAATATTACATAGTTTAACTAACATCACTGAAATGTCTAAAATAAAAGTACAATATTACATAGTTTTACTGAAATCAGTGAGATGTTTGAAATAAAAGTAGAACAACAGATAGTTCGAATGGTAAGATACAAGAACTCATCATTGAGTTTACCTTGTAGAACTCGTGAGTGACGATACATGAACAAATTCAGTGGATCCGGACAAATGCAGCTTAACCTCTTTACCATCACTCACGACAGACCATCGAGTTGCCTTTACTAGACTATTTGACTAGGCATATCCAACAATTTGACTAGGCCTATCAAAATCTAACTCATTCATCTCAATCATATCGGTGGCTAAAGCGATGCTCATCACAAAAGCGTGCCTCATACTGCGTCATCAGCGAACCACCACCGGTCAACGGCGCAGCCGGTGCTGGGATGCAGCACTCGCTTTACTGTTGGACGGAGCTGCCGGTGCTCCAACGCAGCACTCGTCGGGATCCCTTCCGCCAGCTGATACGTCCAAAACGTATATATAATTTCTGCTTGCTCCATGCATGTTTTGTGTGATATTGCTATGATCTAGATACACTTTCATACACTTTTGATCATATTTGGACTAACCTATTAACTCAGTGCACCCCAGTGCCAGTTCCTGTTTTCTGCTGTTTTTCTATTTCAGTTTTCCCCCATATAAAAAGTGCCAGAAAAATTCCGGGAAAAATACAGGAAAAATCAGCGTACAGGAAGCTTCGAGAAGAGCCCGGGAGGGGCCAGAGGGGAGCCAGGGGGTCCCAGGCGGCCACCCGGCGCGGCCCCACCCCTGGCCGCGCCAGGGGGGCGCCTGGGGTCCCTGGTCCACCTCTGGCTGCCCCCTTCTCCTATTTATTCTCCGTCACGGAGAAACTCCGAAGACAGAACCCTATTTCACAAACTCGCCTCTGTTCCGCCGCCGCCGCGCTTCCGAGATCGGGAGCACCAGAAGACCTATTCCCGGCACCCTGCCGGAGGGAGGATTGACCTCCGGGAGTCTCCTCTCCACCATGGATGCTCCCCGGATGTCTTGTGAGTAGTTTTCCTTGGACCATGGGTCCGTGATCAGTAGCTATGTGATGTTCTCCTCCCCTCTTTGATCTTCATTGTTTAGACCTCGTGAGCTGCCCTACATGATCGAGGCACTTTTGTAATATTTCTGCTATTGCTATGTTGAGTTTGATAGGATCTGATGGATTATGAGATTATGTTCAGATTGTGATGGAGTAATATATTTGGTTCTTATCGCTTATATTTTTGTTCCTAAGTAATTCGTGCATGTTCTCCGTTGCTGTTTATTGCTTTGGCCAAGTAGTAGGTAGTGACTCCAAGAGGGAACGTTTTTCTCGATTGTGGGTTCATGCCCCCCGATGACACGCTTGAGTGACAGAAACATGAGTCTAGGGGATGTGCTATTGCCGCAAGGGGGAAAACAACGGTGCTTGTAACCGCGGTTACAAGGATTGTTTACTTTACGCAAAGTTCTTTTAATGCAGTTGTCTGTTGATTTGGGTTTACACTTTGGGTGGGGCTCGCAACTTAATACCAGCGAGATGTTCTGGATAGATATCTAAAGGTGGATGATTAGTATTAGATGCAGATGGATTTCGGTCTACTTATTTTGGCGTACTGCCCATGCTTTTGAACCTCGTCCTTTCTTTTGTAGCATAGTTAGCATTGCGGTGCGTTCATAATCCTGTCAATTTCCTTTCTGTAATTTGTTTAACTCGCATAGCAATTTTATCGTCTTTTGGGAACATCACGTATCCCGGTCCATATCCTCATCATTGTTTACACGCTCATTTACTTTTCTGCTTTTACTTTCATTTACTATCATTATCCCTTGTGTTTGATCCTTTGTGAACAACAAGACCGGAGAGATTGACAACCTCTCTGAACTTCGTTGGGAACAAAGTTATCGTGTCTGTGTGCAGGTCCGCGTCAGTTGCGCCACTGACACCTACTTATCATCTCCGGAGTCCTACTGGAGACAAACCTTGGTATCTTCACCGAGGGAAATTTGCTGCTTTGCTACATCACGCCTTCCACTTGGGGTTTACCAACGAAGGGCGAGAAATCACTATCATCATCTCGCACATCAAGCCAAATTTCTGGCGCCGTTGTCGGGGACTCCGAGTGCTAAGATAGGGGAGTTGCACACTACCCTTTACCTTTGTTTTTTTTGTCTTGTTAGTTTACCTTTCCAGTTTTTGCGTTTGCCTTTGTGTCTTATTTGAAAAACCACAAAAATAGTTGCTACCTTTTGCCTTTGTCTTGCTTTGCCTATTTATGCTATCCTCACCATGGGTGATGAACCACCCAAATATGGTAGGATGGACATGTTCCACTTGGATCGTCTTCGATCAATTTGTGCTCGCGCTAAAAACCCAACCGACTTTGTTGAAGGAAAATCATTGGATGAGCATGCTCATTATACGCGGCACCGCCTATCTCAGAAAGGGAAACACTTATGGGATCAAATACATGTTTCTTATTGCCATGCTAAACTTTTGTGCCACATTTATGATTTTACTTGTTGTTCTAATATAGATCATAAACACCTCCCTTTCCAATGTGAGTTTAATGAAAACGAGATCTTATCTTCTTATGCTAAAGGTGTTTATGATTACTTTGATGTTGAAAAGATTGAAGAGTTTTTTCTTTTAAAGGTGCCTATGAGATTGCTTCTTTGATTGAAAAGTATCACGATACTATTTTCGAGTCTGAAAACTTTGCAGTTCTTGCTTATTGCTTCGAGAATTATACTTCCAATTATTATATTGAGGATTTTAAAAATAAAATGTTTGCTGCCCAAGAAGAGGCCAATGATTGCTATGATGAGGAGTCCTATGATTCCGAGGACTCACTTGATACTTCCCTTTCTGATGTTTTGTATACTTGCTTTGTTGATGGCCATGATGCCACTATGGATGATGCTTACAAAGATGAACTTGCTATAGTTCCTTATGTTAAGCATGAAATTGTTGCTATTACACCCACACTTGATTGCCCCATAATCCTTTTGAAATCTCCAACTATTCCGGAGAATTTTTCTCTTATCAAGGCTCAATGTGATGGGTTGAATCTATCTTATCATCCTAAAAACCGTGTTGAAAACAATACACGTGTGCTTGTAGGTCATGAACAACATGATTTATGTGATAGTTATATTCTTGATTTTGTTCATGATGCTACTGAGAATTACTTTGAGAGAGGAAAGTTTGGTTGTAGAAACTTCCATGTTACAAAAACACCTCTCTTTATGTTGAAAATTTTGAAGTTGTTATTGTTCCACTTTCCTATGTTTGTCTCTTTGTGATTCTTTGATTTATTTTCTTACAAGATGCCTATGCATAGGAAGTGGGTTAGGCTTAATATGTTTCATATTTTCTTCTTGATGCTATCTTTTGCTTCAAAATTCTTATTCATGTGAGAGCATCTTCTATAATCTTTATGCCTAGCTTAAAGGCATAAAAGAAAGCGCTTTCGGGAGGCAGCCCGCAATGAATTTAGGTTTTTATTTTTAATTTTGTTGTGTCTTGATGTTTGTTACTACTGTAGCAACATCGTTGTATCTTTATTTTTCATCCTTGTGCCAAGTTATAGCCTCTTACGGCAAGGGAAGTAAAAGTTGTGACATGTTGTCCAGAAAACAGATTCTGTCCTCGTGACTAGAAAAATTCCATAAAACTCCTAGTTCATCTTTTTGAGCTGAAATTTTTACACAGCGTGCTCTATACAATTACGAAACTTCCGTATGTTCTGAGTTTTTTTATTTGAGTTGCATAAGTGTCCCTAAAAAATTCTTTACTACCTGCTGTTCTGTTTTTCACAGATTCTGCCACGTTTTGCCTCTCTTCACTTTTGCAAACCTTAAGCTTGCTTTTTCTTTGCAAAAACTTTTTGGCACTCTTGAGAAACAGTAGCTCTTCAAGAATATATTTATAACCAGTAGAAAAAAATTATTTATTAAGGGTACTAACCTCTCTAATCAGCTTATGATGAGTTATGTATGAAGGGAGTTTTCTAGTGTGCGATGGAAGATGATGAAAGAAGATCCAGGAGTGTCAAGCGCTCAAGCTTGGGGATGCCACCATGCATCCTCAATAAATATTCAAGGAGACTCAAGCATCTAAGCTTGGGGATGCCCCCGTGCATCCCCTTCTCCATCAACAATCATCAGTTCGACCTTCGTCTCACTATATTTTTATCACTTCATGCGTTATGTGCTATGCTTGGAGCGTCTCGCTCTTAGGTTTTGTTTTTAGTTTTCTTTAGCTTTTTTTGCTGTTCATAACAAGTTAGATCCCTTCTTACTTTGTGTGGCAGAGAAACACGCTCCACTTTCAAAATTTAGAACACATCATAGGTTTTTTTTTCCTGCTTATCTTTTGCTGTTGTGTGTTCTTTATCTTTTCATAGCTACTGCCATGTTTAGTCTTAGTCTTAGTTTGTCTTTAGCAAGAGCCTTGGCTTTTGTTTAGTTTGTTGCTGGAACTCTTTTTAGTTTTCATGTTTATCTTGTTAAATAGAGTGTGTTTTTGCACTGAGTTGTGTCTTGTCTTGAGAGTAGGTAATTGAGGTTGCTATTTAATTTTAGTAGTAGCTTGCAATAGTTTTGAGGTATTGATGTGAGTAATGTTTGAGCTTTTAGTGTCAAGAGCTCTAGCCTATTAGTGATATATGTCGTATTTTGGGAAATCCGTGTGTATTTTCAAAACCTACAAAACTAGTTGAGAACTCTAGCTACTAGATGGATCACTACTCTTCTAAGGAGTCGAATATCAGAGAACACTCACGTACCATGAGTCGAGGATGCGCAAGGATAACCAAACCCCCATACACTCCTCCTCGAGGTACTTTTCTCTTTGTGAACCTCCTTATTAGATTGAGAGTTACCGATAATAAGTGCATGAGTTATTCAGACTAATGTAAGTATTGAAAGTTGACACTTCCACCTTCCCATATTTTGCTAGCCTCTCATGTGTCGTGCATTGCCTTCTTCTCACTCCGAGAGTTGGTGTCCACATTCGCCGGTACATCCAAACCCTTGGCATGATACGCTCTGTCATCATAAGCCTCCTTATATATTTCCTCAAAACAGCCACCATACCTACCTATCAAGGCATTTCCATAGCCTTTCCGAGTTACATTGCCATGCAACATCCACCTCTTCATGACTTGATCTTCATGTCATACATGTTCTTGCTACACTGGCAGCGATATACATTGCATACATCATGATAGTTACATCTTCTTTATGATTTTGAGTACCTTGTAACGTGTGAAAGATCTCCTTTATCTTCTTGTAAAATAGAGTGTTTCCCTTAAGTGAGGAAAAGATCCCAAAGTGGACACATTAAAAGATCCCAAAGAGGACAAGTGAGAGTTAAATAGAAAGAGCCATTGAGGCCACACAAAAATACAAAAAATAGAAAAAAGAGAAAAAGAAATAAAAAGAGAGAAAGGGGCAACACTACTATCCTTTTGAGAGATCCACACTAGTACTCCCTTTATACCCTTTGTACTCCATAGAGATGTTTATCTTGCATATAGTTCCATTGGAGAGCTTCTTAGCTCGTATGTGCATCTGTTGCATGGCAATCCCTACTCCTCGCATCATATCTATCATTTGGCATCTCTTGCCTATGATTGTCCTCATTGATGTGAGCCTTTCTCATACTTTTTGTCTTCCTCCTCCACCATATTTCTCTCTTTGCCATCCTAAGTGTCAACTCTCGTGCTTACGCTCATCCATTGCATGAGTGCTCAAATATCGAAAAGGAGTGGATCAAATTGACTTGTACCTGGCTAGTGGTCTGGGGATGAGTCAAGATAAGATCCCAAAGAAGACCAAGTGTGAAACTTTAGTAGATTGAGTTCTCAACAGAAAAATACTTTTTCTCGTATTCCCTATCCTCCTTCTTGCACGCAAACCCATTTGGAGACATTCGAGTCACGGACAGCAAGAGCTCTTGCACCTAATGTTCTTTTGTTACTTGTTTCAATGCTAATATAGACTCTTGCATGTTATGACTTGAATTTATTCTCTAACCTTGATTGCTTTACTTTTCAAAGTTCTTTTATGGTTGCTAGCATGTCACCACAGAAATTATGCTGTTATCATTTACCTACTCGAGCACGAGCAGGACTTAAGCTTGGGGATGTTGATACGTCCAAAACGTATCTATAATTTCTGCTTGCTCCATGCATGTTTTGTGTGATATTGCTATGATCTAGATACACTTTCATACACTTTTGATCATACTTGGACTAACCTATGAACTCACTGCACCCCAGTGCCAGTTCCTGTTTTCTGCTATTTTTCTATTTCAGTTTTCCCCCATATAAAAAGTGCCAGAAAAATTCCGGGAAAAATACAGGAAAAATCAGCGTACAGGAAGCTTCGAGAAGAGCCCGGGAGGGGCCAGGGGGGCCCAGGAGGCCACCCGGCGCGGCCCCACCCCTGGCCGCGCCAGGGGGGTGCCTGGGGCCCCTGGTCCACCTCTGACTTCCCCCATTCTCCTATTTATTCTCCGTCACCGGGAAACTCCGAAGACAGAACCCTATTTCAAAAACTCGCCTCTGTTCCGCCGTCGCCGCGCTTCCGAGATCGGGAGCACCAGAAGACCTCTTCCCAGCACCCTGCCGGAGGGAGGATTGACCTCCGGGAGTCTCCTCTCCACCATGGATGCTCCCCGGATGTCTTGTGAGTAGTTTTCCTTGGACCATGGGTCCGTGATCAGTAGCTATGTGATGTTCTCCTCCCCTCTTTGATCTTCATTGTTTAGACCTCGTGATCTGCCCTACATGATCGAGGCACTTTTATAATATTTCTGCTATTGCTATGTTGAGTTTGATAGTATCTGATGGATTATGAGATTATGTTCATATTGTGATGGAGTAATATATTTGGTTCTTATCGCTTATATTTTTGTTCCTAAGTAATTCTTGCATGTTCTCCGTTGCTGTTTATTGCTTTGGCCAAGTAGTAGGTAGTGACTCCAAGAGGGAACGTTTTGCTCGATTGTGGGTTCATGCCCCCCGATGACACGCTTGAGTGACAGAGACATGAGTCTAGGGGATGTGTTGTTGCCACAAGGGTGAAAACAACGGTGCTTGTAACCGCGGTTACAAGGATTGTTTACTTTACGCAAAGTTCTTTTAATGCAGTTGTCTGTTGCTTTGGGTTTACACTTTGGGTGGGGCTCACAACTTAATACCAGCGAGATGTTCTGGATAGATATCTCAAGGTGGATGATTAGTAGTAGATGCAGATGGATTTCGGTCTACTTATTTTGGCGTACTGCCCATGCTTTTGAACCTCGTCCTTTCTTTTGTAGCATAGTTAGCATTGCGATGCGTTCATAATCCTGTCAATTGCCTTTCTGTAATTTGTTTACCTCGCATAGCAATTTTATCGTCTTTTGGGAGAGAGACATCACTAGTGAACATCACGTATCCCGGTCCATATCCTCATCACTGTTTACACGCTCATTTACTTTTCGGCTTTTACTTTCAATTACTATCATTATCCCTTGTGTTTGATCCTTTGTGAACAACAAGACCGGAGAGATTGACAAGCTCTCTGAACTTCGTTGGGAACAAAGTTATCGTGTCTGTGTGCAGGTCCGCGTCAGTTGCGCCGCTGACACCTACTTATCATCTCCGGAGTCCTACTGGAGACAAACCTTGGTATCTTCACCGAGGGAAATTTGCTGCTGTGCTACATCACGCCTTACACTTGGGGTTTACCAATGAAGGGAGAGAAATCACTATCATCATCTCGCACATCACCAGCCACAGCATCAATGAGCACCATCGGTCAATGGCGTCGCCGGAGCCGTCGATGTTGCAATGAAGCACTCACTGGAGTTGTTGGTGTTGCGACGCATCACTCATCGGAGCCGTCGACCGGAGCTATCGGTGCTGGGCCGCAGCACTCGTCGAAGCTGCGGGTGTTGGGAAACAGCACTCATCGGAGTCGTCGGCCAGAGCTGCCGGTGCTGGGACGCAATACTCGCCGAAGCTATGGCTGTCGCGACGTAGTACTGATGTGCGAGGTAATGATAGTGATTTCTCGCCCTTCGTTGGTAACCCCAAGTGGAAGGCGTGATGTAGCACAGCAGCAAATTTCCCTCAGTAAAGATACCAAGGTTTTTCTCCAGTAGGACTCCGAAGATGATAAGTAGGTGTCAGCGGCGCAACTGGCACGGACCTGCACAAAGACACAAATAACTTTGTTCCCAACGAAGTTCAGAGAGGTTGTCAATCTCTCCGGTCTTGTTGTTCACAAAGGATCAAACACAAGGGATAATGATAGCAACTGAAAGTAAAGAAGAAAAGTAAATGAGCGTGTAAAAAGTAATGAGGATATGGACCAGGATACGTGATGTTCACTAGTGATGTCTCTCTCCCAAAAGGCGATAAAACTGCTATGCGAGGTGAACAAAAGAAAGGAAGAGGCTTGATACGTCCAAAACGTATCTATAATTTTTGCTTGCTCCATGCATGTTTTGTGTGATATTGCTATGATCTAGATACACTTTCATACATTTTTAATCATATTTGGACTAACCTATTAACTCAGTGCACCCCAGTGCCAGTTCCTGTTTTGTGTTGTTTTTTCTATTTCAGTTTTCCCCCATATAAAAAGTGACAGAAAAAATCGGGAAAATTCAGATAAAAAATCAGCATGAAGGAAGCTTCGCGAAGTGCCCGAGAGGGGCCAGAGGGGAGCCAGGGGGCCCAGGCGACCACCCGGCGCGGCCCCACCCCTGGCCGCGCCAGGGGGGCGCCTGGGGCCCCTGGTACACCTCTGGCTGCCCCCTTCGCCTATTTATTCTCCGTCACAGGGAAACTCCAGGAGAAGAACCCTATTCCGCAAACTCGCCTCTGTTCCGCCGCCGCCCCGCTTCCGAGATCGGGAGCACCAGAAGACCTCTTCCCGGCACCCTGTCGGAGGGAGGATTGACCTCCGGGAGTCTCCTCTCCACCATGGATGCTCCCCGGATGTCTCGTGAGTAGTTTTCCTTGGACCATGGGTCCGTGATCAGTAGCTATGTGATGTTCTCCTCCCCTCTTTGATCTTCATTGTTTAGACCTCGTGAGCTGCCCTACATGATCGAGGCACCTTTGTAATATTTCTGCTATTGCTATGTTGAGTTTGATGGGATCTGATGGATTATGAGATTATGTTCAGATTGTGATAGAGTAATATATTTGGTTTTTATCTCTTATATTTTTGTTCCTAAGTAATTCTTGCATGTTCTCCGTTGCTGTTTATTGCTTTGGCCAAGTAGTAGGTAGTGACTCCAAGAGGGAACGTTGTGCTAGATTGTGGGTTCATGCCCCCCGATGACACGCTTGAGTGACTGAAACATGAGTCTAGGGGATGTGTTGTTTCCACAAGGGGGAAAACAACGGTGCTTGTAACCGCGGTTACAAGGATTGTTTACTTTACGCAGAGTTCTTTTTAATGCAGTTGTCTGTTGCTTTGGGGTTTACACTTTGGGTGGGGCTCGCAACTTAATACCAGCGAGATGTTCTGGATAGGTATCTCAAGGTGGATGATTAGTAGTATATGCAGTTGGATTACGGTCTACTTATTTTGGCGTATTGCCCGTGCTTTTGAGCCTCTTCCTTTCTTTTGTAGCATAGTTAGCATTGCGGTGCGTTTATAATTCTGTCAATTGCCCTTCTGCAATTTGTTTACCTCGCATAGCAGTTTTATCGTCTTTTGGGAGAGAGACATCACTAGTGAACATCACGTATCCCGGTCCATATCATTATTATTATTTCCATGTTATATTTACTTTACTGCTTTTACTTGCTATCATTATCCCTTGCGTTTTATCCTTTGTGAATAACAAGACCGGAGAGATTGACAACCTCTCTGAACTTCATTGGGAACAAAGTTATATGTGTCTGTGTGCAGGTCCACGTCAGTTGCGCCGCTGGCACCTACTTATCATCTCCGGAGTCCTACTAGAGACAAACCTTGGTATCTTCACCGAGGAAAACTCGCTGTTGTACTGCATCACGCCTTCCACTTGGGGCTCACCAACGAAGGGCGAGAAGCCATCAAGCGAATTTCTGGCGCCGTTGCCGGGGACTCCGAGTGCTAAGATAGGGGAGTTGCGCACTACCCTTTACCTTTGTTTTTTAGTCTTGTTAGTTTACCTTTCAGTTTTTATCTTTGTGTCCTTTATGAAAAACCACAAAAATAGTTGCTACCTTTTGCCTTTGTCTTGCTTTGCCTATTTATGCTATCCTCACCATGGGTGATGAACCACCCAAATATGGTAGGCTGGACATGTTTCACTTGGATCGTCTTCGATCAATTTGTGCTCGCGCTAAAAACCCGACCGACTTGGTTGAGGGAAAATCATTGGATGAGCATGGTCATTATACGCGCCACCGCCTATCTCAGAAAGGGAAACACTTATGGGATCAAATACATGTTTCTTATTGCCATGCTAAACTTTTGTGCCACATTTATGATTTCACTTGTTGTTCTAATATAGATCATAAACACCTCCCTTTCCAATGTGAGTTTAATGAAAATGAGATATTATCTTCTTATGCTAAAGGTGTTTATGATTACTTTGATGTTGAAAAGATTGAAGAGTTTGTTGCTTTTAAAGGTGCCTATGAGATTGCTTATTTAATTGAAAAGTATCACGATACTATTTTCGAGTCTGAAAACTTTGTTGTTCTTGCTTATTTCTTTGAGAATTATACTTCCAATGCTTATATTGAGGATTTTAAAAATAGAATGCTTGCTGCCCAAGAAGAGGCTAATGATTGCTATGAAGAGGAATCTTATGATTCCGAGGACTCACTTGATACTTCCCTTTCTGATGATTTTGATACTTGCTTTGTTGATGGCCATGATGCCACTATGGATGATGCCTACAAAGATGAACTTGCTATAGTTCCTTATGTTATGCATGAAATTATTGCTGTTGCACCCACACTTGATTGCCCTATTATCCTTTTGAAATCGCCAACTATTCCGGAGAATTTTGCTCTTATCAAGGCTCAATGTGATGGGTTGCATCTATCTTATCATCCTAAAAACCGTGTTGAAAACAATACACGTGTGCTTGTAGATCATGAACAACATGATTTATGTGACAGTTATATTCTTGATGTTGTTCATGATGCTACTAAAAATTACTTTGAGAGAGGAAAGTTTGGTTGTAGAAACTTCCATATTACAAAAACACCTCTCTTTATGATGAAATTTTTGAAGTTGTTCTTGTTCTACCTTCCTATGCATGTCACTTTATACTTCTTTGATTTATTTTCTTACAAGATTCCTATGCATAGGAAGTGGGTTAGGCTTAAATGTGTTTCACATTTGCTTCTTGATGCTCTCTTTTGCTTCAAAATTCTTATTCTTGTGAGAGCATCTTCTATAATCTTTAAGCCTAGCTAATGGCTTTAAAGAAGCGCTTTCGGGAGGCAGCCCGCAACGAATTTAGGCTTTTCTTTTTGCTTTTGTTGGGTCTTGATGATTGCTAATACTGTAGCAACATCATTGTATCTTTCTTTTTCAACTTTGTGCCAAGTTATAGCCTCTTACGGCAAGGGAAGTAAAAGTTGTGACATGCTGTCCAGAAAACAGATTCTGTCCTCGTGACCAGAAAAATTCCAGAAAAATCCCAGTTCATATTTTTGAGATGAATTTTTTACACAGTATGCTCTATACAATTACGAAACTTGCGTCTGTTCTGAGTTTTTTTATTTAAGTTGCAGAAGTGCCCCTAAAAAATTCTTTACTATCTGCTTTTCTTTTTTTCACATATTCTGCCACGTTTTGCCTCTCCTAACTTTTGCAAACCTTAAGCTTGCTTTTTCTTTGCAAAAAACTTTTTGGCACTCTTTATAAACAGTAGCTCTTCAAGAATATCTTTATATCCAGTGGGGGAAAATTATTTATTGAGGGTACTAACCTATCTAATCAGCTTATGATGAGTTATGTAAGAAGGGAGTTTTCAAGTATGCGTTGGAAGATTAGGAAAGAAGATCCAGGAGTGTCAAGCGCTCAAGCTTGGGGATGCCCCCATGCATCCCAAATAAATATTCAAGGAGACTCAAGCGTCTAATCTTGGGGATTCCCCCGTGCATCCCCTTCTCCATCAACAAATCATCAGTTCGTCCTTCGTCTCACTATATTTTTATCACTTCATGCGTTATGTGCTATGCTTGGAACGTCTCGCTCTTAGGTTTTTGTGTTTAGTTTTATTTAGCTTTGCTTGCTGTTCATAACAATTTAGATCCCGTCTTACTTTGTGTGGGAGAGAAACACGTTCCACTTTCAAAATTTAGAACACATGATAGGATTTTTCCTGCTTATCTTTTTTCTGTTGTGTGTTCTTTATCTTTTCGTAGCTACTGCCATGTTTAGTTTTAGTTTTAGTTTTAGTTTGTCTTTAGCAAGAGCCTTGGCTTTTGTTTAGTTTGTTGCTGGAACTCTTTTTAAGTTTTCATGTTTATCTTGTTAAAGAGAGTTTGTTGATGCACTCAGTTGTGTCTTGTCTTGAAAGTAGGTAATTGAGGTTGCTATTTAATTTCAGTAGTAGCTTGCAATGGTTTTGAGGTATTGATGTGAGTAATGTTTGAACTTTTGGTGTCAAGAGCTCTGGCCTATTAGTGATAGGTGTCGTATTTTGGGAAATCCGTGTGTATTTTCAAAACCTACAAAACCAGTTGAGAACTCTAGCTACTAGATGGGTCACTACTCTTCTAAGGGGTCGAATATCAGAGAACACTCACGTACCATGAGTCGAGGATGCGCAAGGATAACCAAACCCCCATACACTCCTCCTCGGGGTACTTGTCTCTTTGTGAACCTCCTTATTAGATTGAGAGTTACCGATAATAAGTCCATGAGTTCTTCGGACTAATGTAAGTATTGAAAGTTGACACTTCCACCTTCCCATTTTTGCTAGCCTCTCCCGTGTCGTGCATTGCCTTCTTCTCACTCCGAGAGTTGGTGTCCACCTTCGCCGGTACTTCCAAACCCTTGGCATGATACGCTCTGTCATCATAAGCCTCCTTATATCTTTCCTCAAAACAGCCACCATACCTACCTATCAAGGCATTTCCATAGCCTTTGCGAGTTACATTGCCATGCAACTTCCACCTCTTCATGACTTGATCTTCATGTCATTCATGTTCCTGCTACACTGGCAGCGACTTACATCGCATACATCATGATAGTTACATCTTATTTATGATTTTGAGTACCTTGTAAAGTGTGAAAGATCTCCTTTACCTTCTTGTAAAATAGACTGTTGCCCTTAAGTGAGGAAAATATCCCAAAGTGGACACATTAAAAGATCCCAAAGAGGACAAATGAGAGTTAAATAGAAAGAGCCATTGAGGCCACAAAAAAATACAAAAAAAATAGAAAAAAGATAAAAAGAAATAAAAAGAGAGAAAGGGGCAACACTACTATCCTTTTGAGAGATCCACACTAGTACTCCCTTTATATCCTTGTACTCCATAGAGATGATCATTATGCATATAGGAGAGCTTCTTAGCTCGTATGTGCACCCGTTGCATGGAAATCCCTACTCCTCACATCATATCTATCATTTGGCATCTCTTGCCTATGATTGTCCTCATTGATGTGAGCCTTTCTCATCCTTTTTGTCTTCCTCCTCCGTACTTCTCTCTTTGCCATCCTAAGTGTCAACTCTCGTGTTTACGCTCATCCATTGCATGAGTGCTCAAATATCGACAGCGAGAGCTCTTGCACCTAATGTTCTTTTGTTACTTGTTTCAATGCTAATATAGACTCTTGCATGTTATGACTTGAATTGATTCTCTAACCTTGATTGCTTTACTTTTCAAAGTTCTTTTATGGTTGGTAGCATGTCACCACAGAAATTATGCTGTTATCATTTACCTACTCGAGGACGAGCAGGAATTAAGCTTGGGGATGTTGATACGTCCAAAACGTATCTATAATTTCTTCTTGCTCCATGCATGTTTTGTGTGATATTGCTATGATCTAGATACACTTTCATACATTTTTAATCATATTTGGACTAACCTATTAACTCAGTGCACCTGAGTGCCAGTTCCTGTTTTCTGCTGTTTTTCTATTTCAGTTTTCCCCCATATAAAAGGTGCCAGAAAAATTCGGGAAAATTCAGATAAAAAATCATCATGAAGGAAGCTTCGCGAAGAGCCTGAGAAGGGCCAGAGGGGAGCCATGGGGTCCCAGACGGCCACCCGGCGCGGCCCCACCCCTGGCCGCGCCAGGGGGGCGCCTGGGGCCCCTGGTCCACCTCTGGCTGCCCCCCTTCGCCTATTTATTCTCCGTCACGGGGAAACTCCAGGAGAAGAACCCTATTCCGCAAACTCGCCTCTGTTCTTCCGCCGCCGCGCTTCTGAGATCGGGAGAACCAGAAGACCTCTTCCCGGCACACTGCCGGAGGGAGGATTGACCTCCGGGAGTCTCCTCTCCACCATGGATGCTCCCCGGATGTCTCGTGAGTAGTTTTCCTTGGACCATGGGTCCGTGATCAGTAGCTATGTGATGTTCTCCTCCCCTCTTTGATCTTCATTGTTTAGATCTCGTGAGCTGCCCTACATGATCGAGGCACCTTTGTAATATTTCTGCTATTGCTATATTGAGTTTGATGGGATCTGATGGATTATGAGATTATGTTCAGATTGTGATAGAGTAATATATTTGATTTTTATCTCTTATATTTTTGTTCCTAAGTAATTCTTGCATGTTCTCCGTAGCTGTTTGTTGCTTTGGCCAAGTAGTAGGTAGTGACTCCAAGAGGGAACGTTGTGCTAGATTGTGGGTCCATGCCCCCCGATGACACGCTTGAGTGACAGAAACATGAGTCTAGGGGATGTGCTGTTGCCACAAGGGGGAAAACAACGGTGCTTGTAACCGCGGTTACAAGGATTGTTTACTTTACGCATAGTTCTTTTTAATGCAGTTGTATGTTGCTTTGGGGTTTACACTTTGGGTGGGGCTCGCAACTTAATACCAGCGAGATGTTCTGGATAAATATCTCAAGGTGGATGATTAGTAGTAGATGTAGTTGGATTACGGTCTACTTATTTTGGCGTACTGCTCGTGCTTTTGAGCCTCTTCCTTTCTTTTGTAGCATAGTTAGCATTGCGGTGCGTTTATAATTTTGTCAAATGCACTTCTGTAATTTGTTTACCTCGCATAGCAGTTTTATCGTCTTTTGGGAGAGAGACATCACTAGTGAACATCACGTATCCCGGTCCATATCCTTATTATTATTTCCACGCTATATTTACTTTACTGCTTTTACTTGCTATCATTATCCCTTGCGTTTTATCCTTTGTGAACAACAAGACCGGAGAGATTGACAACCTCTCTGAACTTCATTGGGAACAAAGTTATATGTGTCTGTGTGCAAGTCCACGTCAGTTGCGCCGCTGGCACCTACGTATCATCTCCGGATTCCTACTAGAGACAAACCTTGGTATCTTCACCGAGGGAAACTCGCTGCTGTACTGCATCATGCCTTCCACTTGGGACTCACCAATGAAGGGCGAGAAGCCATCAAGGCTCTAAAGCACGGGCAGTACGCCAAAATAAGTAGACCGAAATCCAACTGCATCTACTACTAATCATCCACCTTGAGATATCTATCCAGAACATCTCGCTGGAATTAAGTTGCGAGCCCCACCCAAAGTGTAAACCCAAAGCAACAGACAACTGCATTAAAAAGCACTTTGCGTAAAGTAAACAATCCTTGTAACCGCGGTTACAAGCACCGTTGTTTTCCCCCTTGTGGCAACAGCACATCCCCTAGACTCATGTTTCTGTCACTCAAGCTAGTCATCCGGGGGCATGAACCCACAATCGAGCATAACGTTCCCTCTTGGGGTTACTAGCTACTACTTGGCCAAAGCAATAAACAGCAACGGAGAACATGCAAGAATTACTTAGGAAAAAATATAAGAGATAAGAACCAAATATATTACTCAATCACAATCTGAACATAATCTCATATTCCATCAGATCCCATCAAACTCATCATAGCAACAGCAGAAAGATTACAAAAGTGCCTCGATCATGTAGGGCAGCTCACGAGGTCTAAACCATGAAGAACAAAGAGGGGAGGAGAACATCACATAGCTACTGATCACGGACCCATGGTCCAAGGAAAACTACTCACGAGACATCTGGGAAGCATCCATGGTGGAGAGGAGACTCCCGGAGGTCGGCCGTCCCTCCGGCAGGGTGCCGGGAAGGGGTCTTCTGGTGCTCCCGATCTCGGAAGCGCGGCAGCGGCGGAACAGAGGAGAGATCGCGAAAAAGGGTTCTGTTCTCGGAAGTTTCCCGTGACAGAGAATATATAGGCGAAGGGGGCAGCCAGGGGGGCCACCAGGGGTCCAGGCGCCCCCCTGGCGCGGCCAAGCCCTAGGGCGCGCCACCAGGGCGCCTGGGCCCCTGGTGGTGGCCCTCTGGCCCCACCAAGGTTCTTCCGGAAGGTTCCTTCACGCTGATTTTTTATCTGTTTTTTCCCGAATTTTTGGAGCACTTTTTATATGGGGGAAAACTGAAATAGAAAAACAGCAGAAAACAGGAACTGGCACTGTGGTGGACTGAGTTAATAGGTTAGTCCAAATATGATCAAAAGTGTATGAAAGTGTATCTAGATCATAGCAATATCACACAAAACATGCATGGAGCAAGCAGAAATTGTAGATATGTTTTGGACGTATCAACATCCCCAAGCTTAATTCCTGCTCGTCCTCGAGTAGGTAAATGATAACGGCATAATTTCTGTGGTGACATGCTAGCAACCATATAAGAACTTTGAAAAGTAAAGCAATCAAGGTTAGAGATTCAATTAAAGTCATAACATGCAAGAGTCTATATTAGCATTGAAACAAGTAACAAAAGAACATTAGGTGCAAGAGATCTCGCTGTCCGTGACTCGAATGTCTCCAAATGGTGTTTGCGTGCAAGAAGGGGGATAGGGAATACGAGAAAAACAATTTATTTGTTGAGAACTCAATCTACTAAAGTTTCACACTTGGTCTTTTTCTGGAATCTTATCTTGACTCGTCCCCAGACCACTAGCCAGGTACAAGTCAATTTGATCCACTCCTTTTTCAATATTTTGAGCACTCATGCAATGGATGAGCGTAAGCACGAGAGTTGACACTTAGGATGGCAAAGAGAGGAATACGGAGGAGGAAGACAAAAAGGGAGAAGAAAGGCTCACATCAATGAGGACAATCTTAGGCAAGAGGTGCCAAATGATAGATATGATGTGAGGAGTAGGGATTGCCATGCAACGGATGCACATACGAGCTAGGAAGCTCTCCAATGGAACTAGTGGGGGTGCATCTAACTTGCTCGCTCATGAAGACCTAGAGCTCGTTTGAGGAGGCTCGTCCTTGGAATATGCAAGCCAAGTTCTATAGTGTGAAGGTCCCCACATAGCTATATGCATAAAGATCATCTCTATGGAGTATAAGGATATAAAGGGAGTACTAGTGTGGATCTCTCAAAAGGATAGTAGTGTTGCCCCTTTCTCTCTTTTTATTTCTTTTTTCTCTTTTTTCTATTTTTTTGTATTTTTTTGTGGCCTCAATGGCTCTTTCTATTTAACTCTCATTTGTCCTCTTTGGGATCTTTTATTGTGTCCACTTTGGGATCTTTTCCTCACTTAAGGGCAACACTCTATTTTCCAAGAAGGTAAAGGAGATCTTTCACACTTTACAAGGTACTCAAAATCATAAAGAAGATGTAACTATCATGATGTATGCAATGTATGTCGCTGCCAGTGTAGCAGGAACATGTATGACATGAAGACCAAGTCATGAAATGGTGGATGTTGCATGGCAATATATCTCGGAAAGGCTATGGAAATGCCTTGATAGGTAGGTATGGTGGCTGTTTTGAGGAAAGATATAAGGGGGTTTATGATGACAGAGTGTATCATGCCAAGGGTTTGGATGTACCGGCGAAGGTGGACACCAACTCTCGGAATGAGAAGAAGGCAATGCACGGCACGGGAGAGGCTAGCAAAATATGGGAAGGTGGAAGTGTAAACTTTCAATACTTACATTAGTCCGAAGAACTCATGCACTTATTATCGGTAACTCTCAATCTAATAAGGAGGTTCACAAAGAGACAAGTACCCCGAGGAGGAGTGTATGGGGGTTTGGTTATCCTTGCGCATCCTCGACTCATGGTACGTGAGTGTACTCTAATATTCGATCCCTCCAAAGATTAGTGATGCATCTAGTAGCTAGAGTTCTCAACTAGTTTTGTAGGTTTTGAAAATACACACGGATTGCCCAAAATACGACACCTATCACTAATAGGCTAGAGCTCTTGACACCAAAAGTTCAAACATTACTCACATCAATACCTCAAAACTATTGCAAGTTACTACTAAAATTAAATAGCAACCTCAATTACCTACTTTCAAGACAAGACACAACTCAGTGCAACAACCAACTCTCTTTAACAAGATAAACATGAAAACTAAAAAGAGTTACAGCAACAGACTAAACAAAAGCCAAGGCTCTTTCTAAAGACAAACTAAGACTAAAACTAAACATGGCAGCAGCTATGAAAAGATAAAGAACACACAACAGCAAAAAGATAAGCAGGAAAAAACCTATGATGTGTTCTAGATTTTGAAAGTGGAGCGTGTTTCTCTCCCACACAAAGTAAGACGGGATCTAACTTGTTATGAACAGAAAGCAAAGCTAAAGAAAACTAAAAATAAAACCTAAGAGCGAAACGCTCCAAGCATAGCACATAACGCATGAAGTGATAAAAATATAGTGAGACGAAGGACGAACTGATGATTGTTGATGGCAATGTTCAAGATATCGCTTATCGTTATCGTATCGGTCGAGCCCCGATAAGGGATAAATCGGCTTATCGGCCGATTTATCGGTTATATCGGTCGATCATTTATCGGCAAAAAAAATTTAAAACTTGTATTTTCGTAAGAGAAAAAATATAATATATATGCTATATTAATTATTACAAACATGATAAATAAGTGCTCTAAGCATTCAAAATATGCTATATTAGCGTACAAGTAATAATATTACACACACGAATTGTCACATGCTCAAAAACTTTCCATTCCAAGTTTCCAACATAAACAAGCACAAGTGCACAACATTAGTATTTAACATAGGCACATGCATTCGAACATAAACAAGCACAATTTGAAGTTTAGTAAACAATACGTTCATGAAAAGAGAGACAGTTTTGCTAACTGGAGAAATAAAATCAGGGGAGAAGAGAAATCCTACCGTGGTGCTGCTCTTCTGTAAAAATCGGTAAATATCGGTAAAAATCGGCAAAAATCGGTAAAAATCGGCAAAAATCGGTCTGACAGCCGATATATCGGCCAGAGCGATAAATCATGTCTATCCTATCGGCAGGACCCCGATAAGCGATATATCGGAATATCGGCCGATATTTGGAACACTGGTTGATGGAGAAGGGGATGCACGGGGGCATCCCCAAGCTTAGACGCTTGAGTCTCCTTGAATATTTATTGGGGATGCATGGGGGAATCCCCAAGCTTGAGCGCTTGACACTCCCGAATCTTCTTTCATCATCTTCCATCGCACACTTGAAAACTCCCTTCATACATAACTCATCATAAGCTGATTAGAGAGGTTAGTACCCTTAATAAAATAATTTTTCCCCACTGGATACAAATATATTCTTGAAGAGCTACTGTTTCTCAAGAGTGCCAAAAAGTTTTTGCAAAGAAAAGGCAAGCTTAAGGTTTGCAAAAGTTAGGAGAGACAAAACGTGGCAGAATCTGTGAAAAACAGAACAGCAGGTAGTAAAGAATTTTTTAGGGACACTTCTGCAACTCAAATCAAAAAACTCAGAACATACGATAGTTTCACAATTGTATAGAGCACGCTGTCAAAAAAATTCAGATCAAAAAGATGATCTGGTGATTTGATTCGAAATTTTTCTGTCAAGGGACAGAATCTGTTTTCTGGACAACATGTCACAACTTTTGCTTCCCTTATCATAAGAGGCTATAACTTGGCACAAAGCTAAAAAATAAAGATACAATGATGTTGCTACAGTAGTAACAAACATCAAGACACAACAAAAGCAAAAATAAAAAACTAAATTCGTTGCGGGCTGCCTCCCGAAAGCGCTTTCTTTTATGCCTTTAAGTTAGGCATGATGCAAAAGAAGAATCAAGGGTCTCCAAGATCAGAATCATAAAAACCTTCAAATTGATTTTCAATAAGCTCATTCTTCTTATTCTTAGGGAAGAGGTACTTACCTTTCGCCATACCGCGTAAGCGTATGTGCCCGTTACCAATATCAATGAAGCCTTTCATAGCACGGAGGAAGTCTCTTCTGAGCACAATGTTACTTTGGTTTGGCTCCATGATGAAGAAATCCATTGGTGTAGTCCTATGAAGGAATGCAACTTGGACTTCTTTTACCTTTCCTTTAATCTCTGAAATATCTCCATTAGAATGTTCATGATAAGATGATAATTTATCCATATCTAGCTTCAAACAATCATAAACTATTTTTGGCATAGTAGAAACTGTGGATCCAATATCACAAAGAGCAAGGAATCCTTGGTTAGAGATGCTAATCCTAACAAAGGGCTCCCAATCATCTTCTATCTCCAACATTTCTTTCTTGTTGGACTTAAGTTCCTCTACTTTCCTCAAGTCTAGAGCATCCAATCTTTTTTCAATAGTAGCAAGTCTATCTATGACAGTATCAATACTACGATCATAAACAAAATAACTAGATAGACTATGAAAAATATCAAGAGCCCTAACTTCATCACACTCTAGAAAATCTCCTTCAGCTATAATATCAAGAGAGTGTTTACACCACTTAAAAAGACCAGGGTAAAAATTTCTAAGCACAATTTTTATAGGTATCCAAGGCATAATTCTTTTATGTGCTTCAGAGATTCTGTCCCATGCCTTCTTCATATTTTCTCCATCTCTTTGACGGAAATCGAGAACTTCCGATTCCCGCAAAGCACCTAGCCCTAACATGTTCATCTAAACAAGGAGGACTACTAACAGCAAGATAAACAATTTTTTGTGATTTTTGATATAAGACACAAAGATAAAAACTGAAAGGTAAACTAACAAGACTAAAAAAACAAAGGTAAAGGGTAGTGTGCAACTCCCCTATCTTAGCACTCGGAGTCCCCGGCAACGGCGCCAGAAATTTGGCTTGATGTGCGAGGTAATGATAGTGATTTCTCGCCCTTCGTTGGTAACCCCAAGTGGAAGGCGTGATGTAGCACATCAGCAAATTTCCCTCAGTAAAGATACCTAGGTTTGTCTCCAGTAGGACTCCGAAGATGATAAGTAGGCGTCAGCGGCGCAACTGACGCGGACCTGCACACAGACACAAATAACTTTGTTCCCAACGAAGTTCAGAGAGGTTGTCAATCTCTCCGGTCTTGTTGTTCACAAAGGATCAAACACAAGGGGTAATGATATCAACTGAAAGTAAAGTAGAAAAGTAAATGAGCGTGTAAACAGTAATGAGGATATGGACCGGGATACGTGATGTTCACTAGTGATGCCTCTCTCCCAAAAGACGATAAAACTGCTATGCGAGGTGAACAAATTACAGAAGGGCAATTGACAGGATTATGAACGCACCGCAATGCTAACTATGCTACAAAAGAAAGGAAGAGGCTCAAAAGCACGGGCAGTACGCCAAAATAAGTAGACCAAAATCCAACTGCATCTACTACTAATCATCCACCTTGAGATATCTATCCAGAACATCTCACTGGTATTAAGTTGCTAGCCCCACCCAAAGTGTAAATCCAAAGCAACAGATAACTGCATTAAAAAGCACTTTGCGTAAAGTAAACAATCCTTGTAACCGCGGTTACAAGCACCGTTGTTTTCCCCCTTGTGGCAACAGCACATCCCCTAGACTCATGTTTCTGTCACTCAAGCTAGTCATCAGGGGGTATGAACCCATAATCGAGCATAACGTTCCCTCTTGGGGTTACTACCTAGTACTTGGCCAAAGCAATAAAAAACAACGGAGAACATGCAGGAATTACTTAGGAACAAAAATATAAGAGATAAGAACCAAATATATTACTCAATCACAATCTGAACATAATCTCATAATCCATCAGATCCAATCATACTCATCATAGCAACAGCAGAAAGATTACAAAAGTGCCTCGATCATGTAGGGCAGCTCACGAGGTCTAAACCATGAAGAACAAAGAGGGGAGGAGAACATCACATAGCTACTGATCACGGACCCATGGTCCAAGGAAAACTACTCACGAGACATCCGGGAAGCATCCATGGTGGAGAGGAGACTCCCGGAGGTGGGCCCTCCCTCCGACAGGGTGCCGGGAAGGGGTCTTCTGGTGCTCCCGATCTCGGAAGCGCGGCGGCGGCGGAACAGAGGAGAGATCGCGAAAAAGGGTTCTGTTCTCGGAAGTTTCCCGTGACGGAGAATATATAGGCGAAGGGGGGCAGCCAGGGGGGCCACCAGGGGTCTAGGCGCCCCCCTGGCGCGGCCAAGCCCTAGGGCGCGCGGCGCCTGGGCCCCTGGTGGTGGCCCTCTGGCCCCACCCAGGTTCTTCCGGAAGGTTCCTTCACACTGATTTTTTATCTGATTTTTCCCGAATTTTTGGAGCGCTTTTTATATGGGGAAAACTGAAATAGAAAAACAGCAGAAAACAGGAACTGGCACTGTGGTGCACTGAGTTAATAGGTTAGTCCAAATATGATCAAAAGTGTATGAAAGTGTATCTAGATCATAGCAATATCACACAAAACATGCATGGAGCAAGCAGAAATTATAGATACGTTTTGGACGTATCAAGTACTCGCTGGAGCTGTTGTGCTGCGATACAACACTCGTCGGAGTTGTTGGTGTTGGGGTGCATTACTCGCTGAAGCTCTGCCGGGGGGAATGCCCGTGCTGCGATGGAGCGTCGCTACGCCGATGTTATCGATGCAGTGAAGTGGCGGGGGGGGCGCTCCCCGGGCTTCGTTGCAGCAACTCAGCAGCGGCTCCAGAAGTCTGGATACTACGAGATCGAAGGAAGGAGAAGGGAGCGTTGCAGCTGGAAAAGAGGGACTCAATGGTGCGATGTGGTTAATCAAAAGGCGGGGAAGGCGGTTTAAATCCCCCAGCATTAGCCGGTTGATTCGTAGCATCGGCCTAGCGGAAAACTACTGAAAATGAATTTAGGTTTACAAAAAAACTATCATATTTTTAACTTTTTTATAATCACTAAAACCATGGTCGGTTGACCGAGCGGTTAGCACATAATCACGTTTATGACAGGTTGAACCCGCTTCTAAACAAACATTTGAAACTGACATGCAGTACTCCGTGTTGACAATTACTCTTGATGATCTTGACATTGTTATAAGGTGCAGTCTTGCAAGAGGAACATGGTAAAATTTAGTTTGGGTTTGCTATTTGTTGGGCGGCAAGATTTTTATTCTTTTTGTGTCAGCTGTTCTTTTTATGCATATAGATAGACGAGGAAAGAGGAGTGGTGAAGCCCTAAGCCCAAGATAGGAAGGCCGCAACCTCTCGACAAGGGCGGGCCCAAAACGAGTGGGAGACAAGACAACGATGATATCATCGATGAAGGCGAATCTTAGGACATGTACAATAGTTTATAGGATAGTTATATCTTTGCTTCATCATTGATTTAGACATGACAAAAAAAATGGTGTACAATGAATTTATTTTAATTTATTTTTAATAATTAGAGATTTTAATATTTATGGTGAGAGTATTGTTGTTAGAAGGTATGCATTGTTAACCCGTTTCCGATTCCGAGTTTGCGTCGGTGGTGGTGGGTGGTTCTAGTATATATATTCTCATCATCGATCGCCGAGGCGGCGTGAGGGCATCGAGATCCCCTAATCACACGCCCGGAGATGTCGCACGGTGAATCCTCCGGCGATGGCGGTGGCGGTGGCGGTGGCGGTGGCAGGACTGTGCGCGTGGTCGACGTGTGGGCTCAGAACGAGGCGGCGGAGCTGGCCCGCATCCACGGCCTCGCCAGGGGCTTCAGGGTCGCGGCGGTGGCCACGTCCATCGATCCCTCCTCGCTGCCCACCAGCACCCTGGACCGCGCCGCCGTGGACGGCGTGCGGTCCGTGCAGCTGGGCCTGGCCCTCCTCAGCTACGACGGCGACCTGCCCCCGGCCGGCTGCGTTTGGCGGACTGGCGGTTCCACCTCGGGGAGGAGCGCGGGGACGCCAACCCGCGCCGCGTGTGCGAGGCCCTGCAGACCTACATGCACATCACCGACGGCGTCTGTGCCACGCGGGACGGCGCCGCCGACGTGGCGTACCTGGTCAGGCACCTTGACGGCGGCCTCCTCCCGCCCCGGCGCGAGGCGTTCCTGCAGCGGTGCAACGTCTTCTTCCGCAACCTGTACGACCTCAGGGTGCTGGCGGAGTGGAGGACGGTGGTGGACGGGTATCCGCCGCTCGCCGCCGGGGACTCGTTCAGCCGGTTCCTGGAGCTGGTGCGGAAGTGGCGGCCGGCGGCCTGGCCCTACGGATACACCGCGTTTCTGTACGGCCTCGGGGCCGCCGACGATGCCAACCTCCTCTACTACAAGAAAATATCGGCGGAGAACGCCGAGAAAAGGAGGCTGTTGACGGAGCATCTCCTCCAGTACAACGATGAGGAATACGTTTACAAAAAGTTGCTTCCTGTCATCCTGTGATTATGCATGTAACCGGCCGTAAACAACATGATCCAGATCCAGGAACAAACCCTCAACACTTCGTTTCTTGGGATATATATAAACTTCAGTTTTTTTGACTATTAATTTCTCGTTAACACATTGCGGCTAGGTACAAGAATTATACTCCCGTCGTACTGACTTCTCCTTCTTTGTATGTCGTCTATCATCGTGCACATAGAAACTACTGAAAACTCCAAACATAACTTTTCCTCTCGCGGGCGCTAACCCTAGCTGCTAGCCGCCGCCAGGAGGCCAATCAACTGGCGCCGTTTTCCGGCGTCTCTCCTCCGTCAACGGCCTCTCGGGAGATAGTGGGAGTAACTTCGATCAGTAACATGGCGTTGTTACCATGTTACTATTTCTATAGTGGGGAATAACATAGATATGGTGTTATGCAACACTTTATTTATTATGTTGTAGACTCATATTGTATTGGTATGTGTGATGTTACTCAAAGAGGAAGTAACTACCTAAGTTACCACCTCATTCTCTTTCCTCATTTACTACTTGCCACATCACCTATTTTGCATAGATAAGTGTGATGTTACTACTAATGTTACTCCCACTATGGATAGTCTGATGGCGAGGAGAGTTCGTCGGATTTCACACATTTGGTTTCGTTTAGCTCAAGGGTTAGTACATGGGTAGTTTTCAACTATTCTACATTTTGACTTCGGTGAGGATAATGACAACAATGAATAAAAGTACTTCGGATTTTCTCATCATACGGCGTTCTGCACTGTGGTTGGTGATGGATTTTGCTGGCTATCTGTTCAAGCAGGGATGATGTGGCGGTGGCTGCATCCTTGTGGTGGATATGTGTCCCCAGGCTTCACTATTGCGGCTGCGTTTTGTTGTATACGTGACTTGTACTTGGACCTTCATTATATGAATGAGATGCGTATTACCACGCAAAAAACATAGAAAATCACTGCAGAAAATATTGGGTAATCATATAAATACCACTAGAATTATGGCGATTCCTAAAAAGACCATTGCAATTTTCAAACTTTAAAAAATACAACTAAGATTTTTGTTGGAAATGGCATTTTTCAAAGTTTACAAATTGCAGTGGCAATTAACGGAATCGCCATAATTTAAGTGTATTAACCTGAAAATATTAGGTGCGCGAGCTCGATTATCCACCGTTCGATCAGATAAGATCTGACATCTTTAGCAGCTGTCTTTTCTGTACGTACAGTGCAGGGCAGTTTGACTTGTGTCGACGTATGTGTTGGATATGTGCCCTAGAGACAAATTAATAAAGATATTTGTCACATATCCGTTTTGTTCATAATACGTTTTATACTGTGCTATAACTGTATTACTTGGAAATACTAATACAGGTGTAGTATAAAACATGGTTCGTAGTTTAACTCAGGTAAACTATCTCATTGGGCAATTGATTGATCAAGCTTTCCTGATCATGGCGACACTTAAGTCCATTAACAATGAGGTCATATCGTTAAGAGGAATGATGTGATGGACGTACACCCACCTAAAATATTGCAATGTGATCGAGTCACATAGTTGAGCGTTGCTATGACTTTGTAACATATGGCTTAGTCCTTAGACCGTAATGATCATACGTAATTGTCATCTATGAGGAGACTTTGATTTGTATCCCACCGCCTGACTGAAATATGCTGGCTATAACGGTGCACTTTGGGTATTCCGAAATAGATGGTTGATGAGTATGTTAATAGATCAGAGCGGGATTTGTCAGTCCTTGTGACAGGACAGGTACTCTGGGCCCACTCGGTGATATTGCATCAATAGCTTGCAAGCAAGTGACTAGGTCACAAGAGATGCAATGATCATGGACGAGTAAACTTGTTTGTTGTGAACGAGATGTGAACACGGTATGTAGGATACCGACGATCAAACCTCGGACAAACAAAGTACCGCAGCACAAAGGGATTACGTCGTATCGTTAACGGTTTCCAAACGCGATCGAAGTTCATCCGATGGAAGCGCAGAGGATGTCAAGGATTGTAACCAGGTCCAACTGACTAGTCATTGGTCAATGAGAAGAGTCTCGGCCATGTCTGCTGTTTCCCGGACCGTTAGGGTGTTACACTTAAGGGCAATCGATGCATAGGACAGTTACGGGATCAATCGGTGAAATAGGAGGAATCACCTGAATAGTTCCGGAGGAGGACGGAATGGTTTCCGGACATTTTGAATAGTTCAAAATAAAGTTTAATTTTTTTAATAATGTTTTATTCTTTAATTATCTGAATTAAATATTTAAAACATATTAAATAAATTAAAAAAATGGGAAAAAGGCTATATGGGCCCATGGGGCCCATTAGGGGAGGAAGGGGTTTCCCCCCTTGGGCTTGGCGCCAAGGGTGGGGCCCAACCCCCCTATGGCCGGCGCACCTCCCCCCCCTTGGGAGTTTAGTCCCACATGGGGGAGGGGAGGAGGATCACCCCCCCCCCTTGGCCTATATAAGGAGGGGTAGACCCCCCTTTTCCCAACACACCAAATCTCCTTCTTCCTCCTTCTCCTTCCCGAAAGTGGACTCCCCTTGTTTGGAGTCTGCACCAGGATTGGAGGTCTCCACCATAAGGCAGGCCGTCATTCTGCTGGAGTCGGGATCCGTAGCCGTCTTTCTTCCGCTGCTCGCTTGGTTCGGGGCCGGGAGGAACATCGATTGTACCGTACGTGTATAATCTCTTCGAGGCACTATACCTGTGGTGCTACTTCGTCGCTGGAGGTTTACCGGGAGTCATCCTCGCCGGTGGTGGTCTTCTACACGACAGGGAGGTCGTAGTTCTGAGTCTACGCCAACCACGTTCGCAAGAACGTTTTGTGACGCCCCCAAAATCAGACCGTGTACAGTAACCATACACACAGGGTACACGACTGAGATTAGGGTGCCACGGTGATAATATCACAGCACAACACTAAACACAAAAGGATAAACAAATATATTACAATAGAGGGGGTCACGCGGACCCGAATATATAAGTCATACAAGCCATAATATCTGAGTACAGACATAGTTAGTCAAGTTTTGCCTTAAGAAGGCTAGCACAATTCACATCAGAGATACAGAACGAAAAGGCGAGGCCTCCTGCCTGGGATCCACAGTACTACTCCTGGTCAACGGGGAACTCGACGTCGTAGTAGGCACCTCCGGGGTACTCCTGCTCCTGAGCTCCAACGTCGGCTGCAGCGGCCGATTAGGCAAAACAGTAAAGGAAATAAAGCAGGTGAGTATCTAGTATACCCGCGAGTCTTACGTCCGCTACTAAGCATTATGCATTGTATCAACGGAATGAAGAGGCTGTATATAGTGGACTGAAGACAGAAATGTAGAGCAAGGGTAAGAAGCTAGGCCTAACGAAGACTAGCATCTTCCGACGATGTCTTGCAGCATGAGGTAAGAATCAGCCAACAGTTTATATAAAACATAAAGTAACAATGAAGCAGAAGTTGCTGCAACATTGAATAGTAGTAAGTTGTAATAATTAACAATGCCTCCGAGTTCACCTCCTCGACATCCCCGCGAGGAAAAGAACCCGGAACCATACAGTTTAATATTAATAGTTTATAGTGGTAAGATCCAGCTTCAGCATAAAGCGTCCTGTTACCGTGGACACGGCTATCGATAGATCAATTCTCCCCTGCAGGGGTGCACTTGTGTTACGCTACACGCACGGATCTCCAGGGTGACGGGAACCTTGTTAGGGAACGCTCCACCGAGGCTATCCGACACTCCATACCCCATCTTTCAAACTCAACAGAGAGGTCATCCGCCGGACTATATCCTATGTACGCGGGGCTTTGGACCCTAACCCCGACGTACTCCTGCATGGTGCGTGGCTGGCCGGTGAAGTTAAATCAAAGCAAATACAAATCACACGCCGCGGCAAATAAGACAACACCACTTCCCGGCAATCAGCCCGCGGTACTGCTGACGTCTGAAGAGTCCTCGGACGACACTAAGAAGCGGAGGAGCCCATAACTCGTAGTTCCCACGGGTAGGTAGTGCGTACATGGCATATAGCCAACTCAAGACATTCACTGAACCATTTAGCATTTTAATTAACCTGCGTGACAACCGTTATCGTTGCCTCGACTTAACCGACCCGCGGACAACGACAGCAGCCAGGACCACCAGTACATCGGTGCCTGCCCTGTCGTCCCACCAAGTCACTGCGGTTACCAACAAGGTGAACCGTCTCCTTACCTTGTCTCGCGGGTGCTCCTGGAGGAGCTCGACTTTCGTGGGTTGGTAACTCTCGCGGCCAACGATCAGGGGCCAAGCACACCGGTACACTGGTCGTGCCCTCCCTGTCGTCCCGTCGCAATACCTCTCGCGGGCACCGTTGGGTCGCCCGACTTCTTACCTGAAGGACACTCGTTTACAGGACCCTATGACGGCAAGACAAAGTCAGCCTCGAGTGGAGTACAAGGATTACTCCTTGATAGCTCACACTTGAGGTGACTAGGCATAACCCAGGTAGGGCCGGAGGCGGTGTCTGCATTGTACCGTACCTGTGCAGTTATAATATTTGTATCCGCGTTCACTCCCCTGAGTGATCACGGCCCTCTATCTAATCCTAGCTAACAATGCGCAGGGCTCACTGCTGAATAATGCATAATAAAATTAATAGGCAGCATAGGATAAAGGAAGGCACATCAAGGGGCGACAAAATTCAGGCTATGCAGTTGAATAGGATTTTAATCGTAGCAGCAGCAGTAACAATGCCTAGTGCAAGAAATGTACGGAAAGATAGGCGATATCTGGGGAAGAGAATGGCTCTGCTTGCCTGCAAGCTCGACGGTAGTAGTAGGGTCGTCGACGACGTAGTCGTACTCAGCAGCGGTGTAGTCGACGGCAGCAGCGGGGTCTACCGGAGATTAAAGGGGGAAAGAAACAATAAATACACAACAATTATAGCAATACAAATGCAATACATAACAGATGATATGTAAACGGGGTTCTAACGCAGTGTAATGCAATATGCTCGGAGCGGGAATTCATCTGGGGATGAACTACCGGCTCCGGGTGATTACCGGACAGGGTGTCCGGAGGGGGAAGGATCAAGCCGGAGGTGTCGTGATTACCGGAACAACATAAGGGGGGTGTATCCGTGCTATTTGAACCATTCCGGACAACTTTCGTGTTCGGAATAAATTCATCCGGGCACTCTAACAGTACCGGACAATTTATCGGACAGTCGGTCCGGAGGGGGAATGTTCGATGTTCGTAGTGTTCGAGGGGTGTGGTAGACATACGGATAGCGTATTCATATTCATTGTATTTTTCTGATCAACTTTCATGTATAAAGTTTTTGAATCCGAGTTACGGTTTAAAAGTTATTGAATTTCAAAGTTTTAAATCCATTTAAATGATTTTCTGGATTTTCTTTTATTATTTATTTAAACATTATCCAAAACATTATCCACAACATTATCCAGAACAGTGCTGACATGTGGGACCCACATGTCAGCCTCTGTTATCTATAAAACAATTGATAAAATCAGAAATTACCCCTGGACCCACATGTCAGTGACTAGTTTTTATAATTTTATTTATTTCTAAATGACTTACAGCTGGGGCCCAGTTGTCATACACAGAGGATTAACTAACAGTTTTATTTAACTAAACAGCCCAGGGGTGGCCCACTGTCAGCGACTCATCCGCGAGGGATTAGTGCTAAGCACGTATCTGACCAGGGGGTCCCGCCTGGCAGTGACTAGGAGGTCCGCTGGAGTCGCGCCGGCGACTGGACTCCGGCGAACTCGAGCTAGTGCTTGATTACGACGGTCAAACTCGACGTCGTTTGTTGCTATGGGTTCGGGGAGACGCGTTGCTTCGATCTACGGTGGGGGAGAGCGATGGGGCGGTCCAGGTCGAGCTCTGGATCAACAATGGCGGAGCAGCCGCTCGGGCTCCAATGGCGAATGCGTCCACGAGTCGAAATCGAGCTAAATAACGATCTAAAATGAACATACGCACCACGGGGAACCTACTGGTGCACTTATCGCGGGCTGGGACGAACCACATCGACGTCTACGACGACGTGCCACGGCGGCCGGAGCAGCTCAACGGGGGTTTCTGCACGGGGACCTAGCGGGCGTCAACGGGCACTTGGCGACGAACGGGAAGCTCACCAGGAGCGCGTAGAGGAGGGCAGTAGGCTCGGGGAAGGCTCGACGACGCGGGAATTCGACGGCGATGTCGCGGCGGCGCCGGAGGGGAACGGTGGCGTAGTCGTCGCTGTCGGGCTCCACGGTTCGATTCCTTGCGCCCGGAGACGAGGACGTCGACGAGGAGCACGCTGGACAAGGTGGTGAGGCGGCTCGAGGTCAGCGGCCGCGGTGGTGCGCGGTCATGGCGACGGCGGGCTCGGGGGATTTTTCCCCGACGATGGCGAGAGGAGGAGGAGAGGAATGGGGTTGCGGGGGTGTCCAGGAGGAAGAGGGGTCCGTTCTTATCGTGCCTAGGGCGGGAGGGAGCAGGTGGAGGGAGGGGCCGGCTGGCAGCGGCGCGGCCATGGCGGGCGGCCGTACGGGGCAGGTGGGGGGGGTGGTTGGAGGAAGGAGACAAAGGGAGTGGGCTGGGCTGGGCTGTGGTGGCTTCGCCCCAGGCGAGGTTTAAGGATTTTTCTTATTTGTTTTGTTTTCTGTTTATTCAAATTCTTTTCTGTAATTAATTTGTTAACCCTAGCATTTTTGAAAAATATAAATGGGTGTTTGTAAATTAGTTTTATATATTACTGAGGGTCCACAAAAAGTTGTGCAGCAAAATAAATTCATTAGGTATTCCTTTTAAATATTAAATGTCCAAAGTAGGGGTTTTAACCTACTGTTTGAATTGTTTACAATTTTCTGCAACTCCAAAAATTACCAAAGTTGGTCCAACATCATTGTAATGATTTTAGGCAATTTACAAAAATAGTTCCATGATTTTTGGAACAACTTTATTTGAGCACTTTTGTTTTATTTTCCAATTGAGGTTGTTTCATCTAGGGTTTGATTTCTTGATGAGCAAAATGCATTGGGCTTTGTGTTTTGAACACCAACCAGCATGGTTTGAAAAGAGTAGAAGCAAAGTTTGATTAGGGACAAGGGATAACAGTGATTAGCAAACAGTGATAGTCAACAGTGATAATGATTACTGTTACAAGCATCCGAGGGTGTTACAAATCTCCCCCACTACAAGAATTCTCGTCCCGAGAATTTAAGTGGTAGCGAGGAAAAGATCGGGGTATTCATCGCGAAGGCGATCTTCGCGTTCCCAAGTGGCTTCATCTTCAGAATGATTCGACCACTGAACCTTGAGGAACTTGACGGTCTTGTTGCGGGTTCGGCGTTCAGACTGATCGAGAATGCGGCTCGGATGTTCTCGATAAGTCAAGTCTTGTTGCAGCTCGATCATATCATGCTCCACTTCGCGGATAGGATCCTTGAAGCAGCGACGGAGTTGCGACACATGGAAGACGTCGTGGACTTGGGAGAGGTTCGGCGGAAATTCCAACCGGTATGCCACGGGTCCACTCCTGGAAAGGATACGGAACGGGCCAATGTATCGAGGAGCCAACTTGCCCTTGATACCGAAACGATGAGTGCCCCTCATGGGAGTGACACGGAGGTAAGCGTATTCACCAGGTTGATACTCCATGTCGCGGTGTTTGCGGTCATAGTTGCTCTTCTGGCGAGACTGAGCGGCCTTCAAATGTTCACGGATGACGTGAACTTGGTCTTCAGCTTGCTGAATAATATCCGGGCCAATGAGTGCACGTTCCCCAGTTTCTGACCAACTCAGAGGGGTTCGACACTTACGCCCATAGAGAACTTCATAGGGTGCCATCTTCAGACTAGCGTGGTAGCTATTGTTGTATGAGAACTCGGCCAACGGAAGAGATTCCTCCAATTTCTTACCGAAGGAAATAACACAAGCTCGAAGCATGTCTTCCAGCACTTGATTGACTCGTTCGACTTGGCCCTGTGACTGGGGGTGATAAGCGGTGCTGAGATGCAGAATAGTCCCCAGAGCTTCTTGGAAACTCCGCCAATATCTTGAGGTGAAAAGGCTGCCACGATCTGAACTGATCTCCAACGGAATACCGTGGAGCGACACGATTTGGGCGATATACAATTCCGCTAACTGAGCCGCCGTGATCTTCTCCTTGACTGGTATAAAGTGAGCAACCTTGGAGAACCGGTCGATGACGACAAAGATAGCATCGTTACCTTTCTGTGATCGGGGAAAACCGGTGACGAAGTCCATCTGAACTTTGTCCCACTTCCATACAGGGATTTCTGGTGGTTGTAGTTTTCCAGAGGGTTTTTGATGTTCCCCCTTGACGCGACGACAAACGTCACATTCAGAAACATATCGGGCAATGTCTTGCTTCATGTTGGGCCACCAGAATTGCTGACGAATGTCTTGGTACATCTTGGTGCTTCCAGGATGAATGGACAACGGGGTATCGTGAGCCGCTTTCATGACCTTCGGGGTCATATCCAGGTTCTCATGCCTGCCCTTGCTGTGGGTAACCACTAAACGGTTCTGGTAGAACGCCGCACCATTACTATCAAGGGTGAAGGGTGAGGGCCTCCCATTGGCGATATCGCGCTTAATCTTGTGTACGAAATCATCATAGAACTGTATACACTTGACGGATTTGACGAGATCCGGTTCAATGACCAGGTTATTTGCGCAACCTTGAGGAACAATCTCGAGGTTCAACTTTAGAAAATCTTCATACAGAGGTGGTTGTTCTAGTTGCACCTCAAGTTCACTACAGTAAGCTTTACGGCTCAGGGCATCAGCCATCACATTAGCTTTGCCAGGGGTGTAATGAATATCCATGTTAAAATCGGCTATTGTCTCGAGCCATCGTTGTTGACGAAGATTCAGGTCTGGCTGAGTAAACAGGTATTTCAGACTTTGGTGGTCGGTGTAGATCTCGCAACGATTACCAACGAGGTAATGTCGCCACAGCTTCAATGCATAAATTACTGCTGCCAATTCGAGATCATGTGTTGGGTATTTGTCTTCGTGAGTACGTAACTGACGAGAGCCATAAGCAATCACCTTGCGCTCTTGCAATAGGACACAGCCTAATCCTTGACGAGACGCGTCACAATATATCACGAAGTCCTTCTGAGTATCAGGGGGAGCGAGCACCGGGGGAGAAGTCAGCTTGTCCTTGAGTGCTTGAAAACTTTCCTGACATTTATCTGTCCACTCAAACTTGACGCCTTTGTGAAGCAGATTAGTCAGAGGCCTGGCAATCTTGGAAAAATTCTCGACGAAACGGCGGCAATAGCTAGCGAGTCCGAGGAAACTGCGGACTTGCTTGACGGTCTTGGGAGGAGTCCAGTCAAGAATAGCCTGGATACGTTCTGGGGTGACGGCAATGCCATCCTTGGAAATCACATGTCCAAGGTAGGTTACTTCGGGAAGCCAGAACTCACAGTTAGAATACTTAGCGTAGAGTTTGTGTTCTCTAAGCTTCTCCAGTATAAGACGAAGATGTTCAGCATGTTCTTCTTCATTCTTGGAATATATCAATATATCATCCAGATAAACCACGACGAACTGGTCGAGGTACTCCATGAAAATATAATTCATCAATCAGGAGAAGGTGGCTGGGGCATTGGTTAAGCCAAAGGACATGACAGTGTACTCGTATGAACCATAACGAGTAATGAAGGCAGTCTTCGGAATGTCCTCATCACGGACCCGAATTTGGTGATAACCCAACCTCAAGTCGAGTTTAGAAAACACCTTGGATCCGGCAAGTTGATCATACAGATCGTTGATCCGGGGGAGTGGGTATTTGTTCTGGATGGTGGCTTGGTTAATGGGCCGATAATCTTGGACCAATCGGTTTGTCCCATCGCTCTTCTTGACAAAGAGCGAAGGCGCTCCCCAAGCTGAGGAACTGGGGCGGATGAATCCTTTCTGAAGTGCCTTGTCGATTTCCTCCTTGAGCTCAAGGAGTTCATGTGGCGGCATCTTGTAAGGACGCTTGGCAATAGGAACAGTGCCTGGCTTCAAGTCGATGCTGAATTCAACTTCTCTGATCGGGGGTATTCCCGGCAGTTCTTCTGGGAAGACGTCTGGAAAATCGCGAACGACCGGAACGTTCTCGATGTCTTTCAAAGGTGAGACATTCAAAGCATTCACCATAAATATCTGTGTTTCAGCATTACGGGTTACTCTGGTGGTGTGGATAACAATCCCGCCGGAGGGGTGTAAAAGCCGGACAGAGCTGGTGCCACAATACAGTGCGGCATCGTGAAATTTCAACCAATCCATGCCCAGAATTAGGTCTATGGAGGAAGTCTTTAGAACGATGGGGGAAACAAGGAATTCAATCCCTTCAATCTCAACGATGGTTCCGGGTACTGTCTTGGTGGTTTGGCATTGGCCTATTGGGGTGCGGACAACCATCGGTGGGTTCATCTTTTCTAGCGTGAAGTTATGCGACAATGCGAATGCTTCCGACATGAATGAATGCGATGCTCCTGTATCAAATAAAACAGTAGCAGGTACGGAATTAACGAGAAGGGTACCCATCACGGTAGCGGGTTGCTGCTGAGCTTCTTCAACATTGACGTTGTTAGCATGTCCACGAGCATAAGCAGCAGACCCAGTATTATAGTTGGGGGTCCTGTTGTTGCCACGACCATTTCCGCGGCCAGCGGGGTGAACTACCAGTTGCTTTTGTTTCTGAGGGCACTCCCTGGAAAAATGCCCAGGTTGGCGGCACGTGAAGCATAATCCATCCTGAGGACGAAGGGGTGTAGCATTGGGTGGTGCAGGCAGAGCTCTTGGCATCTGCGGTGGTGGAGGCAGACGGGGTGCTGCATAAGACGGCCTTGGGGCAGGGACAGCCGAATGGGTCACACTGGTAGGGAGCCAGATGCGACGCTTCTGCGTTGCGCCCGAAGATGAGCCAACGTCACGGTAGCGCTTCAGAGAGTTCTTGTGCTCCATCTGGGCAGTCTCGACGGTGATAGCCTTGTTCACCATGGTGGCGAAGTTGGCGAAATCATGAACGGCAAGAGCGAGCCTGAGTTCAGGGTTGAGGCCTCGACGGAACTTCTGCTGTCTGCGAGCATCAGTGGTGATCTCTCCTTCCGCATAGCGAGAGAGGTTGAGGAACTCGCGCTAATAGGCTTCAACAGTCATATCGCCCTGAGTGAGGTTACGGAATTCTTCCGCCTTGCGATCCATGATCCCCTGAGGAATGTAGCGGGCGCGGAAAGCAGACTGAAATTCATCCCAAGTGATGACTTCTTCGACTGGCAGGGAACGCTTGTGGGTGCTCCACCACTGAGCAGCTGCGCCCTTCAGATGATAAGATGCAAAGTTCACATAGTCGGCTGGATCGACATTAGCAGACTCCAGCTCGTGAGTGATGTCGCGAAGCCAGTCATCAGCATCCAGCGGCTGAACAGTGTTGCGGAACATAGTGGCGTTGCGGCGGGTGAAGTCGTGCAGAGTCACGGTGGCATGTTGATGGTGGTGCCCATTCTGATTCGGCTGGGGGAACTGAGCCATGATATTCTGCATGAACTGGCGATTCATCTCGAACTGCTGCATCATCGCGGCCATGTAATCCGGCGGCGGAGGTGGGTCGTTGGCAGCACGACCACGACCACGACCACCACGACCAGCCATCCTGCTAGAATTTAACAGGGGTATTTCAGCGATGGAAATTTAACTAGATACCGGAATTAAGTCTGAAGTAAAACGACAACGTAAAGGAGGCGCAGATATATAAAGGAGTAGTCATATAAGACATACACATGCGCACACCGAATCAATCGAAAATCGGGCAGCGTAACGTCGTAGAAATTAAGGAAAAAAAAGGACTCTCTAGGCAGCGCGCAGACCGCGGTAAGGATTACACGACGCGACATAGATTCCACTATGTCAATCACGCCGCAAGAAAATTGTTGGTCACAGGAGTTGATGCCAGAGAACGCGCGGCCTGTCCAGAATGAGAATGGGATCCGCGGTCTGGGATCTGGCGTACGACGCCTGCAACACGACTCAATCAATGGGGGATGCACCAGAAAAACGCCGGGTGGAATCAAGAGAACGTGATCCTAATGTCAGCTTTTGTAAAACTTACCAGCAAGGATAAGAGAGCAGATTCCCAGAGCATAGGTAAGGAGAAAAGGATCCTAATACCATAGATATCACACGTAGTGACATCGATGTGGGCCCGTAAGCCAAATATTAAGTTAGCAAAATAGTTTTTCAAAGTCTAGACTCAACTTCGACCAGGTAGTGGTGGGGTGGCTTCCTACAGGAAGTCGGCTCTGATACCAACTTGTGACGCCCCCAGAATCAGACCGTGTACAGTAACCATACACACAGGGTACACGACTGAGATTAGGGTGCCACGGTGATAATATCACAGCACAACACTAAACACAAAAGGATAAACAAATATATTACAATAGAGGGGGTCACGCGGACCCGAATATATAAGTCATACAAGCCATAATATCTGAGTACAGACATAGTTAGTCAAGTTTTGCCTTAAGAAGGCTAGCACAATTCACATCAGAGATACAGAACAAAAAGGCGAGGCCTCCTGCCTGGGATCCACAGTACTACTCCTGGTCAACGGGGAACTCGACGTCGTAGTAGGCACCTCCGGGGTACTCCTGCTCCTGAGCTCCAACGTCGGCTGCAGCGGACGATTAGGCAAAGCAGTAAAGGAAATAAAGCAGGTGAGTATCTAGTATACCCGCGAGTCTTACGTCCGCTACTAAGCATTATGCATTGTATCAACGGAATGAAGAGGCTGTATATAGTGGACTGAAGACAGAAATGTAGAGCAAGGGTAAGAAGCTAGGCCTAACGAAGACTA
The DNA here is from genome assembly GCA_950022295.1 of Bromus sterilis. Taxonomy (NCBI): domain Eukaryota; kingdom Viridiplantae; phylum Streptophyta; class Magnoliopsida; order Poales; family Poaceae; genus Bromus; species Bromus sterilis. Next base: position 28,063,277 of record OX465597.1, on the reverse strand, counting down.
GCATCTTCCGACGATGTCTTGCAGCATGAGGTAAGAATCAGCCAACAGTTTATATAAAACATAAAGTAACAATGAAGCAGAAGTTGCTGCAACATTGAATAGTAGTAAGTTGTAATAATTAACAATGCCTCCGAGTTCACCTCCTCGACATCCCCGCGAGGAAAAGAACCCGGAACCATACAGTTTAATATTAATAGTTTATAGTGGTAAGATCCAGCTTCAGCATAAAGCGTCCTGTTACCATGGACACGGCTATCGATAGATCAATTCTTCCCTGCAGGGGTGCACTTGTGTTACGCTACACGCACGGATCTCCAGGGTGACGGGAACCTTGTTAGGGAACGCTCCACCGAGGCTATCCGACACTCCATAGCCCATCTTTCAAACTCAACAGAGAGGTCATCCGCCGGACTATATCCTATGTACGCGGGGCTTTGGACCCTAACCCCGACGTACTCCTGCACGGTGCGTGGCTGGCCGGTGAAGTTAAATCAAAGCAAATACAAATCACACGCCGCGGCAAATAAGACAACACCACTTCCCGGCAATCAGCCCGCGGTACTGCTGACGTCTGAAGAGTCCTCGGACGACACTAAGAAGCGGAGGAGCCCATAACTCGTAGTTCCCACGGGTAGGTAGTGCGTACATGGCATATAGCCAACTCAAGACATTCACTGAACCATTTAGCATTTTAATTAACCTGCGTGACAACCGTTATCGTTGCCTCGACTTAACCGACCCGCGGACAACGACAGCAGCCAGGACCACCAGTACATCGGTGCCTGCCCTGTCGTCCCACCAAGTCACTGCGGTTACCAACAAGGTGAACCGTCTCCTTACCTTGTCTCGCGGGTGCTCCTGGAGGAGCTCGACTTTCGTGGGTTGGTAACTCTCGCGGCCAACGATCAGGGGCCAAGCACACCGGTACACTGGTCGTGCCCTCCCTGTCGTCCCGTTGCAATACCTCTCGCGGGCACCGTTGGGTCGCCCGACTTCTTACCTGAAGGACACTCGTTTACAGGACCCTATGACGGCAAGACAAAGTCAGCCTCGAGTGGAGTACAAGGATTACTCCTTGATAGCTCACACTTGAGGTGACTAGGCATAACCCAGGTAGGGCCGGAGGCGGTGTCTGCATTGTACCGTACCTGTGCAGTTATAATATTTGTATCCGCGTTCACTCCCCTGAGTGATCACGGCCCTCTATCTAATCCTAGCTAACAATGCGCAGGGCTCACTGCTGAATAATGCATAATAAAATTAATAGGCAGCATAGGATAAAGGAAGGCACATCAAGGGGCGACAAAATTCAGGCTATGCAGCTGAATAGGATTGTAATCGTAGCAGCAGCAGTAACAATGCCTAGTGCAAGAAATGTACGGAAAGATAGGCGATATCTGGGGAAGAGAATGGCTCTGCTTGCCTGCAAGCTCGACGGTAGTAGTAGGGTCGTCGACGACGTAGTCGTACTCAGCAGCGGTGTAGTCGACGGCAGCAGCGGGGTCTACCGGAGATTAAAGGGGGAAAGAAACAATAAATACACAACAATTATAGCAATACAAATGCAAGACATAACAGATGATATGTAAACGGGGTTCTAACGCAGTGTAATGCAATATGCTCGGAGCGGGAATTCATCTGGGGATGAACTACCGGCTCCGGGTGATTACCGGACAGGGTGTCCGGAGGGGGAAGGATCAAGCCGGAGGTGTCGTGATTACCGGAACAACATAAGGGGGGTGTATCCGTGCTATTTGAACCATTCCGGACAACTTTCGTGTTCGAAATAAATTCATCCGGGCACTCTAACAGTACCGGACAATTTATCGGACAGTCGGTCCGGAGGGGGAATGTTCGATGTTCGTAGTGTTCGAGGGGTGTGGTAGACATACGGATAGCGTATTCATATTCGTTGTATTTTTCTGATCAACTTTCATGTATAAAGTTTTTGAATCCGAGTTACGGTTTAAAAGTTATTGAATTTCAAAGTTTTAAATCCATTTAAATGATTTTCTGGATTTTCTTTTATTATTTATTTAAACATTATCCAAAACATTATCCACAACATTATCCAGAACAGTGCTGACATGTGGGACCCACATGTCAGCCTCTGTTATCTATAAAACAATTGATAAAATCAGAAATTACCCCTGGACCCACATGTCAGTGACTAGTTTTTATAATTTTATTTATTTCTAAATGATTTACAGCTGGGGCCCAGTTGTCATACATAGAGGATTAACTAACAGTTTTATTTAACTAAACAGCCCAGGGGTGGCCCACTGTCAGCGACTCATCCGCGAGGGATTAGTGCTAAGCACGTATCTGACCAGGGGGTCCCGCCTGGCAGTGACTAGGAGGTCCGCTGGAGTCGCGCCGGCGACTGGACTCCGGCGAACTCGAGCTAGCGCTCGATTACGACGGTCAAACTCGACGCCATTTGTTGCTATGGGTTCGGGGAGACGCGTTGCTTCGATCTACGGTGGGGGAGAGCGATGGGGCGGTCCAGGTCGAGCTCTGGATCAACAATGGCGGAGCAGCCGCTCGGGCTCCAATGGCGAATGCGTCCACGAGTCGAAATCGAGCTAAATAACGATCTAAAATGAACATACGCACCACGGGGAACCTACTGGTGCACTTATCGCGGGCTGGGACGAACCACATCGACGTCTACGACGACGTGCCACGGCGGCCGGAGCAGCTCAACGGGGGTTTCTGCACGGGGACCTAGCGGGCGTCAACGGGCACTTGGCGACGAACGGGAAGCTCACCAGGAGCGCGTAGAGGAGGGCAGTAGGCTCGGGGAAGGCTCGACGACGCGGGAATTCGACGGCGATGTCGCGGCGGCGCCGGAGGGGAACGGTGGCGTAGTCGTCGCTGTCGGGCTCCACGGTTCGATTCCTTGCGCCCGGAGACGAGGACGTCGACGAGGAGCACGCTGGACAAGGTGGTGAGGCGGCTCGAGGTCAGCGGCCGCGGTGGTGCGCGGTCATGGCGACGGCGGGCTCGGGGGATTTTTCCCCGACGATGGCGAGAGGAGGAGGAGGGGAATGGGGTTGCGGGGGTGTCCAGGAGGAAGAGGGGTCCGTTCTTATCGTGCCCAGGGCGGGAGGGAGCAGGTGGAGGGAGGGGCCGGCTGGCAGCGGCGCGGCCATGGCGGGCGGCCGTACGGGGCAGGTGGGGGGGGTGGTTGGAGGAAGGAGACAAAGGGAGTGGGCTGGGCTGGGCTGTGGTGGCTTCGCCCCAGGCGAGGTTTAAGGATTTTTCTTATTTGTTTTGTTTTCTGTTTATTCAAAAAAAATTCTGTAATTAATTTGTTAACCCTAGCATTTTTGAAAAATATAAATGGGTGTTTGTAAATTACTTTTATATATTACTGAGGGTCCACAAAAAGTTGTGCAGCAAAATAAATTCATTAGGTATTCCTTTTAAATATTAAATGTCCAAAGTAGGGGTTTTAACCTACTGTTTGAATTGTTTACAATTTTCTGCAACTCCAAAAATTACCAAAGTTGGTCCAACATCATTGTAATGATTTTAGGCAATTTACAAAAATAGTTCCATGATTTTTGGAACAACTTTATTTGAGCACTTTTGTTTTATTTTCCAATTGAGGTTGTTTCATCTAGGGTTTGATTTCTTGATGAGCAAAATGCATTGGGCTTTGTGTTTTGAACACCAACCAGCATGGTTTGAAAAGAGTAGAAGCAAAGTTTGATTAGGGACAGGGGATAACAGTGATTAGCAAACAGTGATAGTCAACAGTGATAATGATTACTGTTACAAGCATCTGAGGGTGTTACACGTTTCCCTCTATCGGTCTTCAAAGGTATGAACACCGATTCCCTCCGTTACTTTACATCGCCATGGCATAGATCTTGGGTTCGGGTACCGTAGGTGTGAAAAAATTGTGTTTTCTGCCCCGTATCCCAACAGTGGTATCATGAGCTAGCTATGCGTAGATGTATTGTACGGATAGAACACATCTAGGATGTGGGCATCGAATCTTCATTCGTTACCCTCCCACGTGTACTCATTTAGCATTGCGGCAATGTTTGATGAAGCGGCCCCCGACCGACCTTACGCGTTTACGCGAGACTGGTTCCACGCTTGACATATGGCTTGTACCATATAAAGTGGCTGGGGGTGTCTGTCTCTCTGCATTAGCGATGCGAAGATGTTTGCAACGGAGGGCCCCGACAGGGGTGTAATAGAGACGATTGGGGATCGGTGTTGTGGCATGTTTTCGCAGGATAGAAATCGGTTCTCTCTCTCGAAACCCCTAGCAGCCACGTAAAACTTGCACAAGCTAAAGTAGAAAGGCGTTTTAACTTTGCTTTGCATGAAGGGGGATCATAGGTTGTATGATTTACAGTTTTACTTCCTGTTTTATGCTAGTATGCTAGATATATCGACGGTAGCACGAAACAGGACAATCTCTCGCTAAAACCAACATAGTGTCCTTACCCTAGTGAGCACCACCTGGAAAGTTCTACATTATGGAGGCATCACGTGTCACACGGATGTCAAACATTTTTTCGTTCACAAGAGGTGGGTGTAGAAAGCCTAGCATGCCCAGAAGCATGGCCTTGTATGACACAACAACAAATCACATAGGGTGTGGTGGCGAGCCTGGCATGTGCAGACATGGCCTCGGGACACAAGAGACCGAAAGGTCGAGCATGAGTCACATGGATGATGTGATTGGCATGATGGCCTACCTTGAACAACATACTGATGGTCGTGTCACACGGGGGAGGTATGGTGTTCTAGGATCGTGTAATCACTTAGCAAAATTGAGAGATGTCTTCCTAAGTGGGAGTTTTAGAATTAATTGTAATTGAACTCCACATTATGAACAAAAGTCTAAATATGTATCTTTGTGAATCAACCTTGTAGATGACAGCACAACGCCCTTCGTTCAACTTAGGATCATTCCTAGAGAAAGATAAACTGAAAACTAATGGGTCAAACTTCACCTCCTGGTTCCACACCCTGAGGATTCTCCTCGTTCCCCTCAAAATGTCCTATGTACTTGAGACTGCATTAGGAGATGCACCAGCAACTACCGCTACTCCGGCTGAGAAGAAAGTCTATCTCATTAAGTCGGATGATTCCTCCCTTGTCAAGAAGGGTATGCTCCATGCCATGGAGGCTGAACTGCAGAAACGGTTCAAGAGCTTCAGTGCTTATGAGATAATCACTGACCTCAAGACCGTCTTTGCACCTCAAGCCAAGGTTGAGAGAAATGAAGTTTGTGAAGCTTTCTTCTCTGCAAAGATGGAAGAGCACACCAGCATGACTGAGCACGTAGTCAAAATGTCTGACTACGTTCAACGCCTAAATGATCTAGAATTTAAGATTCCAGATGAAGTGGCGATTGATAGGGTGTTGCGGTCGCTACCCCCTAGCTATGAGAGTTTTGTGTTGAAGTACAACATGCAAGGAATGGTTGAGACCCTTTCTGAATTGTTCACAATACTCAAAATGGCTGAGATGGAAATCAAGAAGGAGCACAGCTGCACCAAGTACCTAGAATATAAGAAGGCCGGCAAGGTTGCCGGAAGAGACATGGATATATGTGATATACATGTTATTGATGTTTTCTTGACAAGTGCTCGGAGCAACGTCTGGATATTTGATACCGGATCAGTTGCTCACATTTGTAACTCCCAGGAGGGGATGCAGAATAAACGACTCTTGCGGAAGGATGAAGTGACGATGCGCGTTGGGAACGGTGCCAAGGTTGAAGTAATGTCAATTGGCACGCTTCGTATTAGTCTCCCTTCGGGATTGACTCTTGTCTTGAATAATTGCTATTATGTACCCGCGTTGAGTATGAACATTGTGAGTGGCTCTTGCTTGATGCGAGACCAGTATTCTTTTAAATCCGAAACAACTGGTTGTTCGATTTATAAGAATAATGTCTTCTATGTTCATGCACCGGTGCGGAACGGTTTATTCTTAATGGATCTCGAATATCATGACTCCCACATCAATAACGTAGAGGCCAAAAGATTAAAGCCTAGTAACGAAGAACACATGACGATGTGGCATTGTCGACTTGGTCATATTGGTATAAAGCGCATGGAGGAACTCCATAAAGATGGACTTCTGGAGTCATTGGATTTTGGATCCCTTGACACATGTGAACCATGCCTAATGGGCAAAATGACAAGGACTCCATTCAATGGAACAATGGAGCGTGCGGTGGACTTATTAGGGATCATACATACTGATGTATGCGGACCAATGAATGTCACCGCACGCAATGGTTTTCATTACTTCGTGACCTTCACGGGTGACTTAAGTAGATACGGGTATATCTATTTAATGAAACACAAGTCTGAAACCTTTGAAAAGTTCAAGGAATTTCAGAGTGAGGTCAAGAATCAACTCGGGAAGAAAATCAAGCACCTTCGATCTGATCGAGGAGGCGAGTATTTAAGTCACGAGTTTGGCACTCATCTGAAGACTTGTGGTATTGTACCACAACTTACGCCAGCTGGAACACCTCAGCGAAACGGTGTGTCCGAGCGACGTAATCGAACACTATTGGATAGTGTACGGTCAATGATGTCTCATACCGACTTACCTACATCATTCTGGGGGTATGCATTAGAAACTGCCGCTTACATTCTTAACAGGGTACCATCCAAATCCGTGAAGACAACACCATTTGAAGAATGGTTTGGCAAGAAACCAATGTTGTCTTACCTGAAGATTTGGGGTTGTGAGGCTTATGTTAGGAAACTTCAGCCTGACAAACTCGAATCTAAGGCGGAGAAATGCATCTTTGTAGGATATCCAAAGGAAACTGTTGGATACACCTTCTACAACCAATCTGAGGGCAAAACGTTTGTCGCTAAGACTGGACACTTTCTTGAGAAGGAGTTTCTCTCGAAAGAATTGAGTGGGAGGAAAATAGACCTCGATGAAGTGACTGACCAATCACTCCCAATGGAAGAACCGGCAACAGAAATTGTTCTGGAACCTTCTTCCACAGTGGGAGATGAAGAGAATGGCCAGGAAGACATTCATAACGATCATGACATACATGATGATCATGATGAGAATGAAGAGGAACCTATTTTGCCCCATAGGTCATCAAGAGTCCGTCAACCTACCGAGTTTTACGGACAGCTTGTGAATGCAATCTCGGCTGATGAGTCGGATGAACCTACGAGTTACAAAGAAGCAATGGAGGGACCCGAGTCCGAGAAATGGCTAGAAGCCATGAAATCCGAAATAGACTCCATGTACACCAACAAAGTTTGGACTTTGGTGGATATTCCCGAGGACCGCAAGGCCGTCGAGAATAAATGGATTTTCAAGAAAAAGACTGACGCAGACGGAAACGTATCTGTCTAAAAAGCTCGACCTGTCGCGAAGGGGTTCCGACAAATTCAAGGAGTTGACTACGAGGAGACATTCTCTCCTGTAGCGATGATCAAGTCTATTCGGATCCTACTAGCAATATGGCAGATGGATGTGAAAACTGCGTTCCTTAATGGCAACATTGAGGAAGAGTTGTATATGATGCAACCAGAGGGGTTTATCGATCCAAGGAATGCTGGTAAGGTGTGCAAGCTTCAACGGTCCATCTATGGGTTGAAGCAAGCATCTCGGAGCTGGAATCTTCGATTTGATGAGGTCATTAAAGCTTTTGGATTTGTCCAAAACGTCGAAGAGTTCTGCGTCTATAAGAAACTGAGTGGGAGCTCTGTAGCATTCCTTGTGTTATATGTAGATGACATATTACTAATAGGGAACGATAAGAAATTCTTAGAGGGAGTAAAGGAATATCTGAATGGACAATTTTCCATGAAGGACCTAGGTGAAGCTGCGTACATATTGGGGATTAAGATCTATAGAGATAGACCTAATCGACGGTTGGCCTTGAGTCAGAACACTTATATTGACAAGATATTGAAAAGGTTCAGTATAGATAACTCCAAGAGAGGCCTCTTACCAGTTATAAAAGGTGTCAAATTAAGCGTGACTCAATGCCCAACCACAGCAAAAGAGAAGGAGGAAATGTCCTCAAAGCCCTATGCCTCAGCCATAGGTTCTCTCATGTATGCCATGTTATATACCAAACCGGATTTAGCGCTGGCCATTAGTATGACTAATCGCTACCAGAGTAACCCGGCAATGGCTCACTGGACAGCAGTAAAGAACATCCTTAAGTACTTAAGAAGAACCAAGGATCTCTTTCTCGTTTATGGAGGAGTTGATGAGGAGCTCACTGTAAAGGGTTACGTTGACGCAAGCCTCGGCTCAGATCTAGATGACTCGAAATCTCAGACGGGATATGTTTTCATGTTGAACGGTGGCGCTATTAGCTGGAGGAGCGGCAAACAGTCAGTCGTCGCCCAATCTACAATGGAGTCGGAGTATATTGCCGCTTGCGAAGCGTCAAATGAGGCGTTGTGGCTGAAGAAGTTCGTGATCGAGCTTGGCGTCTTTCCCAGCTGCACTGACCCCGTGGGAATCTTCTGCGACAACACGGGTGCCATTGCTAACGCGAAAGAGTCAAGAACTCACTCTACAGCCAAGCACATCCTCTGAAAGTTCCATGTGACGCGAGACTACGTCAGGGATGGACACACTAGGATTCACAAGATACATACGGATCTGAACGCAGCAGACCCGATGACTAAACCTCTTCCACAGGGCAAGTTTGAAGAACACCGAGAGACCATTGGTGTTAGATACATACCTGATGTAAACTAGTGTAATTTGTACTCTAGTGCAAGTGGGAGACTGTTGGATATGTGCCCTAGAGACAAATTAATAAAGATATTTGTCACATATCCGTTTTGTTAAAAATTACGTTTTATACTGTGCTATAACTGTATTACTTGGAAATACTAATACAGGTGTAGTATAAAACATGGTCCGTAGTTTAACTCGAGTAAGCTATCTCATTGGGCAATTGATTGATCAAACTTTCCTGATCATGGCGGCACTTAAGTCCATTGACAATGAGGTCATATCGTTAAGGGGAATGATGTGATGGACGTACACCCACCTAAAGTATTTCAACGTGATCGAGTCACATAGTTCAGCGTTGCTATGACTTTGTAACATATGGCTTAGTCCTTAGACCGTAATGATCATACGTAATTGTCATCTATGAGGAGACTTTGATTTGTATCCCACCGCCTGACTGAAATATACTGGCTATAACGGTGCACTTTGGGTATTCCAAAATAGATGGTTGATGAGTATGTTAATAGATCAGAGCGGGATTTGTCAGTCCTTGTGACAGGACAGGTACTCTGGGCCCACTCGGTGATATTGCATCAATAGCTTGCAAGCAAGTGACTAGGTCACAAGAGATGCAATGATCATGGACGAGTAAACTTGTTTGTTGTGAACGAGATGTGAACACGGTATGTAGGATACCGACGATCAAACCTCGGACAAACAAAGTACCGCAGCACAAAGGGATTACGTCGTATCGTTAACGGTTTCCAAAAGCGATCGAAGTTCATTCGATGGAAGCGCAGGGGCTGTCAAGGATTGTAACCAGGTCCAACTGACTATTCATTGGTCAATGAGAAGAGTCTCGACCATGTCTGCTGTTTCTCGGACCGTTAGGGTGTTACACTTAAGGGCAATCGATGCATAGGACAGTTACGGGATCAATCGGTGAAATAGGAGGAATCACCGGAATAGTTCCGGAGGAGGACGGAATGGTTTTCGGACATTTTGAATAGTTCAAAATAAAGTTTAATTGTTTTAATAATGTTTTATTATTTAATTATCTGAATTAAATATTTAAAACATATTAAATAAATTAAAAAATGGGAAAAAGGCTATATGGGCCCATGGGGCCCATTAGGGGAGGAAGGGGTTTCCCCCCTTGGGCTTGGCGCCAAGGGTGGGGCCCAACCCCCCCTATGGCCGGCGCACCTCCCCCCCTTGGGAGTTTAGTCCCACATGGGGGAGGGGAGGAGGATCACCCCCCCCCCTTGGCCTATATAAGGAGGGGTAGACCCCCCTTTTCCCAACACACCAAATCTCCTTCTTCCTCCTTCTCCTTCCCGGAAGTGGACTCCCCTTGTTTGGAGTCTGCACCAGGATTGGAGGTCTCCACCATAAGGCAGGCCGTCGTTCTGCTGGAGTCGGGATCCGTAGCCGTCTTTCTTCCGCTGCTCGCCTGGTTCGGGGCCCGGGAGGAACATCGATTGTACCGTACGTGTATAATCTCTTCGAGGCACTACACCTGTGGTGCTACTTCGTCGCTGGAGGTTTACCGGGAGTCATCGTCGCCGGTGGTGGTCTTCTACACGACAGGGAGGTCGTAGTTCTGAGTCTACGCCAACCACGTTCGCAAGAACGTTTCCCTCTTTCGGTCTTCAAAGGTATGAACACTGATTCCCTCCATTACTTTACATCGCCATAGCATAGATCTTGGGTTCGGGTACCGTAGGTGTGAAAAATTTGTGTTTTCTGCCTCGTATCCCAACAGTATGCACACCGGCTCCTTTGGTTTGCAGGATTATAATATCACAGGAATAGGAAAAACAAAGGAATAGGATAGAAATACACATGCAAAATAGAGGATTGGTAAACATAGGAATTCTATCAACTTCGCTATTTGATTCAAAGGAATGGGAAAAACGTAGAAATTCTAAAAGTTGAATCACATAAAAATTGTATAGTTAGAATGTTATTATACCACTAAGCATCTTAACCTCGTTCTTAGTGCATAGGAATTTAAAAAAGAGGTCCTAGTGGATGCTAAAATTCCTGCATTTTTTCTTTGAAATTGAGATCAAAGGAAAATTTCCTCCAGTTTTCCTTTACTCAATTCCTTTGAACCAAAGGCATAAATAGTATCACCATAGGAAAATTTCCTATTCCTACATCTTTCCCCTATATTTCCTTTGAACCAAAGGAGCCCTAAACATGTTTGCATGTTGCAGCCTCACATGATTCCCACAACTCTTCGGAAAACCTGCAACCGACCCTTGACAGGATGGCATGAAGCTTCAGCTATAGCGAGGAAAAACGATGTGAGCTGATGCCATGTTACGTCTTCTGAGTTCTATTCTATCGTTCATCCCCCTTGTACCTGATTTTGGTGTTCAAGCTCGACAATTGGGCGATTAAAACATGTGTTCTAATCTTGAGGCGGAGTCAGGGACTGGCCTTGGTCAACTGGTCTATGGTTTGTCGACCAAAGGATCTAGGTGGCCTCGGGATTCTCCATCCGTGACGCTTCGAAAAGACTTTAAGGCTTAGATGAAAGTGGCTTGTAGGATCAGCCTTGGAAAGAACTTTATTACATCCCTCCTTCTGTCTTTGAGCTATCGCAAGAACTTTATTGCTTTTTAAGGCCTCAATCGAAATCGATGGGTGGTCATCCTACAACTAATCACTCACTAGTGCAGAACGATGCTACCACGATACAACTTTTCCAAATCATTGAACTGAACTGTTTACGATGAAGCAATAGCAAACACTATAAAAAACATCTGCTAGAAAATGAAACGTCTATGATAACTCTGCAATCTAATACAAGTTAGAAATAGAAAAATGTATGTTATGCAAGTCGGCCACAAAAGCTACTAAAGGTCATCCTTGGGATATTGAGCTCCCTTGCGATGTCATCAGCCCACCAAATAATCCGGTCAGATATGATGCAGCCCAGAGACGAGTGTTGTTGCTCATGGAGGCATGACTTGAGCAGCTCCTGAAGCGCGGCGATGGCTTTATGAAGTTGGAGAGAAAGATCCGTGGATTGGATCATGTCTAGGTTCTCGCACCCCTTCGGTAGACCAAACTCAGCGACCGGGTAGTGGAACTCCACGAGCCGAACTATCAGGCATGCCGCCTCCACATCGGTTGTAAAGCCCGCCAACCTGGAGGCGTTCACTAGCGTGGTGATGAAGTTGACATGTGTGTTGTTCTCTGCATAGCCAACATTGTTGTGGAGATGGTACATGGTTTTCCTGAAGGGTGAAAGAACACATGGGCGACATGCATAGCTAGCATCTCCTAGGTATAACTTGTCATAGGAGATATTAATGCCATCAGGATGACTCATGTTGTCACTTCAAATGTTAGCATCATGTGTTGATTCTTCCCAGCCATCCACATACGTAAACTTCAGACCGATGTCTACATCAACAAGCACATTTTAGCTTGTGTAGTGCTTTCTACATCTGTATGCTACAAATTTTGACCTCAGATACTTTTCCGTGATACGAGACCATCCCTAAAATGGTAGTACAAGATGATGTTATGGCTCTAGCAGAACAATACAAGCATATGAAGGCATGTTAGTGCTCACCTTGAAGTATGGATATCATCTTGGACTAGTGCGAATCTTGCTAGGAGTTTGGTTGATTGGTAACTTGATCATCTCTCCTTTGAGTTTCCCAACAACATACAATGTTTTCCTGGAGTACCTGGAAATGATATCCATTGATCTCCTGAACATGTTATGCATATCCTGAATCTTGAGTTATGACTAATAACATGGTGAACATGTCTACTTGATCTTCCACACTGGTGTGGATGCTATTTTGTAGCATCCCCTGCTCCTGAAGGTCTACACAAGCCTGGTGAAAGGTGTTCTTTTCATTCGAAGCATCCACATAGCCTATGTGTCGTTGCACTTGTAGATGTAGTTCGGATTGGCCATCCGCTCATGATCCCGGATAAACATAGGAGCAGAACGGATGACAGGTTGATCACCACGACAAACATCTCTCTTGTGGATGAACATGCCCCATGCCTGAATCACAACTATCAGTGATGCTACCTAAACTATCAGCTTTATCCGTGCGTCCATAACATAGGTGCATTAAGTAATAGGAAAATCGATCCTACACCTTGCCTAACGGCCTAACAACCGACCTAACATAGAGGGGGCGAGGGCGCTCCATGTTGCTTACCGGGTTCGAAGATGATGACTACGAGGTGGACCAGACAGTGGCCAAGATCGAGGAAGGAAAGAAGAAACTCATGTTGCCGGACAGTGATGTTGTTGCCTCCACCATCGTTGGTGCTCAGAGAAAGTGCTTGTCTTAAAGCTAGTGGTAATCGAGTAAATGGGGCGGTAAGGCTAGATTTCGCGGCATCCCGCCTCGATCGATGTCCATCTCTCGCCATCTCCATCCGATCACGTTGCATCGATGCGTGCGCGCTACATCCCTTCTGCGCCGCGTTCAGCTTGCTAAAAACTACCGATTTAAGAATTTCCAGCGAACCAGGTTTAGGATTGCTTTAAGGTTCATGCGTCGTGAGAGCTGGATAATCCCGTTTACAATTAAACACGCTTTTATTGATCTAACTTGATCTGGTTAGAGATATAATGCAGGCAACCGTGATTGAATTCGAGCGAGTCTGGCTCTGGCCTAGTCCAAGAGATTTCTCAAAATAAATAAAGTGTCCGGTGCACCGCACTGGCATGGTCCTCCTCCTCCTCTCTCTCTCTCTCTCCTTCCTTGGCAAATCGCCTGCGGTCTGCTAGTCCGCCGCCGCCGTCGCTCGTGCCAGGCGCCACCGCCTCGACTCCTCTGTCGATCCGTTCCCTGCGCATTACTGCAACTACCTGCGGTTGTAGTTAATACGACATTCCCATGGCGAGGAGCGCGTGTGGCAGGCGGGGCAAGCAGAGCACATGCTGCGCGCCTGTCACCTGTTCGACAGAATTCCCTGCCCGGGTGCCTCGTGGTGGTGGACTGGTGGTTCGGCTGCCGGCGACGAGGATGCTGTTGCAGGTGTACTTGATCATCCTGGCGCGTACATGTTCCTTCCTTGCTCAAAGCGGGGGTGGGGTGGACTGTGGAGCCGGCCGTTGGGGACGCCGTTCATGGGCACACGACTAAGTTTGGGCTGGAGCTCACCGCCCAGGTGGCGAGCTCGCTGGTTCTCACAGTGAGGAGGCTATCCATGTGTTTTACAGAATGCTCGAGATGAAGTGATCGTCATTGGTGCACTGTGAGACCAGGTTTGTTCTATGTCCTCATTCTGCAGCTTTCATATGTTTGATCAGGTTGCCCAGTTCATATTTCAATTTGTAATGAACTTAGCACACTGGCCTACTTGCATATCGAATGTTTGACCATGCCTGTTCACAATTGTTCAGTAAATATTGGCACTTATGAAACAGTCATTCTGTTCGTGTGCTTTTATTACATCATGTTTTTTTTTACCCCCCTCACCTGAATTTTGTATTGCCTGTAGAACAAAGTAGCGTGCCAAGAATAACGAGGGGGGGGGGGGGGGGGTTGAGCAGCTGTACATCATGGTTTCTTTGAAGTTAGTCAGATATTTTTGTGCCCCCAGTTGCTAGATAAATACATACTTTTATCCGTTTAGAAGACTGAAGTGCATGGCCAGATGGATTTTTGGCAACTGCGAGCATCAACCAGCACATTCAAAACATAGACTTGCTCGCTGGTCTTGAGTTTGACCCTTTAGCTAATTCTCATATAAACAGTATAAGACAGCCTTGTTTCAGGTGATCCTTTAACCTCTTAGTACTAACTACCAAGTCAAACATAAGATCCTGATTTCATACGCGCTTTATGTGGGTTCCACTTCCATCTCTTCCTTTGGATGAATCGTCTCTTGCTTTTAGTTTCAGTTTGATGATGTGCATACAGTTTATTTTTATTTTTAAAATCGCCTTTTCAAACCCTTATTTAACTCTGATGAGCAAGTGGTAGTAAAATGAAAAGGATAACATAACATCTGGAGAAGCAAACTGTGTAATCATTATGTCGACTGGCATGAAACCTGCACAGCAGCGTAGACAATTGATATTGCTGCCATTTAGTATTTAGACCCTCGTTTAATCTCTAAGAAATCATGGCCCCACCAGTGATCCTGATACAAGATACCAGTTATTTGTAAAATAAAATCCTTTATAATGACAAATACAGTATATCATAGGCTCTTTTACTCTATGTTTACACTTGAAGAAGAGCTTATTACAATCTGTATCAACTACATGCATTTGTCTTGTTTTCCATTTCTTGAATTAATAGTCTTATATTGTCATATGAAGAACCTCCCTCATCGAAAGCTCTTCTTGCCTTAATGGCGCAATCTTTTGCTCTCACTCTCAGCTCCTCTGCAGCCTGCCCCTCATCCATCAGGGTGTTCACTGCCGTCTCCACGGCATCTCTTGTAACCATAACCTCTTCCTTTTCACTTCCCCACTGTGTAACTCCTTTCACTCCAACCTCCACCCCAGTTTTCAGCACATCCACCACCAGCTTCTCATTCAAAAACTGCTCTGCAAAGTGCGGCCATGTGATCATGGGCACACCTGCACAAATTCCCTCTATTGTTGAGTTCCACCCACAGTGTGTCACAAATCCTCCAACGGCTTGGTGCCACAGGATCATCATCTGCGGCGCCCAGCCCCTTATGATCATGCCTCTGTTTTTTACACGCTCTTCGAATCCATCTGCGAGCCATTCCTCGACTTCTGGAAGCTTAGCGCCTGCTTTAATCACCCAAATAAACGGTTTCTTGGAGGCTTCAAGTCCCAGTCCCAGCTCAACTAGCTGCTGAGGTGAAGTGGAAGCGAGGCTACCAAAGCTCACAAAGACCACTGAGCCTGGCTTCATTGAATCAAGCCATTGCAAGCACTGTGTGTCATCCATTGACACCTTGTTTCCTCTTGCGGCCATTGTGTTCTTGTCCTGGTGGCAGAGGCACATTGGTCCGACCGCCCAGACCTTCTTCCTTGTCGTCTGCTCAAAGGATTCAATGTACAATGTCTCCAGCTCTTGGAAGCTGTTAATGACCTCACCATCGCTTCTCAGCTCCTCTTCAAGAATCTTCTTACGGATTGGCTCCATACCAGGAACGGAAAGGCTTCCAGGGCATCGAGCCTTTGTCAGCTCTAGTGGCGTAGGGAAGCCTGTGATCTTGATGACCTCATTTTCATCTTTTACACGTTCAAATAAATTGTTGTGAAAAGTGATGTACCTGCAAGATGGCCGTAGTTGTTTAAAATACATAGAAGTGCAGACTATTTCGTCAAACGTCAACCAGTTATAACAGGCCTAAAGACTTGCTCATGAAAACCTTTGGTGTCTGTAATTCCTTATGCAGTGTAAATTACATGTTTCATTACACAAAGTAAGAAATACTCACTACTCAGATGATTTTTTTTTTCTTTCGGGTGTAGTCTTTATATGTTCATGCTTTCTTCTCTCTGGAAGCTATTAACACTACATTTTTCTTCGGGTGTAATTGGTATCTTCGTGATATTAATATATATTCCTTTTTTCGGAAAAAACTATTTCTCCACTGTTGAAGCAAAGCACTTAACTGTAGCATCAATAATATGTCATGTACAAAACTAACTATTCACAAGGTTTGCCTCTTATGTTTGTACCTGACAAGGGACGAGAAGCCACAAAAGCCACTGAAGGTCAGCCTCGGGATGCCGAGCTCTCTTGCGACATCACCTGTCCACCAGTGAATCAGGTCAGATATGATGCAACTCGGCGGCGAGCGCCGCTGCCCACGGAGGTGCACTTTGAGCGGCTCCTGAAGCGCGGCAATGGCCTCCATGAAGTTCACGAGCATATCCCTGGATTGCATCATGTCTAAGTTCTCGCACCCGTCCGGAAGGCCGAACTCGGTGGCCGGGAAGTGGAGCTCCACTAGCCGAACCGCCAGGCCAGACGCCTTCATGTCAGAGGCGAAGCCCTCCAACCTGGAGGCGTTCACCGGGGTGGTGATGAAGCTGACCTGCGCGCCATGCTCTGCCAGCAGGCGCGCCATGTCGGTCATGGGGATGGTGTGCCCCTGCGCCAGCATCGGCACCAGCACGAAGTGCGCCCTCCCGGAGCCGCTCCGGCCATCGCCGCTGCCGACGGAGGCCATGGACTATTGCAGTGGAAGATCTGGTGGTGGGAGTCAGTTAAGCTGGGGAGGACAGTGACACTGGTAAGATACCACAATCTGATGACGAGTACGGAGTATATAAGTTTATATATAACACGTGGTGTTGTATCGTTGACGAGCTGCCGATGCAACGGGCGTATCGAATTGGTCTCCTCTTGCTAGTGACGCATGCTCTCACGTCAGTCATGGGCTTGGGGAGCAAGCAGCCATGTGGATAAACATTCGTAATCGTCAGAAAGGGGCGTCCAGGATTGTGCGGCACGGCACAGTAAACAACTAAACAATGATGATCTTCATGTCTGATGCTGACTTGCCGTTTTGCCAGTGATATGCATGTTACTCACACTCAACTCTCAAGGCTGTGAGGGCATGGCCAACTGATCCTACCAATCATATGAAAGTGCATTATTATCTGTATGCAGATTCAATGTACCGTGACGGAGGGTGGTGGAATTTTCTTGTCCGTTTTTCGACCGTGACACTCGGGTTAAATGATTGGTGTGTATGGTATGTATGATCAACGTGTGTGTCTTTTTAGGCATTGGTAACTTTGTAAATTGTAATGTAGTGTTAGCTTGAATTACTGTTTTAATTCTGGATTGATGCAACATAAAAAAAAACCGGTCGTTCGATGACTGTTTCTTTTGCGCAAGGGTTGGACAGCCTTCATATCTCCATATGCTTCATATGACTCTATTTGAATTGCTCTAAGAAGATCTCTCCTAACCTTATTATGTATACAAGTCACAAGTTGTGTGACTCAAAAAAGTTTCATATCATTCAAAAAGTATGTGATCCTTTAAAAAAAAATGTTGACGCATGTCAAAAAATATATTCATGACATTCTTAAAAAAAGTTTATATTAATTTAAAAAATGTTCCGTAGCATTTCAGCCATTTGCAACGTATATTCTTAAAATGTTTTAACAGATATTTGAAAATTGAAAACATGTTAATCATGTATTTCAAAATGATAAATATGTAAAAAAAAAATCCTGATGTACACCAAAAATATACAATGTGTATAAAAAATAGATATCAAAACATATGCATATAAAATAGTACTGATATATTTAAAATATATTAAACATGTATAAGAAAATGTTTTGATGCATATACAAATATATAATGTATATGAAAAATGTACACATGTGTTAAGAAAATAAAAAATGAAAACCAGAAAACTGAATAAAATCAATAAAGAAACACATCAAATCGAAACTAAAGAAAACGATGAAAACTGACAAAATAAAATGTTGAAAAAGAGACACAGAACACCAAAAAAGGAAAAGAACAAAACTGAAAAAATCGACCAATATGGCTTATGCGAGGCTATCGTAGCTCTTGTGATGCGCGAGAAATAACGCTGGGACAAGAAATATTTGTATAAGAAACGAATTTAGTGACCTCATTTTTAAATACATACATGATTTGTTTTTCATATTGAGTATAATTTATGCTTTGTAGTTGCATTTTTCATAATATTTATTTACACGTGTATGGAGAAAAGCATGCATGAAATTTATTGAAAATTTGCAAAAGAAAATCAATAATACGTCAAACTTTTGGATATTGGAACATTTTAATGTGTGGTGTTCATTTTTCATATATTGAATGGAAATTTTCAAAAAACAGTGACCAACATTTTTCATGTACATGATGAAGATCATTATAAATGCAGATTATAAAAATACTGAACAAACATTCTCTAAATATGTGATTAACATTTTGTACATACATGGCAAACTTTTTAAAAAATATGTGTTGGCTTTCAAAAAAATACATGGAAAACTTATTTCGAATATAAGATTAATATATTTCAAATATTCAACGAATATATTTTTATAAATATTGACAATTTTTCAAATGTGCACTAACACCTGTTATATAGGCGATGAATACTTGTATAAATATGAGATAAATATTTCACAGATACCCAACAAACATTTTATAAATATAAGATGAATACAATACAAATACAAATACATGATAAACTGTTTCTAAATAAATACGTGATGAACATTCTACAAATATGTGGCAACTGTTTTTTTAATTCATTAAAAAAATTAAATACATGGCAAAGATTTTCATATATACAATGAACAATTAGTACATACACGCACATTTGAACATAATACATAACCACTTTTCAAATGCACTATGAACATTGTTTTTATAAATACATGAACGTTGTACACTACAAACTTTTTTTGTATTCAGCAATATTTTTCCCAATTCAAATGTGGCACCAATGAATACTACAGTATTACAAATTTACAACCACTGGGAGGGAAATCCTATTCTGATCTCGAGCACAGATGTGATCGGTATCCTCCTCGTTGGTTAACTCCGAGATTCTCACGGCTGTGCGTATTGCACACGTTATATGAAATCGTATTGCGCTTTTTTTCTGGCCTGTGGCCCACCTAGGACCAGCCATTAATGCAACGCCTTCAGTCTAGTGTTTGACGGACCTAACGGCGCCAATTAACATTATGGGCCGATGACTTGCCAACGAGAACCACCATCTGCCTGATTATTTTGACTGCTCTTCAAGGAACAACGAAGGCAGTTAAAAACCTCAAAAAAAAGTTAAAAGTGTGCTTGCAGATTCCCACTTGTTTAAATTTCGAATTTTCAAAGTCCGCCATGGGCTGTGAGGGCGACATAAGATATCTGGCCAAACCACAAGCTTTAGCACTAAACTAGGCTTCCTTCAGAAAGCTTTGTACATGTGTCCTGATCAAGTGTACTCGTCATTCCGGCAAGAATTTTATCACTTCATATATTATCAACTCGACAAAACAATGTCAATTCATCAAACACCATTCTGATCACTAGTTAACAACATCGTCATCTTTTCTGCTCCCAAGACAGTACCACGTCACAGAGGCATATAAACAAGAACATATCATAAAATTTAGACCCCTTGCATGCTTGCAGCAAATTAAGCAATTCCAGTCCACATACCCATCTAAAAAATGAAGATGAATTCCATACTACAGAGCACCCATTTATGCATCACGGAATATATTTGTATTACAAATCATAAAACATCCTGCATGGATGTCAGGTGCTCACTTACACAATATAATCGTAGGCCTCACCCAGTAAGTCAAAGCTTGTTCTGATCATCAGCACAATCACATTTTTCGGTGGGATTATCTGCAAATCCACTGACCGTCTTCTCAAAAGCAGTAAAACGCCATGGGCAGGGTGTCGTACTAGGTGCAGAGGGGCTCTGATCCTCACCCTGTGAGAGTTTTCATCAGCACACTCAAGTAATGGGAAGAGCTTGCATTTGTGAGCAATTATATTGGTATTATATCTAAAGTGTAACATCAGGTCGACCTTTAGGGTCCAGCCATTTCTATATTTTACCATCAAGTCACCCACATTTTACAACATGTATCCTACATACTCCAACGTATTGTCTTTTCCACAAATAAAAATCATACACTCGATCTTGTGTATGCACCAGTTTAAATCGAGCATGTTTTCTGAGAATCGATCAACCATCTACTGATTTACACAAAGAACAGTGTGTTCACATGGTAAAATGATTGTACTCTGAAGGACAACCAGACAATATCTCAATATTTCCAACAATTGATGGTAACTGGTAAAACATAAACTGCTCACCTTTTACTCCAACTGGGGGCCTTTGGATTCATCTTTTCAGTGGAAACCTCTGAATTTGAAGAAGAAAACACTCGCCTTATTATTTGTGCTTAATCTAGCTCGCAGATCTAAGCATCCGCGGCAGCGGATGCCGCATCAACTCCACAACCATCACTGCATTGCGGTTGCGGCGGATCCATCGGCGTCAGGCTCTCCCTCAAAGCAGCGTAAACGTGCACCAATTTAGAACGACTCCACCTCCGGATTTGGCAGCAGTAGGAACTGCATCTGCATGGCCGGTGACACCCTCCTGGTCGACAGCCCTCCCTTGAACTACACAGATTCAAACAAGTCCACCTGATTTAGGGAAGAAGATGCGGTATGGCGCATTGAAAAAGATCAAACATCGCACCGACGGAAAGCATTTTTTCCTGAGCCACGGACCAAAATTGAGGATCACGGTCCGGTTCCCCTCTCCGTAAATCCCATGGGATGGAGCCGCCGGTATATTACTGTTCATCCGAGTATTGCAAACATATACCCTTATTTTCAATGCACGGAACTGTTCTGACGGGGCTCCTTTTTATGATCCCAACACATCCACCGACGCACCAGATACCAGGTCCAGCTAATCCCGGGATCAGTTTAGCCGTGTCCCCAACCACTGGTACATTTCACTTAGCATCGATGGTACTCCCTCCGTCCCATAATATAATACATTTTTGCAATTCAAATTAAACTGCAAAAACGTCTAATATAATGGGACAGAGGTAGTACCAGACCACCGGACGCTACCCTACTTGCAACCACTGGTGCATTTTACTCAGCATCGATGGCACCAGACTCGGAGGCTACCCTACTTGCACGAGCATACCCTCAGACTCAGCACCGATGGTACCAGTCTGGGACCATGATTTCTTTGAATGATCTGTTGATCCGACGTTGCTTGCTCAAAACCGGCTAGTAACCCGCTCAATGAAAATTCATAAAAAGGACAACAGAAACAACGATGGCGTGCAACAGGCCTTCCAACACGGCGCTGGGGGTGCGCTATTTTACGCGGGTTAGGAGCACTTTCTCCAAGATGTGCAACAAAAATAGCTCAAATATAATAATAAAAAGATAACCAGCAAGAATTCACATATTCAAATATCAAGATCTCCCCCATTCAGACAAAAAGAACACTTCTCCACATCATTGTCAGAAATCAATCTATTAATCAACATAAGCAAAGGTAGAAGAAATAAAATGCTACATGACAGAAATGATGAAAATCCTTCAAAACATAAGTTAATTCAAGCATATCACTAGAAACCAGCAAGAGGTACATCTTCCACCGAGTATCCACTCCTAGACAAAACCTTGAACACCTCTCAATCTCTGAACACCACAGATTTCTTTCCCTTTTTTAGGGGATATAGATAACGCAAGGCAACTAACTTCACTTGTACAGACCCAACATTTGAGAGGACAAAGGCTAATGCAGGGGGGCCTTCAGTGCAATTAAAGTACCAATGGACGACGCCTATGCCTTTGCTTGTACAACCTGCATCTTTTGTTGCAGCTTGAATATCTGCTTAGCAAAAATACATTAACAAGAAGAAATTGGATAATTCTTCCAAGCATTGCAGAGTTAACTGAATACAATCATATGTTAGCAAAAATACATTAACAAAAAAAATTGGTCAATTCTTCTTGCAGAGTTAAGTGAATACAATCATACATCATTGCGGGTTTTTCTTCATGGTATAGTAGTGAATGTCTATGTTGTCTCAACGTAGCCGGTCCCAAGCCTGGGTAAAGGAGAAGGGTTGTGATAGGCTTAGCAAGCAAACGTCAAAACTCAGCCACTCTTATGAAGATGAAAGTTAAAAGTACATCGTTGGGGAATAACCCTCTGAGCGGAGCGCCATATCATAACCCGGGTGTGGTGTTAAATCGGCAAGGGACAAGCCGCCGCCCCCTTGGTAGCGCGCCGTATCTTGATCTCAAATTTCGATACGATGATAAGTGAGAAGGATCGAGTCGTCACATCCTTAATGGCACGCTACATCGACGCTTGGGTGTAGTGAAAAATGAGGAAGGGTCTACACATTTGACTCAATGAGTGCAAAGAGTAAGGAAGCTAGCCGAGCCTAGGAGGATCCGCATAGGTAGTTGGAACGTAGGGTCCCTAACAGGTAAGTTACAGGAGTTACTGGATGTAGCTGTGAGGACAGATGTTGGTATCCTTTGTGTCCAAGAACCAAATGGAAAGGACAAAAGGTGAAGTTGGTAGAGGATACCGGCTTCAAACTACGGTACACAAGGGCAACTACAAACAAAAATGGAGTAGGCATCTTGATCAACAAGAGCCTCAAGTATGGAGTGAGACGTCAAAAGGCAAGGGGACCGAATTATCCTGGTCAAGCTGGTCGTTGGGGACTTAGTTCTCAATGCTATCAGCGCCCATGCCTCGCAAGTAGGCCACAATGAAAGCACCAAGATAGAGTTGTGGGAGGGCCTGGAGAACATGGTTAGGAGTGTATCTATTGGTGAGTCTCTTCATAGGAGGAGACCTCAATGGCCACGTGGATACATCTAACATATGTTTTAAAGGGGTGCATTGTGGCCTTCACTATGGCAGCAGGAATCAAGAAGGAGAGGATGTCTTAAGCTTCGCTTTAGCTTACGACATGATCATAGTGAATACCCTTTTTAAAGAGAGAATACCATCTAGTGACTTTAATAGTGGACAACACCCTAGATTTCGTCCTCTCGAGAAGAGAAGACAGGGGTGCTTGCCAAGATTGTAAGGTGATATCTGGAGAGAGTGTTGTCTCTCAACATAAGCGTGCTGACTTTTTCACTTTCGGATTCTTGTCCAGCGGGATAAGCAAAGTCAAAGTCATAGAATGAAGTGGTGGAAGCTCAAGGGGGAGGCAGCTCAGGCTTTCAAGGAGGGGATTATTAAGGAGGACCCTTCGGAGGAAGGAGGTGATGCAAACAATATGTTGATGATGATGATGGCGACTTGCGTTCGGAGAGTAGCTTCGGAGGAGTTTGGGGTGACCAGGGGTAATAGAATCAAAGTCAAAGATACCTAGTGGTGTAACGATGATGTCCAAAAGGCTATTAAGGAGAAGAAAGTCTGTTTCAGACGCCTACATCTGGATAAGTGTGCAATCAACATAGAGAAGTACACGGTGGTGAAGAAGACTGCAAAGTGAGTTGTGAGTGAAGTGAAGGGGCAGGCATATGATGAAAGATGAAGAAAGATGAAAGAGGCATCTATAAGATAGCCAACATCCGAGAGAGGAAGACGAGGGATGTCAACCAAGTCAAATGCATCAAGGACAGAGCAGATTGGCTACTAGTGAAGCACGAGGAGATCAAGCATAGATGTTGAGTGTACTTTGACAAATTGTTCAATGAGGAGAATGAGAGCTCTACCATTGAGCTAGAGGACTCCTTTGATGATACAAACAGACGCTTTGTGCGGCAAATCCAAGATGCCGAGGTCAGAGAGGCTTTAAAAAGGATGGGTCTTGATTGTATCCCCATTGAGGTGTGGAGAAGCCTTGGGAGATATAGCGATAGTTTAGCTAACCAAGCTTTTCAACATCATTTTTCAGTCAAATAAGATGCCTAAAGAATGGAGACGAAGTATATTAGTATCAATCTTCAAGAACAAGGGGGATGTTCACAGTTGTACTAATTACCATGGAATTAAGTTGATGAGCCATACAATGAAGCTATGGGAGAGTCGTTGAGCACCACTTAAGAAGAATGACAAGCATGACCAAAGATCAGTTTGGTTTCAGGACTAGGAGGTCGAGCATGGAAGACAATTTATTGGTACATTAACTAATGGAGAAGGATCTGCATATGGTGTCCATTGACCTGGAGAAGACCTGCGATAAGATACCGCAAAATGTCATGTAGTGGGCATTGGAGAAACACAAAGTCCCACCAAAATACATTACCCTTATCAAAGACATGTGCGACAACGTTGTGACAAGTGTGCGAACAAGCGATGGCGACACTGATGACTTCCAAATTAAAATAGGACTTCACCAGGGTCAGCTTGAGCCCTTATCTTATCGCTTTGGTGATGAATGAGGCCACAAGGGATATACAAGGACACATCCTATGGGTATGCTCTTTGCGGATGATGTGGTGCTAGTCAAGGATAGTCAGACAGGTGTTAATAGAAAGTTAAAGCTGTGGAGACAGACTTTAGAATCGAAAGGTTTTGGACTTAGTAGAACTAAAATTGAGTACATGAAGTGCGATTTCAGTACTAGTAGGCCCGATGAAGAGGAGAAAGTTAGACTTGACGGGCAAGTGGTACCAAGACACATTTCAATATATGGGGTCAACGTTGCAGAAGGATTGTGATATCGATGGATGAAGATGTGAGCCATCGAATCAAAGTTGGGTGAGTGAAGTGGTGCCAAGCTTTTGGCGTTCTCTGTGTTAAGAGTGCCACAAAAGATAAAAAGCAAGTTCTATAGAGCGGCAATTCAACCTGCAATGTTGTATGGTGTTGAATGTTGGCCGACTAAAAGGCACCATATCCAACAGCTAGGTGTAGCAGAGATGCGCATGTTGAGATGGATATGTGGCAACACAAGAAAGGATCGGGTCCGGAATGATGATATACGTGATGGGTGGCACCAACTGAGGCCTGCTGAAGCGCCAGTGCATAGCGGATGGTTAAGGCGTGCTGATAATGTCAAGAGAGGTTGAGGTAGACCAAACTTGACATGGGACAAATCTAGATTTGGAGGACTGGGATATCACCAAGGATTTAACTATGGACAAGGATGTGTGGAAGTTAGTATCATGACTTGATTGTGATATCTTATGGGTTTCAGCTCTAGCCTACACCAACTTGTTTGGGACTGAAAGGCTTTGTTATTGTTGTAGTACAGTAGTGAATGCTGCCTTTTTTATCACACCATTTGGTTATCTCTCATGCACTAAATCCTCTCATAAGTCTTAATAAGTAGTACTGATGTTGGAATTATTTTAATCCTGTGTACTTCCATCATAATTTCTTCTCCATTCAGAGCCATAGGTTTCTGTAGTTTCCCCCTTTATTACCTCACCTCATTATCATTTTTCTCGGACAGCGTCATTGCCATTTTCAATTTCCATCAGTGCCACTGTTTCCAGTTCAATTTACATATTTTCAAACTAATACACTATACACACAAATTTCAGAAAGTGATGTGCATGTTAGCATTGTGCAGCTCTACAGATTCAAGGACACCATAACTATGTTGTTCAAAAATGTCACAGAGATGGCAGAACATATGGTTTACCAAGACAATTACAACTACTCCCGCACTCCAAACAAGTCCACTCGGTATTCACATACCAGAAACTAATCTAGGTAAGTTCCACATATCATCTTCTAATGGCTGTCCTATGTGGTCAAGCAGCCCAAACAAAATTGATAAGAAAACAGTAACATACCGATTCCTTCTTGCTGTTATGCTTCTCCTCCAAGTCCTTGAGCGCCCTATCCATTCTCTTTCTGCACATAAAGTAATTCCACACCTTCATCACAGCATCAACACGATTGAAACCGAAACAGATCAGCTCAAAGCCACTCACAGCTCGGACGAGATGTACTCAATGCGCTTCTTGATGTTGGCTTTCGCCTCCGCAACGTCCTGCTTGACCAACACTGGCCCGATCAGCTTGTACACGTTTGCCCCTTCATTCAGCAGCTCCAGCTCCTACGCACAAAGACAAACTGGGTCAAACCAGATACTCACGCAAATCACCAATCGGAACAGAGTTGAACCAAGGAAGTGTGGGTTCGTGCCTTGAGGACGAGCTCGTTCTCGCCGACCTGGATGGTGAACTGCTTGCGGACCTCGTGGTTCTTAGAGATTTCTGCAAGGGGAGCAGAAGAGATGAGTTACAAGGGTTGCGAGGTGGGAGGGAAGGGTTCCATCCCCTCTCGAAAGGGATTTGCGGGCCGGGAAAGCGCACGTGCCTTTCTGGATCTTGCTGAGGGCGTTGGCCTGGGACTCGAGGTCGTGCTGCATCTCGCGTACCGCAGCCGGTGCCTGTGCCGCCGCCATGGTCTGCCGCTGCTTCCTCAACCGCCGCCTGCTTTGAGTGTGCGAGTGTAAACGTAGATGTGGCGTTGTCTTCTCTGTTTCTTGGTTTGGGCTTTCAGGGTGTGTTTGGTTGCATTCCCTCCCTAACAACAAAGTAATGCAAAAAACATGAAACTTACTGCTAATTTTTACAGAACCTAGCATCATTGCACAAACCCTATACAAATCTACGGAGATTAAATACACTACACTAGTTCTGAACATTGATATGTTTGGTACAGTACATAACTGCAGGTTGGTTCATTAGCAAAATACAGAAGAAAGAAGGCACGAGCAGGAGGGGTCAGAGGAGATGAGAGGGAGGGAGGCCGGAGGAAAGAGAGGAGCGGTGGGAGGAGAAAGATGCAGGAGAGAGGAAGCCGGCGGAGCTACCTCGAGCGGTGCGGTCGGGGGCGAGCAGGGGCGGCGGCGCGGTCGATCTGCGCGACGGGAGGGCGGCGAGCTGGATCAGGGGGGCGCGGGGAGGTGGCGACGTGGACCGGCGGCGATCGGAGGAGGCGAACGGCGGGGGAGATGGGTTCGCTCGCGCGGCGGCGTGTCGCGAGAACAGATCGGGGGACCAGGTGTTGCGGCTAGGTCAGATTTTTCTGGGGCGTGGGAGTGGTCGTTCGTCCTGGTGATTGATTTTTTTTCTTTCGAAATGGCAGCCTCCAGAGTTGCTTATTTAATTTATTTAGGCAAACATAACAAAAATCAGATTGCTCGGCTAATTATGAAAAACTGAACTTATGAATTAAGATTGAAAAGGAACATGTGGCGTGGGCGTTAGGAGCCACACTGAGCAGCAAACAACTATTTGTAATTCGTTCTTTCTCGAGTCATTTTGAATATGATCCATGCACTCTACCAAACACTTAAAAATGGGTCGAGACTCTAGGGATGTGTTTGGTTTGAGGGACATGCTAGGGAGGACGTGGGTATCCCCAACCAGGTGGCTAGGGATAGCCCATTTTTTTGTTTGGTTGGAAGGATTGGACTATCCCCTGTTTTGTTTGGTTGGAAGGGATATGCCCAACCTTCTTCCTCCTCCGACCAGACTCCCCCGCGCCGCCCTCCTCCTTCTCCTCCTCCTCCGTCCAGCCTTCCCCGGGCCTGCCCTCCTCCTTCTCCTGCCAGCCTCCCCCGCGCCGCCCGCCCTCCTTCTTCTCCTCCGGCCCGGCCTCCAGCCGCGAGCCCCGCCCGCCGTCCTCCTCCCCAGCGGCCGCCTGCCCTCCAGCCGCGAGCCCCGCCCGCCTTTCTCCTCCGTCCCGGACTCCAGCCGCGAGCCCCGCCCTCCTCCTCCTCCTCCCTCCTCCTCCTCTGGCCCCTCCCTCCTCCTCTTCCTCCTCCGGCCCCTTGAAATCCAGCCGCGAGCGGCGCTCGGGCGGCGGCGGAGGAGCGGGCTTCGGGGATCGCTCCGTGGTGGCCATGTCGAGGAATGCCGCAGGAGGGATGGCGCTCGGGCGGCGGCAAAAGAGCGGCGCTCGGGCGGCGGCGGAGGAGTGGGCTCCGTGGCTCGCTCTGCGGTGGCCATCAGGAGGGATGCCGCGACCCGGCCGTTTTCAGCGACTGGTGGTATCCCTTTTTTTGAAGAATATTCCAAGCATCTGGTTGACCCTATCCCTCTTTGCCTCAGATCCAAACAGGTGGCAACCAATATAAAAGAGGGCTATCCCTGTCCCTAAGAGGATAGCCCTTGAACCAAACACATCCTAGAAGAATAATGATGCCTTCTTACACCCTATCAAACACATCCTCAATGGAATCGACATTATCTAAAATAGCACAGAGAGCGATAAAGCTAAAGTAAAACTTTGCATTTGGCTCCTTTGAGTATAGCTCATGGGATGGCCTCCAAGGCTCCAAGCCCTGATCCGGCATATTTCATTTCTATTCTCGACAAACTATACTATAGTTTAGAAAAAAAAAATGACACAAAAGATTGGGCGTATGAGATGAACATAGAAACAGTAAATTTACACCGCCAAAAATCCACAAAGCAATGCGCAGCACATTCCGAACGGCAAGATCAAATAGTTCTCTGACGCATCTCACATAAATAATAAATTAACAAAGGGATCTGGCGCCCAGCTCTACGCTCCAAACGGGAATCCTACAACAGAAGAACAACCACGTTGCGAAAAGATCCATGGGCTTTGTTCCATTATCCGGTCCCAATCACCAAGTCAATATACTTGAAGAACAAAGATATTCAATCCAAATGATCTAAACCTTACTAATTGTGCTAAGTTCCAGGCTATGCGCATTTCACGGATAAAAGCTGCTTGACTAAAGTTTTTGACAGTAAGAACCCTAGCTGGGACTAACCAGCGGACGCTCTCCTGAAGATTAGGATTGTCCTCATCCAGAACCACGCCATTGGAATCATCTTCATGAATATCAAGCTTCTCAAAGAAATCGCCTAAGTCACCCGAAGGACCCTCATGTGATCTATCGGTCAAAGACTGGACATCTAAGGTTGCCACCATATTCTCCTATGGTAGGCGCACATCGGGACGAACTGTGTGAGGCCAAGAGGCATTCGATATTGGCGTATACGGATCCAGCCGGTCGAACCGAGTTGAAGAAGGATTCCACGGCGGGGGTTGCCGGGAGGATTTCAAACCCTAACCACCAATGCTAAGGGAGTCGTGTGTTGTGGGGTCTCGATGCATATATACATACTTTTGCATAATGTGTACTCCCTCTATAAACTAATATAAGATCTTTTAGATAACTAAACTAGTGATCTAAAACATCTTATATTAATATATTGAGGGAGTAATTATTTTCATCTAAATTTTAACGCATGTAAAAATCACTACTAATACATTTTCGTTACTAGTATAATTACTTGGTATCTATACCTAATAATAAAGGACGAGCAATTTCTTCGAATTTTTCGTACGTTGCTGACGTCATCAGATGCGCCCCGCTGATGTCATCGCTCTGCTAGAGAACACGTAAAAAATAAAAACACGCACAAACCAGTCCACCACGCTCGTAGGTAAACAAAACATCTTTGTTTATCTACTACTAATATAAAAAGCACGAGAGGAGCTGATCCAATACATCTTGTACGTTCAATTCAGTATATCCAATGGATCATATTCACCCCACGTTTAGCGGGGCACAACACGGTCATCTCCGCCTCCGCTAAACAAAACGGTTCGTAAAAATTCTATCGCTAACCGCCGCACATCCCCTCTAATTCCTCCCGACCGCCTCTGTCGCCCCGCACGCAGCCCCGTTGCGGCCGCCTGACGCTGTAGACACTGACTCCGGCGACCACCACAGCCCTGCCGCCAGGAACTGGTGTGCCTCCCAATCCGTCTGCATGCGCCGCCCTGCCACATCCCGACAGCCTCTACCGCACGCCGCTTCCCCCGGTCCGCCTGCGCCGACCTTGCCGCCCGCCGCCTTCCCGTCGTCCGTCTGCGCCTGCTTCGGTGCTTCATCTACAGGCCGCGCAAATACCGCCTGCGCCGCCACGTATAACCCTGTCCTACGTGTCGCCCCTCATCCTCGCCTAGGAGATCCACGCAGGATCTTCGCGCCGCCGCCAGGGATGTGGACGAGGTCGCGCGCGCGCTGCGTGTTGGCGTGGAGTAGTATGTCACCAGCTATTTGCCGGTTCGAGTTCCCCATGGGTGTGGAGGCCCGGCTAACGGTATGAGCTCAATGCTGACTATCAGCCAGATCCACTGAGTCCTTAGACGGCGAGGTCGATGGTCACAGGAATGATTGATGTCAAGATTTTCCTGGACCTCGGCGAGTATGGCAACCTCACATCTACTACTAATATTCCTCCTGATGGATAGTTCTGGTAGCGATAAGCTACACCTTGATTTACTGTATTTTTTGGTTCTTCAATCAAAAGTTGGTTAGGTTATTATGAGATGTACATGCTGGAAAGAAGTTGATGTGGTGTTGTCAATAAAATTAGCAGTAATCATGTCACATCCAACCCGTTGACCTACACCCAAATGCCTCTATTAATAATTAAGTGTGTGTATTGAATATGTTCTGATGATCCCTGCACTAGAAGCCCCTCTCTGAAGCAAACTGAGATACTAGCAGTTTACATGCCTTCTGGGCAAACTAAGCTAAATTTCATGACACTTCCAGTTTGCAAAAGATGTTATATGCCTGAGTAACAATTTTTGTTGTAGATCTCCTAAAAAATTGTTATGTATTTGATGGAAATAAAGCAGACTGCGGGTTAGTTTATTCAACAGATTTTGTATGTCCACAGTATTTGATAAAAAACCAACTAGCTTTGTGATAAAATAGAATATATGTAATTTTCTAATTCAATAATAAATTGTAGTCTTGTTTATATTTATGAGAAACTGCAAGGAGGACCCATGGCGATTTGATGTATCGACAACGAACTATAATGTTTTTTTGACCATAATTGGATTAATTTGTTTTGTGTTATAAAAAGAACAACTGCCCCCAGAATCCAAAAATTACGAGCCACACATTTATTTTGAATCCAGTGGCTGGGAATTAACGTTTAATCATTTTAATAATAACTGTAACAATTAACCTATAAGAAGCACCACTGCCCCTGGAATCCAAACAATCCGAGCCACATGTTTATGTTGAATCCAATGGCTGGGAATTAACATTAGACTAATGCTAATTCAACATTAACTTTGGCAATTAAACTTCTATGAATACCACTAATGGCCTCTAATCAAAATCTAATACTTCCCTACAATTTTTTTCCAATTGTTTTCACACTGTACCGGCTGCCTGGGAGCCTGCTCGCTTGAGATGTGTATGAGTCGGCAGTGTGAAATGTCTTGCTTAGTGCTTTTATATTTCTATGTAATTCTACCTAAGCATGACTAACAAAATCTTGAAATTTTTTGTATCAAACCATAAAAAAAAGACGTGCTTTCTCTTTTACATTCATGATATATCTTGAAACAACCGAGGATTGCATATATCTTTGTGCCAATAGGATTCCTCAGCAACCATGACTCCCTGCCACCTGCTCTGTTAGATGTGATATATTTCTCAGTCATGTTGGAATAATAGACGGATTGTTCCTCTATGGTGTTTATTTTCTCCAAGAATATTCCATACATCGCTAATAATTTATGTCGATGGTTAACATAACCTTACTCATGTTTTTCTGTTACCTGCAAGGATGGTCTCAAACTAAGAAGATGCCTAGGCATCTGTTTTCCAAATTGTTTGTGACATTATGGTTGTGGTTCACTCAGTGTACAACGACCTGGTAGAACAACAAGAAGTATATTATTTCTGCTGCCTAAGATGTTTGGCTGGTCCTGAAGTCATGGTTAGAGTCAGGAGCTTCATTACAAACCAGACTGACTGAATTAACATGTGATGATTTCCTAGCTAGCAACCATAACGTATAAAAGTGTGATAGGATGTCTGTCGTTATTAACAAATTATTGCTAAATCCCCATGGTAGAATATTTGCATGAGTGCAGGTGATGTCCAACATTGAATTAGATTTTGCAGAATGCTCTTGCAAGCAGCCTTCATATCTCTTTTTATAGTGGATGCACCATTTGTCTGTTGAAGAAGTTCCCGAGGGGAACTGTACCCTGAATTTATATCAGGAAGAAGTACGCATATCTCTATCTTATATGTTCTTTTGCTTATGAGAAAATCAAAATATTAATGTGATTTGTATACTTCATGTGAGTAGGAAAGGAAGTGATATAACATTTATTGGTTGGGAGAATAACTTGCAGTGCTGGAACAAGCATTTGAGCATGCTTCAAAGATCTGTTATTCACTCTCACAGTGACAACCTCTGATGCTGGCTCCGGTTCTGTGAAATGCTCGAATTAAAGATATAGTAGTATGGCGTTCAGATGCCATTTTCTTGCCTTTTTCTATCTATTTAAACTGAGAGCTGTGCTGATTTATAAGAGGGCAAAACAGAGTATATGGACCAATGAAATTACTACTTTCATTCCAATGGATGACCAAGATACACTCCATTTCTTATTATGACCTTGTAGTTATTTTAAGTTTCCTTGCAT
This sequence comes from Bromus sterilis, assembly GCA_950022295.1. Taxonomy (NCBI): domain Eukaryota; kingdom Viridiplantae; phylum Streptophyta; class Magnoliopsida; order Poales; family Poaceae; genus Bromus; species Bromus sterilis. Next base: position 28,030,634 of record OX465597.1, on the reverse strand, counting down.
AGTATTTTGGAATGTAGTGAATATGAGTTAACTTGCAAATTTTATCACACCAACATTGTTGTGTTGGGAGATATTTTGTTTCTGCAAACTTCATCATGTGGACATTATAACATGAACTATAATAACTCCTTCACCAGCTAAAGGGAACATGAACTATAATAACTCCTTCACCAGCTAAAGGAAAGCTAAAGGAAACATGAACTATAATAACTCAAGCATTTTTCCTATGGCGACTAAATGGAATCTGAATAGAAGAATTCAATCTCTATTTCCCCAGGTAACATATTGGGTTGTATTTTATGCTTCTATGTATGCTTGTTTGAGATGGAATACGAATGTACTTTATTTAAGATGTAAGACAAACATACTTACCTTGTAGATGTAAATACATATATACCTTGGATTTTCGTGAATGAAATAGTACACATGTTTGCGATGTAATATGAATATACTTGATAATTTTGTGAATAAAATATTATACATGTTTTATGAGATGAAACATCTTACTCATAATGTAAAAAATCGTGTTGCTACATAAGTAAATATACCAGGCCACCGCCTCGACCAACATTGTCATAATTGGATAGCAAAATCAAAACAAGGAAAACTAAAAACTACTCCCTTTGTTCGTAATTATAAGACGTCTTGTCTTTATTTTGTAGGGATGTATATAGACACATTTTAATGTGTGTATTCATTCATTTCAGTTCATATGTAATCCATATTAAAATATTCAAAAGAATAGATTATTGGACGGCCAAGCATTCATTGCAAATGATTACATGCTTGCATGTGCATTGCAAATGTAATTTCCAGAAGAGGTGCAAATTATTTGGTTAAATCTTTGGCCCTTTGCTCCTTAAAATCAACACATGTTGTTTTTTATTGCCTTCTAACTATGATAAATGAGAAAATTATATTGTACTGTTATACGTGCGTTGCACGTGCAAACTTACTAGTCTACTACTAATATAAAAAGCACCAGAGGTGCTGATCCAAACAATCGTGTCCATCCATTGCCTTATATCCAACGAATCAGGGCTAATCCGTGTTTAATGGGAGCACAACACAATCCCACTCCCGTAAAACGTACCTTTCGATAACTAATCTCGTCGCTGTCTATCCTCCCATCGTCCACGCGCTGACCCGCCGCCCCGTGCTGCCGCCCCACCAAGACCCCTGCCCGCCGGTCCCTGCCGCCGCCGACACCACCCCCTCCCCTGCGGCCCTGACGGCGACCACGGAATCCTACTCAGCCTCATTGCACTCTGCGGCTTTTCAGCCGTTCCCCACGGCCAATGCCCCCACCCTCTCGAGTAGGTCAGGCGGCACCCAGATCCGCGATGGTCTGCCCCTTCTCACAACCACGCACCGGCAGAGGAGGAGCTTCCGCCCCCGTGATTATTTGAGGGAGGCCGCCATGGAGTTCCGAACCTACATCAGGTGAAGAGGAGAACCTGTGTTCGTCAAGGTGCATGACGGACCACCGTGTTGTGCGCACGAAGGACTCTGGTGCCTCCCGCCCTGCCTTTCCGAGATCTACGGGTCCAGCGGCTACGACCTCCCTCCTCCATCTCTCTGGTCGCGAAGATACTTCACCTCCGGGTGATTTTCCCTCGCGATCACAACTAGCATATATATGTGAGTTCCCCTCCTGTTCCTTTTCCCCCATGCTCTGTGATAACCCTCATCAATATTCCATGATGTTTATACTCAAGATGGAATAAATCCAAGTTTTTATTTATTTGTATGACCAGGTTGTCTGCTTCTGTCTATGCATTATCTTCGTCAGTTTTCTAATAAGAACTATTTTCATTGCCAATAAGAGAAGCTTATGCATGGGGAGTGATAGCTCTTCCTCTCCTCTTGTTTTTATTTCAGCATTGTGAGGTTCTGCTGTATGACCAATTATGTATCACTTCTCTCTCTCTATTTAATTTTTTAAGGTACTTTGATCTGGGAGGAATATATGTGTATGCACTGTTGTAAGTGCTTCCAGGTTCCAACATTGCATGAGAGTGGATTGTAATCATTTTCTGGCTAACTGTGTTTCATCTCTTCCTATTGAATTGCAATAAAAAAATCTCCCATAGCAGCACTATTTAACGGTTTAATATTTGATTCTTGCATTTTGGTTACTGTAGAGGAGTACGTTGACATGATCAAGGATGGTATCATATGCCTTGCTGGGACCTCTGCAATCACTTATTATATTACACTTTTTAATCCATAGGTCTAACGACAAATAATCTTAGTGTAGCATTGAAGTCTACTGCCCTTTCTCCTATTATATTTCTTTTCTATATTTTAGGATATCAATTGCCCCAATAACTCTTCCACTGACCTCTGTTCTTGTGAAGCTAGGTGCACATTCTATTTCTGATTATCGTGGTAGCACTTTCACGTATATCTTGCTTTTTTACTACTGGCATTAGGTTAGCACAAGACAAAACTATGGAAATCACATCTTAATTTTTTTCAGACTCTGAATGTTATCATATACTGCATCATATGATGTTTGATTTGAATGTAGGCTCAGGCTTCTCACAGTTAGCACAAGGCAACTATGGAAATCACATCTTCTCACAGTCAGATTGAAGACCATCATCGATATAGTACACCCAGAAGAATCTGGTAAAGTATTTCAATCGTAGAACTAAAATACACTGGAATCCAGATCTGTATGTTCATTGTGGCCTGATTCTGAACTAATATGAGTCAATGTTAGGACTGCAGTGGCATGAGCTCCGATAGTTTTGAAGTTCTCAAAGATTTAATGTTCACTCGCTAATATTCTTATCGTGTAGTTTAATTAGGATGCCAGGAGGTTCATGAAATCATTTTTTTGTCTCTGATCTAATTACCTTATATTCCAGTGTTTTATTGAATTAAAGGTTTGCTGTTTGAAATCACCAATGTGAGCACATGCACCAGTACATACATCACTACATCTTTACACATTACATAGTGAAGTTAGCTATGTCCGTAGCTATTTGACCCCAACAAAGGATGATCAATTGCTTCTTGATAGGTTTACTATTAAAGAGCTGCATGTATTTTCCATAAACATGATGAAGATCTTTTATTATGTTAGGAACGAATTGCGATTGTCCATGTGTTTGTAAGATTGCTAGGAGCTGCAAGGTATAACTTGGTAGTGTGGCAATAATGCACCTAGCGTTATATTTTATTTTCTCTTAACCGAAGCAGATTTACATGCATCAGCTAGATATTTTTTATCCGTTCCATGTTCTTCCAGATGTATGTGTCAACATTTAAATTATCCCAGATAAAAGTTATGTGTACTGATAGTCTGAAGCTTTAGATGTTGTTCAGCAGTATTCAAGTTCGCTAAAAAAATTGGATATTGGTCAAAAGAGCTATATTATCGAGATAGAAGCTCCACATTTTCCAATTTTCCATGGTGTCAGACAACATCTTGATAGACTGCACAAGATAATTGTTTAGAACATCACACATCATTTTTGAATTTGTATCGTTATTCTTCTATTTCAGAAAGGTGTTTCATCGGTTTCCAGCCTATATGTTTTGATTGCAGGTTTGTCGTAATTTTAATTTGTAAAACATGAGATCAGATCCATATTATCTTTATACTAACGGACATCTTCTGATGGATGAATGCAAGATTGTGCAGTCAGCTGTTGTGGATGCTTTCTTGTTCTCGAAGCGTTGCATGAAGGCGAATACCCTGCTACTTTGTTCTTGGTAGATCAAAAAGGCACATAAAGAAGCTACTTACAAAGGTGCTAGAATGTCTGATAGAATATGTTAAAACATTTTTACCTAAATTTTAGAAAGAGTGCAACCAGATCTCTCAAGCAGTGGCAATGTTGTGACAGTGTACAAGAAACTACCATAAGTATTTGGTGTAATGGTGGTTTGGCTAGAAATATACACTACGATGTTATTCCTGTAGTACATTCATAAAATGTGCATTTGGTATTATCACAAAAATGTGCATTTAGAGTTTAGAATTAAGATACATAATTCATGATTATAATGTACATATATATACATTTCACTCTTGACAAAAGAGCTATGATATTTCGGGACATGAAACATTTAAAATTTAGCATTGCTAATACGTTTGATTAAATTTATATTAGTTTAGACGTGCATGGCACGTGCAAGCTTACTAGTCTAGCTAGGGCGATCAGACATGGGCCTGGCCCAACCAGGCTGCTATTTTCTCCCCGCGCAAGGCTCGGCCCGGCTGCTACAAGCCTACAATCATTTATTTCATGTATACTTTTTAATACACTTTTTTATATACATGAAAACCTTTTTATACATGTTGAAATTTTTTCAAATACATGAAGTAATTTTTTTCAATTATATTTTTTGAATTAGTAATACATTTTAAACATTTTTGAAATAATAATAATTATATTTGTAATGGTATCAAACATTATAAACTATGAGGATGTTTTTATAAATACATACACTTTTATAAATTTCACATAAGTATTTTTTTAATGCGTAAATATTATATTAAATGTTACAAACACGTAGTATTAATTTCATTGGTATGAAACAATTTTTTAAAGTTAAGCGAAAAAAATTGTGCATTGTATTGATTTTAAAAATGTCACAAACACATAGTATTAATTTCATTATTAGGTAAATATATGAGCAAAAGGAAAAAAAACTAAATGAGAAAGAAATTTCGATGATGCAATGGAAAGTAATTAAAAGAGAAAGGATTAAACAAATTAAAAGAAGGTGGGGATGGTGGTGTGCCTAATTTAAAGTGTGTGGGCCAATGGAAAAGAGGGGACCCAGAGAAAATGAATTAAAAGATAAGATGTTGGTGCTTCGAATTAAACCACGAAAGTTGACTATATACAGAGACAGAGAGAGAGAGAGTAAAATGGACTAAACCATTTCGTGTGGGAGTTGGAAATGTTGCAACATTTTTTTGCGAGGTGCGCTATACTGAAAGGCTTGCAAAAAAATGCATGATTATTTAGCAAGCCAAAACATGCGTGCTCAAACATTCATTTTTTCAATTTATAGTATGTTGTTGCTTATTTTGGATAATAGATTTAAAATTATTGTTTTTTTCTGATTTATGCCATTATAAATAGAATAAGGAAAACGGAGATAGAGGATGGAAAATAGGATAAGCCACAATATGAATGGATCTTGTGTTGAATGAAAGACGTGGACCCGGCTTTGTGAGAGGGGGGGGGGGATAAATGAAGAATGGTGTGTGATGTTTAGTTCTATCGTTGTGAGGCAATAACATATTTGTTGTGAATTAATCCACATTCCAATAGTTCCAGCAACGAAACATTTTTTCACAGTTTTTTTTTGGTAATTTTTACAATTTACCTACTAAAAAAATCATGTACTAAACCCGCAGTCCACGTTTTCTTTTGTATGTCGCCCCGTATCGAAAGACTAGCGAGCAAGTACATTGCTTTCGTCCATGTTTGGCCACAAAGATTTGCACTATTGCGCCTTCTCTTATAATAAGGCAGGCAAGAACACAACAAATGGGCTTTCAAAAATTATGTAACAAGAATAGTAGTTTCAGGAAAAAAGAGCATAAACTTAGAATTATCGAATAAAGTTAGGAGAAATCATGCCGCATGCGCATGGGAGGGCGTTCCCATGGATGTGTTTTAGGTGTTTGTTGAATTGGCCGCACCTAAAACGGTGTCGAAGGTCGTAGGTCGCCTTGCACCATGCTTATTAAGCTAGGAGCTCGTGATATGTTTTTCCTTCTATTGCAACATATGAGTTGATAATACATCATTGATCGGAGTGGATTCACAAATTTAATGATGGCGAGTGAGAATTTATTTTCCCCTTTGCAACGCACGAGCATTCTTGCTAGTTTGTAACATATGTATACATTAATAAAAAAAGACGTAGAACGATTGTTTTATAGTTAGTTAGCTATACCTTCATAAGTTAAGCCTTTCAAATAGACGAAGCAGCTAATCGGAAACAACCCGCTCTTCCGCTCCTGCGATCGGCCGGGCGAAAACCCTAGCCCGCCGCCACAGACCCCCCACCCTCGCCTCCTCCTCCCTCGCCGCCGCCAGGGGGCAGAGCCGGGCAAAGCCCGCGCGTTCCTCGTCGTCGGCGGGGCCTCTTCCCTCCCCACGAAGTGCGGTCCGGCGCGGGGCGACCGACTTCCGTGGTGACGTACGGCGCCGACGGGGTGTGCGGTGCGGATGGGAGCGCGACCCAGGTGCGGGCGGGCTTGGCGCGGCCGGATCTGGCCGGGCGTGGTCGGATCCAGGGCGAGGATGGACGCGCGTGGCGCTGGTGCGGGATCCAAGCGTGAGCGGCGAGCAGGCGTGTGGGCGCGGCGACACTGGTGCGAGCGCGGCCGGCGCCGGGTGTGGTCGCGGCCAGATGATGGCGTCGCTGGCTCTGGTGCCCGCGGGATGCGCGGATCTGCCCCGTGGGCACGTGCTGTGCAGGGAGCTCCTGGGCTCGCCGTGGTGCGTGCGTGGCTAGGCTAGGCGACGTCTTGGGGCGCCGCTGCAGACTACGACGGGGGACCCAGGGCGCACAACGATGCTGGTCTGACGAGGGCTCACGAGGGGGGCCGCCGGAGATGCGTGCTGGATCTGGATCAAGAAGGGTGGCTCCAGCTGGGATGGATGCGGGATGCATGGCCCGTTCTGGCCTCTGCAGGCTCGCCATGGGGAAGATGAACCATGACTTCATGGCTTCGATGACAAGGTGCTGCGGCGGTGGCGGTGCGGGCCAACATTAGCAATCTTCGATGAGCACGAGCGGAGGTGCTCGATGAACGGACGAAAGTCCTGCATGACCAGAGATCGGTGGCGGTGGCGCCTGTGGGTGTCATGTTCCTTCTTGGAGGCGTCATTGAGGTGTGTCGACATCTTCTTCGTGCTCGGTTAGTAGTGTCTACGGGCGAAAGCCTAGATCCGGAGTGGGATCGGCGCGATGGCGACGTCTTCGACGTCGTTCCTCTGTTGGGAGCATCACGTTTTAGAGACACTACATGGAGGTGCTATGTGCCGCTCCTCCGGTGCTCGCCCCCAGTTCAAGGTGAAGCTCCGGGCGCAATGTACGCCATCATTGATGAGTCAAAGACGAAGCTTTCCTTTGGACCGCCCTAGTTCCGCCATTCGCCCGCACTCTGCTTCAAGGGTGGTTGGTGCGTTGACAAAGTACGTCCAGTTGAAGTTGCTGCTGTCTTCGGAGGTGATCGACGTGGATCGAGACGCGACGGCGATGCTTAGCTTAGGACATGCCCTTTTGCGTTGTATCCGTGTTGTTTGTCGTGGGTGTAGCTCCGCAGCTAATAGCGCTGCTGTTTTTTTTTCTTTGATCTTCGAATCTTCACCATGTTGTTCTTCTGCTGCTTTCTGCTAAATCAAATCAAGCCAGTAATTTGCTAGATCTTTCAAAAAAAGTTAGTTAGCTTAATTTTTGGATAATGGTAGCCACGTGACGTTCGGACGGCTCCCTTCCGCCCGAATGCAACATCTATCGCTAATTTGTTTGCATTAATCACTGCGCGCGGCCGGTGATGACGTCAGGAAATTAATTTAGTTCGGTCCATGCGTACGTTCGAACGGCTGGATTTCCATACAGATTAGTGCAGCTTTTAGACTTTTTAAAGTTTAAAAAGTTTTATCCCTCAAATAAAAGATTCGTTCAAAATTCCGTTTGTATCATTAAATCCGTCGCGACGAGATCTTTGAAACAATACCCCATATTGACATGTTTCGACAACTTTTTTTTACCAAAAATTGCCATGCTATTCACACTGAAATTGCCATGCAGTTTGTACTAAAATTGCCATGATTTGTTTCATCTGTTTTTCGCTGGATTTAAAGCTACCATTTTTTTCCAGATACTTTTCACTCATCGGCGAGCACCCCGGAGAGCTGCGTAGAGTAGATATCCGCCGGTCGGGAGGGGTGTGTGTGTGTGGGGAGGGGGGGTTAACGACCAGTGTACCCCGGGAAGATATCCGAAGGTCAAGAGGGGGGGGGTGCGGTGATGGTGCGTGGTATGACGGGTTCTTGGGATACATATGCGTCGGGGAGATTCTACGGCGCACCTCAACTGCGACGGCGAGGGATGACAATGTGGTTGGGGATGGAGCAGTTGTCGGTGTTGTGGTGTTGCGGTGACGGCGAATCTACCATTCGACGACGACAATCTGTAGTAATGCATCGAGGATCCTAGAGAGCTGTAACGACGACTCATGAACCCCGAGAAGATATCCGACGTTGTGAAGGGGGGGGGGGGTTGACGCGAGACAACTCTTATTTGTAGTACATGGCAATTCTTATTTTGTTTGACATGGCAATTTTTAGTAGAACATGGCAAAATCGCCATGGTTCCAATGCTGCAATAGGTTTTCAACCCAATAGGTTGGGATACATGGCAATTTCTATTTGCAGGACATGGTAAATTTTATGCATAGGACATGGCAATTCTTATTCATCAGACATGACAATTCTTATTCGTAGGACATGACAATTCTTATTCACGAGACATGACAATTCTTATTCATTAGACATAGCAATTCTTATTCGTAGGACATCGCAATTCTTATTCATCAGACATGGCAATTCTTACTAGTAGGACACGACAATTCTTATTCATTGGACATGTCAATTCTTACTAGTAGGACACGACAATTCTTATTCATTGGACATGTCAATTCTTACTAGTAGGACACGACAATTCTTATTTGTTGAACATGGCAATTCTTATTCATAGGACATGACAATTCTTATTCGTAGGACATGGCAATTCTTATTCGTAGGACATGACAATTCTTATTCATAGGACATGACAATTCTTATTCGTAGGACATGGCAATTCTTATTCGTAGGACATGACAATTCTTAGTGGTAGGACATGACAATTCTTATTGGTAGGACATGACAATTTTTGTTTGTACGACATGGCAATTCTTATTCGTAGGACATGACAATTTCTTTTTCGTTTGAGAATGTAATTCTTTTTTGTGTGAGATGGCAATTCTTGTTTGTCGGCTATGACATTTTTTTATTTTACGTGACATGGCATTCATTATATATGGATATTGTAATTCTTATTTGTACGACATGTCAATTCTTATATTGCGGAACATGAACATGTCAAATTTTTCATCGACAATGTAGGCGGCAGCGGCAGCGAGCTACGATGATGGAGTCGACGATGGTGGCGAGATACGACGACGACAACGACAAGTTGCGGCGATAACGGCGAACTGTGGAGATAACGACGAAAACGTTCGGTACTAGCGCCCTTGAACCTGACGTTCGACGATGACGACGACGATGGTGCCAACGATGCCGGCGAGCTGCGGAGATAACGACGAAAGCGACAAGTTGCGCGAGCTACGCCAATGACGACGACGACGAGCTGCAGTGAGCGACGATAGCGACGACGACGGCGGCAAGCGACGACAACGGCGGCGGCTGCAAGCTGTGCGTGCATGGCGAGCTGCGGCGAGTTGTCGCGGCAAGCGACGATGGTGCCAATGATGGCGGCGAGCTGCGGAGACAACGAAGAAAGCGGCAAGTTACGCGAGGTACGCCAATGACGATGACGCCAACGATGGCGACGAGGTGCGGAGACAACGACGAAAGCGGCAAGTTGCGCGAGCTACGTCGATAATGAGGACGGCGAGCTACAGCGACCGACGACGAGCTACAACGACAACGACAAGCGACGGCGACGACGGCGGCTGCAAGCTGCGCGTGCACGGCGAGCTGCGGCGGCTGCAAGCTACGACGAGCTGTGGCCGAGCTGTGCGTGCACGGTGAGCTAGCTGCGTATCGTTGGATGGATCGGGCTGTTCGGGCGATATTCTGCCGAACGATTTCGTCCGAGAAGCTGGATGGATTGTACCGAACAAAAACGTTCGGTACAACCAGCTTGGCCCTGACATCAGGTGAATATCGACGTCCTAATTTTTTCTTACCGGAAACAACAATGTAGCAAATCACATTGATCACAAGTATCACTGAAGGGATAGATAACCCCCTCACCTCTAAAACCAGATATTTAACCCCCTAAACTATCTTAAACCACACAAATAACCCCCTAGTCCTATCTTTAGCGGTTTTGAGGGGCTATTTTGCCTACGTGGCGCCCGTGACGACCCAACGGCCCAATTAGACGCTGAAGTCGGCCGGTCAGGTCTACCTTCTCCATGCGCTCCGCCGCCTCCTGCCGGGCACCTTCTTTCTCCAGCATCTTCGTCGCATACCAAATGCAGAAGTTGACACTGTCATTGCCACCGGCATTTGCGTTCGAGTTTGCGTCGTCATCGACGGAGTCGCCGTTGAACCCAGCGATCTGGATGGTTAAGCCAGATCGATGGCTACGTCAAACGTCAGGCACCACACGCTGTCGCCTCCTCGCCGCTCCCCTGGAACCTTGTACAACAGCTTGTCCCCTACCACCGCCATCTTCGCGCCGTTGAACAGCAGCGTCACGCTGGATGCAGCTTCGGTGACTTTGTGAACCAAAGTCACGCGGTGACTTATCCCCAAAATTCAAATTTAAATGTATTAAAAAATTCTAAAAAATTGTAGATTTTCGCATCACATGAATGTACAATCCCTAAAAATTTAGGTCCAAATTCGAAATATACATTGAGAAACAAAAAAGACAAATTCAGCATGAATAATGACTTTTTGAATTTGCTTTGTGACACTATTCATGCTGAATTTTTCTTTTTTGTTTATCAATGTATATTTCGAATTTGGACCTGAAATTTTTAGAGATTGTACATTAATGTGATGTAAAGACCCACAATTTTTTTCAGAATTTTTTGAAACATTTAAAATTGATTTTTAGGGGTAAGTCACCGTAAGACTTTGCTTCACAAAGTCATCGAAGCTGCGTCCTGTCACGCTTGGGAGTGTTGGCTTTTGAAATGGAGATCAATTGACTGGAAGCAACACGTGCGTGCAGTACTAGCACATGCTAAGCTGATTGAAGAAATGTACCGCATACTAGTACAAGCTCGTCTAGCCGGTAGTTCGTACGTGAGCGTTTGTATGCATAATAGGGGCTCGTCTCCAGCGCCACGTAGGCAAAACAGCCCCTCAAAACAGCTTAAGATAGGACTAGGGGGTTATTTGTGTAGTTTAAGATAGTTTAGGGGGTTAAATCTCTGGTTTTAGAGGCGAGGGGGTTATCTATCCCTTAAGTGATACTTGTTGGGGGTATCTATACATTTTTCTTTCGAATTCGCGAGCCACACCAACAAACACTGAGAAGCAGCACCTAGCGCTCGCGTGTCCGCAGGGAGCGCATGGGAGCTCCCCACCACAACGTAATCGTCAGCCGACTGCCAAGGCGTGCTGCGGTTTGACAAGCACACCGCCGCACACGCGCGCTCTTTATTTCCACTTCCACTTCCACACGACACGCGCAATGGAATTCAGGGGACAGGAGGAGGACGGGGACGGCAGCGACGTGGGCGACGGCGCCCCGCCGGCGGCGGCACCACCTCACCGCACCGCCACCACCGCCAACGGACCACCAGCAGCGGACAACATGTACGCCGGGTACCACGAGTGCCTCCGCAACCACGCGGCGGCCGCGGGCGGGCACGTCGTGGACGGATGCTGCGAGTTCATGCCGGCCTCCCCCGATGACCCGCTCGCCTGCGCGGCCTGCGGCTGCCACCGCAGCTTCCACCGCCGCGACCCCTCCCCGGGACGCCCTGCCAACGCGCGCGCACCATTGCTGGCGGCGGCCAGCAAGCACCCGCACCATCACCATCACCATCGTCTGCCGTTCCCGTACGGCCTCGCGCTCAGCGGCGGCACCGGCACGACGACCACCGAGTCCTCCAGCGAGGAGCGGCGCGGGCCGTCGCCGCCGCCGCCGCCGGCGCCGGCGCAGCGGAAGCGGTCCAGGACGACGTTCACGCGGGAGCAGAAGGAGCAGATGCTGGCGTTCGCGGAGCGCGTCGGGTGGAGGATGCAGCGGCAGGACGAGGCGGCGGTGGAGCGCTTCTGCGCGCACGTCGGCGTCCGGAGGCAGGCACTCAAGGTCTGGATGCACAACAACAAGCAGAGCTGCACCGCTAGGAGGCTGCAGGAGAAGCTTCAAGCTCAGGAGCATCCACAGGAGCAGCAGCAGGAGAAGCTCCTCGCACCTTTGTAAACTCATCTTCTTTTCTTTTTCATTCCTGTAATCCTGTTAATGTGGTGTACATTCTTTTATTAACCAATTATTACTACTCCCTATTCGAACTTCAAGCCTTGCTTCATTCACGCCACTGATAGTAATAACATTACATTACAAAAATTGAAAGTCATGAGCACATTCGTTCTGATGATAATAGACAAGCTATGTGGAAAGAGTTTCTACTGGATGGTTAATCAGACTGGGTTACCAAGATAGGCATGTGAAATTGTCTGACAGCAACGGGATTACACCAAGCTTAATACAAGTGGACGGCCTGTGGATTTCCACACGGCGCCGGTAATCGCATTGCTGTTATGTCCGAATCTGTCATCTTCGAGCTGGATTACAAGGATTATGTTTGAAAAGGAATTGTGAGGACCATGATGCGAGGGAGGAAAGGTCGAAAAGGATGTCATGGGTTGGATTTGGATGCTCCTCCAGATAACAGGCAAGCAGAAAGAAGAGAAAATTTAACATCTTGAGATCTTGCATTCTTTACGGCTTATAAATTCTAAAAAAAGATCATGCGAGATGGCTTGGAATTTGCAAATTCCCTTGGTTTTAAATGTATGGAAGAAAAATCTGATCCATCTCAAGCGATTGATTTTAGTTTCGGGCAAATAAAATGATGGGATGTGGCTTTAGTAATTTACACGGAATGTGCAAGGATACCTCTCGGCCACGAACAGTACCAGGCCCGCCACACACCGGTGGAATACACCTGACCTGTCGTTTCGCTAAGATACCCTGCGCGGGCATCGTTGGGTCACCCGACTCCTTACCTGTAAGGACACCAGTTGATTCGAGTGCCTACCATCAAGTGAAACCAGGAGGAATCACCCTCGATGGTACACTTGAAGAGGTTCGACCGAGACATCAGCGGAATGAACTAAAGAGGAATATTCTCGTATCACCCTGGTGGTGCCGAGACACCAGTGGAATGAACTAAAGAGGAATACCCTCGTATCATCCCAGTGATGCTACGCTACTGAGCCGACGAGAGTGAAATACGAGTTCGTCCACTCGTAAGTCAAACTCGAAGCGACTCGACAGAGTCTCGCCGTTGTATGTTCCCTAGGGCGCCTGCATTGATCCGTACCTGTTGCAGTTATAATATTTTGTAATCCGCGTTCACTCACCAGAGTGATCACGACCCGCTATTCTAAACCTAGCTAACAATGTGCATGGTTCACTGATGAATATTATATATATTTATAAGGCAACATAGGACAAGGAAAGGTACATCAAGGGGCGACAATGACAGACTATGCAATTGAATAGGTAAGAAACGTAGCAACAGCAGTAACAATGCCTAGTGCAAGAAAAGTAAGGAAAGATAGGTGATATCTGGGGAAGGAAAATGGCTCTGCTTGCCTGGAAGCTCGACGGTAGGGGTACGATCGTCGATGAAGTAGTCGATCACAGGGGCATCGGCAGTGGACGTCGAGACTACCAGACAATAAGAGAGGGGGAAGAAACAATAAATACACAACAATAATAGCAATACAAAAGCAAGACATGGCAAACGTAGTGTTAGGGGTGAACTAACGCGATGCTACATGTTGCAGACGAAACATGAATTTTAACCGGCAATTTTACCGCCTCCGGGCAATTACCGGACAGTGCAATCGGAGGGGGAATGTCCCGTGTTCGGTATGTTAGAGGGGGTGGTGGATGTACGGATAGCGTATTCCTATTCGTTATATTTTTCCGATCAACTTTGATGTATAAAGTTTCTCGATCGGGGCTACGAATTTAAAAATATTGAATTTCAAAGTTTTAATCAATTTACAAGAATTTATGAAATTTCTTTTATTTTAAATCAAACATTATCCAGAATAGGACATTTGACCAGTCAAACTTACATGGGGGGCCCACCTGTCATAGGCAGGGGCCTTTGACTGGTCAACTAACCAGTGGGTCCCACAGGTCATAGACCCATGTTGATTTCTTTGAAATTTTCCAAGCCTGAGAATATGTTATTGTTTAGCCCACTTGTGAAATTAATAACTAATTACTTAAGCCTCAATCAAATATGTGTCAAACACATTTTCTGATCTGGGTTATTTGCACAACATGCCCATCTCACTTGTATTATTAGTAAAAACCAATAACACAAAGTTTTGGGCTTAATAAGTGGTTAAGATAATATTTGAGACTTGGTAGAATTTTGCAAAGTCTGGAAATTTTTGTTTTAATATTACCTTGCTGTTTTTCAAAGGGAATAACTAGAGTTCTATACCTCATATGATTTTGAGGCTAACATCAACTTTAAACACCTTTGTATGATCTACAAATTGGTACAAGTTTCATTCATGCTAGCGTTTATTTGCTTAATTAAATATTTTCTCGAAAAGTGCTACACAAGGTGTCGGGGGATTGGTACCCGGGTAGGCTCACCCAAGCGAAAGCAATGTTTCAAGACAAGGATGGACCGGTTGGGCTGCAGCTGGGCCGAGCTGGGAAGGCGTACGGCCGATTGCTCCAAGGCAATCAGCCGTACCGAATGCCAGCAGTCGGCCCAGGCGCAACCGGTCCACCCTATTCATCACCAAGAAGAGCATCCGATTGGCCCGCCTCTGGGCCGAGATGGGCATCGACGCGGCCGATTGCCTAGAGCAATCGACCTTGCCGAGGGCCACCAGTCGGCCCAGGCGCAATCGGTACGACTTACCACCCCTGGAGAAGTTGACCCCGAGATCAGGCAGAAGTATAAGTACGAGGTCATAAATGCGCAATCCCGAGAGATCGGGGTGGCAGAGAAGCCAAGTCACATCGAAGATCTGGCAGAGATGCGCTGTCGACCTCTCCGCCGATTCCGCGGACAGGACGACAAGACCGCACCTCCTAGCTCCACTGTTCACCATCATGCCCTACGAGTCTACATCATGGGCCGCCGCTCGTCGGGTCCGGATCACCCGGAGAGGAGCAGTCGGTGGGCCCCAGCTGATTAGAGGATGACAGCTGGGCCCAATCGGCAGTGAAGTTACCGATTTACCCCGGGCTCACACTATAAGAGCCCGGGGTACCCCTCCTGCGTGAGGGACGATCCACACATTCGCACCATTACTCACATCTCGCTCGGTTCATTTACTGCTTGTAGTTCCCCCTCAGGGAAGCAGGAGAGAGCCTTGCCCACGGCGGCTCTCACCTTCCCCTGAGCAGACAGAGAAGCAGTTATTGTAGCCCAGTTCCATTGATATAGAAGAGACAAGCAGGAGTAGGGGTGTTATCTCTCCGGAGAGCCCCGAACCTGGGTACATCGTGGTGTCCGTCACCGTGTTTGTGCCCAACCCGATTCCGGCACCATCGACATCTTCTTTCTCGTGTCTTCCCCTCACTTTAGCCATCCCCATGGCATCTGCCGTCACATATCGACGACAGTTGGCGCCCACCGTGGGGCTGACCGAGGCGTCGACTGGAGTAAAGATCCGGACGGGATTTTCCTCTGCATCAGGCGGTCGCCACACCTCTGGCCTGATTCTTAGGCGTGGGGCAATCGACTACGTGGTGGACTACTCGGCGCGGTACGGGGCCGGTGCGCCCCTGCCGCCCGGTGTGTCACTGCAAGTGGGCAGTCATCGCCTCTTCATCGGCAGCTTCCCCGAGGCATATCCCAGGGAGATACGCATCTTCGCGTGCGTCACGGATCCGCTCTCGACCAGGCGCTGCACTGCAGCACCCGGCGGAGAGGATAGCCGTGTGCACGCAGCCGTCATGATGGCAGGGGCGTCTTCATCAAGCAACCGCGGCGCTGCGAGTGCGGTCAGGAGGGCCAAGGAGGCGGCAGACGCTGCAGAAAGAGTCGGCACCAGTGCGTTGCGGGACGTGTTGTACACACCCATGAACAGGAATGGTGATCCTGATCAAGTTCACACTGAGCTGGAGACAGCACGGCTCGCCCTCGCTCGCAGGGCCGAGCAAGTGCTGGCAGAAGAGCGTAGGCTGGGAGCTATCACAAGGGAGTACAACGCGGCGCATGCCGGACCGCGGCGGCCGTTTGAGCCCGCAGTCTTAGAAGATTTGAGAAGCCGAGGTCGGGCAGTCCATCAGCAGCTGTCGGGAGCCGAGCAACCGGCGAGGCCGGCGAGGCAGGCGCAGCAGAAGCAGCCGGCGCAGTCGGCGTTCATCCAGAGGCCGACGTACAGCACACCGGACAAGAACCTGAGAGCAGCCGAGCATATAGCAATTGAGCTAGAAGACCTAGAGGGAGATGAACAGCGTGAGCAGACGCGCCGAATGCGCGAGCTGCTGGCAGCCGGAAAGGAGCAGCGGCTTGTGGCAGTGGAGAATCAGAATGCAGGACCTGGGGCGTCAAGAGGAACTGTGAGGCCGAATCCGAAAGCTAGCCAGCGACCGAATGCATCGTGCCAGAACAGACAGCAGCCGGCCCCATCTCGGCATGAGAGTAGGGTCAGGAGCAATCGGCCACCCCCAGCGGAAAGCAGAAGAGTTGAAGAGCCAGCTGTTAACAGAAGGCGCAATGACATGCCTCAGCAGTCGGCACCAAGACCAGCAATCATCGCCCGACTTGGCCCTCGCCAAATCGGTCAGAATGACGCCAGGCATCGCATTGAGCTCCTGGAGAAAGAAGCTCAAGAAGATGAAGAAGGAGAGGCTGGCCCGTCGTGTTTCGGTCATCGCATTCGGACCGAGAAGTTTCCCAAAGGCTTCACGCTGCCGAGAGACACGCCCAAGTACAATGGTTCTGTGAAGCCAGAAGATTGGTTGTCCGATTAACTGATCGCAGTTCGCATTGCAGGGGGCAGTCGGCGCGTGGCAGTCCGCTATGAACCTTTGATGCTGCAGGGTTCAGCTCGTACTTGGTTGAACAGTTTGCCCAAGGACAATGTGAATTGTTGGGAGGATTTCACAAGTGCATTCATTCACAACTTCACGAGCACATATGAGCGGCCCAACCTCCCGCGGCGGTTGGCTCTTTGTGTGCAAGGCAAGGATGAACCCCTCCAAGATTACTTATCTCGGTGGATCAAGCTGAAGAACTCATGTGAAGGAGTCCATGAGATCCAGGCCATTCAGTACTTCACGGATGGATGCCTGGCCGATTCAATGTTGAAACACAAGTTGCTCCGCAAGGATTTCACATCGCTCGCCGAGCTCATGAAGGTGGCCAACTCGTTTGCTGTGTACGATTCTGCGATGCGCCCTATCCAGCTCGGAGTTGGAGGTGTCATTCAGTCACCAGGGGCTCCGCATTCGGACACAGGGAACCAAGGCCTAAGTCGGAAGGAAAGAAGAGAGAACAACCGCAACAACAACAGCAATCAGCAGAACAATGGCAAGCGCAAGGATGAGCAGCCAGATACTCAATATGGCAGTCGGCAGGTGGCCGCTGTCCAGAATGAAGAAGATCCAGGGGCTGCAGGAGGCAGTCGGAAGATGAAACCCAATGTGAGGCCACAGGGACAGATGAAGCCCAAGTACACATTTGATGATATGCTGGATGCACCGTGCAAGCTGCACAACACTCCTGGCAGGCCGTCTGCACATACCACTCGTCAGTGTGATTTCGTGAGAAG
Organism: Bromus sterilis; assembly: GCA_950022295.1. Classification (NCBI taxonomy): domain Eukaryota; kingdom Viridiplantae; phylum Streptophyta; class Magnoliopsida; order Poales; family Poaceae; genus Bromus; species Bromus sterilis. The sequence continues at coordinate 28,012,911 of OX465597.1, read as the reverse complement.
GATTGCAAAGGGAGAAGCTTTACCACCTCCACCCCCACCACCACCCCAGAACAGAGGACCACCTCAGCAGCAGAAGCAGTTCCCGCGGCAAGACACCGCCTACATGATTTTCACCAGCGAGTCCACCGAAAAGGGTAGTCGGAGAGCTCGAGCTCAAGAAGTCAATGCCACCATGCCACTGATTCCTCAGTACATGCATTGGTCCGAGTGTGCCATATCCTGGGGCAGAGTAGATCACCCGACCATCTTGTCAAATCCAGGCAATTATCCGCTTGTGGTTGATGCTCTGTTCGCAGGACCAAGGTTTTCATGCAAGTTCTCCCGAGTGCTTGTTGATGGAGGAAGCACAATCAACATTCTGTATAGAGACACCTTGATCAAGATAGGGCTCATCGAGAAGGATCGGGAGCACAGTCGGACGACATTCCATGGGATTGTCCCTAGGTTGTCTTGCACCCCCATGGGTCGCATTCGGCCGGATGTCATATTTGGCACAGAGGAGAATTTCAGGAGGGAGCCAATTTGGTTCGAGGTCGCCGACCTCAGCAGTCCTTATCACGCTCTTTTGGGACTCCTCACATTCGCCAAGTTCATGTTCAATGCATAGCAGACTTACCTCAAGATGAAGATCGCAGGGCCAAATGGCGTCATCACCGTCACCGGGGACTTCAGGAAGTCCCTCGAGTGCACGTCGGCTGGCGGCAGTTTGGCTGACTCTCAGGTGGTTGAAACAGAGAAGCGTCAACTCGGAAAAGTGATAGCAATAGCGCAAGCACAGAACAAGAATCCACTCCCAGTCGGCCCAGCCAAGAGAGCAGATGAGGAATTGGCCTTTCAGTCGGCCAAGGACAGCAAGAAGGTCGCTCTAGATCCCTCCGACTCAACCAAGTTCGTTGTAGTCGGAGCTGGACTTAGCGACAAATAGGAAAGCTAGCTCGTCGAGTTTCTCCGTGAGAATCGGGACATCTTCGCATGGTCTCCACAAGACATGCCTGGTGTGCCGAGAGAACTCGCCGAGCACAAGCTGCACATTCGCCCAGGCTCGAAGCCGGTCAAGCAACCCCTGAGACGTTTTTCTGAAGATAAGAGAAGGGCAATCGGCGAAGAGATTGCGAAGCTGCAAGCTGCAGGTTTCATCATGGAAGTGTTTTACCCCGAGTGGATGGCGAATCCAGTCCTCGTGATGAAGAAGAACAAGACCTGGCGCATGTGTATCGATTACACTTGCCTGAACAAGGCGTGCCCGAAAGATCCGTTTGCTCTGCCCCGTATCGATCAAGTGATCGATTCTACGGCCGGCTGCGAGCTGTTGTCTTTTCTGGATGCCACAGCTGTCTATCACCAGATCAAACTTGCTGTGGAAGATCAAATAAAAACTGCATTCATAACCCCGTTTGGGGCTTATTGTTATATCACCATGCCTTTTGGTTTGAAGAACGGAGGTGCCACTTATCAGCGCACAATTCAGAGGTGTACACATTCCCAACTTGGCAGAAATCTCCACGTCTATGTGGATGATCTGGTAGTGAAGTCGGCCAAGGGAGTCACACTCCTAGATGACCTCCGAGAGACATTTGCAAATCTGAGAACTTACCAGATCAAGCTCAATCCTGAGAAATGTGTTTTTGGGGTCCAAGCCGGCAAGCTCTTGGGATTTCTCGTTTCCGAGAGAGGAATCGAATGCAATCCCGAGAACATAGCCGCAATCGAGCGAATGGAGCAACCCAAGAACTTGAAGCAAGTACAGAAATTCACCGGTTGCCTCGCCTCGCTCAGCCGATTTATCAGTCGGCTGGGTGAAAAAGCAATCCCATTATATTAGCTGATGAAGAAGACGGAGAAATTCACCTGGACACCTCAGGCAAGCGAAGCATTCCGAGAGCTCAAGCGCATGCTCTCCACTGCGCCGATTCTGGCTGCCCCGATTGAGAAGGAGCCAATGATGTTATACATTGCGGAAACCAATCGGGTGATCAGTGCAGTCATGGTGGTGGAGCGGCCCGAGAAGGAAAAGGCACAGCAGATTCAGCAACCTGTGTATTATATCAGTGAAGTGCTCTCGGCGTCCAAGAAAAACTACCCTCACTACCAGAAGATGTGCTATGGAGTATATATGGCGGCCAAGAGATTGAAGCCATATTTTCAAGCCCATCTGATCACGGTCGTTAGCTCGGCTCCATTAGCCGACATCATAGGAAGCAGAGATACAACCGGAAGAGTGGCGAAGTGGGAAATCGAGATCGCCAACCATGGCATCCAGTATGAGCCGAGAACAGCAATCAAGTCGCAAGCATTGGCCGATTTCTTGGTCGATTGGGCTGAAACTCAGTATGCTCCACCCGCTCTCAGGATGGATTGCTGGCGAATGCACTTTGATGGATCCAAGATAAAGAGCGGCCTAGGGGCTAGCGTAGTACTCACCTCACCAAGAGGAGATCAACTACATTACGTACTCCAGATTCACTTTGCAGCATCAAACAACGTTGCCGAGTACGAAGCCCTTGTGCATGGTATCAAGCTGGCCAAGGAAATCGGCATTCGGAATATTGAGTGCTTTGGTGATTCCGATTTGGTGGTGCAGCAGTGCACAAGCACCTGGGATGCAAAGGATGCAAATATGGCAAGCTACCGTTTCCTAGTGCAGCAGATCAGTGGGTACTTTGAAGGATGTGAGTTCCACCATGTGCCGAGAGCAAGCAACGAAGCAGCAGATGCATTGTCCAAGCTCGGCTCAACCAGGCAAGCTATTCCACCAGGCGTATCCCTTGAGCACATCAGGAAGCCGTCCATCATGCCATCTCCAGAATCCGAGTCCATCTTCATCTCGGAGACTGACCTTGAAGCATTGAAGAAGGCGAGAGAAGCTTAACCGGCAAAAATCCCAACTCTGAAGAAGCAATCAAGCGCCCAAGGTGCTCCAGCCTCAACAGAGCCGACAGCACCAGGGGCTGCTGATTGCAGACCAGGGGCTGCCGAGTGCAGCAAGAAGAGAAAGGCTAAAGGGAAGCAAGCAGAGGCAGCACCAGATGGCACAGCCTCAGAAGAGCCAATGACATCAGGCACTGCCGATTGCATTGAAGAAGTTCCAGCTACAGACGAGCAGTCGTCACCAGGGGCTACCAAATGCGTGCCAAGCGCCGCAATCGACAGTTCCGAGACAGAAGTCGAGATGGCAGAGGTTCAAGAGGCCGAAATCCAAGGGGCCAGTGGCCAACAAGCCGAGATCCAAGAAGAAGTCGCACCCCAGCAAGCAGCAGTGATGGTAGTCGTCAGTGCGCCATCATGGGCACAGCCGATTAGAGATTTCCTAGCGGACGGAGTCCTTCCAGAAGACTAAGCCGAATCAAGGCAAATCAGTCGCCGGTCTTGGGCATACACAATAATCAACAACGAGCTAGTGCGCAAGAGTGCAACCGGTGTCTTTCAGAGATGTGTAGAAGAGGACAGAGGCTTGGAGTTGCTCAGAGACATCCACCAAGGTGAATGCGGTCATCACGCATCAGCAAAAGCCATTGCCAGCAAAGCTTTCCAACATGGTTTCTATTGGCCGACTGCGCTTGCAGCGGCTGAGAACTTGGTAAAATATTGCAAGGGCTGCCAGCGTTTCAAGGCAAAATGTCATCAGCCAGCATCAGCATTGAAGACAATCCCAATAGCATGGCCATTTGCGGTGTGGGGTTTGTGTTGGATATGTGCCCTAGAGACAAATTAATAAAGACATTTGTCACATATCCGTTTTGTTCATAATACGTTTTATACTATGCTATAACTGTATTACTTGGAAATACTAATACAGGTGTAGTATAAAACATGGTCCGTAGTTTAACTCGCGTAAACTATCTCATTGGGCAATTGATTGATCAAGCTTTCCTGATCATGGCGACACTTAAGTCCATTGACAATGAGGTCATATCATTAAGGGGAATGATGTGATGGACGTACACCCACCTTAAAGTATTGCAATGTGATCGAGTCACACAGTTCAGCGTTGCTATGACTTTGTAACGTATGGCTTAGTCCTTAGACCGTAATGATCATACGTAATCACGATCTATGAGGAGACTTTGATTTGTATCCCACCGCCTGACTGAAATATGCTGGCTATAACGGAGCACTTTGGGTGTTCCGAAATAGATGGTTGATGAGTATGTTAATAGATCAAAGCGGGATTTGTCAGTCCTTGTGACAGGACAGGTACTCTGGGCCCACTCGGTGATATTGCATCAACACCTTGCAAGGACGTGACTAGGTCACAAGAGATGCAATGTGAAGGGTTCGTTGCATAGAAAACAAAAATTTTCCTACGGTTGTAACAGCCAAGATCACATCTAGAAGATAACTTGTAACGGTTTGAGAAGGACTCACCCTCGAAGACCAAAAAGCTTTAACGAGAACGATTCTCGTGGGTGATGTAGTCGATCACTTGCCGACCTCAAGGTCGTGATGAAGATGGGCGCCACAAACGGGCAGCGCCTCCGTAATCGGTCACACGTACGGATCAGCGACGACCTCCGCCCCTTGCTCCAGTTGGGCAGCGGAAGTAGTGGATCCTCGGGAACTCCAGCAGCACTACAACATAGTGGTGGTGGTGGTAGAGAAGATCTTGAGCAGGGCTTCGCCTAAGCACCGTACTCGTGAAACTGGATCAGCTAGCAAGGGGAGGAAGATGCCAACCAAAGGGCATATGAGAGATGGAGGAATTGGTGTGTAGAGGGGTCTCCACCCATCTATATATAGGAGGGGGAGGCAGCCCCCAAGGGGTAGCACGCCCCAAGAGGTGCCCCCACCTCTCCCCTCATCATGTGGGTGGACTCTCCACTCACAAAAACAAAGGGTCACACATTATTCCCATAACTTCCATAATTCTCCACTCAAAATTCCAAGAGTTTATCACATTAAAACACTTTTAATTATCTTGTTTAATGTCACTCAAATTAATGAACACTTCATTCAATGAGTACTTCATTGATGAACACTTCATTCAATGAACACATTAACAATTATCCCCTTGCACTATTTTGATATACCGAAACTATTCTAGCAGTTTTATCAAAACAGTCCATGTGCTGTCCAGTATATTCTCTGGCGTTCCGTATCCACTCAAACGCGTCAACGAATCCTTAAGTGTGTCACCCTACGGTTCGTGAATAAAATGGACATGACAGAGACTCTTCTCTGATCAATAATCATCAGCGGGATCTGGAGATCCATGATGACTCCCACTTACTCAACGATGAACTAGTGATCGTGTGAACCAAAACTCCGTAACCAATTCCTTTTGTCTCGCGATATTTTACTTGTCCGAGATCCGATCATTTGGTATCATCCATACCTAGTTCGATCTCGTTACCGACAAGTACTCTTTACTCGTTCCGTGATATAACATCCTCGTGAGCCAGTCACGTGCTTGCAAGCGATGTCAATGTGATATCACCGAGAGGGCCCAGAGTATATCTCTCCGTCATCTGGATGGACAAATCCCACTCTTGATCCACGAGCCTCAACTAACACTTTCCAAGTACCCAACGACACCTTTATAATCACCCTGTTACGGTGTGACGTTTGATGGAATCAAAGTACTCTTCCGGTGTCAGTGATTGACGTGATCTCATGGTCTAAGGATTAGGGTTACTTCGTGAAAGTTTGATACAACAATAGAAACTTGATGACATGATCGTATTGCTATAACTACTGTGGGTGTATGTTCATCACATCATTCTCCAATGACATGACCTTGTTATTAACAACATCCAATGTTCATGATCAGGAAACCTTGATCATCCGTTAATCAACAAGCTAGTATAAAGAGAGGCATTACTAGGAACCTTTTCTCTGTTTATTAAACACACATGTATTAACGTTTCCGGTTAACACAATTATAGCATGAAAATAAACATTTATCATAAACATGGAATAAGATAATAACCACTTTATTATTGCCTCTCGGGCATATTCCCTTCAGTCTCCCACTTGCACTAGAGTCAATAATCTAGTTTGGTACTTGCGCATCCAACACCTATGGCATTCAGTTGTTATCCATACGCATTGCTAGTGGTAAACCTAATCTCCAGATCTGACACTTCAGGTCCGTGTGTATTTGCATTTCTTTGCGTCTCTACGCATCACTCATTCACTAATGAGATGGCATTGCATAAATTTGGTCCTCCGGTGAGACCTTAGTCCCTTGAGCTCAAAACATGTTGAATCTATTGTCGTACAATAGATCTTCATAGTATTAGCTCGCTTGGAACTACACCTAGTTTGTCAAACAAACTTCTTGACACAAATGCCCTCCTTTGCTGCTGCTAGAGCAGTCATATACTTAGCCTTTCGTTGTAGTATTCGTTATAATGTCTTAACTTTGGAACTCATCCAAATCCATTTGGAACTATTCCAAATCTATGATGGAACTTTCTTCCATTACATTTTGCCACCTTAACATACCGCCAAAATTGAGATAAATTTAGATTTTATCTTGCGACAAAACTAGTATCAATGTAACACTTTACAATGAACTATTGTCCAACATACATAATATATATTCTTAGTCCTTCCAAAGCACGTAAGGATATCTTTACTATTGTCCAATGATCATCTTATGAATCATTCTGGTATATGCTCATAACATTTAGAGCATAGGACATTCTGGAATTGTACATATCATGGTGTACATGATTGATCAAATCATTCATGTGATTTTACTCACCAAGTGTCAAAACACTTGAATCTTGCTTCAACCTTTTTCCATGCGGCAAGAACCTTTCTCGTCGTTTCCATATTGAACTTATTCAATATTTCATATATGTACTTCGGCCCAACCATATTAGCACCTCAATCTATCTATATAGACCATATTAGCCCAATATACTGGTTTTGCCCAAATCTTCCATTAAAATCAAATTTTCAATGAAACTTCACCCGTGTCAATAAAATATACATCATTTCCAATCAACAATATGTCTTCTACATAATGTATTAGAAATATGTCTCAGCGCTCCCACTTAATTTCTTGCAAAAGCAAGCATCTTCACCGTCTCTGATGAAACTAAACGTTTTAACAATTTCATCATGATGAAGATTCCAACTCCGCGAATGCTTATTTCAACCATTGAAATTTGCATGCTATTTTAGCATCCTTTGAATTAACAGAACCCTTTGGACCGTGTCCTGTACACGTCCTAGGTAACCATTCTATTAGAAGAACGTTGTTCCGTTTGTTCAACTACCATATACCAAAACTAGCATATGTAGTGGTTGCTACAATAATCCGTCCAGACTAAATATCGTTATGAAAGATCAAATCTTGTCATAGCCAACTCTTTGAACATAATCGTAAACCATTTTAACGATATGTCGAATATTTCATAGATGTGAGAACATCCACGTCTGTTTCTTTATAGATCCAAACACGGTATCTAGAGGGTCTTCCAAGTTCAGAAACTTGGTTTCTCGTGTATGGAACTATCACGGATTTTATAGCTTCTAGCCATTTTGACGGATTCAGGGCCCATCATCGCTTCTTTGCATGTAGTCGGTCCATTATTATCAAATAACAATGATTCAATCTCAAATCTTACTATTTGATCGATTACCCGAACTACGCAGTTCAATAGGAACTTAGATCGCCGTGACCACAACCTTTGGGACACGGTAGCCAAGAGCATTGCGGCCGCTTCCGGGACACTTTCCGGCGCTGCGCCACTTAGCACATAAAGCTTAGGTTCAACAACCTAATCGAAGTTCTACTGTCCTCCCACTTAACTTTTCGCAAAAATTCCTTCTCAAGAAACTTGATGCACTTAGCCACAAAACACTTTTGTCTTTAGTGTTATGGAGGAATACCCAACGGTTACTTTGGGATAACTTACAAAGACGCATTTTATCCGACTTTGGTTGTAAACATTTTACATATGCCTTGCATACCAAAATTTAAGAAAAGACAAATTGGGTTTTATCCCATTCCATAACTTATATGGTGTCATTTCAACGGATCTCGATGGCGCTCTTTTCAGTGAAAAGCGGTAGTCTCTAAAGCTTAATCCTTAAAATATAATGGCAATTTTATAAATAACACCTTTGATCCTTACCATGTCAAACAAGGTTTGATTACATCTCTCGAACACTCCATACTCCTATGGTGTTTCGGGAAATGCAAGTTTTGGAACGATTCCTAAACTCTCAGGCATTTGCTAAACTTTTAACTCAAAAATCTTCTTTTATGATCCAATCATAAACTCTTATTTTCTCGTTACAATGATTTTCACTTCATCTTGAAATTTATTTGAACATTTTCAAACATTTCATACTTCTTCCTTATCAAGTAAATATACACATATATTCACTCAAATCCTCGGTTAAAGTATATGAAGTTATAAGACCCACCACACACGGCTACACATAATGAACTATACACATCAACATGTATAATGTCCAATAAGTTAGTCGTCCGTCCTTCTTTGGCCTATGAACGGAGTTTCAATCATTTCTAGGAAATTCTTACCAGCGTCAGTTGATTCAAAATCAAAAGACTCCAAAATTCCACCAACATGGAGTTTCTTCATGTTATCTTTCCAATATGATTTAAACGGTGTTTCAATCATCTCTAGAAATTTCTCACAACCGTCAATTGATTCAAAATCAAAAGACTCCAAAATTCCATCACCATGGAGTTTCTTCATGTGTTTCTTTCCAATATGATTCAAACGATGGTGTCACTCATAAGTGATCTTCTAATCATTTGTCTTGCGACATGTTTAGCATCAGTTATTATGGATGTGATTTCTCCAACAAGATTTATAGAGTTCATCCATCTTCTATGAATATGGTGATAATTTGAACAACTATTGTTCGTATAACACCAGAACAGAATAACAATTATTGAAATAAATCTTGAAGGCTAGGTTTAATTCCAACGATAAACACAATAACACTTTATTTTGTTCTTGATGAGAATCATCCCATATTCATTTGCTAGTTACTCAGGCCATTGTAACTCTTGTATTGCGTTGTTCCGTATGACACTTCATACCAACCAATCAGTATCCAATACTCAAGAATCACACTGTTTAACAAGCAATGAATATACCCATAACATGTATATCATCTATATACCCGAGCTGGACATTTCCAGTCTTTTCCTTTTTGTTTTCGCCAAAATATTTTTCAGATCCTCTTTCAGCAATTCCTTTCCTTTTTAGAAGAATTTATCAACATCACTTGTGACACCATTCATATGACACATAATCCAAAGTGTGTTAGTCAAATACTAACACCCTTTGATTCTCACTTTGATGTAGATCACCGTCATCAAATGTTTGGTGTTCTTCCAAATTCCATTCTTTAGTAATCTTATAGTGTAGTAAACATTTTACCTACATCTTCCATTCATCCTATCATGACAACTTTCATGACAGAACTACCATAGCTCATAGGGACAAACTGTGAGTACAATATTAGTTCCCAAAACCTTTTTGGGAGATTAGGACACATAGTGTCTCCAACCTTCACAAATTCTCATACAATATGAGAACATGTTTCTCACTAAATTTTACTCTATCACATTGCAACTAAACATTGTTTCAGATATCGCTATATCTTCCACACATGATAGTTTCTAAAACAATCCTTTCAGCTCCTAGATAACCTTGATAATAACAAACAACATTTGAATATCAAGGATCATGGAGGCAAGTGTGATACTTAGACACTAACACTGGAATTGTTACTCTCGATTTAATACACATTATTAAACTTCATGGAGTAAGCAAGGTTTGCTAAAGTTTGCAATAAGACTTTAAACTTTAGATTGACACTCAAACAATACGGTACCAGTCCGTAAAGTTAAATATCCAGAATTCTATAGTTCTATTATCTCAATTATAGCTAAGCGCAAAGGTAGTAAACAAATGCCAATGACTACAACGAACTATGCAAATTCACTTTGATTTAGTTCATGATAAAATGAGTTCATCTAACTCCCACTCAAAAACAACATCCCTCGAGTCGTCTTTGGTGATTACACGAACCAAATTCACTACACCACGACCGATCATCACGTGAGGCGGTGTAGCTGCAATGGCGAGCATCTCAATATGGTTCATCATATCATCCATATGACTCGTGCTTAACCTTTCGGTCCATGTTCCGAGGCCATGTCTGTACATGCTAGGCTCGCCAAGTAGAACCTTAGTATTTGCATGTGTTTCAAGGCCATGTCTGTACATGCTAGGCTTGAAAACACCCGTTGTATGCGAACGTAGAGTCTATCACACCCGATCATCACGTGGTGTCTCGAAACGACGAACTTTCTTAACGGTGCATACTAAGGAAGAACATATAATTATCTTGATATTAAGTGAGAGGGATCATCTTATAATGCTACCGAAGCGATCATGATCGTAACTAAGCAAAATAAGATGCATAAAAGGATAAACATCACATGCATGGATAATGTGATATGATATGGTCCTTCTCGCATTAGATCTCCATCTTGTGCGTCTTGGTATGATCTCCATCATGCCACTGGCGCGGCACCAAGGTCCATGGCCCCACCACCATGGTCGTCCTTCTCCATTACAATATATCTCATGGATATATCTATAGCACGCAGGCCTTAAAAAGGAAAAACACAACCATATGGCTCCTGCCGGTTGTTTACAATAAATCTCATTTCATACAACAATTTTGTAACAATGACCATATCACATCACATGCCCTGCAAAAACAAGTTAGACGCTTCTAAATTATCTTTGCAAATTTTACGTGGTTTTGGGCTTCCTAGGAAAGAACCGATCTTACCTACGGACAAGAACCACAACGTTGATTCGCTAGTTGTTTCTTTTCGTCCCTTTCCAGGGCCCTCCGTTGCAAATGCCATATCACTAATGTTAGAGAAACTGACACCCCCAAAGCCACTTTATACGGTACAAGCCGTTTGTCAAGCGTGACACGCAATCTGCGCTTAGGGCCGCTTCAATCCAACATTGCCGCAATATGAATAAGTGCACAAAAGAGGGTAACAACTAGAGGATCAAAGCCCACATCTCTATGTGTTCTAACCGTACAAAGCATCTACGCATAGACGAGGCTCTGATACCACTGAAGGGTTCGTTGCATAGAAAACAAAAATTTTCCTACGGTTGTAACAGCCAAGATCACATCTAGAAGATAACTTGTAACGGTTTGAGAAGGACTCACCCTCGAAGACCAAAAAGCTTTAACGAGAACGATTCTCGTGGGTGATGTAGTCGATCACTTGCCGACCTCAAGGTCGTGATGAAGATGGGCGCCACAAACGGGCAGCGCCTCCGTAATCGGTCAGACGTACGGATCAGCGACGACCTCCGCCCCTTGCTCCAGTTGGGCAGCGGAAGTAGTGGATCCTCGGGAACTCCAGCAGCACTACAACATAGTGGTGGTGGTGGTAGAGAAGATCTTGAGCAGGGCTTCGCCTAAGCACCGTACTCGTGAAACTGGATCAGCTAGCAAGGGGAGGAAGATGCCAACCAAAGGGCATATGAGAGATGGAGGAATTGGTGTGTAGAGGGGTCTCCACCCATCTATATATAGGAGGGGGAGGCAGCCCCCAAGGGGTAGCACGCCCCAAGAGGTGCCCCCACCTCTCCCCTCATCATGTGGGTGGACTCTCCACTCACAAAAACAAAGGGTCACACATTATTCCCATAACTTCCATAATTCTCCACTCAAAATTCCAAGAGTTTATCACATTAAAACACTTTTAATTATCTTGTTTAATGTCACTCAAATTAATGAACACTTCATTCAATGAGTACTTCATTGATGAACACTTCATTCAATGAACACATTAACAATTATCCCCTTGCACTATTTTGATATACCGAAACTATTCCAGCAGTTTTATCAAAACAGTCCATGTGCTGTCCAGTATATTCTCTGGCGTTCCGTATCCACTCAAACGCGTCAAAGAATCCTTAAGTGTGTCACCCTACGGTTCGTGAATAAAATGGACATGACAGAGACTCTTCTCTGATCAATAATCATCAGCGGGATCTGGAGATCCATGATGACTCCCACTTACTCAACGATGAACTAGTGATCGTGTGAACCAAAACTCCGTAACCAATTCCTTTTGTCTCGCGATATTTTACTTGTCCGAGATCCGATCATTTGGTATCATCCATACCTAGTTCGATCTCGTTACCGACAAGTACTCTTTACTCGTTCCGTGATATAACATCCTCGTGAGCCAGTCACGTGCTTGCAAGCGATGTCAATGTGATATCACCGAGAGGGCCCAGAGTATATCTCTCCGTCATCTGGATGGACAAATCCCACTCTTGATCCACGAGCCTCAACTAACACTTTCCAAGTACCCAACGACACCTTTATAATCACCCTGTTACGGTGTGACGTTTGATGGAATCAAAGTACTCTTCCGGTGTCAGTGATTGACGTGATCTCATGGTCTAAGGATTAGGGTTACTTCGTGAAAGTTTGATACAGCAATAGAAACTTGATGACATGATCGTATTGCTATAACTACTGTGGGTGTATGTTCATCACATCATTCTCCAATGACATGACCTTGTTATTAACAACATCCAATGTTCATGATCAGGAAACCTTGATCATCCGTTAATCAACAAGCTAGTATAAAGAGAGGCATTACTAGGAACCTTTTCTCTGTTTATTAAACACACATGTATTAACGTTTCCGGTTAACACAATTATAGCATGAAAATAAACATTTATCATAAACATGGAATAAGATAATAACCACTTTATTATTGCCTCTCGGGCATATTCCCTTCACAATGATCATGGACGAGAGAAGTTGTTTGTTGTGAACGAGATGTGAACACGGTATGTGGGATACCGACGATCAAACCTCGGACAAACAAAGTACCGCAACACAAAGGGATTACGTCGTATCGTTAACAGTTTCCAAAAGCGATCGAAGTTCATTCGATGGAAGCGCAGGGGCTGTCAAGGATTGTTACCAGGTCCAACTGACTAGTCCTTGGTCAATGAAAAGAGTCTCGACCATGTCTGCTGTTTCCCGGGCCGTTAGGGTGTTACACTTAAGGGCAATCGATGCATAGGACAGTTACGGGATCAATCGGTGAAATAGGAGAAATCACCGGAATAGTTCTGGAGGAGGACGGAATAGTTTCCGGACATTTTGAATAGTTCAAAATAAAGTTTAATTGTTTTAATAATGTTTTATTATTTAATTATCTGAATTAAATATTTAAAACATATTAAAAAAATTAAAAAAATGGGAAAAAGGCTATATGGGCCCATGGGGCCCATTAGGGGAGGAGGGGGTTTTCCCCCCTTGGGCTTGGCGCCAAGGGTGGGGCCCATCCCCCCCTCTTGGCCGGCGCACCTCCCCCCCTTGGGGGTTTAGTCCCACATGGGGGAGGGGAGGAGGATCACACCCCCCCTTGGCCTATATAAGGAGGGGTAGACCCCCCTTTTTCCATAGAGACAGAGACCAATCTCCTTCTTCTTCCTTCTCCTTTTCCGGAAGTGGACTCCCCTTGTTTGGATTCTGCACCAGGATTGGAGTTCTCCACCATAAGGCAGGCCGTCGCTCTGCCGGAGTCGGGATCCGTAGCCGTCTTTCTTCCGCTGCTCGCCTGGTTCGGAGCCCGGGAGGAACATCGATTGTACCGTACGTGTATAATCTCTTCGAGGCACTACACCTGTGGTGCTGCTTCGTCGCTGGAGGTTTACCGGGAGTCATCCTCGTCGGTGGTGGTCTTCTACACGACAGGGAGGTCGTAGTTCTGAGTCTACGCCAACCACGTTCGCAAGAACGTTTCCCTCTTTCGGTCTTCAAAGGTATGAACACCGATTCCCTCCGTTACTTTACATCGCCATAACATAGATCTTGGGTTCGGGTACCGTAGGTGTGAAAAATTTGTGTTTTCTGCCCCGTATCCCAACAGTGGTATCAGAGCTAGCTATGCGTAGATGTATTGTACGGGTAGAACACATCTAGGATGTGGGCATCGAATCTTCATTCGTTACCCTCCCACGTGTACTCATTAAGCGTTGCGGCAATGTTTGATGAAGCGGCCCCCGACCGACCTTACGCGTTTACGCGAGACTGGTTCCACGCTTGACATATGGCTTGTACCATATAAAGTGGCTGGGGGGGGTGTCTGTCTCTCTGCATTAGCGATGCGAAGATGTTTGCAACGGAGGGCCCCGACAGGGGTGTAATAGAGACGGATGGGAGACGGTGTTGTGGCATGTTTTTTCGCAGGATAGAAACGGTTCTCTCTCTCAAAACCCCTAGCAGCCACGTAAAACTTGCACAAGCTAAAGTAGAAAGGCGTTTTAACTTTGCTTTGCATGAAGGGGGATCATAGGTTGTATGATTTACAGTTTTACTTCCTGTTTTATGCTAGTATGCTAGATATATCGACGGTAGCACGAAACAGGACCATCTCTCACAATACCAACATTGTGTTCTCCCTTGGTGGGCACCGCCTGGAAGGTTCTCCCATATGGCTTGATGCTCCGTACATACCGGAGTTGTCCTACATATTAAACGGAGTTCGCATGAGGTTGGGTTCGGCAAGCCTGGCATATGCATATATGGCCTTGCTGAACAGCTAACATCAAGGTTCGATTGGCAGGCTTGACGTATGTAGATGCGGGCCTGGAACACAGAAGACCGAAAGGTCGAGCACGAGTCACATGCCTGATGTGATTGGCTTAGAGGCCTACCTGGTTCGCATACTGAAAGCCGTAACTATCGGGGGAGGTATGGGGGCTGGGATTGTGTAATCACTTAGTTAAATTGAGAGGTGTTTATCTAAGTGGGAGCTTTCTAGAATTTTGAGATTAAATTGAAACTCCACATTATGAACAAAAGTCTAAGTATGTATCCTTGTGAATCAACCTTGTAGATGGCAGCACCTCGCCCCTCGGTCAACTTAGGATCATTCCTAGAGAAAGATAAGCTAAAAACAGATGGGACAAACTTCACCAACTGGTTCCGCACCCTAAGGATTCTCCTCGTTCCCCTCAAAATGGCATACGTACTAGAGGACGCGTTAGGTGACGCACCAGCAGATGATGCCAGTCAAGACGAGAAGAATGTCTATCTCTCCAGGACTGATGATTACAACCTTGTCCAGGGTGGCATGCTTTACTCCATGGAGGCTGAGCTGCAGAAACGCTTTGAGAGGATGGGTGCATATGAGATTATCACCGACCTCAAGGAGGTCTTCGCACCTCAAGCCAGGGCTGAACGGTACGAGGCTTCTGAAGCCTTCTTCTCAGCAAAGATGGACGAGCACGACAGCGTGAGTGAGCACGTAGTCAAAATGTCTGGCTACGTTCAGCGCTTGAATGCTCTGGAATGCCAGATTCCAGATGAACTTGCTGTTGATAGGGTGTTGCAGTCGCTTCCCCCTAGCTACAAAGGCTTTGTGCTGAACTACAACATGCAGGGGATGACCAAAACCCCTTCTGAGTTGTTCGCCATGCTAAAGAGCGCCGAGGTTGAGATCAAGAAGGAGCACGCCGTCTTCATGGTCAACAAGACCATTGACTTCAAGAAGTCAAGCAGGCGGGAGAAGGCCAAGAGAGGTGGCCCTAAGAGGGATGGCAAGTCAGTTGCCGCTCCTCCCAAGGCACCCAAGCCTAAACTCGGAGTGGAGTGCTTCTACTGCAAGGTTGAAGGTCACTGGAAACGCAACTGTCCCAAGTACCTAAAGGACAAGAAGGCTGGCAAGGTCGCCAAGAGAGACGAAGGTATATTTGATATACATATTGTTGATCTTCTCTTGACAAGCGCCGGGAACACATCCTGGATATTTGATACAGGATCTGTCGCTCATATTTCTAATTCCATTCAGGGACTAAGGAATAGGAGACGCTTGCTCAAAGATGAAGTGACGATGCGCGTGGGGAATGGCTGCCGGATTGAAGTCTTGGCGGTCGGCATGAAGCATCTTAGTCTCCCTTCGGGATTGGTTTTAGTTCTGAATAATTGCTACTATGTACCCGCGTTGAGTGTGAACATCGTTAGTGGCTCTTGCTTGAAGCGAGACCACTATTCTTTTAAGTCTGATACAATTGGTTGTTCGATTTATAAGGATGAAATGTTTTATGTTCACGCACCGGAGTTGCATGGGTTATTCGTACTTGATCTCGATGGTGACGTATGTCACGTTAACAATATTGAGGCCAAAATATTGAAGAATGATGAAGATCACATGATGATGTGGCATTGCCGACTTGGTCATATTGGTATAAAACGCATGGAGAAGCTCCATAAGGATGGACTTCTTGAGTCATTGGATTTTGGATCCCTTGATACATGTGAACAATGCCTCATGGGCAAAATGACAAGGACTCCATTCAATGGCATAATGGAGCGTGCGGATGTCTTATTGGGGATCATACATTCGGATGTATGTGGACCCATGAACGTCCCCACTCGCAATGGTCTTCGTTACTTCGTGACCTTTACTGATGACTTGAGTAGATATGGGTATATTTACTTGATGAAGCACAAGTCTTAAACCTTTGAAAAGTTCAAGGAATTTCAGAATGAGGTCGAAAATCAACTCGGAAGAAAAATCAAGCACCTTCGATCGGATCGAGGTGGCGAGTATTTGAGTCACGAGTTTGACAATCATCTGAAGTCTTGTGGCATAGTACCACAGCTTATGCCGGCAGGCACACCTCAGAGAAACGGTGTGGCTGAGCGACGTAATCGAACCTTATTGGATGGTGTACGATCGATGATGTCTCATACTGATTTGCCTGTGTCATTCTGGGGGTATGCATTAGAAACTGCCGTTCATATTCTTAATAGGGCACCATCCAAATCCGTAAAGACAACACCATTTGAAGAATGGCATGGCACAAAACCTGAGTTGTCTCACCTGAAGATTTGGGGTTGTGAGGCTTATGTTAGGAAACTACAGCCTGACAAACTTGAATCCAAGTCGGAGAAGTGCATCTTTGTGGGCTATCCCAAGGAAACTTGTGGATACACCTTCTACAACAAGTCTGACAGCAAAACGTTTGTTGCCAAGACGGGACACTTTCTTGAGAAGGAGTTTCTCGCGAAAGAGTTGAGTGGGAGGAAAATAGACCTCGATGAAGTGACTGACCAATCACTCCAATTGGAAGAAACGGCTACGGAATTTGTTCTGGAACCATATTCCACAGTGGGAGCTGAAGAGAATGGCCAGAACGACATTCATAACAATCATGACATCAATGATGATCATGATGAGAATGAAGAGGAACCTTTTATGCCCCGTAGGTCATCAAGAGTCCGTCAACCTACTGAGTTTTACGGACAGCTTGTGAATGCAATCTCGGCTGATGAGTCGGATGAACCTACAAGTTACAAAGAAGCAATGGAGGGACCCGAGTCCGAGAAATGGCTTGAAGCCATGAAATCCGAAATAGCCTCCATGTACACCAACAAAGTATGGACTTTGGTGGATATTCCCGAGGACCGCAAGGCCGTCGAGAATAAATGGATTTTCAAGAAAAAGACTGACGCAGACGGAAACGTATCTGTCTACAAAGCTCGACTTGTCGCGAAGGGTTTCCGACAAATTCAAGGAGTTGACTACGAGGAGACATTCTCTCCTGTAGCGATGATAAAGTCTATTCGGATCCTACTAGCAATAGCTGCATATCATGATTACGAGATATGGCAGATGGATGTGAAAACTGCATTCCTAAATGGCAACATTGAGGAAGAGTTGTATATGATGCAATCAGAGGGGTTTGTCGATCCAAGGAACGCTGGTAAGGTTTGCAAGCTTCAACGGTCCATCTATGGGTTGAAAGCAAGCATCTCGGAGCTGGAATCTTCGATTTGATGAGGTCATTAAAGCTTTTGGATTTGTCCAAAACGTCGAAGAGTTCTGCGTCTATAAGAAACTGAGTGGGAGCTCTGTAGCATTCCTTGTGTTATATGTAGATGACATATTACTAATAGGGAACGATAAGAAATTCTTAGAGGAAGTGAAGGAATATCTGAATGGACAATTTTCCATGAAGGACCTAGGTGAAGCTGCGTACATATTGGGGATTAAGATCTATAGAGATAGACCTAATCGACAGTTGGCCTTGAGTCAGAACACTTATATTGACAAGATTTTGAAGAGGTTCAAAATGGATGACTCCAAGAGAGGGCTCTTGCCAGTTATAAAAGGTGTCAAATTAAGCGTGACTCAATGCCCAACCACAGCAAAAGAGAAAGAGGAGATGTCCTCAAAGCCCTATGCCTCAGCCATAGGTTCTCTCATGTATGCTATGTTATGTACCAGACCGGATTTAGCGCTGGCCATTAGTATGACTAATCGCTATCAGAGTAACCCGGGAATGGCTCACTGGACAGCAGTAAAGAACATCCTTAAGTACTTAAGAAGAACCAAGGATCTCTTTCTCGTTTATGGAGGAGTTGATGAGGAGCTCACCGTAAAAGGTTACGTTGACGCAAGCCTCGGCTCAGACCTAGATGACTCGAAATCCCAGACGGAATATGTTTTCATGTTGAACGGTGGCGCGATTAGCTGGAGGAGCGGCAAACAGTCAGTCGTCGCTCAATCTTCAATGGAGTCGGAGTATATTGCCGCTTGTGAAGCGTCAAACGAGGCGCTGTGGCTGAAGAAGTTCGTGATCGAGCTTGGCGTCTTTCCCAGTTGCACTGACCCCGTGGGGATCTTCTGCGACAACACGGGTGCCATTGCTAACGCGAAGGAGCCAAGAACTCACTTGTGACGCCCCCAAAATCAGACCATGTACAGTAATCATACACACAGGGTACATGTAACAGCCCAGTTTTTGCAAAAATTAAAAACTTTGTTTTCAGTGTGAATTGTTTGATTGTCTGATTTGTTTGCGGTGTTTGCTTCACCGAAATAATAATCGGTGAATATTTCTCCCCTGTATTCTCGTATTGGATGCGTGACCGACCTTTTCCCCAACGACACACGACTTTGCGACACCGGGGTTTCACCCGAGCACCGTCGCAACCGGCACAGGACCATCCATCGCCACCGGATCGAAAACCCCGTTTATTTAATAAACGGATTATTTTATGGGGCGCCGAAAAATGTTGACGGAATGTCACCGCAGTGAGGTACGATCGATGGGTTCGACGCGCTGAGCGCGTGGTTCGAGATTTCGTCCGAATCGGAGTCCGTACGGAGTCTCGGCGGTCACGAACGCGATCACCGGACGCGAGAGAGAGGTACCGGGGGCGTTTGCGTAAACTGGCCAGCCAACCTGCCTATATAATGACCCCCACCTCCCAAACCAGCCAATTAGGGTCCCCCTTTGTAAAAATTGCAGCCAACCCCCTCTGAAAACTCCAGATTTTCCCCCAAATCCCTCTCTCCCCGATACCCTAGCCCATCCTCTGATCTGGACCGTCAGATCTCAGATCTGACGGCCCCAGAGGCCTCCACGTTGCTCCCCGCCGCCCCAGCCGGATTCGGGCCCCGCGGGCCCGCCGTCGTCCGTCCCGGGCCGAGAAGCCCGCCGCCTCACCCGAGCTCCTCCCACCGCGCAGCCATGGAGGCAGCCGCCGCACCTCCGGCTCCGGCGAGCCGCCGCCCTTGCCAGGCCGCCGCGCCACCCCTTCTCCTCTCTCTCCCTTTCCTCCTCGCCGCCTCCCTCTCACCTCTTCTTCTTCCCCCGCAGGTCCACCGCGCCATGGAGCTCGGCCTCGCGTCGGGCCGCCCTTGGAGCGCGCTGCCCAGAGCTCCTCCGGCCGGATCCGGCGAGCAGCCGGCTGGATCCGCCGCCCCGCGCCCGTTCCCCGCCTCCAGCGCCTCTCTCCGGCCGCCCCTCGCCGGCGGGCGCCGCCGCCAGCCACCGGCCGGCTCGGTCCGAGCCGCCTGCACCCAAGTCCCAGCCGAGATGGGCCCTGGAGCCCATGGTGAGCATTTCGGCCCGAGATCCTTTTTTTTCCTATTGGACGACCTGCGAATTTTGCTAAGTCTGTATAAACTATGTGCTGATTCAATTTTGCAACGACGATAGCAAGCGATCTGTAGCTTCGATGAACGTGCCCCCAAAACGAAAGTTGCTCAGAATTGCGTGTACTTTAATTCATCTTTTGTGAGCATTTGCATTTGAGGTCATCTTGATTATGTAATTGTGTGCTGAACAGGGCATCAGGCCGTTAAACTGCTACAAATTCCTGTTATGTGCTGCTGTTATTATTTTGTTGCAACTTTGCATGATGATTGTAACAAATCCATGAGGCCTATTGCATTGATTCCTTTTGCGTTGCGTTAAGCAATGTTTCTACTTCAGTTTCATGCATTCACATGCCATATTTGCCTGCTGCATCATGTTTATATCTTGCTCCAAAGTGGTGATCCTGATGTTAATGTGCTGCTGTTGCTGAAACTGTTATTTTGTTGCAACTTCGGTCGACGAGTGTGTCGCGACTGTTTATCGGAATTGAGTGATTCCAATTGCATTTTGTTAAGCATCATGTGTAATTTCATCCCATGTATTGCTATGTCATGTTGCTGCACTTTTGCATATAGATTTACCCCTGTTTATACAGCATGTGTGCATAGCTTGTCTTGCTTATATCTTTTTAACCGTAACTCCGTTTGGAGTGTTCTTTATATGTAACTTGATTAGTTTTTCGTGTTCTTTGTGTTTATGCTATTGTTTTCTGTTGTTAACCAACCTAAAATATGGTTTAGGGAAGAACAGTACCAAATCCTTTAATCGTCGTGCGGCACTTAGTGTTATGCCATGTTTAGGTTGTGCCTCACTTAAATTGACTAGGATAAATAGTTTACTTTGTGTTTCACCTCTTGACCTGTTTGTGTGTTATGCCATGCTTGCTTGAGTTGCCATGTTAATAACCGTTGTTTGATCACCTGTAGCTAAACAACTTGAACCACCGTAAACGTGCGGTATCGTCGTGTGTGACGAGTACTCCACTTAGATTGTTAGTAACCGTTCTCGACGATAGATCCGTATTGCGTTGCCGTGCCTTGTGTTGTCTCTTTGATCTTGTATTGCTCCGTAGTAATAGTGGTGCACCGTTGATTGCTTTCCAGTGTTTACCGTTTTGTGTGCTCCCGCGGGTACTCTCGGAGACGTTGCGAGCTTGCGATCGACTACACCTTCGGAAACCGACTTATCAACAGGCAAGGACTATACATTACTTATGATCCATTCTATTTCAACCAGCGGTTTGCATGCTAGTATAGGTTAGGTTCGATGTTTGATCCTACCACATGTTTACAACCTCTTTTAAACCGATACAGCCATGTCCCTTCCCAGGAAACCTTGTACTGCTATGTTACTATTGCTCGTTGCTCAGCCCCTGCTTAGTATGCATGCTTAGGATGCTACGATGTTACCCTGTTACTCCTGGGTTTGGGATATCACATTATTATATTGTTGTTGATGATATGATTATTATAATATTGACTATATTCGACGAAGGATGGAAGGTCTAGGCTATCCCGCCCCGACGCTTTGTTCCATTCGAGTCACCTAGGATCCGAGTTCCGGGTATTGGTTTTAAGACTGAGCGTGCATAACCGCGTGTGGGATTTTATGGGGTCCCCTGTTCTTACCTATCTATCTTCAAACATTTCTAGAGGTGGCCCAAGCTGATTTACCATTTGAAAACATGCATATATATCTTGTCGGGTCGCTCCTAGCAGATATCTTTTAAAACAACCCGGACCAGTGAGGACATAGTTCCCTTGCTGGCCCACTTTGTCCGGCTGAGGACCCGGTTTCCCAATGTGTGATTAACCGGCTATCCAAACCCAAGACAGACGGTAGAGACCAGATCGAGAGAGCGGCCGGATCCTGAGATGGACGTCGACTCACCGGGGGCCATCCGGATTTGTTCGTTGTTAGTTAGAGGGACCTGTCGTTTCGGATCTCTTGGAACTAAATCATAAAATGGTTGCCTATGATGGGTAGCAACTGAGAGTGATGGACGTGCGTGCGGAGCCTCGTAATGGGCAGTTGGTACACCCCTGCAGGGTTAAATCTTTTCGAGAAGCCGTGTCCACGGTTATGGACGACTTGAGACCTACGTCTTGTTCATAGACAACAACAACTGAGATAATCTTAATATAACTTGATCAACGTGTGTGTGCCTTGACTGCTTCTTCTTCGTTGGGATGCGAAGAGGAGGACAAGGATAGGATAGGTGTTATGTTTGCGTAAGTAGTTGATAGCAAGACTTGTTGGAGGCGATTCCTCATCGAATGCTTGGCTTCTTAACTTACTCTCTAGATTGTTAGCCACTTCATAAATGCTAGTGCGACAGCAACCTCACCACTTACCCCTTCCTTACCGTAAACTACTAGTTGTCCTAGAATGACGAGTGATGAAGTCCTTGCTGGGTCAGATGACCACTACAGTTGGATGCTGAGTACCTCTGTACTCATGATACTACCCCAAACTCTTTTCAGGGTTCTGATCATAGACAAGTATGGTGATCAACATTTCACGTGGAGACTCAACGACGACTAGTTAGGCGGATCCCGGCGGAGGGCCTGGACCCGTGTGGTTATGGGATCGATGCTTTTCTCTTTTCCAGTAGGCATTTTCTTGTAGTCTGTACTCAGACATGTATCTTCCGCTGTTGTATTGTATTTGAGGCAGTTGTATGCCGATTGTATGAGATGTTGTATCCTGTATCTGTAATGTTGTGATATCATGTTGGAAATCCGGGGCATATGGCTTTCTCATATGTCGCGGTGGGACCGATATGTGCTTCTTCACCGGATCTGGGTGGAAACACCTAGATCTGGAACAGTACCGCATATCAGGCCTTACAGTACACGACTGAGATTAGGGTGCCACGGTGATAATATCACAGCACAACACTAAACACAAAAGGATAAACAAATATGTTACAATAGAGGGGGTTACGCGGACCCGAATACATAAGTCATACAAGCCATAATATCTGAGTACAGACATAGTTAGTCAAGTTTTGCCTTAAGAAGGCTAGCACAAATCACATCAGAGATACAGATCGAAAAGGCGAGGCCTCCTGCCTGGGATCCACCGAACTACTCCTGGTCAACGGGGAACTCGACGTCGTAGTAGGCGCCTCCGGGGTACTCCTGCTCCTGGGCTCCAACGTCGACTGCAGCGGCCGATCAGGCAAAACAAAAGGGGGAAAATAAAGCAGGTGAGTATCTAGCATACCCGCGAGTCTTACGTCCGCTACTAAGCATTATGCATTGTATCAACGGAAAGAAGAGGCTGTATATAGTGGACTGAAAGACAGAAATCCAGAGCAAGGGTAAGAAGCTAGGCCTAACGAAGACTAGCATCTCCCGACGAGGTCTTGCAGCATGAGGTAAGAATCAGCCAATATAAAGCATAAAGTAACAATGCAGCAGAAGTTGCTGCAGCATTGTATAATAATAAGTTGTAATAATTAACAATGCCTCCGAGTTCGCCTCCTCGACATCCCCGCGAGGAAGAAAACCCGGAACCATACAATTTAATAATAGTTTCTAGTGGTAAGATCCAGCTTCAGCATAAAGCGTCCTGTTACCGTGGACACGGCTATTCGAATAGATTAATCTCCCCTGCAGGGGTGCACTTGTGTTACGCTACACGCACGGATCTCCAGGGTGGCGGGAACCTTGTTAGGGAATGTTCCACCAAGGCTATCTGACACTTCATAGCCCATCTTTCAAACTCAACAGAGAGGCCATCCGCCGGTCTAAATCCTAAGTACGCCGGGCCTTGGACCCCAACCCGAACGTACTCCTGCACGGTGCGTGACTGGCCGGTGAAGTTAAAGCAAATCCAAATAAGACACCACCGCGC
Organism: Bromus sterilis; assembly: GCA_950022295.1. Lineage (NCBI taxonomy): Eukaryota > Viridiplantae > Streptophyta > Magnoliopsida > Poales > Poaceae > Bromus > Bromus sterilis. Next base: position 27,989,091 of record OX465597.1, on the reverse strand, counting down.
GAGCAAATAAGACAACACCACTTCCCGGCAATCAGCCCGCAGTACTGCTGACGTCTGAAGAGTCCTCGGACGACACTACGAAGCAGAGGATCCCATAACTCGTAATTCCCACGGGTAGGTAGTGCGTACATGGCATATAGCCAACTCAAGACATCCGCCGAACCATTTAACATTTTAATTAACCTGCGTGACAACCGTTATCGTTGCCTCGACTTAACTGACCCGCGGACAACGACAGCAGCCAGGACCACCAGTACATCGGTGCCTGCCCCGTCGTCCCACCAAGTCACTGCGGTTACCAACAAGGTGAACCGTCTCCTTACCTTGTCTCGCGTGTGCTCCTGGAGGAGCTCGACTTTCGTGGGTTGGTAACTCTCGCGGCCAACGATCAGGGGCCAAGCACACCGGTACACTGGTCGTACCCTCCCTGTTGTACCGTCGCAATACCACTCGCGGACACCGTTGGGTCGCCCGACTTCTTACCTTTAAGGACACCAGTTGGTTCGAGTCCCTACCATTAAATGAAATCAGGAGGAATCACCCTCGATGGTACACTTGAGCTGGCCCGACTGAGACATCAGCGGAATGAACTAAAGAGGTAAACCTCATATCATCCCGGTGATGCTACGCTACTGAGCCGACGAGAGTGAAATACGAGTCCATTCCACTCGTAAGTCAAACTCGAAGCGACTCGGCAGAGTCTCGCCATTGTAGGTTCCCTAGGGCGTCTGCATTGATCCGTACCTGTTGCAGTTGTAATATATCGTTCCCGCGATCACTCCCAGAGTGATCACGGCCCGCTATTCTAAACCTAACTAACAATGCGCAGGGTTTACTGCTGAATATAATATATAGATATAGCAGGCAGCATAGGATGAGGAAGGTACAACAAGGGCCGACAAAATCAGGCTATGCAATTGAATAGGATTGTAACGTAGCAGCAGCAGTAACAATGCCTAGTGCAAGAAATGTACGGAAAGATAGGCGATATCTAGCGAAGAGAATGGCTCAGCTTGCCTGGAAGCTCGACAGTAGAGGTAGGGTCGTCGACGACGTAGTCGTACTCAGCATTGGTGTAGTCGACGGCAGCAGCGGGGTCTACCGGAGATTAAGGGGGGGGGGAAGAAACAAGAAATAAACAACAATAATAGCAATACAAATGCAAGACATAACGGATGGATTATAAACGGGGTTCTAACGCAGTACGATGCACGATACTCTGAGCGGGAATTCATCCGGGGATGAAATACCGGCTCCGGGTGATTTTCGGACAGGGTGTCCGGGGGAGGGGGATCATGCCGGAGGTGTCGTGGACATCCGACACAGGTGTGGGTGGTGTATCCGGGTTAGTTGATCAGTTCGATGTTCATTGTGTTAGAGGGGTGTGATAGACATACTGATAGCGTATTCGTATTCGTTGTATTTTTCTGAGCAATTTTGATATATAAATTATTTTGATCTGACTTCCGGTTTAAAAGATATTGAATTTCAAAATTTTAATCAATTTAAATCATTTATGGATTTTCTTTTATTATTAAATTTAAACATTATCCAGAATCTTATCCACAACAGTAACTGACTGGTGGGGCCTACATGTCATAGACAGAGGAATTATAAATCATTTTATTTATTAAAAACAGCCCATGGGCCCACTGGTCATAGTCACATTTATTTTAACAGGATTTTAATTTAATCAAAAGGTCTAATTAACAGGGGGGTCCCACTGGTCAGTCTAACAGTGGAAGTTTAATAATTATCTTAAATTAACAAATTGCCTGAGGCCCACTAGTCATTCTCACAGGAGGGGGGTGGTTTAATCTCTTCTAACTTTATTTTGATTAGGGGCTAATCCAAAGGGGGCCACAGGTCAGTGGGTGTGGGGGCTTAGCCCACGGCATCTGCACGCACGCCGGCGGCAGGCCGAGGCACGGCGGCGATGGCCAACTGGGCGTCTCCGGCGGCCATAGGAGCGGCGGAGGGTGGGGATCGGACGGGGGCATCGCTGCGTACCCACTTGTCGCACGGCCACGGGCTATCGTGACCGGGAGCAAGGGTACGGCGGCGACCCGCGAAGCAACGGGCGGCGCTGCTCGGGCATGGCGCCAGAGGGCGCGTGCGAGAAAAATGGAAGAGGGAAAAGGTGGGAGAGCTCACTGCGAGTTCGGAAGGGAGCTCAGGCGAGGTCGGGGTTGCTTGCCGGGACGACAATCGACGACGAGGCGGTCTGGCCGTGGCGGGAGGGGATGAGGAATTCGGCGCCGCGGGGGTCCCTTCGACTCGAGTGTGAGGGTGGGGGGGACTAGAGGAATCCGGCGGAGCTCCTGGACGTCGTCGCCCGGCTCGGGGAGGTGGGTGGCCACGGGGTCGGCGACGACCGTGGCTTGGCTACGGCCATGGCGGTTCAGACGAGATGGGGGGGGGGAGCGGCTACGGTGGGGGCAAGGGGAGGGTTGGATCTCGATCCAGAGGGCATGGGGGGGGAGTAGGTGGAGGGGAGGGGGGCCGACGGCATGGCCACGCCCCTGCCATGGCGCCCTGTCGCTGGGGGGTGGTTGGGGTATGGCTACAGCGGGGGGCGATGGGGGCAGGGGGCAGGTGGAAGAAACTGTAGGGGGGAAGGAGAGAGGTGGGGTGGGCCTGGGGGTGGGCCTCGCCCCCGGCGTAGGATAGGAATTATTCTTTTTTTTTCTTTTAGTTTTTTTTCTTTTCTGTTTGTAATTATTTTAGTTACTTTATCCAATTGTAAAAACATGGGACTGGCCCCAATATTAGTGTTATATATTATGTAATATTAATAAGATTTTTTTTTGTGATTTATAAAAATCATTTGATATCTCGTTTTATTTAAAAGGTGTTAAAAGCCACTGTTTTGCTACTGTTTTTATTTATCCATATTATTAAAACATTATAATAAAACCCTAATTCACTTTATTTATGGCCTACTGATTATTAGGCATTTTATAAAATTGTTTCCATAATTTTTAGTACATTTAAAATTTGCACTTGTTTATTTTATTTTTACCATGGCCATTTAATAATTCCTAAGCTTCTGGTTTTATTTCATATTATTCCTAAAACACTTTAATAAAATATCCATTGTTATTTTAACATGGCCCAACATTATTTGCTATTAAATAATGAAAGTGCTTGCAACACCTAGGGTTTACTTCAATCTTCCACATTACTTTAATATTAATATTCAAGGGGCAATTTAGTAACTCAACACTCACTGTTTCATATCCATCTTTGACTTGTGATTATTCAAATGACTAAGGGTGACTTGGTTTAACCATGATCATGTTGACTGACTGGCATCCACAATTCTTGGAGCAAAATTTTATAATTTACCCAATTGAAAATTTTATCCGGGTTGGAAATTGACAGAGCTATGATCAAAGGTGATCATGGCTTGATCATCAACAGTAATGATCACTAACAGTGGAATCACTGTAGTGATTACTGTTACTGATTCTGAGGGTGTTACAAATCTCCACCACTACAAAGAATTCTCGTCCCGAGAATTAAAAGTAGTGTAAGGGGTAGAGTGTCGGTTTCGCCTTCTAACAAATCTTCAGGTTCTTGTTGTCCTACTCGAAGAAATTAATCCTTCACGTTGAGTCCTTCACTGCACGACATCGGTGCATCTCGATGGGTTTTCATCCTTTCTTCCAGGCTTCATCGCACGTACGAACAAGTTAAGAGGCAAAACTTCAGGGGGTCGGATCGATACAAGGTTAATCAAAGGGGGTTGCTCAAGTGTATGGGGTACAAAGTCCTTCCGAGTTTAACCTCAGGGAAGTACATCGTGAGAAGTTTTAAGCGGATAGGCACGTATTCGATGCCGATGACGGAAGATGGGAAAGGGGCCCCGATCATCAGACACAATCACTGAGTCTGATATCGGACGGAATATAACAAGGTCGATGACAAGAGTCAGGTTTCGATCCTGTGGAACTGTGGCTTAGAGTGGTGTCATATTACGCGATCACGATGCAAGGATGGTCAGAGAATAGCTTGTCAGCTATGTCGGCAACAACATCGATACCAGGAGCAGTGGACATTGAGAACCATTTTCCTGCTCGTTAATACGAGGCGGACCAATTGGCAAAGTTCTCATCCCGGTGGTTACCGAAATGTCATCAACAATGGCAACAAGGTGTTACTGACGAGGTTGCACACCAAGGTGTTTACATAAGCAGGGGAATTATCACTGCTTAGGTTATAATGATCGCAAGAAGGTTTAAACAGACCAATGGAAAGGAAAATGTGACGACACACAAGTATCAGGGGTATATCTTCCCCAAGGGAAAGCTGAGCACGATATACACGACCAAGTTGTACTGGCAGGGAGCCAAGGGAGGTTATCGATGATAACACAAATCATCGAATGGCAAGGATGGTATTTCACACGATGAATCCAATTGACACATGGAATAAGCCACGTAAGATTAGTCGGATAATAACCCACGAAAAGGTCGAATGGTTCGCAAAGGATCTGGTGTGAGTATAGGCACTCAACCAAAAGGAGAAAGAATGCAAAGGCATCGGATGGTAGATGCATCTGAATAATTCGACGCTTAAGTACAAGGCAATTATGATTTCCAGATCGATCAGTGGATGTAATTATCCACACAGACTTGTCGGTGGCAGGGGATTGCAAAGGCGATGAACACGTAGGTTCTCAGAATTTATCGGAGAGTAATCTTCGGAATCTTCAGGTGAATCATGCGATCATCGAGAATGCAGAGCTCTCCGGGAGGAAGGAGGTACGTGAACCTAAGTCAGAGTTATTAAAACTTTACCAGCAAGGATAAGAGAGCAGAGTCCCAGAGCATAGGTAAGGAGAAAAGGATCCTAATACCATAGATATCACACGTAGTGACATCGATGTGGGCCCGTAAGCCAAACATTAAGTTAGCAAGTAGTTTTGCAAATACTAGACTCGACTTCGACCGAGGAGTGGTTAGGGGCTTCCTACAGGCAGTCGGCTCTGATACCAACTTGTGACGCCCTCAAAATCAGACCGTGTACAGTAATCATACACACAGGGTACACGATTGAGATTAGGGTGCCACGGTGATAATATCACAGCACAACACTAAACACAAAAGGATAAACAAATATGTTACAATAGATGGGGTCACGCGGACCCGAATACATAAGTCATACAAGCCATAATATCTGAGTACAGACATAGTTAGTCAAGTTTTGCCATAAGAAGGCTAGCACAAATCACATCAGAGATACAGATCGAAAAGGCGAGGCCTCCTGCCTGGGATCCACCGAACTACTCCTGGTCAACGGGGAACTCGACGTCGTAGTAGGCGCCTCCGGGGTACTCCTGCTCCTGGGCTCCAACGTCGACTGCAGCGGCCGATCAGGCAAAACAAAAGGGGGAAAATAAAGCAGGTGAGTATCTAGCATGCCCGCGAGTCTTACGTCCGCTACTAAGCATTATGCATTGTATCAACGAAAAGAAGAGGCTGTATATAGTGGACTGAAAGACAGAAATCCAGAGCAAGGGTAAGAAGCTAGGCCTAACAAATACTAGCATCACCCGACGAGGTCTTGCAGCATGAGGTAAGAATCAGCCAACAGTTTATATAAAGCATAAAGTAACAATGCAGCAGAAGTTGCTGCAGCATTGTATAATAATAAGTTGTAATAATTAACAATGCCTCCGAGTTCGCCTCCTCGACATCCCCGCGAGGAAGAAAACCCGGAACCATACAATTTAATAATAGTTTCTAGTGGTAAGATCCAGCTTCAGCATAAAGCGTCCTGTTACCGTGGACACGGCTATTCGAATAGATTAATCTTCCCTGCAGGGGTGCACTTGTGTTACGCTACACGCACGGATCTCCAGGGTGGCGGGAACCTTGTTAGGGAACGCTCCACCAAGGCTATCCGACACTTCATAGCCCATCTTTCAAACTCAACAGAGAGGCCATCCGCCGGTCTAAATCCTAAGTACGCCGGGCCTTGGACCCCAACCCGAACGTACTCCTGCACGGTGCGTGACTGGACGGTGAAGTTAAAGCAAATCCAAATAAGACACCACCGCGCGAGCAAATAAGACAACACCACTTCCCGGCAATCAGCCCGCAGTACTGCTGACGTCTGAAGAGTCCTCGGACGACACTACGAAGCAGAGGAGCCCATAACTCGTAATTCCCACGGGTAGGTAGTGCGTACATGGCATATAGCCAACTCAAGACATCCGCCGAACCATTTAACATTTTAATTAACCTGCGTGACAACCGTTATCGTTGCCTCGACTTAACTGACCCGCGGACAACGACAGCAGCCAGGACCACCAGTACATCGGTGCCTGCCCCGTCGTCCCACCAAGTCACTGCGGTTACCAACAAGGTGAACCGTCTCCTTACCTTGTCTCGCGTGTGCTCCTGGAGGAGCTCGACTTTCGTGGGTTGGTAACTCTCGCGGCCAACGATCAGGGGCCAAGCACACCGGTACACTGGTCGTACCATCCCTGTCGTCCCGTCGCAATACCACTCGCGGACACCGTTGGGTCGCCCGACTTCTTACCTTTAAGGACACCAGTTGGTTCGAGTCCCTACCATTAAATGAAACCAGGAGGAATCACCCTCGATGGTACACTTGAGCTGGCCCGACTGAGACATCAGCGGAATGAACTAAAGAGGTAAACCTCATATCATCCCGGTGATGCTACGCTACTGAGCCGACGAGAATGAAATACGAGTCCATTCCACTCGTAAGTCAAACTCGAAGCGACTCGGCAGAGTCTCGCCATTGTAGGTTCCCTAGGGCGTCTGCATTGATCCGTACCTGTTGCAGTTGTAATATATCGTTCCCGCGATCACTCCCAGAGTGATCACGGCCCGCTATTCTAAACCTAACTAACAATGCGCAGGGTTTACTGCTGAATATAATATATAGATATAGCAGGCAGCATAGGATGAGGAAGGTACAACAAGGGGCGACAAAATCAGGCTATGCAATTGAATAGGATTGTAACGTAGCTGCAGCAGTAACAATGCCTAGTGCAAGAAATGTATGGTAAGATAGGCGATATCTGAGGAAGAGAATGGCTCTGCTTGCCTGGAAGCTCGACGGTAGGGGTAGGGTCGTCGACGACGTAGTCGTACTCAGCATTGGTGTAGTCGACGGCAGCAGCGGGCTCTACCGGAGATTAAGGGGCGGAAGAAACAATAAATACACAACAATAATAGCAATACAAATGCAAGACATAACAGATGAATTATAAACGGGGTTCTAACGCAGTACGATGCACGATACTCGGAGCGGGAATTCATCCGGGGATGAAATACCGGCTCCGGGTGATTTTCGGACAGGGTGTCCGGGGGAGGGGGGATCATGCCGGAGGTGTCGTGGACATCCGACACAGGTGTGGGTGGTGTATCCGGGTTAGTTTATCTATTCCGAACAACATTCGTGTTCGGAATAAATTCATCCGGGTACTTTAGCAGTACCGGACAATTTATCGGACAAACGGTCCGGAGGGGGGCGGTTCGATGTTCGTTGTGTTAGAGGGGTGTGATAGACATACGGATAGCGTATTCGTATTCGTTGTATTTTTCTGAGCAATTTTGATATATAAATTATTTTGATCTGACTTCCGGTTTAAAAGATATTGAATTTCAAAATTTTAATCAATTTAAATCATTTCTGGATTTTCTTTTATTATTAAATTTAAACATTATCCAGAATCTTATCCACAACAGTAACTGACTGGTGGGGCGTACATGTCATAGACAGAGGAATTATAAATCATTTTATTTATTAAAAACAGCCCATGGGCCCACTGGTCATAGTCACATTTATTTTAACAGGATTTTAATTTAATCAAAAGGTCTAATTAACAGGGGGGTCCCACTGGTCAGTCTAACAGTGGCAGTTTAATAATTATCTTAAATTAACAAATGGCCTGAGGCCCACTAGTCATTCTCACAGGGGGGGTGGTTTAATCTCTTCTAACTTTATTTTGATTAGGGGCTAATCCAAAGGGGGCCACAGGTCAGTGGGTGTGGGGGCTTAGCCCACGGCATCTGCACGCACGCCGGCGGCAGGCCGAGGCACGGCGGCGATGGCCAACTGGACGTCTCCGGCGGCCATTGGAGCGGCGGAGGGTGGGGATCGGACGGGGGCATCGCTGCGTACCCACTTGCCGCACGGCCACGGGCTATCGTGACCGGGAGCAAGGGTACGTCGGCGACCCGCGGAAGCAACGGGCGGCGCTGCTCGGGCATGGCGCCAGAGGGCGCGTGCGAGAAAAATGGTAGAGGGGAACGGTGGGAGAGCTCACTGCGAGTTCGGAAGGGAGCTCAGGCGAGGTCGGGGTGGCTTGCCGGGACGGCAATCGACGACGAGGCGGTCTGGCCGTGGCGGGAGGGGATGAGAAATTCGGCGCCGCGGGGGTCCCTTCGACTCGAGTGTGAGGGTGGGGGGGACTAGAGGAATCCGGCGGAGCTCCTGGACGTCGTCGCCCGGCTCGGGGAGGTGGGTGGCCGCGGGGTCGGCGACGACCGTGGCTTGGCTACGGCCATGGCGGTTCAGACGAGATGGGGGGGGGGAGCGGCTACGGTGGGGGCAAGGGGAGGGTTGGATCTCGATCCAGAGGGCATGGGGGGAGTAGGTGGAGGGGAGGGGGGCAGGAGGGGGGCTGACGGCATGGCCACGCCCCTGCCATGGCGCCCTGTCGCTGGGGGGTGGTTGGGGTATGGCTACAGCGGGGGGCGATGGGGGTAGGGGGCAGGTGGAAGAAACTGTAGGGGGAAGGAGAGAGGTGGGGTGGGCCTGGGGGTGGGCCTCGCCCCCGGCGTAGGATAGGAATTATTCTTTTTTTTCTTTTAGTTTTTTTTTCTTTTCTGTTTGTAATTATTTTAGTTACTTTATCCAATTGTAAAAACATGGGACTGGCCCCAATATTAGTGTTATATATTATGTAATATTAATAAGATTTTTTTTGTGATTTATAAAAATCATTTGATATCTCGTTTTATTTAAAAGGTGTTAAAAGCCACTGTTTTGCTACTTTTTTTATTTATCTATATTATTAAAACATTATAATAAAACCCTAATTCACTTTATTTATGGCCTACTGATTATTAGGCATTTTATAAAATTGTTTCCATAATTTTTAGTACATTTAAAATTTGCACTTGTTTATTTTATTTTTACCATGGCCATTTAATAATTCCTAAGCTTCTGGTTTTATTTCATATTATTCCTAAAACACTTTAATAAAATATCCATTGTTATTTTAACATGGCCCAACATTATTTGCTATTAAATAATGAAAGTGCTTGCAACACCTAGGGTTTACTTCAATCTTCCACATTGCTTTAATATTAATATTCAAGGGGCAATTTAGTAACTCAACACTCACTGTTTCATATCCATCTTTGACTTGTGATTATTCAAATGACTAAGGGTGACTTGGTTTAACCATGATCATGTTGACTGACTGGCATCCACAATTCTTGGAGCAAAATTTTATAATTTACCCAATTGAAAATTTTATCCGGGTTGGAAATTGACAGAGCTATGATCAAAGGTGATCATGGCTTGATCATCAACAGTAATGATCACTAACAGTGGAATCACTGTAGTGATTACTGTTACTGATTCTGAGGGTGTTACATCACTCTACAGCCAAGCACATCCTCCGAAAGTTCCATGTGACGCGAGACTACGTCAGGGATGGACACACTAGGATTCACAAGATACATACGGATCTGAACGCAGCAGACCCAATGACTAAACCTCTTGCACAGGGCAAGTTTGAAGAACACCGAGAGACCATTGGTGTTAGATACATACCTGATGTAAACTAGTGTAATTTGTACTCTAGTGCAAGTGGGAGACTGTTGGATATGTGCCCTAGAGACAAATTAATAAAGACATTTGTCACATATCCGTTTTGTTCATAATACGTTTTATACTGTGCTATAACTGTATTACTTGGAAATACTAATACAGGTGTAGTATAAAACATGGTCCGTAGTTTAACTCGGGTAAACTATCTCATTGGGCAATTGATTGATCAAGCTTTCCTGATCATGGCGACACTTAAGTCCATTGACAATGAGGTCATATCATTAAGGGGAATGATGTGATGGACGTACACCCACCTTAAAGTATTGCAATGTGATCGAGTCACATAGTTCAGCGTTGCTATGACTTTGTAACGTATAGCTTAGTCCTTAGACCGTAATGATCATACGTAATCACGATCTATGAGGAGACTTTGATTTGTATCCCACCGCCTGACTGAAATATGCTGGCTATAACGGAGCACTTTGGGTATTCCGAAATAGATGGTTGATGAGTATGTTAATAGATCAAAGCGGGATTTGTCAGTCCTTGTGACAGGACAGGTACTCTGGGCCCACTCGATGATATTGCATCAACACCTTGCAAGGACGTGACTAGGTCACAAGAGATGCAATGATCATGGACGAGAGAAGTTGTTTGTTGTGAACGAGATGTGAACACGGTATGTGGGATACCGACGATCAAACCTCGGACAAACAAAGTACCGCAGCACAAAGGGATTACGTCGTATCGTTAACGGTTTCCAAAAGCGATCGAAGTTCATTCGATGGAAGCGCAGGGGCTGTCAAGGATTGTAACCAGGTCCAACTGACTAGTCATTGGTCAATGAGAAGAGCCTCGACCATGTCTGTTGTTTCCCGGACCGTTAGGGTGTTACACTTAAGGGCAATCGATGCATAGGACAGTTACGGGATCAATCGGTGAAATAGGATAAATCACCGGAATAGTTCCGGAGGAGGACGGAATAGTTTCCGGACATTTTGAATAGTTCAAAATAAAGTTTAATTGTTTTAATAATGTTTTATTATTTAATTAACTGAATTAAATATTTAAAACATATTAAATAAATTAAAAAAATGGGAAAAAGGCTATATGGGCCCATGGGGCCCATTAGGGGAGGAGGGGGTTTCCCCCCTTGGGCTTGGCGCCAAGGGTGGGGCCCATCCCCCCCTCTTGGCCGGCGCACCTCCCCCCCTTGGGGGTTTAGTCCCACATGGGGGAGGGGAGGAGGATCACACCCCCCCTTGGCCTATATAAGGAGGGGTAGACCCCCCCCTTTTTCCATAGAAACAGAGACCAATCTCCTTCTTCTTCCTTCTCCTTTTCTGGAAGTGGACTCCCCTTGTTTGGAGTCTGCACCAGGATTGGAGTTCTCCACCATAAGGCAGGCCGTCGCTCTGCCGGAGTCGGGATCCGTAGCCGTCTTTCTTCCGCTGCTCGCCTGGTTCGGAGCCCGGGAGGAACATCGATTGTACCGTACGTGTATAATCTCTTCGAGGCACTACACCTGTGGTGCTGCTTCGTCGCTGGAGGTTTACCGGGAGTCATCCTCGTCGGTGGTGGTCTTCTACACGACAGGGAGGTCATAGTTCTGAGTCTACGCCAACCACATTCGCAAGAATGTTTCCCTCTTTCGGTCTTCAAAGGTATGAACACTGATTCCCTCCGTTACTTTACATCGCCATAGCATAGATCTTGGGTTCGGGTACCGTAGGTGTGAAAAATTTGTGTTTTCTGTCCCGTATCCCAACAGTTTGGACATGGTTGGTCCATTCAAGAGAACCCGAAGTGGCATGACACATCTCCTGGTCGCAGTGGACAAGTTTACCAAGTGGATTGAAGCCCGCCCGATCAAGAAGCTGGATGGTCCGACTGCGGTCCGCTTTGGGGCCGACATCGTGTGCAGACATGGTGTGCCCAATAGCATCAACACCGACAACGACACCAATTTTGCAAAGGGCGCTCTGGCTCGATATGCATCTGAGCAGGGTATTCGGCTTGATCTTGCATCTGTTGCACATCCTCAGTCGAATGGTCAAGTAGAAAGAGCAAATGGCCTTATCCTGTCAGGTATCAGACCCCGATTGGTGGAGCCACTTGAGAGGGCACCCGGAGCTTGGATTGAAGAACTCCCAGCAGTATTGTTCAGCTTAAGGACCACGCCAAATAGGTCGACTGGATTCACTCCTTTCTTCCTGGTGTATGGGTCAGAAGAAATCATCCCGTCCGACATCGAGTTTGATTCACCTCGGCATGCCTTGTACACCAAAGAAGAAACCAAGTTAGCACGAGAAGACGCGTCGATCTCAAGGAAGAAGCCTGCCTGCTGGCCTTGTCCATATCGGAAGTCTACCAGCAGAAGTTGCGGCACTACCACAACAATAAGATTCGTCCTCTCGCTTTCCGAGAGGGGGACATGGTGCTCCGCCGAATTCAGAAGTCAGATGGGCAGCACAAGCTATCCTCACCCTGGGAGGGACCTTTCGTCATCAGCCGCGCACTCAAGAACAACTCGTACTATTTGATCGACTGCACCAAGGGCACTCGGCACAAGGACACGTCAGGAGTAGAAACGGAGCGGCCGTGGAACGCCGAGCTTTTATGCCCGTTCTATAGTTGAGCGGCAGAAATGTATGTATGCTATTCGGCAAATGATCAGTAAAGCTATCATACCTCTGAAAAAGAGCATTCGATTACCTTTGCATAATTTCATTCGAAAATCTAGCCCAAGTCGGCAACGCTTAGTCATACCCGAGACGTGTATAACGCACTCGGGGACTGACCGACCACGAGGTCAGAGAAATAAGCCAACGAGGCACGGGGGCTGCGGGCTGGCACCCAACTTAGCACCTGACTCAAGCACAAGTCACGAGAGTGGTTGTGGCATTGAGAAGGGTGGCGGTTGGGGCAGTCGGCAGTACAAATTCCCGGGAAACAAATCGAAACGCTCTAAAAAGGGCATAGCCGACTAAGTCAGCTACCGATTGTGCCGCAGACCGGTGCACCGAGCAGCCGGCAGCGAGCAATCAGCTCCTAACATTGCAGAATCCTTTGCGCTAAGTCTTGTCGTGTAAACTCAAAAACTTATTGAACCTTGGCCGGAAATCAACCTTCGATCCGACTGCAGACCGCATGTCGGCGGCAGAACGGACAAGGTATGACGCCCCCAAGTGCAGACCGATAAAGGAAACCGACAAAAACGCAAAGTAGATCGCACAAATAAAACTTGCAACGAGAAATCGGATTTCATAAGGATAGCAGGCCTAAGGCCGAATAAGTTCATTACAACAAACCACACCCAGTGGGTGTCGGCAGAATTAAAATTGTATTTTACAAGCAACTATGCTGAAAGTAAAAATAAGACAAGGTCGATCAGATGTCGGCAAGCAGAAGTAGATGACGTCGTCGACGTCACGGCTCAAGAAGTCGGGGCAGTTGATGGCGCAGAGCTCGCAGTAGTAGCAGTCGGATCGGCTTGCGCAGTAGCGGCATCCGGCTCCGACTGCGCGTCAGTAGATGTGGCCCCAGCTTGCTTGGACCTTGGAGAAGTATGGGACGAACCGCTGTCAGAAAGCTCTTCGGCCAAGCCAGAGATGGAAGTTGCAGCCAGTGGGTTCCCTCACTCGTCGAGATACGGAGTGTAATCATAGGGAGAAAACCAGTTCACCATAGTGCTGGCTAGCCGATTCACCTCAGCATAGGTCTTCTCAAGCATGTCGGCTGCGTTCTTTCTGAGGCTGTAGAGCTTGGGAAGTTTCACTTGTGGGTACCAGCTTAGCACAGTTTGAAGAGCAGTCTCCGCACCAGTCCGACCAGCAGAGTTAAGCAAGACATCAATCCAACGTGGGATGGCCTTCAGAAGAATCCGAGTCTTCTCGGTGGTAGCATTCGGAGCCTCTCCCTTGTCAGAATCTTCTTCGTCCAGAGTTTCCGGTTCGCGGGTCTCGGCGGAGGAGCCGGCAGCATGCTTCATCCTCTGGAGCCCAACCTTAAGCTCAGTCGGCGTCCATAGCAACTCGGCAATCTTCAGAATGCCAAGTTTGAAGGAGAGTGCAATCCCCTTGATGACAGGAACGCGAGCCTCCGTACCAATCAGATATTCATGCCGAGTCCAGACATTATCATCAAGTTGGACGGTCCCTCCGGCCGCGATGGTCTCCTCTCGGGATTTGGCCACCGCTGCATAAGCAGCTGCCTCAGATTCAGGCCAGGCCTCTACATCACGAAGGAAAGCATGAGTAAGAACACAGAAGAAGGAAGCAATCGTAAAATGCACTCGGATGCAAGAAACACTCACCGCTAAGAAGGACTTCCATCTCAGTCATTGTATCACAGAAACCCTTGGCCCGGCGGCGCAGTCGAGTTGTTTCTTCATAGTTGCGCTTTTCCAAGTCTTCATACTTGGCAATGTGCTCATCGTGGTCTTTCCGGATGGAATCTCGGGCAGCAAAGGCGGCATCCCTCTCGGCCTGCATCGCTTCTCGGGCGGCTACAACTGCATCTCGTTCAGCGCAAAGTCCATCGCCAGAAGCAGTCACAGCGACCAGGTCGTCCGAATGCTTCTTCTTTAGAGCAGCCAGCTTGGAGCGGAGGTTTTGGATGGTCCGAGTCAAATCGGTCTCCACTCCCTGCAGTCGGGTTGTCTCTTGCTTGGCTCCGGCGAGTGCGGGCCCTTGCTGGTTGAGTTCTGTGGTCAATTCGGCAATACGGCCCTGAAGGTCATCCACCATGGGAACAGAGACTAGAGGAAGGCATAAAGATGTTAATACAAGAGAAATTATCAACCGGAGGGAAGATAGAAGTAATGAAGAGGTTACCTTTCAGCGTGTTGATCTCGGCCGACAGATTGTTGACCTCGAGCTGGGCCTGAGCGAGGGTTCGAAGGCTGGCGGCGTAGGCTTCGAGGAGCTTCTCGAAGACATTGAGTCGTTCTTCCATAATAGCCTGAGAAGAAAAACAAGATGAACTTTAGAGACACAGCAGCCAAAAGAAGATCCGAATCGATTGCAAGCAATCGGCCCGAATCTCGGGGACTACACCCAGTGGGTGCGCTTGCGCGCACCCACCGGAAGAAAAGTCTCCCGATAGGAGGAAGGCAGGAGAGATGAGCAAAAGAAGCAAAGAGCGTAAAAGATCCGAACCGATTGCTAACAATCGGCCCAAATCTCGGGGACTACACCCAGTGGGTGCGCTTGCGCGCACCCACCGGAGGAAAAGTCTCCCGATTGGAGGAAGCCATAAAGGAAAGTTGAAGAGCTTACCGCATGATTGCGGTCGAGAAGTTGGAGGTCCTTAGCTATGGCGGTGGCGAAGTCGTTCACCTGACTGTAGGCTGTCGTCAAAGGATCTTGAGAGGAAACCAGGGAGCGGTGCAAAGCATCGGGCTCGGCGCCGACATGTCGGGTGCGAGAGTATTCGGCCCGGAACTGGTCCACCGAGCGCATCAAAATTATTGATGCGGAAGAGGACGGCTGTGGCGGCGGAGCTTGAATCGCAGCGGCAGAGGAAGTGATGGTCGAGACCGGTGGCGCTGACGTCACCGGAAGGCCGGAGGCATCCGGTTGTGGCTGCGACGAAATCGGACGAGTCGAGGTTGAAGGACCTGTTGCCACAATCGGCGAGGTGGTCGTTATAATCGGCGACATGGTCGTCATGATCGGCGAGGTGGTCGTCGGGATGGGCTAGGAGATAGTTGTAACAGGGGCGGAGACTGGGTCGGAGCGTCGTGGCGGAGATGGAGCAATCAGATCAACCGGTTGCGCTCCTTTGCCACCAATAACTCCCTGGTCGGCCGTGCTCTTGGAGGTCTTGGAGGCGGTGGTGGAAGCAGTAGTTGTCTGGGCAGTAGCGAGGCGGGCCTTTTTGGCGGCGCGCTCGGCATCCTTGGAGGTACGATGTGGAGCCGGTTGCCGTTTGCGGAGTGCAGCAGCAAACGCGGCGGGGGCAATGACTACGCCGACCTGGGCAGGAATGTTGGCGTCAACGTCATCAAGACCAATCGGTTCCCTGAAAGAAGAAAGAAGAGGTGAATCAGTATAAGAGAAGAGTGAGGTTCAAGGCATGAAGATAAGGGCATACCCGACTGTTCTCGGCGCGCCCGTGGGCATCCGACATCTCAGTGGGGCGACATTCAGAGGCTCCTGGCCAGTCGGCACTCGAGTGGGCGTCACCTGAGGCTGTTTGCCTTTGAGAGCAGTCGGCGCCGTCTTAGCGGCCTTGTTGGGAGCGGCACCAGAGGAGGAGCCGGTTGCCGAGGCGCGTTTAGTCGGCACCTTCGAAGGCTTGGCCTGAGGAGCTGCATCAGAATCACCAACCTTTGAGACACTATCGTCATCGCTCCATTCGGCCAGAAATTGCTCAAGGGAAGGGTCGGGCGTACCCCCTTAAGCTGCAGGTCGGATGTCGGCGTTCCTAGGGTCGGCGGCCTCGGCATCGTCAGCGGGATCTTCGGATTCAGAGGACTCCCCAGAGGATTCACCGTCATCGGCGCCGTCACCTTCGGATTCGGAGGGGGGAACCTCACCATTGTACTCGAAGTCCGCGGGGTCATCTTCCTCGCGGTCGGGGGCGTATGTGCCGGCCACCTGGCCGTCTTCCATCAGTTTGGATCGAATAAAGTGCTGAGCAAGAAGAAGAAGGTCATCAGAAAAGTTAAGTATGAGGAAAAAGCAATCGGAGAAAGGGAGCAGTCGGGGCATACCACAGGTGGTTTCTGTCGGCGGTTGAGGTACTCAAGTCCGAAGCGGAAAGGGTCAGGCGAAGGACTGGATGTGATATTCCTCAGCCTGGTGCAAAGGTCTTTGAGTTTCACTCGCCATGTGCAGAGCCGAGTGGGATCTCGGGGGCCCGACCTATCGCAGATGTGGTGCACTCGACGCTGTAGAGGAAGCACTCGGACTTGAAGCCAGGCAGCAGCAAGATCAGTCGGCAGGAGCCCCTCCTGCTCCAGCTGAGCAACCCGGGCGACTTGGGTGTCAACATCGCAATCGCCGACACCGTACTTCAACGACCACTGATATTTCTCAGTCGGCCGTGCGAGGGAGAACTCGGGCAGGTTCAGGAGATCGGGGCCTTGGTCCGGCGACTTGACATAGAAGAAGGTTGTTTGCCAGTTCTTGCATGATTGGACGATCTCGGGACCTTTGTACTTATGCTTGCCGGCTGCGACGAGGCAACTGCCGCAGTCGGTCATGTCAGTCGGAAATGTCGGATCACCACCTTCCGTGGCAGAAGGCACCACAGCTCCCGTCCGAGCATTGTGAGCTCGGAGGTTGAAGAACCGCTTCCAGAGAGCGATGCTTGGGCGGCAGCCGAGATACCCCTCGCACAGCGTGACGAAGCCGAAGAGGATTATGATGAAGTTTGCCGCGAGGTGATGCGGTTGCAAGCGGTGGAAGTTGAGGAAGTCCCGGAAGAAAGTGCTGGCGGGGAGTCCGAATCCACGCTCGAAGTGAGCGAGGAAGACGACCCTCTCACCAGCACGCGCATCGGGCACAAGCTCGGCGCCGGGAGCACGCCATTGGACTTCGGCTGACAGCTTGCGGGCGCGAACCAGGGCTTGGATGGCACCGGCGGTGACGGTGGAGCCTTTCCAGCACCCGCGGTTGGCCTAAGAGGTGTCTCGCCGGGGCGCCATGGACCTTGCGGGCGGAAAAAGGATGAGGAAGAGGAGCGCAGAAGCACTGCGCAAGTTGGCGGTGAGAAGTTACCGCGGCGGCGGAGGTGCACGCGAGTGCGCGGCCGGAGCGGATTCCGTGCGCAGAGGAGGAGTCGCGAGCACGCTGAAAAGCTTGAGGCGGAGCGGCAATGGCGTGCGCGAAGAGCAAGAGGCGGAGGAGGAAGAAGGTGTATGAGAGAAGGAGGAGTCCAAGGCCCTCCCCTGTGGCTTATATGGGCGGCGGGGGATGGGAGTGGGATCCGGCTGCGGCCGTGTGGACCGGTGTGGCCTAGCCCACTGGAAGACCAACCGGCAAACTGGCGCAAGAGATCCCAGCGTGGGAAGCGAGGCGTGCGACGTGGGGGTCGAGGCCTGCAGTTACGTCAAGTCGCGCGTGGGTCGTGGGCCCCGGTCCATTGACTGCACCCCGGAAGAATCGGAGGTAACTGTTGGAAGGCAATCGGTGAGGATTAGATCCGAATCGGCGAGGGATCTGATTCTCAAAAAGTGAAGAGAGAAATCGGAGATAATTCAAATCAAATCGGACGAAATCTTGGCCAGCCGAGTATGATCTCCGAGTCGGTCGATGAACTCGGAACGACGCACTTGGTGAGGCCAAAGCATTCGGAAGATGTTGGAGAAAGATTGAAAACTGCAAAGGCCCCGCGATCAAGTGACCGTGGGACCTTTACAGCTTTAGGGGCTACTGTCGGGGGATTGGTACCCGGGTAGGCTCACCCAAGCGAAAGCAACCTTTCAAGACAAGGATGGACCGGTTGGGCTGCAGCTGGGCCGAGCTGGGCAGGCGTACGGCCAATTGCTCCAAGGCAATCAGCCGTACCGAATGCCAGCAGTCGGCCCAGGCGCAACCGGTCCACCCTATTCATCACCAAGAAGAGCATCCGATTGGCCCGCCTCTGGGCCGAGATGGGCATCGACGCGGCCGATTACCTAGAGCAATCGACCTTGCCGAGGGCCACCAGTCGGCCCAGGCGCAATCGGTACGACTTACCACCCCTGGAGAAGTTGACCCCGAGATCAGGCAGAAGTACAAGTACGAGGTCATAAATGCGCAATCCCGAGAGATCGGGGTGGCAAAGAAGCCAAGTCACATCGAAGATCTGGCAGAGATGCGCTGTCGACCTCTCCGCCGATTCCGCGGACAGGACGACAAGACCGCACCTCCTAGCTCCACTGTTCACCATCATGCCCTACGAGTCTACAGCATGGGCCGCCGCTCGTCGGGTCCGGATCACCCGGAGAGGAGCAGTCGGTGGGCCCCAGCCGATTAGAGGATGACAGCTGGGCCCAATCGGCAGTGAAGTTACCGATTTACCCCGGGCTCACACTATAAGAGCCCGGGGTACCCCTCCTGCGTGAGGGACGATCCATACATTCACACCATTACTCACATCTCGCTCGGTTCATTTACTGCTTGTAGTTCCTCCTCAGGGAAGCAGGAGAGAGCGCTCTCACCTTCCCCTGAGCAGACAGAGAAGCAGTTATTGTAGCTCAGTTCCATTGATATAGAAGAGACAAGAAGGAATAGGGGTGTTATCTCTCCGGAGAGCCCCGAACCTGGGTACATCGTGGTGTCCATCACCGTGTTTGTGCCCAACCCGATTCCGGCACCATCGACATCTTCTTCCCCGCGTCTTCCCCTCACTTTAGCCATCCCCATGGCATCTGCCGTCACATATCGACGACACCAGGTTAACTTCAGAAATTGTTTTAAGTTACTAACATTGCTAGATTATTGCCATTGACTATAACTCCCAATGAAGATGAATCCTACATGTGTTCTGCACAATATTATGTGCACTACTAAGCCACGCCTTCAGATGGCATGAAACATCACCACAACTTGTTCATCCAAAGCTCCAAAGTAGCTATGATCCTAAACGGTCTGTCTGCCATTTTTCTCTTGACAGAAATGTGTGTTTTGTGATTTTTATAGGAATTAATCCTTGCATTTTCTGAACTTCATCCATTGGAACAAATTGAAGCTTGATACTTCTACTTCATGTTCATATCATTTTTAGTTACGTTTGGGCTGGTTTTGCTGCTGTTTTGTAGCTGACAAATGTGGTACCGCAGCAGGCAACAACATCAACTAGCAATAGCAGCATGCACCGGCAGTTCAGGCAACGGCTTCAGCAGAGCAGCAGCGACAGAGCCGCGGCGGCGCTACGGCAGTGCACACACAGTGCAACGCAGAGCGGCGGCGTCCGGACTTAGCCGGCGGCACAACCGTGCACACCACGCACAGACACGCTACACACACACAGCCACCATCGGGCTATATATCTACATCTGATTCACAATGCTAGTATATTTGGATGCGATTCAGAATGCTAGTTGGGAATCAAAGGTGACATACACAACTAATCATGGTGGCGACCGTCGGCGAAGACGAAGACGATGGCGAGCGCACGGGGCCTCCCGGCTTGTTCCTAACGGCGCAGACGAAGTGAACGTCGACGAGGACAACTTCGCTCGGTACGGAGAGCTCGTTGGTTGCGCCACGGGATGCTGACACGGGGGAGAGGGAGGGATGCGAGATGGGGGAAAGGGGAGGGACGGCTAGGGTTCGCCTTGCGGCAGAGGGGGTCCTTATACGCGCCGGCGAGCCACGGGATGCCAACACGGCGGCACCGCGCGACCTAGCCGGTGTGGATGGCCTCCACGATTTCACCGTGAACAGAGGAAGAAGGAGAGAGGTGCGGGGTGGGCTGGGCCAGGTGGGAAAATTTGCCTAGTGCGAGAAATAAAACCTTTCCATTTTATTTTATTTAGTCCATTATGTTTTCTTTCATACATTTATTTTGGCTTGCAATAGTTTTTGTAAAATGTGCTATTGCTCTCAATATTTATTTTGTATTATCTTTCACCGCTATAAAAAGTTTGGGTCTCAAATAAAATAGTTTGAATTTTATTCAAAAAATAATTGATAAGAATTGATTGTTTTTCCACTGGTTTGACTTGTTTAAAATATTAAAATATTATAATAAATTCCCATTGATATAGTAACTTGACCTAATGATTATTATGCATTCAATTATATTGGTTTCATAATTTTTGGTTCAACTATAATTTCAACTTATGTTTGGAATTTTCATTTGGGTTGGAATTTAAATGAGCCATGGTCAAGGGTGATCATTATTAGCATAATCATGATTACTTGGCATTAGATAAGGTGATCACTGTTGACTGACACCGGGGGTGTTACACAGGGGGTGGCCCACAACCCCTAGGCGGCCTCCTGGCGCGGCCAAGGGGACCCGCGCCACCTGGCCGCCTGGGTGATGTGGGCCCCCCCTTGGTGCCCCCCTTTGGCTCTTATTTATCTCCCGACGCCAAAACCCTGATTCCAGAATCCTTTTGTCCAGAAGCGATTTTGATCTCCGCCGCCATCGCCAACAAGCTTCGGGGGACCAGAATTCCTGTGCTGGCACCCTGCCGGGACGGGGAAGTGCCCCCGGATTCATCTCCATCGACGTTGCTTCCTCCCTCCATGAAGTGGGAGTAGTTCCTCCTGGGGGCTGATGCCTTCTACATTATCTATGTGGTTAATTCTCTCTCCCATGATGTGATCTTGAGGGTGATCATAGCCTAAGTTAATCTAGGATGCTCCCATGATGTTTCGCCTTCTTCTATGTATTGGATTGATGTACTCACTTGATCTTATCTAGTATAATCTTCCAGACCATGGTGACAACGTTCTACCGTACATGGATTAGAAGAATATTTTCATGAGTGATTTCATCTTTTGTGAATTGATTTAAGATTGAGAGTCTCTTGGTGCTTGTCTTTGACTATCCTTGAGGTATGTTGTGGTGATTGTGGTACTCTTTTTGGATGGCCACGGTGACATTGATAAATCCATAGATGAGAAGTACGAACTCTGAGGTGTGCTTTTGTAGACCTACATAATTCTCGTCTTCTCTTGATCATAAAGGAATGACCTCCGAGTTATGTCTCCTTGCATGTTTTAATGAAAATATCATGTGATTAGACTATGTTAATATTGTTGGGAGTTGCCACTAGTGAAAGTATGAACCCTAGACCTTTTTTCCACCATTGCAATACCGTTTGTGCTCACGTTTACTACTTGTTTGCTTGCTATAATTTTTATTACAGGTCTATATTACTTCGTTTGGCCACGCCTATCACTCATATTTTACCATCTCTTCGTCGAACTAGTGCACATATACAATTTACCATTGTATTAGGTGTGTTGGGGACACAAGAGACTTCTTGTTTCGTATTTGCAGGGTGACTTTAAAGAGACCATCTTCAACATCTACTTCCCTGAGTTCGATAAACCTTAGGTCATCCACTTGAGGGAAATTGTTGATGTCCTACAAACCTCTGTGCTTGGAGGCCCAACATAGTCTACAAGAATAGAAGCGTGCGTAGACATCAAAGAACCGTTTGCAGCGTTGGACAAAGGTGGCGAGCCACAAAATTGGTGCAGATGCATGAGACGGTGAGGGGTGGGAGTTGCTTCCTTGCGTGTGTCTTTTCGGCGCAGCCACCAGATGCTAATGGCGCACCGGGGGAGTAAATCTCAAGAAAAAAGGGGAAGCGACTAGATCAAGGTGGATGGATTTGGGGCGCGGCGAGGTGATAGGTGAGCTCGAGTAAGGATGTGATTCGGGAGGAGACAATGGTGACGGGAACGAGGGGGCATGGGTTTGGGAAGGTACGATTAATGCGGGAGAAAGACGTGGCTAGAAAAATCGAGCAATTTTTGAATAAGCCAAGGATAGAGAGATAAAGAACTATTTGAGAAAGAAACAAATCGGTGAAAATATGAATAAATCCTGGCCGTGGGTTGATAAGAGCATCGACATCTCTTGACTGGTTTGGCGATTGGTTTTTGTCTAGGTTTCTTTTACGGTACCTTTCACTAGTGCCTAGGGGTGACTAGTATGAATTAATATCGGTGGTTAAGATGAAAAGATAGAGATTAAACCCAGCCGGCCCAGTAAGTTGATAGTCCAATTTTGTTAAGGAAAAACTAGACGCGTTAAACAAGTCATCACGTCGTCGTCTGCCGACTCACGCCCCGATATCGTCGCCGCCCACGTCACACCTGTTCTCGCGGCCGCCCCAGCTCGATCTTGCCGCCGGCCGACTCCTCTACACCGCGCCGTCCATATTCCCCTGCATCTACGTCCAACACTGTCACAAGAATTTAAAGAACTAGTTTTTCGTCTTAAATTCAGCTAACAAGTAACAACATAGAATTCTGTTTGATTTTGTCTAACTAATTCAGAGATAAATACGTGAAGCTAGTACGTGAAATCAGTTAGGAATCTGAAGTTCGTACGTGAAGGAATTCTTGCGGGGTACCCGGCCAGTAATTACCCATCAAAAATAATCCAGCCGACATCCTTCCACGCCCTCTCGCACGCTTCTTTCACGCCCTCTGGCAAGCTTGTTTGATCTTTTTTTTGGGCCTGGACCATTTACGCTCTTGGGCCCTGATTTGTCTGTGGTGCGGTGAAAAATGTGGCACTGGTATGAATTCAACTAGTTAAACTCTTATCACTAGTATGAAATTTTCTGGGCCTTTGGATGGCCGAAAATGAAAGGCTCTTATTCATTTGAGGGTACCATCTATCGTGTGTTAGGAAGTGTTTTCTATTTTAAAAGGCTGCTGCAGAAAAGGACCTTGTGCATTAACAAAATCCATAAGCAAATAGGAATAACCTTCTTCGTGGGAAAAATACTAAACGCACACATATAAGATAGCTCTCCCGTTGCAACATTCGCAAGTCAAAGGTTGTATGCAGACACTATAATGCAAATAATATCTTAACATGTTTGGAGTATACAAACATGCTGCGTACACATACACACTTGTCGATCGAAACTTAGTTACATGCATACACCGGTTCTGCTGTGTTTTACATTACAAAGTAAGGCACCGGTGCCGTTATTTATTTTTTATAGCACCATATTACTTGTACCAAACGCTCACAATCACAAAGTAAGACCACTACTTTATTTATACCAAACGCTCACCATGACAACATTTGCAGCAGAACCTTATGGATAGAGCTCGATGACACCTCGAGCTCCAAGTTTCTTCACAATTTTGTAGTCGCTAAACCCGGCTTTCACAAAGATGGCACTCCAGTCATTTTCGTCACGCTGTCGTCCTCTCGTATATACCATCATTGCCACATCCATCAGCACTTGGGTTTCAAACATCTGTCCCGAAGAAGAGCCAACCACAATGTCTACGATGATCACTTTTCCTCCCGCTTCCCGGGAAGGAATGGCCTTCTTGCATTGAGCTAGGATGTTGATGCAGTCCTCATCGCTCCAAAAGTGTAGGACAAGCTGGCATGGAAAAAAAATGTGGTTAAGTGATGTACCAAGGACACAAAGTTTATGAGCTTGATGTAATTATGTATAAGCATTAAGCATTTGTAGTCTTTTTCGTTTAAGCAAAAAGGACCCCTCAAACAATGTACACGCTAGTGATACAAAATCTCAATTTCTATGCGGTATATAGAGAACCTTGGCAAGAATAAAATGAAACATTGTGAAGAGATACTAGTTTGTACGTACCTTCAGCATCACAGCTTGAGCAGTTGGGATGGAATGAAACATGTCACCTGCAACATAGTCAACGACATCGTCTTTGGGAGCTTTATCTACCACCCGTGGAAGGTCCAACACACTACACTTTATATGAGGGAAGGCGTTGACGATGGCCCTAGCCGTGGTTCCATCACCACCACAACAGTCGGTGAGCGACTGAAGGCCATTGAATATGCCATGGCACTCACGCAATATCGTGCCGATTCCCATATGGTCATGGGCAGCTAAAGCTTCATTGAACAACTTGTCACACTCGGGGTCGAGGACCGCCATAGTCTCCTCGAAGAGCGCCGCGCCGTGCACCTCCTCGAACGGTGACGGCACGGGCGTCGCGATATCCTTCTTGAACCAGTCGGCCAGCCCCATAGCCGCCTCCATGTAATGCCGCGAGGTCACGGCGAGCACAAGGGCTTTCTGGCTAGCATCGCCATCGATGCGTACGCCATCCACGAGGAGGTAGGACAGCGGGACGAGGCTGTAGATCCCAGCCTCGGTGGATGCCAAGACGCCCGTCGTGGCCAGCAGCCGCAACAGGCGGTCGAGGAATGGTGCCTTCGACGGCGGGAGGGACAGCGCGGTGATCAGGTCAGGCAAGGATGCGGTACCGCCGAGGCGGTGGATCGCGGTAGGGATGCCGAGCTGCACGGCGCACCTAAGCGCCATTGGTGTGAGGTAGCTGAGGCTGTGGCGCCAAAGGTCAGCCTGCGCCTGGACCAGCTCGGCGTCGGTGGGGATTGCCATCGTGTGTGAAGAAGACTTGGCTGCCATTGCTTTCTCTATTGCTTGCTACGAGGCCGGTATTGTGTGTGTGTGTGTGTGTTGATTACTTGGCTAGCTAGGCCGGTATTTATATAGAAATGTAGCACGCATTTTTTTTTCTGCTCCCTCCATTCCATAGTAATTCTCGTTGACATGGATGTATCTAGGCTGTGCACATCGACATTTCTTACCCACATTGCTCACAAGCTGAGCTGGGAAGCTGTTTGTTGCAGGACAGGGAGGGGTCTACTCGTCGACATGCTTTATTACGCACACTGCTCAGGAGCAGAGGGTGATCTGTTTGTTGATAGACACATGCATGATTCCTTTCCACTACAATGCAATGTGCTAGCTAGGGACACGGAGCGTCTACTATGTCTTCGCACGGCATGAACACAACACACGTCGCGCCTCATAAACTGAACAGCTTAGGCGACTTGGAAATACAGTAGCAACAAGGACAGAATTACTGCAACAAGCAGGTAGGGATAACCGACGAGCGCGTGTTCAGCGTGATGCGCGTGTTTAGCGTGATGCGCGTGACAGTTTTTACCAAAAACTAGTAAGCTTGCACGTGCAATGCACGTTTTAATTAATAATATTATTTTCTGGTAAAAGCTTGTACAATTTTATTTTCAGCAAGGTTATTTTAAAACTAACAGGTTAAAATTATATACTTATTGATATGCGTGAAAACATAACATAAAAAATTTATGCGTAAATACGTAAAACAAAAGTACATATCGTTATTACCGGTCTCGTTGAAAAACAGGTTGTGTTTCCACATTAGATTGTTCCAGCCTCTCCATCCACTCAATCAGAGTCACCCACGCCTCCGAGGACCTCCACATCTTCCAACCCGAAGATGTTATAAGGGTGATGTTGCACCTCACCTCACCTCACCACAGGCACCGTGGGTTGAGCTTGTGGACCTGGGAACCGAGATCGCGGTGTCGCTCCGTGTCAAGCGTCACCGATGGTCTCGACGCACCACCTTGAACTGTGGAGGCTTTACTGTCGTTGTACTCCCTCACCACCGTTACCACCTCGGGAGTGAGGCGTCTCGACTAATGCACATATAGTTTTTGTTAGTATGAAATTTTAATTTTAATTTTAATTTTACAGGAAAAGAAGTGACGTGCACCACTACATTTGTATTAGTTGAGCATGGAAAAACCTGATCTAGCAACCTATTTTTTGCGTTGGTCCTTTTTACTCTGCATATTACATTTATCTGAAGTTAAATTGTAATTAAAATTATAACTACAGCACCCCCCACCCCACCGACACCCAGCTCGAACCGTCGTCCGCTGAGTGTAGCTTGTTCCTGGTCGTGGTCTTGCTAGCGTCCCCGGCGAGCGATGGTGCTGCGCCTCAAGCTCCTTGATGAAATCAATACACACAGAAAAATCAATCGACTTGCATATAACCCGTTTGGAAAATTATAGTAACACCAATCAAATACAGGGATTAAGATTATAATCCAAGAACCAGGCAAAAAAACTTGAGTATAATTATACTTAATGTACTTAATCTGTAACTGAAGCTTCATTGAGAAAATTCATATCGAATTTAAGATCATCTTTAGACTCGGTGGGTTACAGCTTTGGAGACCTATTGCTTCTCTTTTTCAGCATTGAAGACATGCTACCATCTGCTAAAGGAAGGAAGGATGACTCGCGAGCGAGTGCAAAAGGAACGGCGCCTGATCGAGCGCCTGAGTGTGTGTATACATACGCATGCTCAAAGGACCCAAATGCATACACATACACGTGCACACGCGTAGCCTGGCCAAAAAGGATCGAACGACTCGCTCGCTCGCCTCCAGTTCACACGCGAAAACATTTTTTTCTTTTTTTAAGTCTTTTTTTTCACTGAATGGATTGGGTTCGCTTCAGCCCTTTTTGTAAAGATTTTTTTTCAGCTGGATGGATTGGATTTTTTTCCCTGGCCAAAGGAACGATTCCTTCGACAGATCTTTCGCGTGTGACGTCTGTTGGATATATGCTCTAGAGGCAAATAATATATGATTATTCCAATATATCTAAGCAAGTTCATAACCAGTTTCATACCGTGCTAGAACTGCATCAGTGAAACAATGATGCAGGTGTGGTATAGAAACCCCAGAGTTCCTAGTTAGCCTCTACATCGATAACTAGTTCATGGTCAACATGATGATCGTGGTTTCGCGATCATGGACAATTAAGTCTCTTGACTATGAGGTCACCTCACTGGTTAAGTGACGTGATGAACATTACCCAAAGAAAGCATTACAGCATGATCAAATCTTATGAAGGTTCAGTGTTGTAATTACAGAACGTAGTAGACCGTTCCTTTGACCGTGAGTACGTGCATAATCACTATCTTCCCGGATGCTTTGACTTACATCCCACCACCTGACTGAAATATGCGGGTCATAACGGTTGTATCTTAGGTATTCCGTGGAGATACGTTGAGGAGTATTGTTTACAAGAGCGGGATTTGTCAATCCATATGATGGATAGATACTCAGGGCCCACTCGGTGAGATTCCATCCATAAAGCTGCGCAGCGTGTGACTAGGTCACGGGGATGAATATCACGGGAACGAGTGAATAAGGATTTAGTTCGGAACGAGGTTGAACCAGACATAGGATGTCATTGATCGAATCTCGGAACAATCCAGTATCGCTGACAAAGGGAATGCTATACGGCGTAAGGTCCAATCGGTGTTGATATCCGGAATGCACAGGGGTCATTATGGGCATCCAGGTCCCGTTGATGATCATTGACTGTTGCCTCTGCTCAGTCATGACTGGAGTGTTCTCGGACCGTAGGGTAACACACTTAAGGGCTCGATGAAATCGGAGACCTTTTCGGAACCATCGGAGCAACCAGAGAATAAGGGAGACAATATCGGAGGAGTACCGTATTGAACCGAAACAAGTTCGGAGTGAGCCGGAAGAGTTTCCGGAGCACCGGGAGATGAAATAATATGTTTTAGTTATTAATTAATTGAATTAATAATTAAAATCATTTTATTTCTAATTAATATGTGCTATGGGCCTTAGTGGAGAAAAAGGCCCATTAAGGAATTAAAGGGAAAAGAAAAAGAAAAGAAAAAGGGGGGGGAGGCGCCATGGGCCCTAGGGCCCATGAGGGGTGCGCCCCCTCTCCCCCCTTGGCCGGCCACCCCCTAGCAAGGGGACTTTAGTCCCACATTGCTAGGGGAGGTGGGTTGACTCCCTTCCCCAGCCTATATAAAGACAGGCAGGGTGCACATAATTAATACACAGTAATTCGTGAGAAAATAAATATAACTCCGAATTGAGATCGGTTTTCTCCGGTCTCCTCCCCTCTCTTGTCTCTTCCACGGTGGGCTCCCTAGTGTGAGCCTGTAGTGGAATTGAGACCTCTCTGCTAGAATCGGAGGCCGTCGTGCTGCCGAAGCTCCGTCCGGAGGTCTGCTTCCGCCCCCTCCGCTGGATCGGGGAACGGAGGTCGTCATCGAGTCTCGTACGTGTGCGAGTACTACGAGGTGCTGCACGTGTGGCACTACACCCATCCGGGTGCTCAACACAGCCAGGGGGCTGTGAAACTTGATCAGCTACATCAACCACGTTTGCGGGAACGTTTCCCGCGCAACGGACTACACCCCGAGGTATGTTATTTCCGCACTACTGTCCGTTACGGTAATACGGCTAGCTAGATCTTGGGTTAAGGGAACGCCAGTTAGGAAAAAATTGTGTTTTCTGCTACGAACCCCGACAGTGGTATCATGAGCTAGGTCTATGCTTAGTATTACTGTACGGATAGAACACATCGGGGATGTGGGCGTTGATTGTATGATTGTTACCCTCTCACGTGCACTTGTTCATATCTGCGGCATTGTTTGATGAAGCGGCCCCCGACCGACTTTACGCGTACTCTTACGCGAGACTGGTTCCACGCTTGACATGCGGCTTGTACCGTATAAAGTGGCTGGGGGGTGTCTGTCTCTCTACTTTAGCGGATGTGGCATTTGCAACGGAGGGCCCCGTGCGGGGTGTAATAGAGACAATCATATGGTTGACGTTGTGGTTGACTCGTAGATTAAAACCTGTTTAACTATGAAAGCCCTAGCAGCCACGTAAAACTTGCAATATACAACTAGATCGTCTAAACCTTGTATTGCTAAGTGGGGGCTATCGTTTGTTTGTTTGTGATGTAGTGATAGTTTTGCTATGTGTTACTAATAAGTAGTAATCGTCATCATAAAACAAACTAATATGGAGACACTTTAGACTTAGTGTTGCCATAGCCCAGACATCTTAAAACTTGCTAGTATAGGATACACAACGGTAGCATGTGATAAGATGATCCCTTAACAAAGCCAAACACAAGTATTCTACCGAAGTGTGCACCACCTGGAAGGTTCTCCCATATGGCCTGATGCTCCGTACATACCGGAGTTTTCCTACATATTCAATGGAGTTCGCATGAGGTTGGGTTCGGCAAGCCTGGCATATGAAAATATGGCCTTGCTGAGCAGCATATAACATGGAGGTTAATTTGGCGAGCCTAGCATATGCAGATATGGCCTCGGAATACTAGAGATCGAAAGATCGAGCATGAGTCACAGTATATATAAGATAATGTGATCGCACAAGTTGTTGTCTACCTTTGAAACTGACCCGTCGGCCGTGTGATATTCGAGGTCGGGCAGTGAATCTGGATCATGTAATCACTAAAACTTCTTAGGGATGAAATGTTTTGGTGCGAGCTCATATATAATGTGATTATATGAACTCATTTGTTTTGAACTAGTCTTAAATGTGTTCCTTGCAATTATGTTTGTAGAAAATGAATGCACTAGAGCAACGTGAACTATCTTTCTTCATGGAAGGTGAAAGACTTAGAGAAAATGGGTCAAACTTTGCTGATTGGTATTCACGCCTTAGGACGTCGCTCAAGAGAGCAGACATCTTGTTTACAATAGAAATGCATTTGGAAGAACATCCGGACGATGATGTTGGCGATCAAGAGATACTTGATCATTATGCTCGCCGACAGAAGTGCTCCGTAGTCAGGAATGTCATGATCTTCAGCATGTCAGAGGAGTTGGGCATACAGTTACAGGACACTGGCCCATATGACATGATGGACACGCTAAAGACAATGTTCGTACGTGAGTTCAGAATTGCCAGATTTGAGTTAGAAAGCAAGTTTCTATCTACAAAGATGGAAGAACGCACAAGCCTTGTTGATCACTTAGACAGGATGCATGAGATGTACCTGACCCTAGTGGAGGACTATGAATATTGGACAATGAACGAAAGCACCACGGAAGAGTTTGCAATAAATATGTTATTGCACTCACTCCCTCCGAGTTATGGTGATTATGTTCATAGCTATGTCGGAAGAGGAGCTAATATGAGTCTCCAGAACTTCATGACTGATCTCTTGACCACGGACATTGCTCCTTTCGAGGATGCAGAAGTCGTGGATGGAGAAGGTATATACTTGATATACTTTATAAATGTTTACTCCCTTATACAACAGATGCAGTAAATGAGTATTTGATACTTATTCTGTTTTATGAAAACAGGACCTGTTGTTGCATGGACGGGAAGAGGTGAAATCGAGGATTGATGGATATCAAGTCAGTTGATGACCAGCATGGATTCCACCGAGACATCTATCATAGGAGATACTTAGAGTATTAGATAAATCTTATGTAATCATTATAGTATGAACACTTAGTTGTGTGTCTTGCATCTCGCGAGACAAAATCTATTCATGTAATGAGACAAGTCAGTTGTTCCATCTCTATGAATAAAAGTGTGCTTATACTTTGATTACGTCTTGATTTATGATATGATAGAAAGCATTTATAATACTACTATTATTGTCAAGAAACATTCAACGTTTAATGATAAAGTTGTCTTGATTATAACAAGTCAAAGATCTGATTGCATGAGGTGACTTCATAACTGATGAATTCATTAAATGTATGATCTATTAACTTGTGATTTCATTATCGAATGAAAATCATAACTTGATTGCATGAGATGGATTAGATACACGATCTATGAACCTCTGCAACAAATATAATCATGACAAGGTTCTAGCAAGTAGAACTAGTGCCAATCATTGTACATAAATGATATACTAAATGGGCACGTGAGTTATCATTAAAGACTTCATATGATTAATTGAAAGTTGTATTCAATTGAGATCATAAAACTGAGATTCAGGAATCACAGTGAGAAGTGAGAATACAAGGATACATATCACTACGCTACGATCCGAAGTGATAAGTATTGACATTGACATAATGGGAGACTTGTGGAAGTTGTACCGCAAACTACGATGGAAGTTGAAAGTACTAGACTACTTAAACCAATCGTAGTCATACTAAACCGTAGTATGGTCTAAACGTTCTTTCCCCTAGCACTATAGTTATTGTTGAATAAGTTGTTAATTCATTAAGTTAAAACACCCACTTCATGAATAGGAAACCATCCTGATTTTAACGAGACATGATAGCTCCATAACTGATGGTGTTATAAGGTTTCTTAAAAGGAAAGAATTTCTTTGTAATAAAACTACGAGCAATTGAAATTACATATTCTCCCCGAATAGCAAAATTTGTGTTGCTTAATTGGTAATACGAGAAAAGTCTCTCGACACGGATCCAATGGGAGATAATGGAAACTTTGACCGGGGTATTGGACCTTGCCTTCAGAATATCAGAGTATTGCAACGGAAGCATGTTCCGCTGTAATGACACTGCATAAGGAAGGATATGCCAGAGATGATTGATCTTGGTATATGAGTTGAAGCCGTTGTTGAATTTAGAAGGTTATCATGAATACGTTCTGTACAGAACAATAATCATGAGTCTTCTTAATAAAACAATAGGGAATAATATTGCTTGAAGACACAAAGGAATGATGGTAGCCTAGAAACACGAGGAGAAATGAAATAATATTGAGTTACATTAAGGATGGCTCACGTCCCGTGAAATAAATCGGTTATTTCATATTCTCGACAAACTGGAGAGTTATTGAGAATAATGTAATGGACATAAGGCATTATTTTGGTTATGACCAAAGTTCAATGGTGATTGACTACGGAAACGTAGGAATGCTTTAATCAATAAAATATTTCATTTACACTACGATGGACCATAGCCTGAAATTGCATCTCAGTCAAATTGGGATTTGAAAAGAGAATTGCAATGGGCATGACGAAGGTTACTTCGTTAAAAGGATGGACTATAGTACCTCAAGACAGGAACCCTCAACCTTGATTTGATCAAGTGATTTTGTGATGACCAAAATATTGAGTGGGCCTGCAGTTTCATGAAACTTAGTGGGAGCTTTGAAGACTTCCCTGAAACTTGGAATGCAGAGGGCATTTTCTGAGTGGGAGCTTTGGAAGCATTGTCATTATGTAAGACATAGTGAACAATAAAATGACTTGATGAAAGCTGAACCACAAATATATGAGTATATGATAGATATATTTGAGTGGGAGCATGATCATTGTCTCAAACATATATGCATTGATATGTGTGAAGAATGATCTCATATGTATATATATGGATGTGCATTGATTGTGTATATAGAGAATCGTCTTATATACATATATGCATTATGATATATATAAAGCATAAGGCAAATAAAATACAAGATTGCAAGAATCTTCTTTTATATGAAATACCAACACATTACACGTTGAAATCTATATGAGTAGATTAAGACACGGATAATGAAACGAAGTGAAGGTTGGAATAATCTTCTAGAAAAGAAACAGGTTCTTGTGGCTAGAAATTATATAATGGATGAAATCCAAATATCACAAGCAATGTCTTGATGGAAGAATAGAGATGCTCCATGTACTGTACATGTGATCTCATATGTTCTTGACATATGATTCTACCATATAACATGCATTGTGAATCCAACAACAGAATGACTCAAAAGTTCTTGAAAGAAGAACAGATTCCGATGTGCTTTAGGAGTAAAACACAGAATCTGAATAAAGTCCATGCATTCAGTATATGAGAGGCATACTGAGGACTATTCTCTAAAATATAGAAAGGATAATAGACTTGAATGTAATGCAAGATTACAATTGCAAGCCATGTTATGGGTCTATATGGAATTAGAGACATCACCAAAGACATGAAAGAAATGTGAGCAAAAATCACGGTACTACAAACATAATACTACTTAAGAAAGTAGACGTATGGATAAAAGTTTAGCGTTAGAAGTATTGGACTTCTGGCTGAGTGTATTTCCCGGTATATATGACTATGGATGAGTCTTCTAAAGATTGAACCAAGAGATCATTGGAGGATACTGTGAAATAATAGTCTCACTCTCCCGCGAAACCTATATCCAACCATTATATGATAATGAGTGGTATGTCAAAAGAGCTTTTGACCTGTACCAGTTGCAAAGGAAACATACGAATCTGAATTGGTGCAGTTCGTTGACGAACCCTCTTCCATGAGCATGCATGATCAATGAAACACTTATGTGATAAGATGATTATGATCGGAAAAATGCGGCTAGATTATTAGCACTCTAGTGCAAGTGGGAGACTGTTGGATATATGCTCTAGAGGCAAATAATATATGATTATTCCAATATATCTAAGCAAGTTCATAACCAGTTTCATACCGTGCTAGAACTGCATCAGTGAAACAATGATGCAGGTGTGGTATAGAAACCCCAGAGTTCCTAGTTAGCCTCTACATCGATAACTAGTTCATGGTCAACATGATGATCGTGGTTTCGCGATCATGGACAATTAAGTCTCTTGACTATGAGGTCACCTCACTGGTTAAGTGACGTGATGAACATTACCCAAAGAAAGCATTACAGCATGATCAAATCTTATGAAGGTTCAGTGTTGTAATTACAGAACGTAGTAGACCGTTCCTTTGACCGTGAGTACGTGCATAATCACTATCTTCCCGGATGCTTTGACTTACATCCCACCACCTGACTGAAATATGCGGGTCATAACGGTTGTATCTTAGGTATTCCGTGGAGATACGTTGAGGAGTATTGTTTACAAGAGCGGGATTTGTCAATCCATATGATGGATAGATACTCAGGGCCCACTCGGTGAGATTCCATCCATAAAGCTGCGCAGCGTGTGACTAGGTCACGGGGATGAATATCACGGGAACGAGTGAATAAGGATTTAGTTCAGAACGAGGTTGAACCAGACATAGGATGTCATTGATCGAATCTCGGAACAATCCAGTATCGCTGACAAAGGGAATGCTATACGGCGTAAGGTCCAATCGGTGTTGATATCCGGAATGCACAGGGGTCATTATGGGCATCCAGGTCCCGCTGATGATCATTGACTGTTGCCTCTGCTCAGTCATGACTGGAGTGTTCTCGGACCGTAGGGTAACACACTTAAGGGCTCGATGAAATCGGAGACCTTTTCGGAACCATCGGAGCAACCAGAGAATAAGGGAGACAATATCGGAGGAGTACCGTATTGAACCGAAACAAGTTCGGAGTGAGCCGGAAGAGTTTCCGGAGCACCGGGAGATGAAATAATATGTTTTAGTTATTAATTAATTGAATTAATAATTAAAATCATTTTATTTCTAATTAATATGTGCTATGGGCCTTAGTGGAGAAAAAGGCCCATTAAGGAATTAAAGGGAAAAGAAAAAGAAAAGAAAAAGGGGGGGAGGCGCCATGGGCCCTAGGGCCCATGAGGGGTGCGCCCCCTCTCCCCCCTTGGCCAGCCACCCCCTAGCAAGGGGACTTTAGTCCCACATTGCTAGGGGAGGTGGGTTGACTCCCTTCCCCAGCCTATATAAAGACAGGCAGGGTGCACATAATTAATACACAGAAATTCGTGAGAAAATAAATATAACTCCGAATTGAGATCGGTTTTCTCCGGTCTCCTCCCCTCTCTTGTCTCTTCCACGGTGGGCTCCCTAGTGTGAGCCTGTAGTGGAATTGAGACCTCTCTGCTAGAATCGGAGGCCGTCGTGTTGCCGAAGCTCCGTCCGGAGGTCTGCTTCCGCCCCCTCCGCTGGATCGGAGAACGGAGGTCGTCATCGAGTCTCGTACGTGTGCGAGTACTACGAGGTGCTGCACGTGTGGCACTACACCCATTCGGGTGCTCAACACAGCCAGGGGGCTGTGAAACTTGATCGGCTACATCAACCACGTTTGCGGGAACGTTTCCCGCGCAACGGACTACACCCCGAGGTATGTTATTTCCGCACTACTGTCCGTTACGGTAATACGGCTAGCTAGATCTTGGGTTAAGGGAACGCCAGTTAGGAAAAATTTGTGTTTTCTGCTACGAACCCCGACAACGTCATGCTGCCATCCGTTGCATTCTTCTATGCCTTTGGATTTATTAATTAAACGAACCGACATGAGAAATAAAAATGAGCAGTCGATTTGTGCATTGCATTTGCATGCGATAAACAAGGAAGGAAATTAAGGATGATGCCTAATTAAAATGGAGAATTTATGGGCAGAAATAAAGGAATTGTGCATGTAATTACACTTGGTTTATGGGCAGCAATAAGTGTTTAGACGTGTTGTGCCATACAACATGGGTGTAATATAGTTCGTTGGATGAATAGTATTGGATGTACGAGATCAATTGGTCCAGGCCCTCTGGTGCTTTTTATATTAGTAGTAGATGTTAAACCAACGGGGTTATACGGGGTTTAGGAGGCCTTTCCTTAACCCATAATCATCCTCCTGAATTCCCCCCGGGGTGACCCCGCTCATTTTCCTTAAGCCAATAAGATCATGCCTAATCAAAACGTACTCCGTAAAGCCTCGTATTTTTCCGTGAGTGTAGCATTTCTCTAGTTTTTACATATAACATGCTTAACGAAGCTCTCCATTCATTCCTACGGATCAAGTTTTACAGTCTATCAAATATGTCTTTTTTTGGCAGGAATATCAAACCAACGAGGAGCAATACTTCAGTGCCATCATACGCCAAGACAAGTATACCGAAATCCATCTGCATCTATTCACTAATCATCTACCTCGAGATATCTATCCAAAACATCTCGTTGGTATTAAGTTGCGAGTCTCACCCAAAGTGTAAACTCAAAGCAACAGACAACGACATTAACAAACTTTGCGTATGGTAAACAATTCTTGCAACAGTTACAAGCACCGTTGTTTTCTCCCTGGTGGCAACATCACATCCCCTAGTCTCATGTTTCGTCACTCAAGCTAGACATCGGGGGACATGAACCCACAATCAAGCATAAT
This sequence comes from Bromus sterilis, assembly GCA_950022295.1. Taxonomy (NCBI): domain Eukaryota; kingdom Viridiplantae; phylum Streptophyta; class Magnoliopsida; order Poales; family Poaceae; genus Bromus; species Bromus sterilis. Next base: position 27,952,966 of record OX465597.1, on the reverse strand, counting down.
GCTCCCTCTTGGAGTTACTATCTACTACTTGGCGAAAGCAATAAAAAGTAACGGAGAACATGCAAGAATTACTCAAGAACAAAATATAAAAGGTAAACCAAATATATAACTTATTACGATTTGAACATAATCTCATGATTCATCGGATCCCAGCAAACACAGCATAACAACAGCAGGAAAGTTACATAGGTTCCTTGATCATGTAGGGAAGCTCACAAGTACTAAGAATTGAAGCACAAGATTGGAAAGAAGACATCACATAGCTACTGGTCATGGACTCATGCTCCAAGGGGACTACTCACGGCAGATCCGGGAAGCGTCCATGGTGGTGGAGAAGCTCCCGGAGTTCAATCCTCCCTCCGGCAGGGTGCCGGGAAGAGGTCTTCTAGTGCTCCCGATCTTGGAAGCGCGACGGCGGCAGAACAGAGAGGAAATTCGTGATGCGGGGTTCTCCTAGAGGGTTTTCGGGGCAAGGAGGTAATATAGGCCGAAGGGGGCACCAAGGGGTGTCTCCACCTCCCAAGCGCCCTGGTGGCACGGCCAGGAGGTGGGCCACGCCACCTGGCCACCCGGGAGGGGCGTGGCCCCCCTCCGGTTCTCCTTTGGGGGCTCCGGAAGCTTCCGTCTCGCTGATTTTTTATCTTATTTTTCTGGAATTTTTGGAGCTCTGTAATTGGGGAAAAACACGTGCAACTTACAGACATCAGCAGACAAAACCTGGCACTGGGTGCACTGAGTTAGTAGGTTAGTCCAAATATGTGTAAAATGGTATAAAATTGTAGCAAAACATGTAGCAATGTCGCATATAAGGGCATGGACATTGGAACCCGACTTTCCCGATCGGGAACGGACTTGGTTCTGGAGGCATGGGGGAACTTTGGACCCAGTAACATGGAGGTGTAATTACTCAAAACAGCAGCTTGCACTACTGGAAATCCTTAGTTTTCCATGTGTCATCACCTTTGCCGTCTGCATTCATCGGGGCAGACGGCAAAGAGGTGGTGTGCCATCTGCTGCCCTAAATGCAGACGGCAAAAGTCTGACATACGGTAAAAGGGCGGATTGCCGTCTGCTTACCCTAGGCGGACGGCAAAAGCATCTTTGCCGCCCGTGCGCAGACGATAAAGAGCCTGATGGGCCCGTGTACACCTTCCCCGGAAGGCAGTTAACGGTCACGGGTTTGCCGTCGGCCCCCGGACGGCAAAAAACAAGTTATCGCCAGGGGGCAGACGGCAAACCCACTGACCGTTAACTGCCTGTGAGGCCTCTCTCTCCCACTCTCTCCACTCTCTCTTCGCCCTCCCTTCTCTCGTCCCACGCCGCCGCCGCGCCCCTCACCTTCATCGCACCCGAGCCGCCTGCCGCCCCTCTCCTCCTCCCTCCTCTCTCTGCTCTCCTCCTCTCACTAGTAGAAAAAGGTCCATTTGTCACGGTTCTAGAGGCTCATTTTTCCCGGTTTTGGAACCGGGACTAAAGGGTCGTTACTAATGCTCAAAACCTTTAGTCCCGGTTTGCCCACGAACCGGTACTAAAGGTCCTCCACGTGGGTTGTTGTGGTGCACTGGGGCGGAGGACCTTTAGTCCCGGTTGGTAACACGAACCGGTACTAAAGGCCTCCACGGGAAAAAAAATCATTCAAATATTTTCCTCTTTCTTTTTCTATTTTTTCAAAAATTATATTATTTCCATTATTTGACCAGTTTTTTTTCACTCCCTTTTTTCTATATATTTTCACAATTTCTATTATTTGAGTTATTTAACTAGTTTAGCCTCTAACTACCCCTATTGTCTAGTCAAATTACTTAGTCATAGTCAAACTTCCCGATCGGTCACCCATCCTTACAATACTCTAGCAATAGCACGCTTAACTTCTGAGTTCCTTCCGTCTCCACTTCCAACTACACCTCGCACATGTTGTTGCTATTACTATCATATCAATCCTGTTAACCTCTTGATTACAATGTCACACTTCTATATTGTTTTAATTCCAAATACTTATTTTAATAAACAAAAGTAATGAAATAATAATACTCTTCAATAAAAATAAAAATATTTTTTTTCCAAAACCTAAAATTTGAAAATTTTCATATTTCCCTCAATAGTAGTCAAAAAACGCTTTTGAATTATTTTTCCTCCAAATCTTAAAAGCATCATAACTTTTTTTGTTTTTCTGTTTCATACAAAAAAACCTTTTTCATCGGCGGTCGTATGCAAAAGTTATGACCATTTTACAAATTCTAGATAGATTTTGTAAAAAATGTCAAAATTAATGCTTGTTAATTTTGCAAGAAAATCATTAAATGCATGAAAAATTAACAAATGAAGTTAGAAAGGATTGAAAATTGAGGATGTGGCTTTGAATGGTGCATATTGAATGCACAAAAAGTATGGAGTTGAAATAAGTTAAAAAAAGAAATGACTTTATAACAAATGAATTTTCTTCCAAAACTCTCATACTTCCAAGGAGATGGTCCAGTTTGTACACGAAGTGCATCCATTTTTGTCGTAATCCTCTCAAATTTTTAGCACATGGTATGTGGGTGAAATGATGACACAATGCCAATTTTCAACATTTTCAAAGTTTATTTGTACTACTTTTTAATTTCATGGTCATTTAGCGCAAAAAATCATTACATGCATGAAAATAGCAAATAAAGTTAGAAAGGGTTGAAATTTGAGGATGTGGATTTGAATGGTGCATATTGAATGCACAAAAAATCTGAGTTGAATAAGTTAAAAAAAGAAATGCCTTTTTAACAGATGAGTTTTCGTCCGAAACCCTCACACTTCGAAGGAGATGGTCCAATTTTTATACGAAGTGCATCCAGTTTTTGTCGTAACCCTTTAAACTTTTTAGCACATGCTATGTGGGTGAAATGATGATACCATGCCAAGTTTTAACCTTTTTAGAGTTCATTTCTACTGCCTTTTCAATTTTAGGGTCATTTAGCGCAAAAAAATCATTAAATGCATGAAAAATAACAAATGAAGTTAGAATGTGTTGAAATTTGAGGATGTGGCTTTTAATGGTGCATATTAAATGCACAAAAAGTTTGGATATGAAATAAGTTAAAAAAATCTTTTTAACATATGAGTTTTCTTCCAAAATCCTCATACTTCGAAGGAGATGGTCCAGTTTGTACACCAAGTGCATCCAGTTTTTGCCGTAATCCTTTCAACTTTTTAGCATGTGCTATGGGGGTGAAATGATGATACCATGCGGATTTTCAACATTTTTAGAGTTCATTTGTACTGGTTTTTCAATTTTAGGGTCATTTAGCGCAAAGAAATCATTAAATGCATGAAAATAACAAATGAAGTTAGAAAGGGTAGAAATTTGAGGATGTGGCTTTGAATGATGCATATTGAATGCACAAAAAGTCTAGAGTTGAATAAGTTAAAAAAATAAATGTCTTTGTAACAAATGGGTTTTCGTCCGAAACCCTCATACTTTGAAAGAGACGGTCCAATTTGTACAAGAAGTGCATCCAGTTTTTGCCGTAACCCTCTCAACTTTTTAGCACATGCTATGTGGGTGAATTTATGATACGATGCCAAGTTTCAACCTTTTTAGAGTTCATTTGTACAGCTTTTTCAATTTTAGGGTCATTTAGCGCAAAAAAATCATTAAATGCATGAAAAATAAAAAATGAAGTTAGAATGTGTTGAAATTGGAGGATGTGGATTTTAATGATGCATATTAAATGCAAAAAAAGTTTGGAGATGAAATAACTTAAAAAAAGAAATTCCTTTTTAACATATGAGTTTTCTTCCAAAACCCTCATACTTCGAAGGAGATGGTTCAGTTTGTACACGAAGTGCATCCAGTTTTTGCCGAATCCTTTCAACTTTTTAGCATGTGCTATGTGGGTGAAATGATGATACCATGCCAAGTTCCAATATTTTTAGAGTTCATTTGTATTGGCTTTCCAATTTTAGGGTCATTTAGCGCAAAGAAATCATTAAATACATTAAAATAACAAATGAAGTTATAAAGGGTTAAAATTTGAGGATGTGGCTTTGAATGGTGCATATTGAATGCACAAAAATTCTGAAGTTCAAATAAGTTAAAAAAAAGAAATGCCTTTGTAACAGATGAGTTTTCTTCCAAAACCCTCATACTTCGAAGGAGATGGTCTAGTTTGTACACGAAGTACATCTAGTTTTTACCGTAATGCTCTCAACTTTTTAGCACATGCTATGTGGCTGAAATGATGACACAATGCCAAGCTTCAACCTTTTCAGGGTTCATTTGTACTTCTTTTCAATTTCATGGTCATTTAGCGCAAAAAAATCATAAAATGCATGAAAAATAGCAAATGAAGTTAGAAAGGGTTGAAATTTGAGGATGTGACTTTGAATGATGCATATTGAATGCACAAAAAGTCTGGAGTTGAATAAGTTAAAAAAAAGAAATGCCTTTGCAACAAAAGGGTTTTCGTCCGAAACCCTCTTACTTCGAAAGAGACGGTCCAATTTGTACACGAAGTGCATCCAGTTTTTGCCGTAATCCTTTCAACTTTTTAGCATGTGTTATGTGGGTGAAATGATGATATCATGCCAAGTTTCAAAAAATTTAGAGTTCATTTGTATTGGCTTTCCAATTTTAGGGTCATTTAGCGCAAAGAAATCATTAAATGCATGAAAATAACAAATGAAGTTAGAAAGGGTTGAAATTTGAGGATGTGGCTTTGAATGGTGCATATTGAATGCACAAAAATTCTGAAGTTGAAATAAGTTAAAAAAAAGAAATGCCTTTGTAACAGATGAGTTTTCTTCCAAAACCCTCATACTTCGAAGGAGATGGTCTAGTTTGTACACGAAGTACATCTAGTTTTTGCCGTATTGCTCTCAACTTTTTAGCACATGCTATGTGGCTGAAATGATGACACAATGCCAAGCTTCAACCTTTTCAGGGTTCATTTGTACTTCTTTTCAATTTCATGGTCATTTAGCGCAAAAAAATCATAAAATGCATGAAAAATAGCAAATGAAGTAAGAAAGGGTTGAAATTTGAGGATGTGACTTTGAATGATGCACATTGAATGCACAAAAAGTCTGGAGTTGAATAAGTTAAAAAAAGAAATGCCTTTGCAACAAATGGGTTTTCGTCCGAAACCCTCTTACTTCGAAAGAGACGGTCCAATTTGTACCCGAAGTGCATCCAGTTTTTGCCGTAACCCTCTCAACTTTTTAGCACATGCTATGTGGGTGAAATGATGATACCATGCCAAGTTTCCACCTTTTTAGAGTTCATTTCTACTGCCTTTTCAATTTTGAGGTCATTTACCGCAAAAACAATCATTAAATGCATGAAAAATATCAAATGAAGTTAGAAACATTTGAAACTTGAGGATGTGGCTTTGTATGGTGCATAGTTAATGCACAAAAAGTCTGGAGTTGAAATAAGTTAAAAAAATAAATGGCTTGTAACATATGAGTTTTCGTTCGAAACCCTCATAAAGAGTTAAACTGAGTCTGGTTTTGATTAAAACACCTATTTAAAATATCCTAAAAATTCGTATATTGAACATACTGATAAAACATACTAATATTAAACAACAGGAAAAATAATCATTCAAAAATCTATTTTTAAACTAAAGTTATTCACAAACTAGTGATTGACACAAATTTCAAAATAATTCAGGTTTAAACTATTTAAGTTTGAAAACTACTGGCACTAACAGAAAGTTTATAATTTTTTTGACCTAAAGAAAAAAAATCATTTAAAAATTCTAAATATTCTAACAATTATTCAAAATCTAAAAACAGAAACTCTTCTGTTTATAAAAAGAAAAAAGAAAAAAAAAGACCTTTAGTACCGGTTGGTGTCTCCAACCGGGACTAAAGGTCCTACCTTTAGTACCGGTTCAAGACACCAACCGGGACTAAAGGTTGCGACACCCTTTAGTTCCGGTTCGTGTCTGGAACCGGGAAAAAAGGGTTCAGACGAACCGGAACCAATGCCCCACGAGGCTCGATCGGCCCCCTGGGCGCACGAACCGGGACGTATGCCCCCATGGGTCCCGGTTCGTAACTGAACCGGGACTAATGGGCTGGCCAGGCCTGAACGAAAGCCCTGTTTTCTACTAGTGTCTCCTCCTCTCAACTCCTCTCGTCCTCTAACTGCAGTAATCGCCCCCTTGGATTGCAGAGCGCCGCCGCCCTCGTCGCCGGTGCCACCCCCTTCCACCCGCAGCCGTCCTCATCGCCGACGCCACCTCCCCCCCCCCCCCCCCCCCCCCCGCTCCTACCATCGGTCGCCGCCCTCCTCCACGGTGAGCCCCTCCCCTCTCTGTTTTTAATTTTTTTACTCATTTTGTGTATGCATTGTTAGATTATTAGTATTAAACCCCTGTTAATTAGATTAGTTAGGATTTGTTAGATAATTGAGATGTAGGTTTAGTTATTAGTTCTCTGTTCAGGTTTTGTTCTCGGTTTTACTTAAAAAATATTAAAAATTGGATTTTTTTTACTTAGGGTTTGTTCTCTGTGTTAAATATGACCGTCAATGGGGTCCAATGCCACAACAGATCCGACATGGTGTTGAACGGATTTTGGGTAATTTATCTTTCACACAATGAGAACTTGATAATAGCTAGCTAGTTGGTGCACTCATCAGTGTTTTCTCGTTCTACTAATTGCAGGTCTAATACAAGGTCGAACAGTCCGTGGAGGAGGAGGCGGGAAAGGTGCTCATCCAGGAGTGCACGCGCCTCTTCCAGAACAAAAGGCATGAGATGCGAGTGCAGGAGGTCCGTGACTACTATGCCAAGCGTGGCCTTAAGCGTAGCAAGAAGGAGTGCCGCAAAAAGTATCTCACGAGAGACCAGTACATGATGGTAACCCCTTCTTGCGTCTTCTAGTTTCCTTGATTTGATTCTTAGCTAGCTAGGCCTATAATAGCTAATATTCTTGTTTATTAACTTAGGCGCCGCCGAGATTATGTGCGGATAAGATGGATTGTTGGGAGGTCATTGTGGATTAATGGTGCTCAGAAGCCTGGTTGGCCGTCCACAACAATGCCAAGGACCGGCGCTCCCAGATGGTTGGTGTGCCACACCATCAAGGCAGCCGCAACTTAGCTGGTTACGGGGAAAATGGGTATGTGTGTTACCAACCGGGACTACAGGTCCGTCAACCTGGTCGCCCCACTGCAGCCACGTGGAGCAACTTTAATCTCGGTCCGTAATCCAACCGGGACTAATAGTCGGGACCTTTTGTCCCGATTGATTTGTCCCGGTTGAAGAACCGGGACTAAAGGCCCTCCCGAACTGGGATAGAAAGCTTGTTTCTTAATAGTGCATCACTGTCTTCTTTTTTAATCTATGTCTCTTATAAAGAAAAACCCCACTAAGATGCATTTATTGTGTCTATCTCAACATGCAAGCTATCCACATAATCTATTATGGTAGCCAATCATTTGACCATGTCATTCACTAACAAAACTCCACTAAAATAAATTTATGTTATCTATCTCAACATGCAATCTATCCACATCACCACTATTGAAACCATTCATTTGCCTATGACATCCACTTTCTTTTACATGTATCTTATACCATTTCAATCTATATTGTAGAGGTCTTATAGAAATTTCCGCTGCAACGTGCGGGGTATTCTTTTTTTTTCTTACTTTGATGGGCTTATATGTGTTATCGTCCCGCCTGAACTTACTTTTATTTTCAATACTCTTGGATATTTGTGTAGGTGTTTGATGGTAGCTTTAGCTTTATACGAGAAAGCCTATTTTAAGGACTTTTTATCGATGTACTCCCTCCGGTCCTTTTCACTTCGCGTATTAGATTTGTGTCAAGTCAAACTTTACAAAGTTTGACCAAATTTATATTAAAAATATTAAAATCTACAATGCCAAATATATATACTATGAAACTACATTTCATGATGAATCTAACAATATTGATTTGGCATTGTGAATGTCAATATTTTTGTCTACAAGTTTGGTCCAAGTAGAGATACTTTAACTTTAGATAAACTTATATGCAGACTAAAAAGAACCGAAGGGAGTACCGACAATAACTAACTGAAGATACATGCAAAGTACCAGCTGCCTCAGTTTCATGGTTAATTAACTGAAGATAATGCAGTGACGTTTACGTTGCGGACATCACTAGTAGAAAATGGGGCAACCGTCTAAGCCTTTAGTACCGGTTCCCTTACGAACCGGTACTAAAGGGGTCTTTCGTATCGGTTTGGGCGTCCAGGCGGGCGAGGAGCTTTCGTACCGGTTCGTGAGGAGTTTTCGTACCGGTTCGTGTTACGAACCGGTACTAAAGGGTTGGCGTCAGCCAGAAAACCTTTAGTACCGGTTCGGACACGAACCGGTACTAAAGGTTTTCCTTTCGTACCGGTTCGTGTTACGAACCGGTACTAAAGGGTTGGCGTCAACCAGAAAACCTTATATATTTAGGAAATTTAGAATTTTATATTTTTTTTTCAAAATTAAAATTAATAATTGCATCTGCATAAAGATTACTATTACTTTTAGCAAATTATAAGATTTTCAAATTTTCAGGTTTTAGGTTTGGCAAAAAAATATTAAAAAATTAATTAAAAATAATACAAATTTAAAAAGTTAATTTTATTTATTTATTCAACATTATTATTACATCATTAATTTTTTCATTAAAAGAATTATCTGGAATTTAAACAATAAAGAAATGTGACATCGACCAACATGTTAATAGGATTGATATGATACTAGTATCAACAACATGCGCGCGAAGCACTTGGAAGTGGGAGGGAAAGGAACTCGAAAGTTAAGCGTGCTAGTGTAAGGATGGGTGACCGACTGGGAAGTTTGACCACAGGTAAGTAATTTGACTAGAGATTAAGTGTTAGACACTAATGGAAATACTAGATATTCTAAAAAAAAGAGGGAGTGAAAAATAATTAGAAAAAAAATCAATATTTTTTTTTAACGAAATAGCCTTTAGTACCGGTTCGTAAGGAACCGGTACGAAAGGGGGAGGGTTTAGTACCGGATTTTTAGTACCGATTCCAAAATCGGTACTAAAGGCCCTATGAAACCGGTACTAAAGGGGTTTTCTCTCCTAGTACATGGTCCATGAACTGACAAAAACTAATCGATGTCAAATATGGTCCACCACAGCTGGATCCGATACCTTAATGGAAGAGATAAGCACGATAGCACATTTGCTGGCCGCTTTGTACTACTAAATAATATCAAATTTCTCCACAAATAATGATCGGATGGTATCCTCGAGGTTTCGGCAGTAGGTGAAGTTGTCAGCTTTGTTATACATGAACTCCATTGTTCTTGTGAGGTTGAATATTGCTTCAATCAACTTCCTCGGCTGATGGTTATCAGGCTCCAACCACTCGCCATTGAAATCTTTCCATGACTCCTCTTTTAGCTCTCGTATCTTCTCACGTGCCGTTTCTATCGAAACATTGTGTTGTTTCATGTAGCTATCTATTGTCGAAGCAACATGAGGCGTCATCTGCTCTCGCTGCAGAGACATGTTATCTTTAATTATAGATCAATGAATATACATGCACGCACATCCTTACCTTAAATGAAAATAGTTCATGCTTAATAATTACCTCGTAGCTCATGATATCATTTAATAGTCTGAGAATAATGCAAAGCTTCTGCACGATTTTCGGGATAGTGGAAACCCAATCGAAAGAAGGCTTCGTTGCTATATCACCCATTCCGACTAGTGAACCGCAAGCCAGAAGATGACACGCACCACTCCTTGCTGAGACTTTCAGATGCTCCTCGGCGGATTTTGGGATAAAGCTTTCTTCACGCATTTTTACCTCCTCGTTGTATTGTCGAACCAAATCAATTGTCTGCAAATCGGAAAGTTAAACAAGAAAGATTCACCAAACTATAATGACTGCAACATAAACCTGTATGTTTAGAACATGTTTTCCAAAATTTAGAGCGTAAGTGCAAGTGTAGTTTCTGAGGTATATATTTAAAATTTATTATTATTAAAATTTAAAATCGAACAGAAATATGTGATTTTCCTATATTGTTTTTGAGAAAGATAAACGAATGACATAACATAGTAAACATAACCTACAAAGTTCTTGAGGTAGGTCATACGGTATTTCTCCTCCTGTGCTAGCTCGTTATCAATGGTCTGATAGCTCTCCATGATTTTTACAAATGCATGCTGCATGCACTCCGGGAGAACAGGAGTTGCCTTTGGATCCCAACTGAACATGAATAATCTTCTGCCCATTATTATTACTCAAAAATTTATTGGAGCATAAAATATAGTGAAACGAGCTGTGCAAATTCAGCAATTTAAGTTAAGAATTATTTCAACGATGGAGATTCATACATGCATCTAAAGGTGAATATGTCAAAGAAAGAGCAAGACAAAGAAATCACTAATTAAGGAGTACCCTTGCTTTGATGACTTCTATTTCCCTAGCATGCAGTTGACAAGTGACCCACAGCACGCACGCCACTTGTCAAAATCTGGAGTTTACCTTTTTTCGGTGGATTATCTTTTTAAAATATTTTATCTCTTAACCCGTGTGTTTAAACCATGTACCGTTTTTACCATTGGACTTCTCGTTTCGAGATATTCCAAACTAGATCCCATGTCAATATGTTTCAACGATTTTATTTTCAAGAGTGGCACAGTTTATGCCCCTCGCAGAAGCCAATCTGTACTTTCAGAAGAGGCAAATCTCCGCCTCCCGCAGAAAAATGGTTTTTCTTTTCTTTCCGAGGGGCATGATCCGTGCCTCTCGCGAAAGCAAACATGTGCCTCCATGAAAGGCACGGTGCCTCTCATAAAAAACATGTTCTCCCGGAGGCATAGCCCATGCCTCTCGCGGAAACAAACCTATGCCTCCACAAGTGGCATGGCTGTGCCTTTCGAGAAAAGACACATTTTTTCGTTTTCGAGCGGCACACTTTCCCATTTTCCGAGAGGCACGGCCGTGCCTCTCTTAGAAAAAGAAACACATTTCGTTCGTGATTATTTTTCAAATTGTTTTTGTTCAAAATCGAAGAAAACTCACGCGAAAATCAAAAAACTGAAAATCCCATCGAAACCCTGAAAACACGTAAAAAACAAAATCCAAAGGAAATGCCCAGCACGTGACATGTGGTGCGCTCTCACCTCACCAAAAGTGATACTTGTGACGCTCCCACAAGGAGTAATCCTTAATTAGTTGCTTTTGCAAGACGGAATTAGGAAACAATGCCTTCCCTTCCCTCTCAGAAAATAAATAAAGCAGTGTATTTACAACGTAGTCACAGGGATGTTTAGGTGACACTTTGTACACAAGAACCCCCCCCCCCTCCCCTCCCCAAAGACACACAAAACCATACACACCCACCCACCGAATGATGTTTTTGACTTTACACCGCTAGCATTCAGCGACTTTAGCAATGCAAATTACGTTAAAATACATAACTAAATAATTATATGAAAATTGGAAACATACATTTCATGAAAAATATAAAGGTAAAACATTTAACGGACAGTCCAAAAGTTATCTTAGTAGTTGGTGTGCTAAGAGGTAGAGAAGTTTGAGCGCATTCTTTTCAAGACATCATGTAATTTGAAATGGAGGAAGAAGATACATGAACATCATTCCACAACCTAGGCACACAAACACGGAATTGAATATACCAAGTAAATTGCCCAACCAATCAAGGAGAACAAAATGCGGACCAGAGCAGCCATATTATGTTAACAATATACATGTATAATTATACTATAATATCATATGGGGATCATACCAAATTAGCATGATATTTTAACAATAATAAATAAATTTTAAATATCTAACACATAATATCATAGGAAATAGAATACATATGCAAACATTCCATAATAAATGTAATCATGTAATATGAGTAACTTGCAAATTTTCCGCACATGTTTTAAGTATACATTTCAAAACCCTAATGTACTACATAACATTAACCAACTAAATTTTAACTGCATAACCTTAATAATTTTGAAAGTTTATCACAATCATAGAAATTAGGGAAAATAATCAGAGAACTATCACGAAAAATGTACATATCATTGCATCAGGAATCTAGATGTGCGAACACATGCTTATTAGATGGATAAAGAATATAAGAACATTTGTATATGAAAACACACATGCAAATTAACAACTTGATTCATTTCATTAGGTGGATAAAAGATACATCTATTTAGTAACTGGAAGTAGAAATTACGAAATATAAGGAAACAAATAATCATAATTTTATTAGGTAGATAAGTAGTACATTTATATTTTATATGTGGAATTCAGAATAAAAGAGGTAGAAACAATATCATGGCGAATAATAGGAATGTTGAATCCCATATGAAATCCATATTAACTCATTAAATATCTAATGTACAACATGTTTTTTCTAATTTTCATATTTAGGGGAAAAGAAATAAATTTATTTATATATGAATGTCTTCGCACAAACTCTATATAGAGTTCAAATAACTAAAATTGAGAATAATATGCTTTATGGGTATTTTTATTTGTATTCACAAAAATAAACCGAAAATAGAGTGGATTATGTATTTTTGAAGTTACAAAACTGGAATTCCATTCGATGGCATGCAATACCTGGCGATGGAGGAAAAAGATTTGAAAAAACAAATAGTAATTGATGGAAAAAACCTGGACCATAAGTGTGGACTACACACTAAGTAAAATATAAGTGATGCGATGAGTGGTGACATAAAATGTTTAGAATTTCTAGCTGAGCATGTACCAGTAGATAAATTAGGTAGCGAAGCGACAAAGGAATTGCGAGTAGAGTACAACAAAGTATGCATATGTAGAGTCAACTCGATTCATCCCATAGCACAGACAGAACAACATAAATTGGAGGAAGAGAATATAAGGTTTATATACAAGTCATCAATATTTATATTGGATTCTTAATTGAAGATTCTCAAGAAAATGAAAGAAGCATATGAAATGTTTGTTCTTTTTTCTCTAACTATCTATAGATAACAGAACACTAAAGTGAAGCGTGGGTACAAGTGCATGAGCAACACTAATAAATCAAAATAAATGTATATGATGTAGGTGCATTTGTTTGAAATCATGGATTAAAATCAAGGCGAACTCCTATATAGTCTTATGCACAACCATGTATATAGGAACCATGGAAACTACATGAACACATGGGAGGCGTTTGATTGTATTTCTCCCTGGGGCATGGGAAAAAACGAGCCTGGTTGAGCAGGGCTTGGCTGTGGAAAAATGTGAAAAAATGACGTTGTCAGGTTGTTTGGCTGCCCGCATGGTGGTTTATGGGTTGCATGCATGTGTTGTTCGGTAGCGACGGCTTCCCGCATACGGTGTGAGAGGGGCATGCAGCCTGGCAATAAAACTAAAGAAATCTTTCTCACCTCGTGTTCCGCTGGGGCCTGACTCGCTGGAAAAACTCAAATTGACCATTCCGTTGGAGCCTGGCCTGGTGGTGCTTTAAAAATTATGCCATGCAAATGAAAAATGACCCGTTGTTTGTTTGCTCGCATTGCATGGAAAGATTTTCTGACACATGCAGCCTAAGAACCACCATATGTGTAACCAGACACGCTAATGATGTTTGGTGAAAAGTGCATGACGGTTTCTAAGAGCACACACGCACATGGGTGCATGCACTCACAACACATGTTTTTTTCGATGTTGACGTCTTTGGATTTGGGGAAACTACCACTCACAAGATGTCGGAACTAGTTTCTTAAGGCATATGCTGTTTTGATTTGGAAACAGTGTAATCTTTACCACATTTAACTCTCTTGGTCTATTTTTCGCTGTACACTTGGTCCTACATAAAGATCTTGATTATGATGAAATGAGAATACAAACTTAATTTCAGAAAAATATATATTAAAATATTCATTATGAAATTTACAAACCTTTCTATCCACTGGGTAAACAAATCACACTCTTCTAGAGTTCCAAATGAATCATAAATATCATCAAAGAGGGTTATAATGCAAATCACGAACGTAAGTATTATCCGTCCCCTTGAATAACTTGGTTCGTAGTATACTCCTACGATCCACAAATAACACTCCACGATTCTATCCCGAGCAAACGGGAGCCTTGAAACGACTTGTAGATTAGCCCACCACCTGCACATTTTTTGAAGTTTTCATTTAAGAGTGCTCTAGAATAAATAAAAATCTTAGAATTCGTCAAAGGAATATAGGTTGAATTTATGCCAAATATTGATCTCAATTAATTGTGATGGATCCTATCCATGCATGATTGGAAAGGAGTGGTTTAAATATAAAACAAGAAATTCGTCAAAGGAATGAGAAGCTCTTTGAAAGAATAATAGTAATTTCACCTTGTAGTGATTTTCAACTCTTCTTGATATTGGAGTTGCATCAGATTGAAGTTCAACTTTGCAAGTTCCAATACCAATTTATTCATTGTGGGATCTTTCTCATATGTAGAGATATAAATCTTACAGTCATAAATTGCAACCCTCCGCGGGAGGGGGATCTCAAGGGCACACTGAATTTCACGTGCCAATAATCCTTCCATTAAAGGCAATTTTGATTCTAAACTCCTTTTGGTAAAGGATACAGCCTTTTCAAGTATTAACTCTCCACGGGTATTAAAATGTGCAGCATTGTAAAGGCTCAACAGTTCACTTGGAGTTCTTGCTAGAAAAGTTCCGTCCTCGTAAGAGAATTTCACAAAGACTTCTGGAATATTAAACAGAATATTTGTCAAATATCATTTCTCATAAAATTGGAAATAAGATTTTATTGAACAAAAAAAAACTATGATCAGATCTATAGTGAAGTATGTGCTACAACATCCGAGTCTACAAGTTTTTGAGCTATACCATTAATTGGACTTTAAGTAGTTATTTGAAACTGAATTTGTTTTACCTGGTGAAACCTTGTATCCATGTTTACGTAGTAGATAGAACCAAATGGCAGTTGTGTGAAGATCAAAGTCATTGACATTGACACGGTAAATTTCTTTTAAAGCAACATCAATATCTGTTTGAAATAGATGATCCAAGCAAAGACGCTCTAATGCGACAATGAGATTCAGCCTCTCAAGCAGGCTGCAATTAGCGGAACTTGATATCACTTTTGACACATCTTTCTTCAGTTCCTCTACTTGATCTATCATCCATGTCTGCAAAAAGCAACAAGCTAGGTTAATTTATAAGGGACTAATTACTGAATCATTATTCATGTGTGAATTATCACTTTGCACTGTCATCATTATTCAAGTGTGAATTACCAGTCCTTTTGCATCGAAATCACCCTTTTTTGCATTTACATTTTCCGTTACAGTTTTTCCTTCTTTCCAAACTGCACAAATATATGACCATAATGATATCTTTCTGGGTAGATTTTGTTTATTTGTGAGTCGTTTCATGCTAACGAAATGGAGATTAAGGGAGCTCAGATGTTGTCTCAAGTTACTTATAGTCATAGGATTAGGATGTGTATGCCTACGTCCATTCGTAGGGTTAGTGTGAGCCGCAGCCCTGTCTGAGCACCGAATAATCCAATCACTGGGCCGACCTCCTCCTCCTCTCTCGACCTACGCTGTTGCGACGTCCCCGGCTCCGGGTCGAGGCTTCGCCTCGCTGGTGCTCGCCCACGTGAGAATCAGGGGGGGCGAGAGAATTTGTTAAAATGCTTATGTAACAGTTTCATGCTTTTTTCGTAGGTGTATGATTATTGCAAAAATAAACAGCAGATTTGTGTTTCCCATGCACTACCTGTTGTTCGGAGGAAGCTGCTGAATCAGGGGGATGAAGGAAGAAATCCCCCCATACAGAAGGGTAGAAATCGCAAGGATTTCTGCTCAGTCGATCGTCAATGTCGTGTTGCGTTTCTGCCGAAGGTCGCCGTTGCCGGCTCCACGAAAGGCATGGACGCCGTCCGGCCGGCCGCGCTGTGACACAACAGCTCCGTTTGCCTCCTCTTGCTCCCAAAGAGAAGAAGGAGAGGCAGAGGGAGAAGGAGGTCACCGCAGTACTCTGCATTTTCAGACTTGCACTTGGTAGCTAAAGTGTGTATCTTCCTTTGTGCCAGCTCGTATTGGCATATACAATCGCATTTATAAAGACTCAGGGCAACTTCAACGCGCACGTATTTGTCACTGTTTGTTCGGTTTCATCCACTTATGTCTTTTTTTTTCGAAGAAAACTTCCGATCTATTCATCTTCAAACATGGTAGTACAATGAATACTAAAAATAATAAAAATTACATTTAGACTCGTAGACCACCTAGCGACGACTACAATCACTGAAGCGAGCCGAAGGAGCACCGCCGTCATCGTCCCTCCCTCGCCGGAGTTGGGCAAAAGTTGTTGTAGTAGACAGTCGGGAAGTCGTCGTGCTAAGGCCCCGTAGGACCAACGCACCAGAACAGCAACCGCCGCCGTTGAAGAGTAGCGTAGATCGGAAGGATCAAACCTGAAGACACACAAACGCAGACGAACTACGACGAGCTTCGAGCAAATCCACCAAGGATAAATCTGCCGAAGACACACCTCCACACGCCCACCGATGATGCTAGACACACCACCGGGATGGAGGATAGGTGGAGAGACCTTTATTTCATCTTTAGAAATCCGCCATCATCTCATCTTTCTAAGCAAGACACAAACCCTAAAAAAATTAGAGGAAACATCTAAAAACGATGCCCTCCCACCGACAACAACCGAGATCTACCGCGTCACCATGGCCCTAAAGCCACGGAGACGAGGCGGATCAGCAGTAGCGCCGGAGGGAGGCGGGAGGAGGCGGCCGCGCGCGAGGGAGCTGGCGGCGGCGGCTGCGTGGTAACCTAGGCGGACGTGAGCATCATCCACTTATTTCGGTGGGTCAAAAATCACGGTTCAACGTGTCGACGCAAACGAGTGTGCATCCGTTTTCGTGTCCGTTTTGATCAATGTTCGGCTCAAATTTGGGCTTGAGCGCGGATGAGTGCAGCCGCCCACCCGTGATCTTCCCTGGTCTACATGTCGGCCACACACCCTCCCCATTTTCTCTCCATTCCCCCACAGTTTCCCGTGCGCCCAACCATGGCGATTGGGCCAAATCCCACTGCCCCCTCCGCCGTGCCCACCGCCCCGCCCCTCGCGCCAACGCGGCCGTCGCCGGTCCCAAGCAGCCGCGAAATCCCAAGAAGGAGGCCGCTCCAGAGGATCATGCACGGAATAGGACCTTGGCCTCGGCCAAAAGAGCCGAACGCCGCAAGGCCGCGGCCGAAGCCATTGCCACCAAAGCCAAGGCCAATGACATGAAGCGGAAAAAGGAGGTCATCGCGCTAAAAGTGGTGGCGCAAGCTCTGTACATGGCAGGACACGTCTGCGGCCCAACCATCGTCCACGCGGCTGCAGCCGCCGTCGCCATGGCCACGAGCAGCACGAGCTCGTCCCAGCGCCCACACACATTCGTCACGTGGCAGAGCACGCCCGTGGCGTTCAGCTTGTCGACCACGCCGCATGACACCTCACAGGGAGGTGATGATGAAGGCGCCGCCAACCACTATGGCGCCACCACTTTGCGCCATCGACTTCGACCTCAACGCCGACCCCATTGACGATGAGTGTAGTGGGTCGGCGGCACGGAGGAAGCGCCCAAAGGAGTTCTTCACCGCTAGTTTCCCTGCGCCTCGCAACTTGTTCGAGGGAATGGAAAATTGTATTCTCTTTTTTTGGCACGGACAAACGCGTTCAGAAAGGAGCTGACACATGCGGACAATGGTTAGCAAGCCGACGCAAAAGGACAAAAATCGGACAAAATGCGGGTCTGTTGCGTCGGCGGGCAACTCCAACATCAAGATTCAAACGGCGGATCTTGTCCGCTTTTTTCCGTTTCGATCACCAAAATGAACCATAGATAGAAATGGACATGCAAAAAATATCACTGCACCCAAGCTAGGAACGGCCCAAACTCGATCACCAAAATGAACCACAGATAGAAATGGACATATAAAAAATATCACTGCACCCAAGCTAGGAACGACCCAAACTCGATCACCAAAATGAACCACAGATAGAAATGGACATGCAAAAAATATCGCTGCACCCAAGCTAGGAAGAGCGAATTGCACAAACCACCACTTATTGGTGCTAGTGTTGCATAAAACACCTACTATACAGGTTTGTTGCGAAAAACACCACATATTGGTGTAATACGTTGCAAATAGGCCTAATCTAGTGTTTAGACAAATTGACATAATTTTACACAAATATGTCCCATTTATAAGGGCAATTCCAACCGGCCGATGCAAATGAACGTGATTTTTTTCCGTTTGGGTCGGCCAAGCAGAAGAGCCTGTTCGGTATTTGATTTGGTTCAAACCTTAACAATTTCAAAAAATGTGAAAATATCCAGTAAATTTCACATGTCTACAATGTCATTCTGGGAAAGTTTTAACCCATTTGGATCAATGGTTTGCTAGATAATGGAAGTTTTAGTTAACCCATACAATATTTTGGTTCAAATTTGACATTTTTTGAAAAATGTGAAACAATTCCATTAAATACTGCATGTATTCAATACTAATTTGGGAAAGTTACGAATCAATTGGACCACAGGTTTGGGAGATAATGGCGATCTAAGAGCAACTCTAGCAAACCCTTCGAAACTAGCGGGCCCTTAAAATAATCGTTGCTTTACAGTTTCGCTGTGAAAAGACGACCAGAACAGACCCCTTATAAAATCTGAGGGCGCCCTGTAACCAGAAAAAGCACCGGACGGGAGAGAAACTACCACGGAAACACCTTCACCACCAATCCTGCCGTTAGCCCGTCAAATAACATCCGTTCGTGTTGCTTAAAAAGATCTAACGGGTAGACGTAATAAGCCCTAAAAACATCAACCCATTAGACGTGAATACTCATAAAAACATCAAACCATTGTAGAGGGGTCATAAAAGTACTTAAGTTAAAAAAAAGAACCATTTTAGAGAGAAATATATATGTCCTTGTAGTAGGTTGCAGGTCGTTGTCACCTTATCAATCAACTCTACCATTTGTGGAAGAGGCCTCTTTGTGGAATACCAGACCATGGAAAAGTCTGCACCCTGCCAGGCCAAAATTGGCAGAGACAGGATCCAGATCGGGGAGGGGGTGCTGGGTCCGTGGCGTGGGGATTTATATCTTCGGTGACCGTAGTATTTTTTGCATTTTTTATTATATACTTTTTTACCAAAAAATCAAAAAAATATAATTCAAAAATATCAAAAATATATGTTTGTCGATCAACAGTTTGCTATTGGTAGACTAACTACCTAGAACAGTAGCGGGGAGGAGGTCGATAGCGGGCATGTCAATGTACTGACTACCGACAGCTTGTTATTGGTAGACTAATTACCGACAACGGGTTTTTTTTAGTCGAAAGCCGCTATCAGGTGATACACCTCTTATATACTCATATGGTATCAGTTTAAAATATCAATTTTAAATACTTTAAAAAATTCTGAATTTTTTTGTGTATGTTCACAACACATATGTCTAGTACCCCTAAAAAATTCAGATCCAAATTCAAAGTACACATGAAGAAACAAAAACGACAAATCAAGACATGAGTAGTGTAGTTTTTTGTACTACGGGGTACTATTCATCCTTTTGTCGTTATTAACACTATTCATACTGAATTTGTTCGTGTTCCTTATGTGACATGCTTTTATGCCGGCTATTAATAGTCAGCTACAACACGTACTCCTGAACACTTTATGAGATATACATATGGGTTATATATCAATAAAGTAGTACATATATTTATCTATTACTCTCTCCGATTACCCTTATTATGAATTGGAGAGAGTATTATATTAATTAACTATAAACTTGAGTATAGATGATATGTTCTTATAGCCAGCAGCCGGCTACACTGTTATCCATAGGCGGAGCTATGTGTAAGTCAGGGGGGCCCCCCAGCCCAAGAAAAAATTGCAAAAAATCAGTGCATTTTAGCCTATTTTACTCTAAAATCAGTCATATTTGGCCCATTAGTGTTATCCATGGAAAAGATACTGCATGTCTGGAGTAAGTTGCAGGTAGTTGTCACCTCATAGTATTTACACTGTTTTACAACAATGATCAGTATAGTGATGAAGCGGGCCCTGGGTTCAATGCTAGTCTGGCCCGGCACGTGAAGCCATGGAAGGAATCACGTGAAGCCATGGAAGGAAATCTCGATGAAAAGATACATGCATGTAGTAGGTTGCATGTAGTTATCACCTCGTCAATCAACTCTATTTTTGTAAACACAGACGCACACCTCACATACTCGAGCAAAGTGGCGTAGCCAGGCCCAGGCTACTATGGCCATGGCCTGGGACGTGGCTCTATAATATCTATTTTTGTGCACTGTAGTATTTATAAGTATTGTAGTTACAAAGGCCGATTCGGGGCGTAGCGCAATTCTGCCTAGACTCATTTCTATGAACGCATACAGGCATATTCTACCTTTATAAGCATCTTTGTAATACTTAGCCGTCGTATTACCTTGAAATTAACGAAGTTACTACCTCATGTTCGATAAAATCTTCTCCAACCGAAAGTACATCGCCAGAGGCATGGAATAAATTCAGAAAAATACGAGCATCGATGTCAAATTTGACATTTAAACTTTGGTAGACCGAGGATACCACTATCCCTCTAACCAGTGGCGAAGCATGACGGATACTTAAGGTTGAATGGGGGAGGGGCAATTTTTAAACTAAAAGCAAACTTACATGGTAATTTAACATATATATCTTGTTTCTTGCAACATTTGGCAGCTCAGCTCATTGACGATTGCCGACTCATCATCTTGGCGCAAACGGCATGCAACATTTCATGTAGATGCAGCAGCAAGAAGACGGTAAATCAATCTAATGCCAACACATGCAGCATGCCGCCGGCGAATCCATCTAACGTAGCAGCAAGTAAGGATTACGTACACACGCAGCAGAACAGGAAGCTGCTCGTACTACAATTAAACAAGTTGCATGGGTGTAGCCGAGTAGCTACTAGCTAGCTTTGCACACATGAATACGTGTGTGTGTCGTTTTAGTGAATCCAAACAGAGATTGACTCGCTGCAATTTGTGGAATACCATGGAAAATGTCTGCACCCTGGCCTGGAAGGAATCTCGATGGAGCTGGTTGAAACTTGATATATTGTGAATGCATGCTCTCTCTCTCTCTCTTTCTCTCTCTCTCTCTGCGCTTGCATCCACTGTTAAAAGGCGTCTAAAAACCCTGAGCTCTCTCACTATTGACTTCTGCATGCAACTTTTTAAAAAGTGAAAGTAACTTTGGTAAGTATCTCTGTTAAGATCTATTCGATGTACGCGTAGTTTTAGATCATCAAATTAAACAATTAAACATGTTTTATATATCATGACAAATGTATAACTAGTTTCACATGATGATGTAGTTTTTAATCATATATTTTTTGTCACATATAAACATATATTTAATTAGTTAAATCGATGACCTAGAACTATGTATATGTCCAACACATCCTGAACAAAGGTAATAGTAACATCACACATTTCAAGATAAAATTGCTTATGTGACATTTAGTTAATAAGGAGAGGAGTGCTAACAAATATTTATGTAACCAAATAGTGTGGTAAACTGAATGCATGTTCGTCCTCACTGGGTTTGAGTTTTATTATATCACTACTAGGAAAAAGCTTATAGGTAGAGGCTTAACAGTAGTAGATCCACAGAGAATGCGCTACTGCTAACTACCAGCATCACGTCTCTCCAAAAGGCGCTGCTGGTATAGAGATAGCAGCAACGGGTTTACTTTTGGTGCGCTGCTGCTAACTACCAACATCGCGTCTCTCCAAAAGACGCTGCTGATAGAGGGATAGCAGCAGCGCGTGTTGCAAAAACACGCTACTAATAAGGTTGTTCCCACTACGCCGACCAGAGCGCGTATAGCAGCAACAGGGCTCGCGGAAAGACGTTACTGATATAGAGATAGCAGCAGCGCGGTTTACTCTCAAGATGAGAAAGGGCAATGGACGGTACCGAAGAGGCTAACAAAATATGGATGGTGGAAGTGTCAACAATCGAATACTCGCATTAGTCAAAGGAACTCATCCACTTATCATCGGTAACTCTCTATCTAGTAAGGAGATTCACAAAGAGACAAGTAACCATAGGAGTGTATGGGGGCTTGGTTATCATTGCGCATCCTCGACCCATGATATCGTGAATGTACTCTGTATATTACAAACCCTCCAGAGGTTAGTGATCCATCAAGTAGATAGAGTTCTCAACTATTTTTGTTTGTAGTTTTTGAAAATAAGCACATTGAACCAAAATACGACACCACCTATCACTAATAGGCTTGAGCTCTTGACACACAGAAGTCCAAACATTACTCGAAACAACACCTCAAAACTATTGAAAGTTACTACTAAACTTATAATAATAACCTCAGCTACTTACTCAAAGTAAGACACACATTCAGTGCAATAGGCCCACTCTCTAAACAAGATAAGCATGAAACTCCAGAGAGTACTAAGAACAATATCCTAAACCAAAGTGCTTAAAGATAAACTTGAAAAAGAAGACGTCAACATGATATCAGCTAGAAATAATAAAGAACAGTCAACAAAGATTGGAATGAAAACTATGAGTATTCTAGCTCGGCAAAGATGGAGCGTGTTTCTCTCCCAAACAAGGCATGCTAGGGTCCAACTTGTTATGAACAACAAACAAAACTAAACTAAACTAAACAAAGCAAACTAAAAAGTAAATGCAAGACGCTCCAAGCATAGCACATAACACATGAAGTGATAAAAATATAGCGTGGAGAAGGACGAACTAATTATTATTGATGTAGAAGGGATGCACGGGGCCATACCCAAGCTTAGACGCTTGAGTCTCCTTGAATGTTTATTGAGGGTGCCGGGGGCATCCCCAAGCTGGAGCTTTTGGCACTCCTGAATCTTCTTTCATCATCTCCCTTCGCACACTTGAAAACTCCCTTCATACGAAACTCATCATAAACTGATTAGAGTCGTTAGTACCTTAAATACATTAATTCTACTTAGCCTTTGTTGGAAACAAAGATTTTCAGAAAGGACTACTGTTTCTCAAGATTTCTAAAAAGTTTTTGCAAGGAAAAAGCATGCGCAAGATTTGCTAAATTGAAGAAGCGTAAAACAGGACAAAATCTAGGAAAAACAGAACAACATGTAGTAAATAATTTTTTCGGAGAACTTATGCAACTCAAACAGAAAAAACAAAGGACAGGTGGAAGCTTCATAATTGTATAGAGAATACTGTCAAAATAGTTCAGATCAAAAAGATTATCGTGTGATTTTACACGAATTGTTTCGTGGGGCAGTCATAATCCGTTTTCTAGACATCATGTCGCAAGTTTTGATCCACTTGTCACCGAAGGCTAAAACTTGGCACAAAACTTGAAAATAAAGATACAATGATGTTGCTACAGTAGTAAAAAGCATCAAGACCACTAAAACTGAAAGCAAAAACATTTTGGGTTGCCTCCCAATAAGTGCTTTCTTTTATGACTTTGAGCTAGGCACGAAGCAAAAAGATCAAGGTTCAAAGAAATCATCATCAATAGGATCATCCAAATTTGCAAATTGCTCTTCAATGAGCTCCTCTTTATTTTTCCTATGGAAGAGATACGTACCTTTGGCTTTCCCTCGTAAGCGTATTTGACCTTTACCTATATCAGTAAATCCCTTCATGGCTCGGAGAAAGTCTCTTCCAAGCACTATGTTCCCTTGATTTGCTGACTTCAAAATTATGAAGTCAACCGCGGCGTCCTTTTTTGCGAATCGAACTTGGATGTTACCCACCTTCCCTTGAATCTCAGAAATATCACCATTAGCATGTTCATGATAGCAAGGTAAATTAACCATACTTGCGAGCTTTAGAGAATCATAAACAGTTTTGGGCATGGTGGAAACCATGGATCCAATATCACAATAAGCAAGAAAGTCTTTGTTGAAGATGCTAATTTTAATACAAGGCTCCCAATCATCCTCTATCTCTAAAATCTCTTCTCTCATGGGTTTGAGTTTCTCTACTTCTATCATGTCTAAAGCAACAATTTTCTTCTCAATGGAGTCGAGTCTATCTATAATAGCATCAACTCCATGGTCATAGACAAAGAAGCTAGAAAAACCATTTATAATATCAAGAGTTTTATCTTCACTACACTCTATAAAGTCTCCTTCAGCCAATAGGTCAAGAGAGTGTTTACACCATCTAAAGACACCATGATAAAAAATTCTAATCACAATCTTGGTAGGTATACAAGGCATAAATTTTTTATAGGCTTCAGAAAGCCTATCCCAAGCCTTCTTCAGATTCTCACCATCTCCTTGTTTAAAGTTTAAAACTTCGGATTCAGTCAAGGTTTCAAAAGCAAGGAAACTAGACATGCTGACTACTACTTGAAGCAAGCTAAGAACAAAGTAACTAATTTTTTTGGTGTTTTTTGTAAAAGACTCTAAAGAAAAAACTGAAAAGTAAACACACAGGACTAAAAATAAAAAATAAAAAATAGTGTGCAACTCACCTATCTTGAAGACAGGAATCCCTGGCAACGGCGCCAGAAATTTGCTTGATGGGCATAGATAACACCTCCTCGTTGATTACCCCAAGTGGAAGGATATGATGTAGATAGCAGCAAATTTCCCTCGGTGAAGATACCAAGGTTATCAATCCAGTAGGATTCCAGGGTCAACAAGAAGGTGATAACGACGCCAGAAGTTTGCTTGATGGCTAAGTTTAAGTGGACCGGCACACAAGAATGCAAATAACTTTGCTCCCAACGAGTTTAGAGAAGTTTGCTTGATGGCTAAGTTTACGTGGACCTGCACACAAGAATGCAAATAACTTCGCTCCGGCCTTGCTGTTTACAAAAGATCAAACACAAAGGGAAAATAATAGTGGGTGCAACTGATAAGAAATTAAAGCAGTAAATTGGAACGGTGTAAACTATGGTGGAAATATGGACCGGGATGTCATGACTTTCACTAGTGATGTCTCTCTCCCAAAAGATGATAAACAACTGTGATGGGTGAAAAATTTACAGCTGGAAAATTGATAGAATTATAAACACACCGCAATGCTAATTATGCTACTAGAAATTAAAAGGCTCAATCATGTGGGCATTACAGCAAAATAAGTAAATCGTTTATCCATCAACAACTACTCACTAATTATCCAACTTGAGATATATATCTAGAATATCTCGCTGATATTAAGTTGAGAGCACCAACCAAATTGTAGGCTCAAAGCAATGCACAATTGCCTTAACACTCTATGCATAATGTAAGCAATCCTTGCAACCGCAATTACAAGCACCGTTGTTTTCTCCCTAGTGGCAACAACACATCCCCTAGTCTCATGTTTCTGTCACTCAAGCTAGACATCGGGGGGCATGAACCCACAATCATGCATAACGCTCCCTCTTGGTGTTGCAATCTACTACTTGGCCAAAGTAATAAACGACAACGGAGAACATGCAAGAACACTCAAGAACTAAAATATAACGGTAAACCAGATATATTACTCATCACGAACTGAACATAATCTAATAATCCATCGGATCCCAACAAACACAACATAGCAAAACATGAACTAATACATAGATGCCTTGATCATGATAGGCAGCTCAAAAAAGCTAAACATTGAAGCATAAGATTGGAGAGAAGACATCACATAGCTACTGGTCATTGACCCATGGTCCAAAGGGGACTACTCACGGCGCATCCCGGAGGCAATCATGGTGATCGAGAGGCCTCTGGAGGTCAATCTTCCCTCCGGAAGGGTGCGGAGACAGGTTCTTTTGGCGATCCCGAGATCGGAATCACTTCGGCGGCGAAACAATGGACGATATCGCATAACGGGGGGCTCTTCCAGAGTTTTTGTAACGAGGGCTAAATATATGCCAAAAGGAAGCCTGAGGGTGCAGCCACCCCTTGGCCGCGCCAGGGAGGCGCCTGGCCAAGGGGTGGCCCCCTTCGGGCTTCCAGAGTCTTCCTTCGTGGATATTTTTCTGTAATTTTCCGAGCTCTTTTATTTTTGATATTTTTCTGCAATTCACGGACAATAATAGATAGAAACTGGCAGTGGGCACTGAATTAGTAGGTTATTCCAAAATATGTTGTAAATGATATGGAAGTGTATCAAAAAATATAGTTATATTACCAAAAGAAGCATAGATCAAGCAGAAATTATAGATACGTTTGGGACGTATCGGCGGGCGGGCGGTGATACGTCCCAAACGTATCTATAATTTATGCTTGTTCCATGCTCATTTGGGTGACATTGTTATGTGTTTTGCTACACTTTCATACCTTTTTACACATATTTGGACTAACCTACTAACTCAGTGCACCCAGTGCCAGATTCTGCCTGCTAATGTCTGTGAATTGTAGGTTTATACCCATATTTACAGTGCCCAAAAAATTCTAAGAAAATATATAAAAAATCAGCGTAACGTAAGCCTCCAGAAGCCCGAAGGGCAACTGAAGGGGGCCCACCCCCCCTCCAAGGCGTCCACGTGGCGCGACCAACACTACTGGAAAAATGGTCATTAATGGCGCACATATTTTGGCTACTAATGGCGCACACTAGGTGCGCCATTACTAGCACGCCATTAGTAAGCGATAGTAATGGTGCACATTTGGTGCGCCATTACTATCTCAGGTAGTAATGACGCACCAAATGTGGGCCATTACTATCTCTTCAGGTGCGCCATTAGTAACTTTTTTTATTTTTTTTTCATTTTTTTTTGAATTTGGAAGGCGGGAAAATACTAATGGCGCACATTCTAACCCTCAAGGTGCGCCATTAATATTTTGAATTTTGAATCTGGATCTGGATCGCGATTTTTTTTTTATTTTTTCTCGGTTTTTTTTTGCTCGTTTTTTTGCACTTTTTTTTTCAAATTTCGTTCTCATTTTTGGATCTTGTATGTTCTCTTTGCTGGAGAGCAGTTCACCGGAGAGGTGTTCGCCGGAGAGGAGTTTGCCGGAGGGGAGGGCCGAGGAGAGACCGTGAGCAGGAGAGGAGGGAGGAGGAGGAGGTCACCGGAGAGGAGCTCACCTACATCGCCGGAGGGGAGGAGGAGTTCGCCGGAGGGAGTTCGTCGGAGAGGAGTGAGGAGGAGCTCATCGGAGAGGAGTGGAAGGAGGTCACCGGAGAGGAGGAGGAGAAGGTCGCCGGAGGAGAGGAGGAGATGGAGTGGAGCAGAGGAGGGGAGATGGATTGAAGGAGAGGATGCAGTGGAGGAGAGGAGGAGATGGAGTGGAGGAGAGGAGGAGAAAAATGAAGAGGTAAGGAAGAGAGGAGGCCGCCCAAGTGCGCCATTACTATCATTTTTTTATTTTTTTATTTTTTTGAATTTTGAAGGCGGGAAGATAGTAATGGCGCACCTTGGGCTGGTGCGCCATTACTAAGTGTTTTATTTTATTTTATTGACATATTTTGAATTTTGAAGGCGGGAAGATAGTAATGCCTTCCTTGTGCCATTAGTAAGTTCGAATTTTTTTCCATTTTTTTTGCCCTCTAGATCATAAAAGCCCCGTAACTTTTTTTCTGTTAGGTTTTTGAGGATATAACTTTTCAAGTAGATGATTTTTCATATAAAAAACTTTTTCATCGGAGGTCGTATGCAAAAGTTATGCCCATTTTACACAATTCTCGAGAGATTTTGCAAAAAAAGTCAAAATTCATATTTGTAAATTTTCCTAACAACTAGACCACATATCACATGGGAAACTTAATTTTTTGTACATTTCTATCATTTTTTTAAACTGAAAAGGTGGTCCACGGAGGGGGGTGCAGTTGGTGATTTTTTTGCCCACCTCAGAAAGTTAGTAATGGCGCACTTTTACAAAGTGCGCCATTACTATGTCTATGACTGGGTCAAACGTTGGTCGAACATAGTAATGGCGCACGTATATAAAGTGCGCCATTACTATGTCAACTTATTAATGGCGCACCTATATAAAGTGCGCCATTACTATGTCCAGGAATGGGTCAAACCTTGGTCAAACATAGTAATGGCGCACTTTTCACCTGGTGCGCCATTACTGTTAATACGTCCAAAACGTATCTATAATTTCTGCTTGCTCCATGCATGTTTTGTGTGATATTGCTATGATCTAAATACACTTTCATACACTTTTGATCATATTTGGACTAATCTATTAACTCAGTGCACCCCAGTCCCAGTTCCTGTTTTCTGCTGTTTTTCTATTTCAGTTTTCCCCCATATAAAAAGTGCCAGAAAAATTCCGGGAAAAATACAGGAAAAATCAGCGTACAGGAAGCTTCGAGAAGAGCCCGGGAGGGGCCAGAGGGGAGCCAGGGGGCCCAGGCGGCCACCCGGCGCGGACCCACCCTTGGCCGCGCCAGGGTGGCGCCTGGGGCCCCTGGTCCACCTCTGGCTGCCCCCCTTCGCCTATTTATTCTCCTTCACGGGAAAACTCCAGAAGAAGAACCCTATTCCGCAAACTCGCCTCTGTTCCGCCGCCACCGCGCTTTCGAGATCGGGAGCACCAGAAGACCTCTTCCCGGCACCCTGCCGGAGGGATGATTGACCTCCGGGGGTCTCCTCTCCACCATGGATGCTCCCTGGATGTCTCGTGAGTAGTTTTCCTTGGACCATGGGTCCGTGATCAGTAGCTATGTGATGTTCTCCTCCCCTCTTTGATCTTCATTGTTTAGACCTCGTGAGTTGCCCTACATGATCGAGGCACCTTTGTAATATTTCTGCTGTTGCTATGCTGAGTTTGGAGGGATCTGATGGATTATGAGATTATGTTCAGATTGTGATAGAGTAATATATTTGGTTTTTATCTCTTATCATTATCCCTTGCGTTTTATCCTTTGTGAACAACAAGACCGGAGAGATTGACAACCTCTCTGAACTTCGTTGGGAACAAAGTTATCTGTGTCTGTGTGCAGGTCCATGTTAGTTGCGCCGCTGACACCTACTTATCATCTCTGGAGTCCTACTGGAGACAAACCTTGG
The DNA here is from genome assembly GCA_950022295.1 of Bromus sterilis. Lineage (NCBI taxonomy): Eukaryota > Viridiplantae > Streptophyta > Magnoliopsida > Poales > Poaceae > Bromus > Bromus sterilis. Next base: position 27,923,952 of record OX465597.1, on the reverse strand, counting down.
TATCTTCACCGAGGGAAAACTGCTGTTGCACTACATCTCAAACCTTCCACTTGGGGTAACCAACGAAGGGCGAGAAGCCATCAACTGTTCGGGTTACTAATGACGCACCAGCACAAGGTGCGCCATTACTAAATATTAATGGCGCACCACATGAACAGTGCGCCATTAGTGTCAATTTTATCTATAGATGTTTTTCCAGTAGTGCAAGGGTGGGGCCGCGCCCAAAATCCGCCTGGGAGGAGGACACCTCCCCCGGTGCCCCCTTCGGCCTATATTTACTTCCTGATGCAGAAACCCTGAAAAGATAACCCGCATCGCGATTTTCACCTATGTTTCGCCGCTGCCGCGATCCCGAGATTGGGACCTCCAGAATACCTCGTCCTGGAACCCTTCCGCAGGGAGGATTAACCTCCAGGAGCTTCTCCACCACCATGAGCGCTTCACGGATGTGCCGTGAGTAGTCCCCCTTGGACCATGGGTCCATGACCAGTAGCTATGTGATGTCTTCTCTCCAATTTAGTGCTTAAATTCTTAGCCCTTGTGAGCTGCCCTACATGATCACGACACTTATGTAATCTTTCTGCTATTGCTATGTTGTGTTTGCTGGGATCCGATGGATTATGAGATTATGTTCATATCGTGATGAGTTATATATTTTGTTCTTGAGTAATTTTTGCATGTTCTCCGTTGCTTTTATTGCTTTGGCCAAGTAGTAGATAGTAACTCCAAGAGGGAGCGTTATGCTTGATTGTGGGTTCATGCCCCCCGATGTCTAACTTGAGTGACAGAAACATGAGACTAGGGGATGTGTTGTTGCCACCAGGGAGAATAAAACAGTGCTTGTAACCGCGGTTGCAAGGATTGTTTACCTTACGCAAAGTTTGTTAATGCAGTTGTCTATTGCTTTGGGTTTACACTTGGGTGGGGCTAGCAACTTAATACCAGCGAGATGTTCTGGATAGATATCTCAAGGTGGATGATTAGTAAGTAGATTTTGATGAATAAACGGTCTACTTGTCTTCACGTACTACTCATACTTTTGAGCCTCTAACTTTCTGGTGGCATAGTTAGCATTGTGGTGCGTTTATAATTCTGTCAATGCCCAACTGTAATTTGTTCACCCAGCTTAGCTGTTTTATCGTCTTTTGGGAGAGAGACATCACTAGTGAACGTCATGAGACCCCGATCCATATTTCCACCATTGTTTACACCTCTCTACTGCTTTGTTTCCTTTCAGTTGCAATCACCATCACTATTTCCATCATGTGTTTGATCCTTTGTAAACGACAAGGTTGGAGAGATTGACAACCTCTCTGTACTCGTTGGGAGCAAAGTTATTTGTTTCTGTGTGCAGGTCCACGTCAACCTTATCTCCAATTCGACAACTTAATCTCTGGTGTCGTTGACACGTACTTGAAGAATTCAGAGTCCTCCTGGTACGATAACCTTGGTATCTTCATCGAGGGAAATTTTCCGTTAGCTACATCTCAACCTTCCACTTGGGGTAACAAACAAGGGCCGAGAAGAAGACAACTTCCTCGCTAGCATCAATCTAATTGCTGGCGCTGTTTCCGGGGGCTTGAGTCTTCAAGATAGGGGAGTTGCACACTATCTTTTACCTTTGCTTTTTAGTCTTGTTAGTTTACTTTCTAGTTTTTTCTTTAGTGTATTATACCAAAAACCCAAAAAAAAATAGTTACTTTACTCTTGCTTGTTGCGGTTACTATCGGTTCCACTGAAAACATCAAGTTGTGTGACTTCACTAGTCACAACAACAATGACTTTATTAGCACTCCTATTGCTCCACCTGCCACTTCAACACCTTCATATGAAATCAAACCTGCTTTGCTGAATCTTGTTATGAAAGAACAATTCTCCGGTGCTAGAGATGATGCTTCTTTGCACTTAAATAATTTTGTTGAGCTTTGTGATATGCAAAAATACAAAGAAGTAGATGGTGACATTGTTAAACTTAAGATTTTTCCTTTCTCCTTAAGAGGAAGAGCTAAGGAGTAGCTCCAATCATTGCCTAGGAATAGCATAGAATCTTGGAATAAGTGCAAGGATGCTTTTATTGGGAAGTACTACCCACCTGCTAAAATTATTCAGTTGAGAAGTAACATTATGAATTTTAGACAACTGGATAATGAACATGTTTCCCAATCTTGGGAACGTATGAAATCTCTTGTTAAGAATTGCCCTGCACATGGTTTGACTACTTGGATGGTTATCCAGACTTACTATGCATGCTTAAACTTTACCTCGCGGAATATGTTGGACTCGGCCGCGGGAGGAACCTTCATGTCAACTACACTTGGTGTTGCCATGAAGTTATTGGACGAGATGATGAAAAATTATTCTGCCACGAAGTTATTGGACGAGATGATGAAAAATTATTCTCAATGGCAACCGAAAAATCTCCAACAAGTAGGAAGGTAAACTCTGTTTAGGATATCTCCTCTTTAAATGAAAAGGTTGACTTGATTATGTCTCTACTTACTAAGCAATCTCCTATTGATCCTCATGATGTTCCTTTAAATTCTTTGATTTCTTAAGAAAGAGAGCAAGTTGATGTTAATTTTATTTCTAGAAATAACTTTAATAATAATGCTTATAGGAGTAATTTTGGCAGCAACAATCCTAGACCGTTCCCATCCAACAACTATGGGAACATCAACACTTATCCTAGCACCAAAAACTCCACTTCCGAATTAGAGAGCATGCTTAAGTACTTTATCACTTCTCAAAAATCCTTCAATAAGAGTGTAGAGAGAAACTAAAAAAATAGATAGTCTCTCTTTGAAGGTAGACAACATAGCTCATGATGTAAAGGTGCTTCAAATTAGAACTTCTCCCCTTGAGGAAAAAAAACTACACCCATGAATCCTATTCAAGTGCAAATTAATGAGAACATTAGGATCCTAGCCAAACTTAAGGATAGATGGGCTAGAGAAAAAGAAGAGGAAAATAGGATTAAGAGCCTTCCTACACACACTACTATTTCTACTATGCAAGTTGTTGAGGATCTTAAAACGTTTAGCACCCATAACATCCCTAGTCCCAATGGACCTATCAATGGTGATGCTAACACCTCAACTTTAGGACAAGAAGGTCCCATGAATTTAGAGACTACCAAGAGAATAAGCTTAGATGACATAATGATACGTCCCAAACGTATCTATAATTTCTGCTTGTTTCATGCTCTTTTATGTAAAATTGCTATGTGTTTTGCTACACTTCTATATATTTTTACACATATTTGAACTAACCTACTAACTCAGTGCACCCAGTGCCAGTTTCTGTCTGCTGATGTCTGTAAGTTGCAGGTTTTTACCCATATTTACAGAGATCCAAAAAATCCAGAAAAATCAGATAAAAATCAGCATACATGAAGCTTCCGGAGCCCCGAAGGAGGGCAGGGGGGCCACCAGGCACCCAGGCGACCTGGTGGCGCGGCCACCCCCTGGTCGCGTCAGGTGGACACCTGGGCGACCTTGCCCACCTCTGGCTCCCCCCTGCGGCCTATATTACCTCCTCATCCCGAAAACCCTCGAAGAGACCCTCGCATCGCGAATTTCCTCTTTGTTTCGTCGCCGCCGCACTTTCAAAATCGGAAGCACCAGAAGACCTCTTCCCGGCACCCTGTCGGAGGGAGGATTGACCTCCGGGAGCTTCTCCACCACCATGGACGCTTCCCATATGCCGTGAATGATACGTCCCAAACGTATCTATACTTTTTTGCTTGTTCCATGCTCTTTTATGTGACATTGCTATATGTTTTGCTACACTTTTATATATTTTTACACATATTTGAACTAACATACTAACTCAGTGCACCCAGTGCTAGTTTATATTTGCTAATGTCTGTAAGTTGCAGGTTTTCCCCCAATTTACAGAACTCCAAAAAATCCAGAAAATTCAGATAAAAAATCGGCAGAACGGAAGCTTTCGGAGCCCCGAAGGACAGCCGTAGGGGGCCACCCCCTCCAATTAGCACCGCCATAGCATAAGATCGGTGTGCAACATCATAGTGATTATGGAGAAGCGACCTCATTCTATATTTTTCAAACAACAAGCATTACATTATCATGTCTTAACAATGGTAGTGCCCAACATAAATATTTTGCCTACGTAAAACACATACTACCATATAAAAAACACATTCATGCCATCCATATTATTCATGTCTTAACAAAATAAAGCACATAGTTCAATTACAATTTTGTGTCATTGGTGAACATAAATCATGTAATTTCTCCACACAAAAAAAGCCACACAGTAACATAACATGTCAAAATCCAATGAGTTTTAGAGTTTCACTAAAATTAGGCATACTAATTTGTCCCAATGATTACTACAACAATGCTATTGCTAAAGAACAAAGAAACATACCATTCTACCATAAAAAAATTCAAAAACAAATAGGATTTAGGGTTTCATACTAACTTGCACAAAGAGGGAAAATGTGATGGATATTTTGGATGAAATTGAAGGGAATGGAGGAGAATACCTCGGGGGATGGGTTGAGAGTAAATCCTTTGGTTCAATCCTTCAGATCTGATCGTTTTGGAGGGTGGATTTGAGAGGGGGGAGAGGAACATGCGCCGCCGCCGAGCACTTTGTCGAGAGGAGAAACCTCTCTGTGTGGTGTATGCCCTTGGGCGTGGGCCGCGCGGCCTTAAGTGACTCAGACGTCTAGTGTCTTTGGCAAAGGTGTTAAGCCTGAATGTCTAGTGCCTTTGTCAAAGGCATTAGACGACCAGGGTGGGGCCCGGCGGAGTCCAGCGACGCTACGGTGGCAGGAGCTTAGCGCCTTAGGCAAAGATGCTACATGCATAGGCTTAACGCCTTCTCGTCGGGCGTTAAAAAAATACTTTTATGAAATACTCCCTCCGTCCCAAATTATAAGACGTGTTTTGAGGGATTCCGACCAGGTGAAAAGCTGCGAAAATACAATTATACCCCCTCTTTGTATTCTGTGCCTCGACCCCACTTCACCGTCGCGTCGCCAATCACCCGCCGCCCGCCTCTCAGCGCGTCGTCTGTCGCCCTCTGCCCTCTGCTCGCCTCCCAGCGCGTCGTCGGTCGCCCTCCGGCCAACGCCCACCTCCCAGCGTGTCGCCCATCGCCCACCTCCCAGCAGCCAGCGCGCGCCGCTCATCTCCTCGAGCGCTTGTCATCGTCGCCGTTGCCAAGCGCTCACCGCCTCCACGGACAGGCGCCCAGCAGCGATCGGCGCCTTCTGCTCGCAGGGCTGCTGCTGATCGGTGCCTTCTGATCAGTGAAGGGCTGCTGCGATCAGCGCCTTCTGATCAGTGCCGGGCTGCTGCGATCGGCGCCTTCTGATCGCCGCACCTAGGATCCAGGCGCTCCCAACGCCCATGATCGAGGGATCCAGGAGCACCTCGTGCGCCCCTACACCTCGCCAAGGGGTCCTCGGCCAGTGGCCAGGCGATCCTCGACCAGCCCAGGCGGCGCCCCCAGCGGCTAGGCACCTCGTCGCCTCTGCTCCTCTCCCAGCTGATCCCGATTGATATCCCAGGCGAATTGTTGCCCTTCGTCGCCCCCAGTAGATTGTTGCCTGTCAAGAAACACTCCACTCAGTTTCCACTCAATTTCAGCTTATTTATGACAAATGAAATCTCAGTCTTACTCTGATCGCTACTATAACCCCAGCAAGACCGCAAAACCTATTAGTTCGCACAAACTAGAGTGGGAATGTGATGAAAATTGCATGGACAGTAGACATGACCCTAGAACTGTTAAAAGAAATCGATGGTGAGTAGATATGTCAATAAACAAAGGGTGAAATTGAACAGAAATTTTGCAGAAAAATGGTTTCACCTGTTGTTCCACTCAAGCTTTTGGACATTTGCAAAACTACTCAATTCTCCACAAATCAGCCATCAGAGTAGAATGAGCTGACTAAGTGTGCGAAGTCATAGGCCTGCAAAACCACTCAATTCTCCACAAATTAGTTCCCAGTATTTGGTCTTCTGAACTTCTTTTAGCCCAGCATATCCAGTAAATTAATGCATTCCGACCCAAAACAATATAGAAATCCTAGTGATGCATCAACAGCAGCACACACAAACTAGACTACCAAGAATTTAAGATGATACACATTTTGAATGAAAACTGCTCGTAGCTATACAACAAATGTGTCATCGTGAGTTCGTTATGTGAGACCTGTTAAGAAAGCCATATTCATAACATCAGATGAACAACAAGGAAATAGTAAATAAGCCAGCACTAAACCAGTACATTGTCACTGTCTTGAAAACAAGACGTCCTAAAGGTGAGCCATTTGCACACACAGATTGACTTACTAGAAATCCTAATTAAATTAGATTCAGTGCTCGTCTCATTCTTTCGAACAAGCTACTCTGAAACTCTGGTCCTTACACCGAGCATGTACTTGTAGAAGCTGAACCCGGCGAGTCTGGCACCGACGAGGAGGCCCTCAGCCTGGATGTACATTTGCTTGGCCTGCAACAAAAAACAGAGTAAGTTACTCTTCGCCAAGAAGAAATACTACGAGCTCGATCCATGTAACAGCAATGGAGTAAAAAATTCAGCAGGAAACAATGGAGTAAATTACTCCATGTAAACAGTGTCCTTGTTGTGGTCTGAAGGAGATTGCTATCGAGTACCATGTGCTAATGTTGAGTTTAAGAAATGCTGAAATCCTAGCAAGTTCAGAGTGTAGATGCTTTGAAGGAGCAAAATCTGAACTTACGGGCAGAGGAAGTTCTGGACCTGAGGTGGAACAGCTTGCCGTTGTCAGCTCAGAGCAGCGTCGGACGGTTGACATCCATCGCGACCTCCTCACAATAAGAAAGGCGGTGGAGGCGCCACCCGTGGCGCTCAGTGGGGTGCTGCTCGAGCGCGTCGCCAATGCAAGGGAGGAAGGCGCGTCAAAAAGCGCCAGGATTCAAACCGGATTTAGTTTTTTATATTATTTTAAATGCGTTTGCGCCTTTTTAAAATATATAAAGTTAATTATACGTACATCATAGGTATAAGATTATTATTTTAAAATATTTTAATTTTTTGTGCCTTTTTAAAATATATAAACTTAATTTTACGTACATCATAGGTATTTTATCATAAGATTAAAACTTTATCACGTTGTTTCAAACAATCTTTATTTTTATTAAAAAATATTGCTCAAAATATAACAAAAAAATATTCACATGATTTTAATTTCTTGTGTCACTCATTTTAAAATTCTAGATGTACCTAACTCACGAAAAAGTGTACCCGCAAAAAAACGCACAAAAAGTGTTCACACTTTTTAATATTTTGTATTATATTAAATGTTTTTTTGCCTTTTTAAAACATATAAAGTTGATTTTACGTACATTATACGTATTTTATCATAAGATTCAAACTTTATCCCTTTGTTTCAAACAATATTTATTTTTATTAAAAAATATTGCTCAAAATATAACAAGAAAATATTCACATGATTTTAATTTCTTGTGTCATTCATTTTAAAATTCTATATGTACCTAACTCACGAAAAAGTGTACCCGCAAAAAAACCGCACAAAAAGTGTTCATACTTTATAATATTTTATATTATTTTAAATGCTTTTGTGCCTTTTTAAAACATGTAAAGTTGATTTTACGTACATTATAGGTATTTTATCATAAGATTCAAATTTTCTCCCGTTGTTTCAAACAATCTTTATTTTTATTAAAACATATTTCTCCAAATATAACAACAAAAATATGCACACGATTATAATTTTTTGTGTCATTCATTCCAAAATTCTAAATGTATCTAACTCACGAAAAAGTGTACCCGCAAAAAAAACGCACGAAAAGTGTTCCCACATTTTAATATTTTGTATTATTTTAAAAAAAGTATGCCTTTTTAAAACATATAAAGTTAAATTTACGTACATCGTAGGTATTTTATCATCAGATTAATTTTTTCTCCCGTTGTTTTAGACAATCTTTATTTTTATTAATAAGTATTTCTCTAAATATCAGAAAAAAATGTTCACATGATTTTAATTTTTTGTGTCATTCATTCCAAAATCCTACATGTAACTAACTCAAGCAAAAAGTGTTCACATGTATTTTTTTTAAATGTGTTTGCACCTATTTAAAATATACTCCCTTAGTCCCATAATTTTTGTTATGGTTTTAGTTCAAATTTGAACTAAAATCATGACAAGAATTACCGGATGAATGAAATATAAGTTAATATTATGTACCTCATAGGTATTTTATCATAACATTTAAATTTTCTCCTGTTGCAACGCACGGGCATTGTCCTAGTCTGAACTTACGGGCAGAGGAAGTTCTGGGCCTGAGGTGGAACAACTTGCCGTTGTCAGCCCAGAGCAACGCCGGACGGTTGACATCCATCGCGACCTCCTCGCAATAAGAAAGGCGGTGGAGGCGCCACCCGTGGCGCTCAGTGGGGTGCTGCTCGAGCGCGTCGCCAATGCAAGGGAGGAAGGCGCGTCCGTGCAGAAGCAGGGCTCGTACCGCCAGCCGCGCTCGTGCTCCTCCAAGTCGTGCCGAGGCAGCAGCGCCACGCAACTGTGCTCCTCGTGCCCGTCAGACCTCTGCGCCACCGCCACGATTAGGCCCGTGATTCGCTTCCTCAGCCTCCGGTACACCGCAGGGACCGCGCGTAGCGTGAACGGCGGTGGCGCAATGACACCGCCCGGATGTGGCGATGCGCTCTTGCCACGGTAAAAAAAACTTTGGGCAGCTTCATCAGAGGGAGGGATGGAGGTGGCAACACGGGCGGGAGAGAGGCGGCGGCGCGCGTCACCAGAGAGAGGCGGCGACGGGGGAGGGAGAGAGGCGGCGACGCGGGTCGCAAGGGAGCTGGGGAGGAGAGCTAGGGATTTCAGTGGGGAACGATAGAGTGAGGAGGGGTATAACGGGAAAATGGAAAAATTTCGTAGCGTGGCTGAAATTGTACACGGACACGAATAACGTCTTATATTTTAGAACGGATGGAGTAATTTACCACTAGGTTTAAATTATAAAATAATTTCGCAATTGGGTTAGAAATGAGGATTTTGCCGAAATCTTGCGACCAAAAGGACACCGCAACCGCCGGTTCCCAGCCGGCTTGCCGCAGTGCAGCCTGTGTGACGAGTCAGAGTCAAACGTCCAGCAAAAGGCTTCACTCCTGCTCCGCCGCGACGGCGTCGTCCTCCCCTTCCTCTCTCGCCAATCGCCGTCGGGCTGCTAGTCTGCCACTCTGCCACGGCTGCCGCTCCTGGACCAGACGCGCGCCGCCGCCCCAGCTCCTCGGTTGATCCGTTCCCTGCCACATTGCTGCAACTACCCGCGGTGAACGCAAGAATCCCGCGGTGAGGAGCGCGTGCGCGGGAGGATGTAAAGCACATGCCGCGCGCCCATTAGCGCACCCGTGCCCTGTTCGACGGAATTCCCCGCCGGGGTGCCTCGCGGTGGTGGTTCGGCTGCCTGCGCCGATGATGCTCTTGCGGCTGTCCGTGGGCATGCTGGCTTGCGGATCCAGTCCCTACGCATACATGGCCAGCCATTGTACGCTTGCTCAGGGCCTTGGTGGCGGACCGGGGCAACGTGGTGCCGGCCGTTGGAGACGCCGTTCACGCGCACGTGGTTAAGCTCGGGCTGGAGCTCAATGCCCACGCGATGAGTTTGCTGGTCCTCGTGTACTCGGCCAGGGCCGAAGGCGCGATGGCCTTCGCGCTGATGAATAGTTGACATGGATGCGGCTTGCGAGCTGTTTGAGGGCATGCGGCTGATGAATATGGTTTCCTGGACATCTGTTCTTTCTAGATTTGTGAGATAGGCCAAGTCGATGGAGCGTGGGCGCTGTTTGATCGTATGCCTGAGAGAGACACCGTGTCATGGACTGGATTAATGGATGGTCATGTACAAGCTGGCTAGTTCAGAGGCGCGTTGGAGATGCTTTGTGACATGCAGTTTATTAGCAAGATGAGAGGCTATGCGTTCGCCATGATCAGTGTACTCACAGCATGGGTGCAGCTTGGTAATAATAATGGAGAAAGGAATCAAGACATAGGTTGGTTGCAGTCCGATTGAAATGGGCGGCACAATTCATGAATTTGTAGCTGGTGACAGATTTCATCATTTGAGCAAAGAATTTGTATTCAGTGACATGACCTTTCAACAGAAGAAAAACAGAAGGTTTTTGTCGTCGGCACCCTGAAAAGTTGGCAATCGCTTTTGAATTACTCAGATCAGAATCTAGTGTGACAATAAGGATCGTGAAGAACTTGTGATGTGCTTGGATTGCCATAATGCAATAATTGAATGGGTATCCAAGTTGTACGTGTCTCATGGTGTTGTCAGGGACAAGACACGCTTCCATCATTTTAGGTACTACTCCAGTAAGCTTTCCTCTGCTCCGCTGACTAATGTGTTGTTCTTAGTCATACTTCTATTTGAGAGAGGTTCGGGTTCAATTGTTATATTTCATAACTTTGACCGAATTCGTATGGTCTTCTTAAATTTCTTTCACTAATATGATTCACTGGCTTGTCAGAGAGTTCCCTTGAGGAAGTTCTTTCAGTAATATTCTGAAACTGATCATGGTGCAACTGTGTTCTGTCAATCAATCAATAGCAAATGTCTGCAGAAGCTTCACTATTGGCACTTAGTGAAACCAGGTTTCTTCTATTTTCTCCAGTCTGCCGCTTTCATATGTTTGATCCTGTTCTTTGTTGGTAATTTAATCTGTGATAAACTCAATGCATTGACCTACTTTGAATATAACTGGTGAGTAAATATTGACACATCCTATGGAACAGCCGGTTTCTTTGAAGTTGTCCACACCTCTTTGTGCCCACAGTTTCCAAATAAATACATACTTTTATCCGTAAAAATACTACTCCTAAATTAATTTAGAAGTCTAAATTGCATATTCAGCAGGATTTTGACAACCAGGCGAATTAACCAGCACATTCAAAAATGGATTCCCTCATTACACTTGAGTTTGGTCCTTTTAAACTATTTTTCTGTTTGAAAATACAAGACAACCTTGTTTAGAATCCATGAACCATTTTTTAGGATGGGAGAGAGATCCTTTAAATTTCATGTTTGCCACACTACTAAGTCATCAAACATAAGCTTCTAATTGCCCCTCTTCCTGTCAATTATTCACCTTGAATCATCCCTTGCTTTTGGTTTCAGTTTCGACAGTGTGCATGCATTTTTTTGCTGCTTTTCCAACTCTTAGTAACTCTGATGTGCAAGTGGTAGCAATCCAAGGGGGGGAGCATAAATATCTAGAAAAGCAGACTGTGTAGTCATTAAGTTGGCTGCCAAGAAAGAGCATAACAGAGTACAACTGAAATTGCTGTCATTTGGATCACGTCTAATCTCTAATAATCAGGGGGCCACCTGTGAGCCTTGTACAAGCTACAGGTTATATGTAAAATAAAACTCTTTATAATGATATATTTATTCTAGGCTCGTTCACTTTTATGTTTACACCGAAAAAGTGAGCTAATTACCATGTGTATCAATCACATGCATTTGTCTTGTTTCCCATTTCTTGAATTAATAGCCTTACGTTGTTAAATGAAGAACCTTCCTCATCGAAAGCCCTCCTTGCCTTAGTGGCGCAGTGTTCTGCTCTCATCCTCAATGCCTGTGTAGCCGCCCCCTCACCCATCAGGGTGTTTACTGCTGTCTCCACAGCATCTCTTGTAACCATAACCTGTTGTTGCTCATCTCCCCACTGTGTAACTCCTTGCACTCCGACCTCCACCCCAATTTTCAGCACATCCACCACCAGCTTCTCATTCAAAAACTGCTCTGCGAAATGTGGCCATGTGATCATGGGCACACCTGCACAGATGCCCTCTATTGTTGAGTTCCACCCACAGTGTGTCATGAATCCTCCAATGGCTTGGTGCCACAGGATCATCACCTGTGGCGCCCAACCCCTAATGATCATGCCTCTGTCTTTGACGCGTTCCTCGAACCCATCCGCGAGCCATTTCTCGACTTCTGGAAACTTAGGCCCTGCTTTGATCACCCAAATAAACGGTTTCTTGGAGGCTTCAAGTCCCAGTCCCAGCTCAACAAGCTGTTGAGGTGTAGTGCAAGCAAGGCTGCCAAAGCTGACAAAGATCACTGAGCCTGGCTTCCTTGAATCAAGCCATTGCAAGCACTGCGCCTCGTCCATTGATGCCTTGTTACCTCTAGAGGCCATTGTGTTGCTGTTTCGGTGACAGAGGCACATTGGCCCGACCGTCCAGACCTTCTTCCTTGTCATCTGCTCAAAGGATTCAATGTACAATGTCTCTAGCTCTTTGAAGCTATTAACGATCTCACCATCGCATCTCAGCTCCTCCTCAAGCATCTTCTCACGGATTTTCTCCATACCCGGAACAGAAAGGCTTCCGGGGCATTTAGCCTTCGTCAACTCTAGTGGTGTAGGGAACCCCGGGATTGTGATGAGCTCATTTTCATCTGTGACATGCTCCAGTAATTTCTTGTGAGAAATGATGTACCTGCAAGATGGTCTTAGTTGGTTAAAGTACATTGAAATGCTGCGAGTGCAGACTTTGATACATCAACCAGCTGCAACTGTCGTTAGCAAATATCTGATGAAAATGTTCATTCTCTGTACTTCCTGCAGCAGTATTGAGTTACATGTTTCATTACGCAAGGTAGTACACAGGTAAATATTATTATACGTGTGTATGTTTTCTTGTTTTCTGGAAGGAATTTACAGTAATCTTTCCTCTACTATTGAACTAAAATACTAATCATAGCAGCAAAGATATGCCCAGTACTCACAAGGTTTGCCTCTTATGTGTGTACCTGACAAGGGACGAGAAGCCACAAAAGCCAATGAAGGTGAGCCTCGGGATGCCGAGCTCCCTTGCGATGTCGCCGGTCCACCAGTGCATCATGTCAGATATGATGCAGCTCGGAGGCGAGCGCTGCTTCTCACGGAGGTAGGCCATGAGCGGCCCCTGAAGCGCGGCACAGGCCTCCAAGAAGTTCAAGAACAAATTCTTCGATTGGATCATATCGAGGTTCTCGCACCCGTCCGCTAGGCCGAACTCCACAGTCGGGAAGTGAAGCTCCACGAGCCGAACCGCCAGGCCCGCCGCCTTCACGTCAGTGGCGAAGCCTTCCAACCTAGCGGCGTTAACCGGCGTGGTGATAAAGCTGACCTGCGCGCCATGCTCCGCCAGCAGGCACGCCATGTCGGTCATGGGGATGGTGTGTCCCTGCGCCATCATCGGCACCAGCACGAAGTGCGCCCTCGCGGAGTCGCTCTGGCCATCGCCGCAGGTCATGGCTGATCGGCTGTGGCAGGGGAAGTGCTGCTAGTGGAGTCAGTGAAGCTGGGAGGACCTGCAAGCGATGCAATGGCAACAGTGGTGCATATATAGCATCACACACACCTGGTGCTACATCTTTCCAAGTTAAGTTAACGATCTGAAGATGAATGGGTGCAGTGCAGCAGCAGCAAATCAAGTTGTTCACCTCTTACTAGTGACGCACGCTCTCACGTCAGTCATGGACTCCTAGTCAGCCATGTGGATCTTGTAACTTCTGAACCATCAGAAATGCGGCGTTCCAGGCGGTCGGATCGGGCATCGGATGGCTCAGATCAACCCCTCGATACTGCTGAAAGAGTCGTTTTTACAGGATTTGGACGCCATTCGACGCACTGGATTTGGCTGCCCCGGATGGATGATCTTCGACTTTGATGCTGACTTGCCGTATATGTATGGTGCTGCTCAACTTTCAAGCCTGTGAAGGCACAGCCAGCCGTAAGTGAGAAGCTTGTGCAGAGAAATATGAGTCCATTTTTGGAGCCATGCCAGTGAAAGCAATGCAGCCTATCCTATTCGACATTGAGAGGGAATTCCTGTGTCGCATGCAAAGAGGTAGTATGACCAAAGCCCCTTTCCCGTTTGTCTCACTGCTTGTCCTCATCATGCACACAAAGCCAAAGAAACCTGCGGCGATTATAGCAATGAAACGGGGTTTGTTTTTATCATCTGATCTGACTTCTTCATTGGATGCCATGTACCGTCAATGGTGGAGTGGAGCACCGGCACTGCCACACCTGTCAAAATCTCCTTCACATCGAATCTTCACATTGAATCTTCACATGAAGTTTGAGTTATAAGCATCGGTGTGGCACATCATATTACTAGGTTTTGTTTTGATTGTCAAAATTTGATGACCTCGCATGATTGTTTTACGCCACACAAGGACAAAAAAATGCACAATACATGTACTAGTATCATGTACCGCTCTTTATTTAAACTAGATGATACCCCGCACGTTGCTGCGGGAACTGTTAAGAAAGAATTAAGAAAGAGTTTGATGCTTTAAAACATGTGAAAATTTATGAAATATAGTTTAATTTGATTATAAAAAAAATTAAAGAAATAATTTTTAAAGTATAAAATCTAAGAAAATTGATAAAAAGTCAAAAATGAGTTTGATTTTTTGTTTTCTTAATTTAATTACTTGACAATATATCGGCAAGATGATATGATACGAAAATATATTGAGTAGAGGCAGTGAAAATATGTCCACCTTAGCTAAACCTAAAACAATTAATGTGTATTTATAAAAAAATGACACGTAGAAAAATAAATTGCGATATAACTCATAATTTGATTTTCTATAAAAAAAAGTTCCTTATAAATTATGAGGTTGAGTGCATACAAAAATTATTATTTATTTGTGATAGGTTGCATGCACATACAAATTTAATGGAAGCATGTGCATTAAGAGTGAGTGGAATAGCTTTTACATGATGGGCCTACATGATGATGTGAATAGCTTGCATGTCAAGATAAATAGGTTAGTGGGGATGAACTATCTAGGTATTATAGATTTTAAAAATGTATGGATTGCTCATTTTTCTATAAGATGTTTGGATAAAAGTAAACATCATGACCCGTTCCTCTGTTCCATAAAAGCTCATTTTTTGCAAGGCGGGCTACTCAATTGCTTTTATGGCCTCCCAAAAAATCTAGGAAAAATGTCCTATGGCTCCCCCTTGGCACGTAGTTATGCAAAAAAACATGGGGGATCCATAATACATATTCCTTTATCTCCCCCAGAAATGGGGCAAAGGCACATTTGTGAAGGAACCCCTTAGCTCCCTTCCTCTCCTGGACTTGAAATTTGACCTCATGACTCAACCCTCAGGGCCTGTTCTGAACCTCTCCAACTCTCAGCTTCATAAACTCCAGATAGAAAATGCAGCCGAACGTTTTTGCTTCAAGAAGCTGAATTCGGGAAGCTGTTTTGGGCCGCAGTGCATTTTTGAGGAGGGTGGAAAACCGAGCTTCGCAAATTGACTGAATCTGGAGTTCTTGGTATTTACAACATATTGCCACCGCCCAGGAAAACGATTCACTCTAACCTGTGACGGCAGTAGCACAGGACCGAGCCAGCCCCTCTCTCTCGAATCGTTTCTCGTTGGTTCACCCCCACTCCCCCTCTCGGACCCTCACCACCACCGCCAGTCGCGCCGCCACCGCCCGCTACCACCCGTCGCCGGCCGGATTCTCTCCTCCGCGTACAGATCCGGCCATCCGTGCTTCTTTCCCTCCGGATCCCTTGGTCAGTTGCGCCAATCCCGCTACCAGCGAGGAGCAGCGACCCCATGGCGAGCTCGCCCGGATGCCATTGACGCCGGAGACAACTGCCGGAGCCAGGAGCAGCAGCCAAAAGTCGTAGCCCCCTCACCCAAACGGCAAGGTGAGCAGCCATTTATTGAACAAAGATTTTTTGTGTACCGTTAACGGAAACTGAATTTCTTTGTCCCCTGTAGTAGTATGAACTAGTACGTGTTGTATGTATGAACTAGTCCGGTGTAGTATGTATGAACTAGTACGTGTACTGCTAAGATATTAGTAGTATGAACTAGTACGGTGTAGTGTGCAAAGATTCTAGCTTTGCAAAATATTATATAATTTTCAGATTACATGATTTTGAAGTGTAGTGTAGTTTGCTTTCAGATTATAATTTTCAGTTTGCAAAATACTACAGTTTTAAGTTTTCTAATTATCCTAGTACATGTGAGGACCAATGTGACATACATTTTCATAGAGAAGTGTGAAGCATGGCTGCTGAATGGAGCGCTGAAAACACTCGTATTGTATGCGAGTTGTTTGCCCAACAAGTGAACGCTGGAAATAGGCCAGGCAATTATTTGACACCAAATGCATTTGATGAGGTGACAAGACAATTTAAGATGAGAACCGGGCTTGACTACACACATACACAATTGAAAAACAAATGGGACAAGCTTAAAGCTGATTTCACCTTGTTTAAGAAACTCAAGTTTCGAGAGACCGGAGCCGGATGGGACTATGTGAACAACACCGTATCACAAGATGATGAGTGGTGGAAAAAGGCTAAAATTGTGAGTTTTTGGCTGTTCTATCATATATTTAATTTTAGCCATATCACTTTATTTATTAATGATGTGTTTCACTTGTTGTATTATAGGATATTAAAGGTTGTGGGAAGTTCAAGAAGAAAGGACTTTCTAATGAAGAAAACTTGCGGGCTATGTTTGGAGATATCACAAGTGATGGTACTGACCATTGGAATCCCTCTTCTGGCATACCTCCCCTCTCTAGTGCGGAAGTGAAAGAATCTATCAATGTTGATGAGATCGAAGATCTTGATTTGGATGATACGGGAGAACAAGCATCTCAGGCAACACCTAATTCATCTAAATTGAGGCTTGGAATCATCATTCCGGAGAAGAACAAGAAGCCCAAGACCTCACAAGTGATGTGTGAGCAAGTTACAAGGATTGGTGACATTGCCGAGGCTTCTCACTCATCATTTCAGTCTTTCCTAAAGCAAGATGAGGCGAACAGTGTCACCTCGGTCATGGATGAAGTTATTTCTTGTGGTGCAACAGTTGGTACCGATGAGTTCTTCATGGCTAGCGAGTTATTTGTGAAGAGGGCACAAAGGGAGATGTTTCTTTACATGCCCCCCGAGTCCCGAAAGGATTGGTTGCGTAGGAAGTATGACTTGAAGTATGGGAACTAGTTGATACCACTCCATCTATATATGTGTGATGGTCATTATCCTTTGCTATCAAAACTATTTGTGTCTTTTATGCTGAACATAATGCTTAAAGTGTGGGAACTACTTGAAACCATTCCATCTATTTATGTAGGCATTGTGGAACTATCTTTTATGTCTATGTTGTCGAACCTAGTGTTTGCTATTTACATATGCACATGTCTATGTTGTTGATCCAATTGGTGCTAACTTGTGTTTTATATGTTGGTGATTGCTTATATGCAGATGTCATCGGATAGTGAAAGTGATGATGACACTAATTATGAATGAAAGAAAATTTTGGTTTTCCAATATCAACATGATATGGACATGCATTGTTCTGGTGTGTCATCCATCGTTGGTAAGTATTGTCAAAGTTGGGTCATGAAGGCTGAGCCTAGGACATCTAGGTTGAGTGGTTTTGGATGGTTGCAAGAGATTATTGGCACGCCGGGAGAGACGTACACAATGTTGAGAATGAATGCAAATGTGTTTTTTGATCTTCATGATATAAGTTGGTGGCGGAGTATGGCCTCAAAGAAACATGCTTTGTTACCACTTATGAGTCTCTTGCAATGTTCTTGTGGACTTTGGGGGGGTGTGAATCAAATAGGAGAACCCAAAACCGTTTCAAACATGGAGCAGACACGGTGCATCGTAAGTTCCATGAGGTTCTACAATGTGTGATCAAGATGTCATCTCACTACATTAGGCCTCAAGACCCAAATTTTCACATCGTGCATGATAGGATTAAGCGTGACAAAAGGGCTTATCCTCACCTCAAAGACTGCATTGGTGCAATAGATGGGACACATGTTAGGGCTTCTATTCCGGAAGGACCTTCGAAAGTAAGGTACATTGGAAGAACGGGTGCAACAACTCAGAATGTGATGGCAGTATGCGACTTTGATATGCATTTCACCTATGCTTCAATCGGACAACCGGGTTCTATGCATGATACAAGTGTGCTATTCCATGCAATTGAAAATGACAAGGCCACATTCCCGCATCCTCCCAAGGGTTAGTATTTATTGTTGATGCAACTTATGTAACATATCATCCAACTCACAATCATGTTTGTTGTTATTTTGTATAGGCAAGTACTACCTTGTAGACGCTGGCTATCCTAATAGGGATGGCTATCTAGCACCGTACAAAGGAGAACGCTATCACGTTCCTGACTTCCAGAGAGGTGCATCCCCAACTACTCCTGTAGAGAAGTTCAATAGGATCCATTCCTCCAAGCGTAATACCATAGAGAGAGCCTTTGGTGTGTGGAAGATGAAATGGCAAATCTTGCTCAAGATGTCGAACTACTCGATTACAACACAAAAGATGATTGTTGCGGCTACCATGACACTACACAACTACGTTCGCCTTCATGACAAAGAAGATCTCCAATTTCTTCGATGTGAGAGAGATCCAGATTATGTTCCAACCATTCCAGATAGATACAAGAAGTATGTCATTCCTTCAAATGCATCGGATTCTTCAACACCGGCGGAAAGTGGTCCGAACATGGATTTGTTTAGGCATGAACTTGCTACCGCCATTGCTCTTAGTTGGTGAAGTAATCATGTTCATGATATTAGATATGTGATCATTTTGATTTGCTAACTTCTATGCAAATGGACGTTTTGTTGTATGGCATTACTAAATTATAACTTATGTTAGCTGAGACAATGGAAAAATACATGACCGTTGTACATTTGTTGCTCAGTGTACCCAAGAAATGGTCTCTATGTATGTTCCTGTATAGCAAAAATCACAGAAAATAGCTACTGGAAAACCATAATTCATGTACATTTGTTGCTCCACTTAGCCCAGAAATGCTCTCTGTACATGTACCAAAATTGCTGGAAATAGCTAATGGAAAAAAGTGTACATGTTATACGGCCAGCCAACACCACGTTTTTTTTCTTTGAGATAAAGCCAACACCACGTGAACAGCCACCATGTCTTGATTTATTTTTAGCCTTTAGATACAGATGCAACTACCGAATTGGGCTGCTTTCAGCCAGCCAAAGGGGCTCCCAGCAGGCTTTTTGCCAACCACCTGGGCTGCAGCGATGGGAGAAGCCATCGAGCTCCCGAACGCTTTTCTCTCGCTGCGTGGAGTGAGAAGCTCCCTACAGAAGTTGGAGTTGCAGATTCGATGGAGTTGGGAGAGGATCAGAACAGGCCCTAAGTATACTACAGGAGATCCACTCCAGTATTGCCCTATCTGAACCGTCAAATGGAAAAAATAAACGGTCTAAGTATAATCGATGTACCGTAAAAGGTCTCTTAAACAAAGACATTGTATCAGAATCAGATGGTAGTATCCATTGAAACCCTTTAACACATTGTTTGGACGTTTTTTTTTTTGGCTATAAACATTGTTTGGATGTTGATATCAGATAAGATGAATGCAAGGACGTTTGCATCAAGCTTTGAGAAAAAGCTATTCCTATGCAAAAAAAAAAGAGCAGGTCGTTCAATTGTCCAAACATCTTGTAAATAACGAAGTATCTATAAAAATTACAGATTACATACCTTTTTTCGAGTGCCGACGGTATCCGTGTTTTCATGTGATGCGGAAAAAAAAATCATGCGAGGCCATTTTTACTATCAAGACAAGACACATCAATATGATTGGGCACACCATTAGTTTCTCCTGGCCAATGCTCAAACTCAAACATACATTTTTCATAAATATACAATTCCTCAATATATGATTTTCATGTACATATATATTACTCGGTGTACATTTCGTGGCCACAACCAGTCTCATGCGCCATTGAACGCAACAGATCATGTAGTAAACAGGAAAAAGATAAATCGAGAGAGCGGAATGTGAGAGGATGAATGAATGAATGAAAAGGAAGTTTTGAGGTATGATGGACAGGGAAGTGTGTGGAGCAGGGGTGTGGCCAAAATGAATTTTTGTGGTTGAATCCGTGCGCCAGGGAGGCAACGAACTCCGTCGATCTGTTGGGTAGTACCCACGACGGACTGGCCGGGGAGCCCGGAGCACGTGCCACCGAACAAACCTCCCCTCTCATTCCATCTCCCTTGCGCGATGCAAAACGCTGGGTAGCTGCCGAGCTGGAGAGGGAGAGGGACATTGGTCTGGCTGGCTGGCTGGCTGGCTCACACACACACATGTTCCACGCCCACAGGCCACGGGCCAGCTCCGTCGACAGGCCAGGCCATGCATCATCATCGTCCTGGCGTTAACGACGAGCTAGGGGATCGTAATAGTGGGGCGTTGGATCCTCCACGCTTTGCACGGTTAACGCCAGCAGTACCGTATTAAGACTTTGGCTCCCCTAGCCTACCTCTCAACTCATGCATCACATTCCATCAATTCGGATTGGGACTGCAAATTTAATTTGATGATGTGTTCGGCGGCTCTGGTTTGAAAGGATCACTCACACGAACAGAAAAGAGCCCGATGGTCTTTCAGGCGAAGTAAATAGATTGCGGTGGTGTTTCAGGCAACTTAACCGTCGACGATTTATTAAGAAGCATGGGATGGGATCATCTCATCGTAGTGGTCGCTTTCGTCCAAGAAAGCACGCAACTTACGGCACATGCATGAGTGTACGCCTTACATACGATAGTTACATAGATCAGTGTATAAACATTTAGCTGTTGCATAGTAGTATAATAATGCTCATGGGAAATGATTTAAGGACAAGTCTAATGCGATGGAGTGAAGCTACAAAACAGTAGTACGTACGAGTACAAATCACGGCTTCTCCCATGTTCGAATCGTCGCTTCTCCTCCCTCCCCGACTTGCCTTCCCTCCCTCCCTCTCTTATATCCACAACTTGCACCCCCACACCACCCCTCCTCCTAAAAAATCACACATCTTGCTCCGCTGTATATAGAGGGGAAGGGAGGGAGTTGAGTCCAGCCAAGTAGGCGATCGACGAGCCGGATGGTCTCCACTACAAGTCCTTGGCCTCATCAGCTCAAGCTTTCTGTCTAGCTAAGGTAATTAAGCGATCCATCGATCCATTCATCCTTGCTGCAGATTCATAGCTGAACTAGTAGTAGTATCATGCTGCTGTTCCTCTGTTCCCTGTGCCTGTGTGGGTTCTGATTTGTGTTCCGCGAGCCAGATCTTTCTGTATTATTACTGTATTTCGCAGCTTCAACGCACACACATACATACATGGAAATTACTAGATGGATTTCAGTGGACGCTTAACAATAACCAAAGTTCTAAATAGCCGGTTATAGCGCCGATGCTGTTAAATGGTCTCATGTACAAATAGCTCGCTATAGTTTGCTATAGCTTATTTAAAGGTCAACCACCACTATTTGAGATAGCCCGCTATTTAAAACAGCGACAATAACACCGCCATTTTTACGGGCGCCCCTTTCATCTTGCTGAGCTGAATAACGGGAATGGGTAGGAGAGAGAGAGAGGCGGGAGAGCCAAGCTCCATCCGTTATGCTGCACGTTATTGGGCAATGGCCATCTAGCAGTGGGTCCAACCAATGATTGTCTTTGACCCACAAGAACGATAACGTTTTTGGACACCGAACGGTGCCTCTAATTCTACGCGTACATAATTTGCATCTACACTCAGATAGATGCACCCAAGTGTGTACATGAACAGTGATCGGTCAGATCTTAAATTTTTTATTTTCACAACCAGATATTTCAATTGCAATAATTCAAATCCATATAATTACATATAACATAGAACATCTACACTTGGATACACCAAATTCGACTCCTTAAATGTCTGTAGACGTTTAGCTAAAAAAATGTATGTAGACGTTTAACTAAAAAAATGTATGTAGACGTGTCAGAGTGTGTTCATGAACAGCGACCTATCTCATCTTAAATTTTCTCTTCCACAAATGGATTCTTCAATTACGATAACTCAAATCCATACAATTACATGCAAC
This sequence comes from Bromus sterilis, assembly GCA_950022295.1. NCBI lineage: Eukaryota > Viridiplantae > Streptophyta > Magnoliopsida > Poales > Poaceae > Bromus > Bromus sterilis. The sequence goes on along the minus strand of OX465597.1, from coordinate 27,901,980 downwards.
ATAGAAGGTAATCTAAATTCCATCGGTGGCGCTCCAGCATCGCCATCGTGTCCACGTTGAACTGTCAACCGAGCCTTCGGGAGTGTTCGTCTGGTCTTCGGCAAGGTAGAGTATGGTATGGAACACACATCGCTGACGGGACTCAGGTGTCGCCGTCACCCATGCCCTACTCTCCCTCATCAGAGCCCTTGGGTTGCACATCGTAGTCGATGTGAGGTCCATGATGAATATGTCGTGGTTGGATTCTAAAACCTCAACCCAGACGCGGTTGTGGCCCCCAGGGTAGCCGCCGTAGTGGCGCCGCGGAGTACGACTTCGCCTCAGTTTTGTCTCTTGTGAGGGCTGTCATGGTCTGTCGTGCCCTCTGCCTTGCGCGTCGGGCACACCGTGCCATGACGTTCGGGACATAGGTGTGAGCTTTCGACTCCGCGTTCCAACGAAGCGAATGTGCCTCCGCCACGGCGTGTGAATGCCATACATACTGCACCGCCTCTGACGAATCAACGATGGGTGTGCCTCGCGTGGGATCTGAGCGCCATTTGGGCCACACTATGGATTCCCGACAAACAAAGCTCGGCCGTTATCAGTCGTTCTCCTCCCGTGTGCGGTGGATCGCAATGTGGATGGCCATCTCCTCCTTGGGCTCGATTGGGACGAGGTCCCAGTCTAGAGATCGATTGACGGATCAGTACTCGGTTTTTTTGCCCGCCATGCTAGAGAAGGATGGAGATCATCGAAAGGGAGCTTGGGGATGGAGTGGAATGGAGAGTGGCTAGGGTTTGGTCCGGGGAGCAAACAGGACTAATAAATTGGGATCAGAGTGGGACAGTTGGTCCGTATTAGATGTTGCAAACGCGCTCGGGCACGCCTGGGCCTACCCATATCCGCCCTGGATTTTTGTTGGATATGAGAGTGCGGTCAGCTCGGGCCTATAGGGCAGGTATGAGGAGTCCGTCTCGGTCACATTTTTGTGACGAGTCAATGATTGGCCACCCACCCGGTCGTATAAGGAGGGTTTGAAGAGTGCAACCATAGATACTTTTAGAGCATATCCAATCGGACCAAACATTTCCTCCTGAAATATTCGAGCGGACAACTTGGTTACTGACCAGACATGAGAGGGAAGAAAAAAAAACCACGCAATCAGACCCTCCACTTTTTTTTCCATATGCCCAGTTTGTACGCAATCCCCCATTCCCAAGGCAAATGTGGGGATTATGTGAGGATGTCCGGGCGTGTCCAGGCAGCCCTCCACGTAGAATGCAACCCACATAGACAACTTTTTCTCTTTGTTTGTTGTTACTTTTTTTAACCCTCACCAATCACATGTAATTAACTGGATAATTTGAAGATAAAATGGAGGATATTGGTGTATGCATGCCTAAATGGATGATAAAAATTGGACAGGGTCGGACGTGACCGACTCTAATTAGCCATATGTGGTTGTAGATGCCCTTAGGGCATCTCCAACACTGACCCCTAAAACGAACATCGTATTCATCCATGAACTAGGGAGGTGCAGTCCATAAACACAGATGCTGGAGCCTGCCATCCAACCGTAGATGCAAATGTTCGGCTACATCTCGAACAGAATTTAACAAAAATAATTTTTTTTGATGCAAATTTAAACAAATGGGATGATTTTCATTAAAACTTGAACAATTTGTACTTACAACAAGATGTTTTTGTTATCTAAACCGGAGCACATTCATTACATTCTTGACATATTTAAATTAAAATCTATTCTAACCTACTCTAAATGATTGATGCTACTCGTTTCCCATGACTTGTCTTTCCCATGTCTGGTAGAAAGTTCACTGGGCGGTTGTGAGCCCCGTAAAATGAAGCTTCGGCGGGAAGGGAAGACTACCCTCGCCTCAGCGAATAAAGCGGCTAATCGACCAACAATGATGAGCCTGCCAAGCTTGGCTTCAACAGGAGGGGAGGAGTGGTGTCCTGTATGGGATACCTCAAACGATATTCAACTTTTAGAGGTCCATCGTGATCATTTCATCATTCTTCTCGGAAAAATATCTTTTGTGTGCATGTATATATTTTATCTCTGATATTTCATACCGATATTTATTTGTGTCCACAAAGGTCGTGTTTTCTGAAAAAGAAATCGGAGACTTAGAACCAAATTATTCTTTGAAACTATTATAATTTTCTTTTGTTGGTAAACGTCTTGATCCCATAATAAATTGAGTTGAAAATTCCTAATGAACGATTGGTGCCACCATAATCTATTGATACGTGTACACTGCAATTGCAGAGAAGCAAAGCAAAGCTTGACCAAACCAAGAAGAGGACACAGCAAGAGGCGGGGGAGAATGGACGGCGGACAGTCGCCGCGGCCTCAGCAGCGCCACCGCACGCCGGAGCGGGAGGGGAACCACAGCTACGACATCGAGCGCATGGACGCCCCCGGAGAAGACGGGTGGTGGCAGAACGCCTCGTCGGACGCGCTGCTCCGCTACGACGACCGCGGGAGCGTGCAAGAGCCGCCGCTGCGGAAGCGCACCCTCAACACCACCTCCCAGATCGCCATTGTCGGCGCCAACGTCTGCCCCATCGAGAGCCTCGACTACGAGTACGCATCCCCCTGCCCTGCCCTGCAATCCTTCCTGTCTTCTTCTTTGGTGTTGCTGGCATGTCAAACCTGACTTTTTTTTTTGGTTCTTGGATGGACAAATCTTGATTTCTTAGAATTCAAAATGAAGTTTTTTTTTCTCAATCTGGCAAAATCCTTTCAATTAATTCCCCAATGGACATTAGAATTCGAAGTGAAATGTTAATTTTGAGTATGTTTAGTTCTGCACAGAAAGCAGTCTGCCTGGTCTATTTTGGAGATAGGGGGTGGGTTGGGAGGGGGCATAAATATCTCCAGAAAAGAGGAGGAACCATAAATGCCTTTTTCTATACTTAGCATTGTTGGTTCATTATTTAGAAAAACAAACATCGTTGATTCATTATCTACAAAAATAACATTGTCCACTATTAGATGGTTGCTGATAGAAGCAAATCGAGAAACATTTAGGATATAGGATTTCAAGCCTATTTCAAGTAGTTGGTAGTATACATACTGGACTATCAAGTGGGAATGGGCATGCAATTTCCAGAAGCTGCTATTTTTTTTTTTGAGAGAGAACACATTACAACGCAGACGCTCACATACACGAGTATACACTCACCCCTATGAACGCACACACGCACACCCTACCCCTATGAGCTTCTATTGATAAAACAGAATGGAAAGATGTTATTTTGGGCTATGATGACCTATTGTTGTAAAATGGAAAGAGGGTAAACCACCATCGTTGTCAGAATAATTACACCCCGAGGATGTAGATACTGGTTTCTGAGAAAAGAAACAATGATTTGATTTGAACTGTTATGATATGCACATCTAGTACTCCGTAGTTCATATTATGATACACATGAGTTTTAAACTGGTCACTGAGTTATGTAAATATTTGTATATGTTATGAAGATTGAATTTGTATATGTGAAGAATTCGCGACTTTCATACATCCACACTGGACATTACAGTAAGTTTTACTACATTGCTGAATGTTTGCATGTTTCAGGGTTGTGGAGAATAACCTTTTCAAGCAAGACTGGAGGTCGAGAAAGAAGAAACAGATATTTCAGTATATTATTATGAAGTGGACTTTGGTGCTCCTTATCGGCATATTGACTGGACTTGTTGGCTTCTTCAATAACCTTGCTGTCGAAAACATTGCTGGATTGAAATTGTTGGTCACAAGTGAACTTATGCTTAACCAAAGGTGAAGTTTTACTTTGTGCCATTTGTTAATTTTTCATTCATTGCCTCGGCTCCTGCTAATGGCCATCGACCCATAACTTCCATTGAGGGAGATTATGTTAATTATTAGATCTCTACACCTTTTTGTGTCATAATTCTTAGAATGGTGCTAAGTTCATGAAAGCACTAGTTAGGTTTCTATTTTTACAAGCTTTAACGAGAGATTTAATTCAAAAAAGTTATATTTGCTTACACTTGCAGAATTATTTGAAGTAATCAATAGTGTTATGCTTCCAGTGCAGGTATTTTATTGCATTTTTGGCATATGGAGGTTCCAATCTAGTCTTGGCAGCAGCTGCTGCAGCAATATGTGCTTACATTGCACCTGCAGCTGCTGGATCTGGTATTCCCGAAGTTAAAGCGTATCTTAACGGAGTTGATGCTTATGCTATACTGGCTCCTAGTACACTCTTTGTTAAGGTGAGGCCTAACTTACAGACAGATTCGTACACAAATATGTTCTCTCTTACTTTTCGTGCATTCTCATATAGTAGTATCACTAAGCTCAACTGCATGTTATCGTCTACAACATCATGACTCGTGACCTACAAGTTAAAGAAGCTTCAAGTAATAGTCTGCTTTTTTTTTGTAAAATAAATAAATAAGAACAGATTTAAATCTTCATTTACTGTAGGACAGTCTTAATAATTTATGCGATTGAAAATAGTAAAAATATTCTGCAAAGTTTGCGACTTAAGAAATCCATGAGCTATCATGCTCTTAGGACCAACCAGTGAGACATCCTTTGACATTTTGTTAGTGTGCAAACTTTTACACTGTCGGCAGTACTAACTACTAACCACTACTAGTGACGCCTTCAAATAGCAACCTATTACATGCAACACCTTTTGTAAGAACATTATGTAGAAGAGGCTCTGTTAGAAAACTTTTAGTGGATTTTTTATTTAAAATGTGGATAAGTTGTCTTCCCTTGGCATATTATTCTGCAGTTCTGCACTGACAGTTTTTTTCTTTCGGAAAGGGCACTGACAGTTGAAACATGTTCTACCAGTGTCGTGCTGTGCCCTGTGCATTCTATTCTTCTATGTTATCAACATAACCCTTTTCCCTCCTGAAATCTTCTACTGATTTGTAGATATTTGGTTCAATACTTGGAGTTTCAGCTGGATTTGTACTTGGAAAGGAAGGCCCAATGGTACATACGGGGGCGTGCATTGCGAACTTACTTGGTCAGGGAGGGTCACGCAAGTATCATCTTACATGCAATTGGCTAAGATATTTCAAGAATGACAGGGATAGGCGGGATTTGATTACGTGTGGATGCGCTGCTGGAGTGGCAGCTGCCTTCCGCGCACCCGTTGGCGGCGTCCTGTTTGCTCTTGAGGAAGCAGCATCATGGTAGAACTTTTTCCTGGCAAGTTACTATCTGTCACTTCGGGACGTTCATTATCTCTGTTTCGTTTCTGCAAATCACAACTGCAGTAGCCGTGGTTTTTTTTGCCATGAGGTATTAGGATGCATATTTCCTTATATAATATTGACGTAAGTTGTGTTTTATATAGTGTTTGACTAGAATCATTAGTTAGAGATGTAGTTACAATGATTGGGCCAATAGATAAATATGCAGAAACAAACTGATACCATCATAGTTATGTACTGTTAACTTGCATGTTTATCTTCAAAATGTTTGTTTATTTTTCGGGAAATCTTAAATTGTTAGCCATGAGAATACATGTTGATGTTTTTTTTCAATTTCGTTTTACAGGTGGCGAAGTGCTCTTTTATGGAGAGCATTCTTTACAACTGCTGTTGTTGCCGTCGTGCTGAAGACTCTGATTGAGTTCTGTCGCAGTGGAAAGTGTGGTCTCTTTGGGCAAGGTGGATTGATTATGTTTGATCTCAGTTCAACTGTTGCGACCTACAGTTCTTCGGATCTAATTGCAATAATTCTCCTTGGAATAATTGGTGGCGTATTCGGAGGCCTCTTCAACTTTCTCTTGGATAAAATTCTCCGTGTTTACAGTATTATCAATGAGTAAGTGATGAGGATGAATTGTAATAAATGTTATTGCATAACTTTTCGGTTTTTTCTGCCTAGTTTATGATGTGATATCATCTGATATTCTTCATCTTCCTGCAGGAGAGGTGCTCCATCCAAGATCCTTCTCACCGTAACAATATCAGTTATCACATCATTGTGCTCCTATGGTCTCCCTTGGCTTGCCGCGTGCTCTAAATGCCCCGTGGATGCTGTGGAGCAATGTCCCACCGTTGGTCGCTCTGGCAATTATAAGAACTTTCAGTGCCCAGCAGGGTATTACAATGGTATGGCATCACTGTTCTTCAACACAAACGATGACGCCATACGCAATCTTTTCAGCACTGGAACTGCGACTGAGTACCACATGTCTAGTCTTTTCATCTTCTTCTTCGCAATTTATTGCCTTGGACTGGTAACTTACGGAATTGCCGTCCCATCTGGTCTCTTTATCCCTGTTATCCTTGCTGGAGCCACATACGGTCGAATAGTGGGTACGTTTTTGGGATCCATATCAAATCTTGACCCTGGGCTTTTTGCGCTTCTTGGCGCGGCCTCTTTTCTCGGTGGAACAATGAGAATGACCGTGTCAGTGTGCGTGATCCTTCTAGAACTCACCAATGATCTGCAGATGCTCCCTTTGGTCATGCTTGTTCTTCTAATATCGAAGACCATAGCGGATAGCTTTAACAAAGGGGTTTATGATCAGATAGTGGTAATGAAAGGTTTGCCGTACATGGAGGCTCATGCTGAACCGTACATGAGACATTTGGTTGCTGGTGATGTTGTGTCCGGCCCACTGATCACCTTTTCAGGCGTTGAGAAGGTAGGGAACATTGTTACTGCGTTGAGGATCACGGGCCACAATGGGTTTCCAGTGGTTGATGAGCCACCTCTAACAGAAGTGCCTGAGTTGGTTGGGCTTGTGATCAGGTCTCATCTATTGGTTTTGCTGGAAAGCAAGATGTTCATGAAGGAGCCGGTGAAAACCAGTGGTAGCTTTGTCATGGAAAGGTTTGGTGCCTTTGACTTTGCTAAGGCAGGGTCAGGGAAGGGTTTGAAAATTGAGGATCTATATTTCACTGATGAGGAGATGCAAATGTATGTGGATCTCCATACAATTGCAAACACCTCACCGTATACAGTGGTTGAGACAATGTCACTAGCAAAAGCTGCGCTCCTATTCCGAGAACTAGGATTGAGGCATCTCTTGGTTGTCCCAAAGACTGCAGACGTAAGGGTTCCCACTCTCTCTTACTCACTATAATATGATTATGTACCAACTGTTCCCACTATGGAATAATTCCCTTTTATTCGTAAAGTTGTCCACCGCTTATGACACTATTTCATCTGTTGAATGCAGAGGCCTCCCATTGTTGGAATTCTCACAAGGCATGATTTTATGGAGGAACATATCCACGGCGTGTTCCCAGGTCTCAATCCTCACAAGTTCCATTCAACCTCAATGGGAGGTTGACAGTGAAAAGTTTCTTTTTTTCTTCCCATTTACAAAAATCATACTAGTGTTGGCGGTGTGTAAATTACAGAACTGTAGCCGGTATTTGTTAGAGAAAGCTTGACTTCTGTACATCAATCGGATTGCTCTTTTGCAACAGTAATCTGGCCACATGGTTTGGTCCAGTTGCCTACTGTGAGCCCGTGACAGGAATCGCTCTGCAAACTGTAGAGTAAACATTCGGAATACTGGAATTGTAAAGATAAACGTACACGGTAAAGTTTTTCTACAAAACATGCTTGAGACTGAGAGTTTTGTTACAGTACATTGAACTACTGACAATATTTGAACAAGTCTTGTTCTCATTTGTAAGTATTTCCTTGGCCTCTTGACCGTATTTGCTTTTTAAATTGTTCTCTGACCATTCACATTTTCCAGCTCACTGTTGTGTATTGTGATTTGTTGTGAGTGCCCACTGCCTTTCATCAGATTCATGTATCATCTGTCAAGAATGAAGATATATTAACAAACTGTTGGTCCAGATGTTTAATGTTTTACATGCTGATGTGTGAGGTGTCTTGCGCATGAAACAAATAATATGCTATGTTTTTTCTGCAAAATGAAATTCACGGAGCTGGTTCTACGTGATGAATCTGCAATCCAAACACATCTGGTTGTGTGCGTGTACCCCTTCAGCCTTGTTAATTATGACCGCACCGCAGAGCACCCATATGCATTTCGATGTGACAGGCAGCTCGTGGTAGTGATTCAGGCCATGTCCTTTTTCCATCCAGTTCATCATTGATGCCTAGGAGTGATGGGGGCAAGAGAGAGCATAGGGAGAGGTCCTAGCCAAGCACAAGCACCAAAAACACAAATTGAGGCCAAGGTGTTTGATGCAAGTGGCAGGGGTTTTGCTGACCAGTTAGAGCTGAGGCTTTGGTGGGTTTGTATGTACTCAGGGCCTGTTCTGATCCTCTCCCAACTCCACCGAATCTGCAACTCCAACTTCTGTAGGGAGCTTCTCACTCCACGCAGCGAGAGAAAAGCGTTCGGGAGCTCGATGGCTTCTCCCATCGATGCAGCCCAGGTGGTTGGCAAAAAGCCCGCTGGGAGCCCCTTTGGCTGGCTGAAAGCAGCCCAATTCGGTAGTTGCATCTGTATCTAAAGGCTAAAAATAAATCAAGACATGGTGGCTGTTCACGTGGTGTTGGCTTTATCTCAAAGAAAAAAAACGTGGTGTTGGCTGGCCGTATAACATGTACACTTTTTTTCATTAGCTATTTCCAGCAATTTTGGTACATGTACAGAGAGCATTTCTGGGCTAAGTGGAGCAACAAATGTACATGAATTATGGTTTTCCAGTAGCTATTTTCTGTGATTTTTGCTATACAGGAACATACATAGAGACCATTTCTTGGGTACACTGAGCAACAAATGTACAACGGTCATGTATTTTTCCATTGTCTCAGCTAACATAAGTTATAATTTAGTAATGCCATACAACAAAACGTCCATTTGCATAGAAGTTAGCAAATCAAAATGATCACATATCTAATATCATGAACATGATTACTTCACCAACTAAGAGCAATGGCGGTAGCAAGTTCATGCCTAAACAAATCCATGTTCGGACCACTTTCCGCCGGTGTTGAAGAATCCGATGCATTTGAAGGAATGACATACTTCTTGTATCTATCTGGAATGGTTGGAACATAATCTGGATCTCTCTCACATCGAAGAAATTGGAGATCTTCTTTGTCATGAAGGCGAACGTAGTTGTGTAGTGTCATGGTAGCCGCAACAATCATCTTTTGTGTTGTAATCGAGTAGTTCGACATCTTGAGCAAGATTTGCCATTTCATCTTCCACACACCAAAGGCTCTCTCTATGGTATTACGCTTGGAGGAATGGATCCTATTGAACTTCTCTACAGGAGTAGTTGGGGATGCACCTCTCTGGAAGTCAGGAATGTGATAGCGTTCTCCTTTGTACGGTGCTAGATAGCCATCCCTATTAGGATAGCCAGCGTCTACAAGGTAGTACTTGCCTATACAAAATAACAACAAACATGATTGTGAGTTGGATGATATGTTACATAAGTTGCATCAACAATAAATACTAACCCTTGGGAGGATGCGGGAATGTGGCCTTGTCATTTTCAATTGCATGGAATAGCACACTTGTATCATGCATAGAACCCGGTTGTCCGATTGAAGCATAGGTGAAATGCATATCATACTGCCATCACATTCTGAGTTGTTGCACCCGTTCTTCCAATGTACCTTACTTTCGAAGGTCCTTCCGGAATAGAAGCCCTAACATGTGTCCCATCTATTGCACCAATGCAGTCTTTGAGGTGAGGATAAGCCCTTTTGTCACGCTTAATCCTATCATGCACGATGTGAAAATTTGGGTCTTGAGGCCTAATGTAGTGAGATGACATCTTGATCACACATTGTAGAACCTCATGGAACTTACGATGCACCGTGTCTGCTCCATGTTTGAAACGGTTTTGGGTTCTCCTATTTGATTCACACCCCCCCAAAGTCCACAAGAACATTGCAAGAGACTCATAAGTGGTAACAAAGCATGTTTCTTTGAGGCCATACTCCGCCACCAACTTATCATGAAGATCAAAAAACACATTTGCATTCATTCTCAACATTGTGTACGTCTCTCCCGGCGTGCCAATAGTCTCTTGCAACCATCCAAAACCACTCAACCTAGATGTCCTAGGCTCAGCCTTCATGACCCAACTTTGACAATACTTACCAACGATGGATGACACACCAGAACAATGCATGTCCATATCATGTTGATATTGGAAAACCAAAATTTTCTTTCTTTCATAATTAGTGTCATCATCACTTTCACTATCCGATGACATCTGCATATAAGCAATCACCAACATATAAAACACAAGTTAGCACCAATTGGATCAACAACATAGACATGTGCATATGTAAATAGCAAACACTAGGTTCGACAACATAGACATAAAAGATAGTTCCACAATGCCTACATAAATAGATGGAATGGTTTCAAGTAGTTCCCACACTTTAAGCATTATGTTCAGCATAAAAGACACAAATAGTTTTGATAGCAAAGGATAATGACCATCACACATATATAGATGGAGTGGTATCAACTAGTTCCCATACTTCAAGTCATACTTCCTACGCAACCAATCCTTTCGGGACTCGGGGGGCATGTAAAGAAACATCTCCCTTTGTGCCCTCTTCACAAATAACTCGCTAGCCATGAAGAACTCATCGGTACCAACTGTTGCACCACAAGAAATGACTTCATCCATGACCGAGGTGACACTGTTCGCCTCATCTTGCTTTAGGAAAGACTGAAATGATGAGTGAGAAGCCTCGGCAATGTCACCAATCCTTGTAACTTGCTCACACATCACTTGTGAGGTCTTGGGCTTCTTGTTCTTCTCCGGAATGATGATTCCAAGCCTCAATTTAGATGAATTAGGTGTTGCCTGAGATGCTTGTTCTCCCGTATCATCCAAATCAAGATCTTCGATCTCATCAACATTGATAGATTCTTTCACTTCCGCACTAGAGAGGGGAGGTATGCCAGAAGAGGGATTCCAATGGTCAGTACCATCACTTGTGATATCTCCAAACATAGCCCGCAAGTTTTCTTCATTAGAAAGTCCTTTCTTCTTGAACTTCCCACAACCTTTAATATCCTATAATACAACAAGTGAAACACATCATTAATAAATAAAGTGATATGGCTAAAATTAAATATATGATAGAACAGCCAAAAACTCACAATTTTAGCCTTTTTCCACCACTCATCATCTTGTGATACGGTGTTGTTCACATAGTCCCATCCGGCTCCGGTCTCTCGAAACTTGAGTTTCTTAAACAAGGTGAAATCAGCTTTAAGCTTGTCCCATTTGTTTTTCAATTGTGTATGTGTGTAGTCAAGCCCGGTTCTCATCTTAAATTGTCTTGTCACCTCATCAAATGCATTTGGTGTCAAATAATTGCCTGGCATATTTCCAGCGTTCACTTGTTGGGCAAACAACTCGCATACAATACGAGTGTTTTCAGCGCTCCATTCAGCAGCCATGCTTCACAGTTCTCTATGAAAATGTATGTCACATTGGTCCTCACATGTACTAGGATAATTAGAAAACTTAAAACTGTAGTATTTTGCAAACTGAAAATTATAATCTGAAAGCAAACTACACTACACTTCAAAATCATGTAATCTGAAAATTATATAATATTTTGCAAAGCTAGAATCTTTGCACACTACACCATACTAGTTCATACTACTAATATCTTAGCAGTACACGTACTAGTTCATACATACTACACCGGACTAGTTCATACATACAGCACGTACTAGTTCATACTACTACAGGGGACAAAGAAATTCAGTTTCCGTTAACGGTACACAAAAAATCTTTGTTCAATAAATGGCTGCTCACCTTGCCGTTTGGGTGAGGGGGCTACGACTTTTGGCTGCTGCTCCTGGCTCCGGCAGTTGTCTCCGGCGTCAATGGCATCCGGGCGAGCTCGCCATGGGGTCGCTGCTCCTCGCTGGTAGCGGGATTGGCGCAGCTGACCAAGGGATCCGGAGGGAAAGAAGCACGGATGGCCGGATCTGTACGCGGAGGAGAGAATCCGGCCGGCGACGGGTGGTAGCGGGCGGTGGCGGCGCGACTGGCGGTGGTGGTGAGGGTCCGAGAGGGGGAGTGGGGGTGAACCAACGAGAAACGATTCGAGAGAGAGGGGCTGGCTCGGTCCTGTGCTACTGCCGTCACAGGTTAGAGTGAATCGTTTTCCTGGGCGGTGGCAATATGTTGTAAATACCAAGAACTCCAGATTCAGTCAATTTGCGAAGCTCGGTTTTCCACCCTCCTCAAAAATGCACTGCGGCCCAAAACAGCTTCCTGAATTCAGCTTCTTGAAGCAAAAACGTTTGGCTGCATTTTCTATCTGGAGTTTATGAAGCTGAGAGTTGGAGAGGTTCAGAACAGGCCCTTAGTCGCCAGGGGTATTATGGATAGTTCACAATTAATTTGTTCAGCACGCTGTTCCATCCATTAATAAAAAGGAAAATTTTCACACGGTGGTGTTCAGTTCGCCCATTCCCGCACTGTCGTTGTTGCCAGCGGCTGCCGCACGCGCCGGTTCGCGGCCGGTAGCCGACTATCGGCGGCTCGCTCTGCAACGTCTAGCATTCTTGCCCAAGAAACCTCCGCCATCGCCGCACGTTGCCGAGCCGGATCCATCTACATGGCTACAGGCACACAAAAAACAGTTTGCAATTAATCCATCCTGCACCCTTCAGCGAGCTGATGCAAGGCCCTGGAGACGAGGATGTCGCACGCTGAATGTTCGACACACGGGGTGTGGTAAGGCCTTCAGGGAATTCCGGAATTGTGCACGCTGTGAGGAGAGCAGCCTCTTTGGGAATTGGGATGGTGAAGGTCCTAGCGGCAGCGTCTTCCTGCTGGCTAATATTCATGGCAGCGGCGGCCTGCTGGCTGAGATTGCTGGCGGCGTCGAGATGGCGGTAGGCGAGGAGGAGGGCATGCGACGTTGAGCTCGTGGAAATCCTAGGGGGTCGGCCAATTAGTGCGTATGTTTGGATCGCGAAGGTTAGGGACAAATGCCTGCAGCGTCAGCTGGATTATTATAATTAATTAAGATCAAACATATTTTAGTTAGTTATACGAATCATTATGATTAAATCTTGAAAAAAAAACAAATCTACCCTTAGTAAGGAATTACCGATATCTCCTTGAGTCAAAATCTGACAGATCCTTTTTAACCATTAGATCAACTTAATACTCCACGCCATGTTGGGTAGTATAATGTACAGTAAAAAATCCCTTGTCTAAACTTAGGACCTTAGAAACGACAAAGTATGTAACAAACGAATAGATGAGTGTTTATTGGTTTTGAGATAGCTAACCTAATTTGCCAACGACTTCATTTTTTTCCAACAGAAAATTGATGCAAAAGAAAGTTGGCATAAAAAAGCGTTCGACAGATTTTCTATACCCAACATATTTTTGGTGATCACAAAAAGAGCACTTAATCTTCATATTTCTTTCCTCTATAATCCAATCCATGACGGCAGGAGCCAACCGCCCGAGCTTGCATGCCCTGATGCTCCATAGCCGCACTAGCCGATGTGCGCCTCACCCGCAATGGTGTTCGTGTTTTGATGGGCGAGCGCAACATCATCCATGTTGTGATGGTGAAAACTTGATCCAATCTATATATGAGAAATTTTTGCCAGCCAACGATCCCGACTGGTCCTTGTGCAGAATCAATCAGTTGACATGTAGCATCGGCCGAAGGGAAAATCTCTCCCTCAACTCATTGTTAAAAGCTCTTCCTCAACCCGTTGAAAACAAACACCACGTCGACCGCCTCCCTTGCGCGCTTCGTCGGCTTCGTGTACCAGTCTCCTCTCGATCTTATCTCCACCTGATTGATTCTATCCACACATGGTCTTCTCTTTAAGCTAACGTCCACCTTCTCGATCCCGCCCTCTTCCTCCCTTCAACAATCCGCCATGGCTTTTCCTACGTCGTAGCAATCCAAACGCCCCATTCAAGTAGACACGACCAGTGTCGTTGGGGAACATTGATCATGAATGTTGCAAGCTAGCCAGGCCCGAGAGCCTCGTAGTTGACAATGCAAGGTCATCCAAAGTTGCAAGCCATATTCTAAGGCCCCACCGATGAAAATGCAGGTCGGGCGATGTTGCAAGCCGACTTGTGCTGTTGCGACCAGTGCTATTAGGGGGGGCGACAACCGCAACTCCAGCCATGTTGCAAACCCTCCTAGCGCAAAACGACTCATGTTACAAAGCACTTCTGCAAATCTTTAAGCGCAACTTGACCTATGTTGTAAACCATCAAACACAAAATGACACATGTTGTGAATCAACTGAACCAGACGCATAATTACCCATATTGCAAACCTCTGAACGCAACATGATCTATAATACACAGCTCACTAGTTGGATCAAATGACTATCCGGCGGTAGATCCATTGGCTCGCGGCCCTTCCAGTGGCGCAACATTGTTTCCTTTTAAAAACTAAATGATACCCGCGTGTTGCTGCGGGAACTTTGCTAAAAAATACATAAATAATTGGTACAGAAACATCTAAACTAATGGAAAGCAAATGTAAGTTTAAAAAAAATATGAAGCGCATAAAAAGTTGTAGTCCTATGATACATCATGATCGCTTGTGTGATCATGCATAACATGATCATCAAAAATAAGCGTGGATAAGATTTTGACTGCTCCTTCTACGAGCTCATGGGGAAACTAGTGCAACCGCGTAGAAATCAAGATCGAGTAGCACGTTTTCTTCAGGTGTACCATGATATTAGAGATGCCGACACACATCTAGATCTTCTGAAAGATCTTATGGTGGAGTGGTGGGCATGGCATGGCGATCAAATTGTTTAGTCTCGTCTTTATATACCATTTGTATTGTTTGAAGAATAACTTGTGTTGGATTGTGATAAATTTGTGTGGCTATTTTTGTAATATGCATATGCTTTGTGGATACAAAGCAACCGGAAGGCTGTTGTGCGGCTGCTATTTTGCATCGGCTGCTCGAGACGATCGTGCCCACAAAAATTTAGGGCAGCTGTCGAAGACAACAATTTTTGTGCCAAAAAACTACCTTTTGCTGTCCTATAATTTGCTCCTTCGCTTTCTTCGTGCCAAAAAGCGACTTCTGATAAAGATGCTCTTCTTTTTTGACATTTGTTAGATATTATCTTTGGAATAGAAGATGCCCTGCATCCAAATGACAGAAGTTCATCTGTGATTATTGAAATTGAGATGAAAAAACACTTTTATTCAGGTACTTAGAAATACCCGAAATACGATTATCAAAGTTGTATCAGTGAACACCGATGGTCACCCGCCATATGCTTTGGCTATGTATTTTGCCTACGTGGTATATTGCTTGACCAATTGACTATGTCAGCAGCGTAAAATTTATCAGTTGTCACTGAACTTGTCTTCAAAATTTATTTTGGTCATCACAGAATGTGGCATATTGTGCTGATTTAGGGACAGTTCTTTTGTAGCTTTTAGCAGCTTATTGCCAAAATAAGCTAAAAGCTGAAAAGAACTGGATTTTCTAAACTGAGCTCAACTTATTTCCACAGTTGTATCCTTTGCAATAGAAAAAAGCTGGGGGTCACCAGCTTCTCGCAGCTTCCCGCAAGTGATCGAACCGGTATAGGGCAGTGCCCCCGTCTTCGCTAGAAATTACAAAGAAAATGCCCCCGCCCCGTCGCTCCTCAGGTCGCGTCTCTCTCCCCCGTCCTCTCCTCTCCCAGATCCCCCCGTCGCCGCCAGCCCCGCCTTCGACCCCGCATCCCTCCGCCGCCTCCGACCCTGTCTCCCTCCGCCGCCTCCGACCCTGCCTCCCTCCGCCGCCTTCCCGAGGTCGAGGTCGGCCAAGCTCGAGATGGACCTCCGATGCGCCCCTCTCTCCGCCGACGGTGAGCGCATGTTGGCGAGGTGGCGGACGCGCTCCTCCTCTCCCGCCGGTGGACCTCCGACGCGCCCCTCCCTCCGCCGACGGCGAGTGCATGGTGGCTAGGCGGCGGACGCACTCCGACAGCACGGTCATCTCGCCGGGGGAGGAGGCCAGCGCCCCCGTGGCCGAAGGCAGCAGACGTGCGGAGAGCCCGTGGAGCGCTGACCAGTAGGTGTGTGGATCAGCGGGCTGCCCTCCGGCCAGTCCCCGTCGCCTCCGGATGCACTGTCGAACTCTTCCCCAAGTTCTTCAGTCAAAGCTAGCTTGGAGATCCTTTAACCACAACCCAACACCAGCACAACCAGACCACATCTGCGACCATGTAGCTAGTTCTTATCAGTAAACTTGTAGTTGGTTATTCCAATAGGAATTTAGATATTGTTTGGGTGTGCCAATCAAGCTTCAAAATTCAGAAAAAAATAGAAGTGAATGTAAAGTTCAAAAACATGTGAATGTCAAGTTGTTGGTGAGTGGGTTTTTTTTAAAGAAATGGTTGTTTTCTCATGATGTTTGAAAAATACATTTTATGCTCATACGGACGACAAAACGCTATCACACAATTAAATATTACAACAAATTAAAATATAAGGGCATTACAGGCTTTTCACTGGATACATCAGAAATAAGCTGGAGATACAAAAACTGAAAAATACTCGTCAGCTTATTCTCAGCAGCTTATTTCTACAGCAGCTTATTTGAAGCTTATTTCCATAGCAGCTTATTCATAAGCCGCATCTCAAAAGAACTGGCCCTTAATCTAGTTTCTTTCCATTCTGGCTGAACAGTCTATATGCATAAACAATAGTATTATGGTACTCTAGGGAAATAGGTCGTCGTGTGTGAAGGCGACCCCATACTAGGTTTTCTTTTGTTAAACTATTGCGTGACCGGGTTCACAAATCAAGAACAACACTAATGATCTATTGAAAGTAATCACTACTCCATGCATTCTGGCCAACGGTGCCACTAGGCCTCGCCTTTGGCACATTACAAATGCATTGTTTCTTACTAGGCCGACCTTTAAACCGTTTATTGAAAGGTTTTATGGAGTGGTTCAAACCGGTTTTAAAGTTTTTTAACAGTATATTCATTGAATTTCTTTGGATTTTATATTTCGGAAAAGACAAGTGCAACACGTGTGGGCGGAGGAACTTCCGCCCACACGTTTTTAGATGGCAATTTTAGGTGTATATAAATGTCAATTATTAGCCAAAGTTAACATGTATTAACGAACTTGCCATGTACTAATAGAAGTTACCATGTATCTAGGAAAGTTGTCATCTCACATGTGCTAAAGTTGCCACTAAAAACGTTCGGACCATCGTTCCACCCATACGTGTGGCACTTATCAAGGTCCTTATTTTTTTTATTTCTTTGTAAATACATATTTAGTTTTGAATATATGTTATTTTTATATATATGCTAATTTGTGATACACGTTGAGCAACTTTTAAATACAAGATGCACTTTTTATTTAAATTTGTTTTGAACTTTTTTTGAGTAAATGTTAAACATTTTAAAATATATGATGAACATTTGTCGTATGGTAATAAATATTCTTTATTTATGTGAATATTTAAATATTATATTAATATATTTAATAATATATCACAAATATATTTTCTATACGTGTGAACATTTTCCGATGTCATGTAATGTTTTCGAATGATACTAATCATTTTTTAAAATTTACGTGAACATTTGTTTACATTAAATATACCAGGAACATTTTCTCAAACACATGAACAATTTTTAAAATATCATGAATTATTTGTGAATGGTATGGAATTTTATATAAATTGCACAAACATGTTTTATATTGTATTACAAGAATTAATTATCATGAATCTATTTTTTTAAACGTGATTTTTTCTAATGTCACTGATACAATATTTTTTAGAAAGCTACAACATTTTTTGAAAATAGATAGAACATTTTTTACGTTGCATGAATATTTTTATACATGTGATGAATATCTTATAATTTTAAGTAAATTAATCTTGACAAATAAATATATTTCAAGTATATAAAAAAGATTAAGAAAAAATTGACCAATGAACAAAGTGATATGTAAGATACATCCAATGATCACCGATGAATTTACGCTGCCAGCACATGCATAAACGATCAATTGATCAAACAATGAATCATGTAAAAAAAATATAATCAAATCGTATAACGGTGATCGTTGATATTTATTAATACAATTTTAATAAATGTATTCCGGATACTTTTAAATATCTGGATCAAAATGATTTTCCTTCTCAACTTCACCGATGATGAACTTTTCTCCATTCAAATTGACTTCAAAGTGCTACGTGGACACCGCTACCCCGCGACGAGAGAGAAAATCGACTATTTGCCACTTTCAATATGTGGCTTCTCAGAATTGCCACTTTCAAGATTGGTTTTGCAAAAATGCCACTTAGTTCATGTGCAGCTTATTTATCATGCCATTTTCCCCCTTTTATTGATTTTCGTTTTCTTTTTCCAATTATAGGCATAGGAAAAGACCAACATACCCCTGATGCTATTTACACGTAGTAAGGCATTCGATCTGGAGAATCAGCAATTGAATTAAACCAGACCCGCGTATATCGTGCTTTCCCATATCGCTGATCACCTAGACGTCTTGACGCCCATCTCCTCCACGCCGCCTGCCGCCGATCCCTTCCACGCCGCCTGCCGCCGATCCTCTCCACGCTGCCTGTCGTCGATCTCCTCCACGCCGATTGCCGCCGATCTCCTTCACGACGCCTGCTGCCGATCTCCCGGTACTGGAGTGGCGACATGGAAGCCAACCTCTCTGGACGGTATTATGTTTCACCATCCACCTCTCTGGAAGTACAATTTTCATCCTGACCTGCTCCCTGTTGATACACATTCACACATAAATCCCCCAATGATGATATACTAGTTGATTTAGAAAGAATTTACATAGAAGTACTGCTCATAATGTAAACATAAATTAACTAGTAATAGTTCAGTCATTCCAAGTGCCATTGATAGTCTGCTAATTTACACGTACATTCAGAAATCTAATGGACTTGGATTTGAAGAACATGGGAAGGAACAGAATGTAAGTGTACAGAGGTGGCCAAATATCCACTGTCATTGTTACCTATAAACATATATTTTTATTAATTAGAAGCACTAACAAGCTACTAATTATGTTGAGCTAGATATATGCATTATAATTTTTTTGACCTGTTTATGACTGCTGACACAATCTTGTTTTCATGTTTTCCTAAATTTTTTGGAGTAGGCATGATTCAGAGGTCACCATTGGAAGCAGTACTGATAATTCATTTTTATTGGTTGAGGCTTCTTCAAGTATACAACCAACGCCGTCGATCTTTGAAGTTGACTGGGATAACTTACAGATAGTTGAGACACATGATGATGAAGGTAGAATTGAACTAGTTAGTGAGGACCAGCTATGTGAGATTTTGGGCTTGAAGGATGAGGAAGAGAAAAAAAGCAAAACATCACCAAAGCGTAGTAGAATGGTTGAGCAGGGTACTGATAATGAAGGTGTTGCCATTCCTGTTAGTGATGCTATACCAAATGAAGTGGTGATTACATATGATAAGGACCACCCAAAAATGGATCTTGGCACTATGTACCCATCAATGAATGAATTCAGGTTAGCACTGAGACAATTCGCCATCAATGAGGAGTTTGATCTAGGCACGGAGAAGTCAGATAAAAAGAGATTTAGAGGGTTCTGCAAGTCTAGTGAAGATTGCCCTTGGAGAATTGTTGGCAGCCTACAGGATGATAAATCTACGATAAAGGTGAAATATGGCTAACCAGCTAACCTCCATTTATTATTTAAATTATGTATTTGTGTGTATATATATGCCTTGTTTTATTATCTAACTACCATCTGGACGGATACTACCAGCAATAATGGTTCAGTTAAGGGCCAATACTAGAGGTTTGGGGCATTTAAAAGTTGTGGAATCTGCTAATTGGAGTGCAGAGGTCTCGGACAATAGCAACAATTGTGAAAGGCATATTGTGAAGCTAAATCAAAAGATGTGTACTTGTCTTGAATGGCAACACACTGGTAAGCCATGTCAGCATGTCTTGGCCTTTGTGACCTCACAAAAGAGAGTAGACCTTGAACAGTTTGTGCATGAATACTACTCTGTGGACAGATTCAATGTTGCTTATGGGAAAGAGATTGAGCCAATGACAAATAAATCACAGTGGCCACGAGTGGAATTGCCATTTGTCATGGAGGCACCACTTGCAAAAAAATAATAAAGGAAGGAACAGGAAATTGAGGATCAAAGGATGTCCAACTACAGGAAGAGGAAGCCTAGAAAGAACGTTACGAAAGCTAGGCCAACTGAACCTAGCACCCCGCAAAGGCCAACGAGAGAACAAATACTGCAAGATAGCCCAAGCATGCTCACCAGAAGGTAATTAACAATGACTTTTTGATATATGTTCAACAATGCAAAAATGAGAAGCAAAATATTCATCTCAGTTTGATAACATATATATATGCAGCCGTCTTGCTTTCTTGCTGGGAGAGGATACCTCACAAACCACAACTACTCCAGGAAGGATGCCCACTGCAGCTCCAGCAAAGAAACTGACTCCAAGGAGGATGTCCACTGCAGCTCCAGCAAGGAAGTTGACTCCAAAAAGGAAGCTACAAATTGGATGAACGATCTCTATGAAATTGATGATACACTTATTTGAGATCTGAAATCACAAGTTGTTCTCTTCTATATGATGCCAATTTCTTTGAGCACTGTGAGCTCATATATGTTTTAAACTATGAACTAATTTTAGTTTTATCTATGAATGAGAGCATGTGAACTCATCATTTTATTTTGCAAGATGTGAACTCATCATTTTATTTTGTGAGATGTGAAATCATTTCAGATTCATCTATGAATTATGGTTGAAGTGTCTATATGTCTCTCCCTTGCCAATGTACTAAAATCCCAATTCATGTTTCCGAACAAGCTGTACAAATTGCTTATGGACTGAAATTTGCAGCGTTTTATCGACCAGTCGATCTATTTCTTGTGCAATTGCCAAATTATAATTTCAGAGCAAGTACAAAGAATACAACAGACATTGATTGAACTTACAGATTATTCTGAACCTGCATCTTCTCAAGTGTACAACGCATACATCTTGCTTCCTCTGAACCTGCATCACCGGAGAAAAGGGCGAGCTGCGCCGGCGCGTACAGACTTGGGCTAGCATCAGCGGCGAGCTGTAGTTGCTGCCTTGCTGTTCGTGCACACAGGCGAGCATCAACGGTGAGCTGTAGTTGCTACCTTGCTGCCGTAGCTTGCGCAGGCATCCCGCGCCGACGGCGAGCTGCGCTGGCCGTGCAGAAGCGGGCAAGCACAGGTCCCGGCTGCACCTCATCCGCAGGTAGGAGCAAGCGCTGGCGGTGCCTCGCTCGATTGTGAGCGAACAACGGCGACGAACAACCATGAGCAGAACAATGAGCTAGCCGAGTAGTCCTCATTCAAACGGTTCACACACGCAGTAGATAAGGTAAAACTATCCAGAGGTACTTTGGTCCTTTGAGGTAGAAGAGAAATGATAAAAGAAAAGGAAAATCAATAAAAAAAGGAAAATGGCATGATAAATAAAGTACACATGAACTGAGTGGCATTTTTACAAAACCAATCTTGAAAGTGGCAATTCTGAGAAGCCACATATTGAAAGCGGCAAATAGTCGATTCTCTCGCCACGAGAGGGACACCGCCGCCGGCGGTTGCCGGCCGGCCTGCCGCACCGCAGCTTGCGACGACACGATGAGTCCACCCTCCACACCCAGCGACAGGCTTCACTCCTGCTCCACCGCGACGGCCTTCCCCTATCCCCTTCCTTGGCCAATCACCCCGTGGCTGGTAGTACCGCTGTAGCCCTGGACCAGCGACGAACCACCGCCTCCACGCCTCGGTTGACCCGCTCACTGCCGCCTTACTGCAGCTACCCTGGCTAAATGTCAAAGCTACAATCCCGCGGTGAGGAGCGCGAGCGCTTGCGGATGGCTTGGCAGGCACATTCTACGTGCTCTGTCGCGCGCCCGCGGCGTGTTCGACGGAATTCTCCTCCGGGGCCCCTCGCGGCGCTGGTTCTGCTGCTGGCGCCGTGGAGCCAGGCCTGACTCGTACACGTACGGTCGGGGACACCGTTCACGCGTCCGCGCTGGAGCTCAACGCCGACGTCAAGCTCGCTCGCTGGTACTCATGGTGAGGAAGGCTGTCCCTGTCCATATGTTTTACAGAATGCTCCAGTGACATTCATTTGGTGTTTTCGCTGATGGCTTGATTTAACAGAGGATTGCTTTCTCAGCGCCTGCAGGCTACAGGATTGCTCCCAGTGTGATCCACCATGGATGCATAATCCACCCCCTCTAGTCGAGCTGGGAAACCATCAGAAGCATTTGGAGAGAATATCTAAAATGCACATGAGATGACACCCAACCCTGCAATTTGGGGGATCCCTGCTAGCAGGCAGCCTGTATGGTTCATGGTAAGTCGGAGATAGGTGAACTGGCTGCCGACTGTCTCCTTTAGTTGGATCCGGAGAACAGTATGAGTTACTACATTACTGTGCCCAATCTGCATATGACGAGTCTCATAGATCTATTAGGCAGGTAATAATGGAGAAACGAAGGTTGCACTCTGATTGTAATGAACGGCACAATTCACTGAATCTGTAGCTGGTCATAGATCTCATCTATGAGTGAAGGAATCTATTCCAGGTTGGAAAAGTTACTCACTGATTGAATGAATGATGGGTATGTGCCTGATGTAACTGAGGTCTTTGTTCAAGTCGCCGAAGAAGAAAAACAGAAAGTTATTTATTGGCACAGCGAAAAGTTGGCAGTCGCTTTTGCATTATTCGGATCAGATTTCTAGTGTTATGACAAGGAGTGTGAAAAGCATGAGGATGTGTTTGGGATTGTCACAATGTAATTAAATTGATCTTCATGTTGTATGTGTGAGGCGTAATATCAGTTGTCTTAACGTCTGAGTGATCACTCAATGGTCAACAAGCAGGTGTAAGGACTACTGGTATAACTCATTATATCAGTTGTCTTAACGTCTGAGTGATCACTCAATGGTCAACAAGCATTTCTCATTTAAGATGATGTACTGACTGCAAATCTGTAGTTCGGAGGACGAAGTTAGGATTGAGAAAATATTCTCACACAATTGGAAGCCTATTTTTTCATTGAGTCTAATCCTCTCCAAGCATCTTGGTCTAATCCTCTCTATTGTTGACTGCTGATTGTTATATTTGCAGTTTGGCACAACTTTGATTGAAAGAAAAGGCGAGTTACATGTTTCTGTTGCATGTAACACAGAAATCTGTATTCTTTTTGCTGATTATATACTCTTCTCTGCTCCTCTTGAGTGTTCTTAGTCAGAATGTTATTTCAAGTGAGGTTCTGACTCGACTCTTATGTTTTGTAAGTTGAACGGAGTATGTTGTCTTCTTATATATTTTTCACTAACATGTCGTACATGATTCACTCACTGGCTTTGCAGTAAGTTTCATTGAGGAAAAGTCTTTGAGTAACATTGATTTTGGCCGGAAGATGATAATCATGGTGGGATTATGTTCTGTCAATCGCTTGGTAGTAAATATATGTGTGAGGGTGTGTGCTGAAGCTCTATTCTTTGGTGCGTAGTGAAACCAGGTTTGTTCTATTTCCTCCAGTTTACAACTTTTATATATCTGAAATTGATGAACTCAACACATTGACCTACTTGGAATATTGCATATTTGACCATGCTTGCTCATAATTGCTCAGTAAATTTCGACACTTCTTATGAAACAATCATTATGTTTATACACTTTTATCAGACCAAGGTTTATTTGAAGTTATCCACACCTCTTTGTGCCTCGACTTGCTAATAACTTTTATCCAGAAAATTAGTTTAGAAGACTAAAGTGCATATTTAGATGGATTTTGACAGCTAGGACTATGAGCATCAACCAGCACATTCGTAACCATAGATTTCCGCACTACTCTTGAGTTTGACCCTTTAGCTACTTTTCGTATGAGCAGGACAAGAAACCTTGTTGTAAATAAAATGCTTCATAATGATATATGTAATATATGCTCTTTCCCTTTATGTTTACACTGGAAAAGAGAGCTTATTATCATCTGTATCAACCACATGCATTCGTCTTGTTCCTCATTTCTTGACTCAATAGTCTTATGTTGTTATATGAAGAACCTTCCTCATCGAAAGCCCACCTTGCCAAAATGGCGTAGTCTTTTGCTCTCACCCTCAACTCCTCTGTAGCCTTCCCCTCATCCATCAGGGTGTTCACTGCTGTCTCCACGGTATCTCTTGTAACCATAACATCTTGGTTTCACTTCCCCACTGTGTAACTCCTTGCACTACAACCTCCACCCCAATTTTCAGAACATCAACCACCAGCTTCTCATTCATAAACTTTTTGACAGAACCTCATCAGAGGGTGGGGAGTTCCCACATTGCATTAAAGAAGAAGTAGAGTTGGTCCAGTTAATAAGGGGTACTGGACCGAAACACATACAAGACACGATTAATTAGGGGAAACCGGCAAAAAACCACACACACCCAACTGATCCGCAAAGTGCGCCCATGTGATCATGGGCACACCTGCACAGATGCACTCTATTGTTGAGTTCCACCCACAGTGCGTAAAAAATCCTCCAACGGATTGGTGCCACAGGATCATCATCTCGGCGCCCAGCCCCTTATGATCATGCCTCTGTTTTCGACACGCTCCTTGCAAGCCATTCCTCGACCTCTGGAAGCTTAGCTCCTGCTTTGATCACCCACATAAACGGTTTCTGTGAGGCTTCAAGTCCCGGTCCCAGCTCAATAAGATGTTGAGGTGTAGTGCAAGCAAGGCTGCCAAGCTGGCATAGACTACCGAGCCTGGCCCTGGCTTCATTGAATCAAGCCATTGCGAGCAATGTGCTTCATCAATTGATGCCTTGTTCCCTCTTGTGTCTACTGTCTTGCTGTTTTGCTGGCAGAGACATATTGGCCCGATCGTCCAGGACTTTTTTCCTGTCATCTGCTCAAACGATTCGATATACAATGCCTCCAGCTCCTGAAGCTGTTAATAATCTCACCATCGCATCTCAGCGCCTCTTCAAGGATCTTCTCAAGGATTTGTTCCGCACCAGGAACGAAAAGGCTTCCAGGGGATTTAGCCTTCGTCAACTCTAGCGGTGTAGGGAACGCCGTAAACGTGATGAGCTTATTTTCATCTTTGACATATTCAAATACATTGTTGTGAAAAGTGATGTACCTGTAAGATGGTCTTAGTTGTCTCAAATACATAGAAGTGCAGACTTCTTCCACAAACATTAACCAGCTGCAACATGCCTTAAAAATTGTTCATAAATTTTTTCATCGTCTGTAATTCCTTATGTGGTGCAAATTAAACCTTTCGTTACATAAAGTATTACTCCGATCAACTTTTTTAGTGTAGCCTTTTATATGTTCATGCTTTCTTCTCTCTGGGAGCAATTTACATCAACTGTTGGAGTAAATCACTTAACTATAGCAGGAAAAATATGTCCAGTACAAAATTAACTACTCAAGATTTGCCTCTCATGGTTGTACCTGACCAGGGACGACAAGCCACAAAACCCAATAAAGGTGAGCCTTAGGGAGGCCAAGCTCTCTTTGCGATGTCACCTGTCCACCAGTTTATCATGTCAGTTATGATGCAGCTCGGAGGCGAGCGCTGCTGCTCACGGAGGTGCGCGCTATGAGTGGCTGCTGAAGCGCGCCGATGACCTGCAGGAATTTCAAGAGCAGACCGTCGAATGTATCATGTCGAGGTTCTCGCACCAGTCTGGTAGGCCAAACTCGGCTGCCGGGAATTGGAGCTCCACAAGCTGAACCGCCAGGCCTGCTGCCTTCATGTATGTCAGAGGCGAAGCCCTCCGACCTTGAGGCGTTCACTGGCGTGGTGATGAAGCTGACCTGGGCGCCATGCTCCGCGAGCAGGCTGGCCATGTCGGTCATGGGAATGGTGTGGCTGCTCTGCTCATCGCCACTGCCGGGGAAGATCATGGCTGGTTGGATGTGGCGGCGAAATTATCGGTGGAGTCAGTCAAGCTGGGAGGACAGTGGCACCGGCAATGGCCAGTTGGGCACTGTACTATCTTTAAAAAAAAAATGGGGCACTGTACTATCTTGAACATGTAGCACCAGGTACCAAACTGATCACTTCTTTGAGTGACGCATATGCTCGCACGTCAGTCATGGGACTCGCGGATGAAGCTTCTTCAGTTATGAGCCTTGAGAAAGGCGGTGTCCGGGCGCGGTTGGATAGAACAACGGATGGCTGAGATCAACCCCTGCTACTGCCTACCACACCACACTCGAGATCGAGAGTCGAACCTTCTGCGTCCTGCTACCCAAATTCTATCAGTGATGTGCTTGTCTCCTGCCTGCATTTATTCCCTTGTGAAAGATTCAAATGTACGTAACGGTGGCAGCCGGTAGAATTTTCTTGCTCGTTTTTGGATGGCATGTTCGGCCTGCCTCAGTCAGTATCCTGACTTTTTGGCTGCTCAAGAAGTTGATGTCGCAACATACATATGATTCTACTTACCTCCCAATCCATAGCCAATTGAATTCTGACACAATGATGTGCTTGTCTTACACTCTTGCCTGCATTATTGTTGTTTCTGTATGAAGCTTCAATGGTTGCATCTTCTTTTGTACTACGTTTTTGAGACGCATGTGCGAGTCAGGATATGGTCAAGCTTCTGCAGACAAAATGTTACAGTAACATCAATCAATCTGAGAAAAAGAAGTCTCAATTTCCAACGACTTCCTCAAAAAAATGGTGTCCACATGGTGCGCTTTTGAGGCGGTCGGCGTCACAGCACTGGATCTGAACCCCCTACTCCCCTTCGTGAGAATGTTCTCCCTATTTTCTACGCCTACGTATTTAGCTTCAGGTTTTCGTTGCAATTATAAAAAAGACTTACAAAACCACGCATCTAAAAGCATTTTAATCTATTCCTAATCCTTGAGGATTTTTTTCCCTAGTGAATTGAATCATACCTTTTCGAATCATATACAGGAACCAATACGTAATAGCATGTCAGCCCTACATTTTTCCTACTCCTATGTTTTTAGAATCCTACGCGCGAGCATACATACAAACATAAAATATATATTTCAAACGTGGCATACCCTGGCCAGTTGTACCGGTTATGTGCAAAAATGCACATAACGGTCAGATTTGGTGGGCACATATAAAAGAGGGTATTTCTCCTTTGTCTCTATCTGTTCTTGAGCTTGTTTTTCATCTTCATTGTTGACCTCTTCAAGCTTGAGTTCTTTCTATCCCTTCCATGATTCTTTCCCTTTTTTTAGGGAAAAAAGAAAGGAGATCTAGATCTACATTCTCCACCAAGTCATCTCTCCTATAAGTGAGGCGAACCTTATGGATCTAGATCTTGAAGTTTTTGGTGTTCTCCTTGTTCTTCTTCTCATATTCTTTCATAGCTTTGGTTGTTTTGCTGGGATTTGAGAGTGAGGTTCTTGAACACTTCATGTGCTCTTGCCATTGCATTTGGTGCATTGGTTTGCGTATTCTTCGAGGATTCGTTTTAGTGGTAAGTGAAGTTGAAAAGATTGCTAGTCATGAGGGTATTGACACTCTAGAGCTTGTTTCTCTTGGGTGCGTTGGCCCCTAGAGGCTTGTTGTTGTTGCGGAGCTTAATCATTGTGGTGTAAAGCTTCAGAACGCTAGGGGAGCCTTCAATTAGGTTGTGGAGATTGCCCCGAGCATTTGTACGGGTACGGTGACCACCCCCAAGGGTTGCCAATTGTACGGGTTTGGTGACCTCCCTCAAGTGTCCCATAGTGGAATCACGACATCTCGCATTGGTAAGAGCGTGAGGAGAGTAGGGTGGCCCTAGGTGGCCTTCGTGGTGAGCATTGTGCTCCACACCCTCTTCAAACGGAGACGTACTTCTCGCAAGAGAAGAAACTTCGATAACACATCTTTGTCTCCATCCTCTCCACCTTCGATTACTTTTACCTTTTATTTGTGCAATCTTATTACCTTGTTTATCTTGTGCTTGCTCATATTATTGTTGCATTGCTTGTTTCATAGGTTGCACATCTAGTCAACCTATTACTTGTGCACTTACTTTGTGATAGCCACAATGTTTTTGTTATATGTATATTGCTATCACATAGTTGTTCATCTTGCTTAGTATAAGTTGTTGGTGCACATAGTTGAGCTTAGCTTATTTAGGTTTCTTGCTTGCTTGGCAAATTAAACGTTAGTTTTATTTCGCATTTGTTCAAGACTAAACCTTAATTAATTTAAGCGCCTATTCACCCCCCTCCCTCTAGGAGACATCCACGTCTTTTCACAGTTGAACAAAGCACAAAGTTGGCATCCATTACATAAATTCAAACATCCATTAAGCCGAATAAATGGGATTAAGAATTCATCTCCTTTCTCGGAGACTTGTAGCTATCATGATGCATCATTTGGAACTTGGAAGCATGTGTTCCACAATCATGGCTTCTTTTCCTTGACCAATTTTGCTTGGACAATTGCGAGTGTCATACTCTCTATGCTATTAGAAGGTAAGCTTCTTTTACCATGATTTTTTGAACATTTTTTGGGGGTGTTTGCTGGTTAATATGATGAGGACACGTGTAATTCGGGGGGATCTGGGGGTGTACGTTTTCAGAGTGGGTCTAGCGTTGTATCCATATGGTGTTTTATATTAGTTTTTGCATGCTGCTTAGCTTTGTGATTGGTTGCATGTTATGGGCATGTAGTATGCAACGTAGTGATGGCGAAGGAAATTCAATTTGGACCCGGCAAATCGAACTGTCTCCATACAATGATAGCGACGTTTTTGATCCTGGGTTCACTAACCGACTTTGACTCATTAGAACGAACGGGCTTTGACCGGTCAGATGTTGTTGGTTTATTTTTATTATTACTTTTGTTGGTGGTGTGGCGTCACTTGGTCGGTTGCATGTTGATTTTGTCCACACGTGTTGCCTTGGCTGTGCTGCAGACTGTATTACTGTCTTTTAGATGGTTGGTTGTAGAAGTTGCTAGATTATTAATTAGGATTTATTTTATTTTGTTTCGTTGTATTTAAGGTCGGTGGAGTTTGCTATAAATAGGGACTCATTATGCAGCAGCAACTGCTGTGAGTCACTCGGCCTCTACGGGAACCGCTTGCCCACCACAACCACCAGCACCAACAGTGGTCGTCCAGTAGAGGCCGAGTGACAAACTCAGTGGGAGAGGGAGAGGGAGAGGGAGAGGATGTTGTTCTGCGGGGGCGCGACGTAGATGTACAGCCAGGAGGAGCTGCTGCGGGCGTCGGCGGAGACGCTTGGCGGCTTGGGCGCGCGGAGTCCAGGAGCACGTACAACGCGGGAGGCGCCCCGAGGTGCTCGGGCACCCCCAACGTGCTGTCCACAGCCCCGCGTCTTTCCCGCAGCAGCATGGCGACGACCTCCCCATAGATTAAAAGGTATCGTCGATCCACCAAAGATTAAACCTCAGATTTTATTTGATACCTTTGTTAAATCTTAAGAATGGCTGAATCAAAACCAGGGAAGATGTATAACAGTATGAGTGAGAGTGATGGGCGGGGCACACTGGTCATGTCTGGTAACCCAAAGGCAGCAAGCATTATTCTGCGCAGCCTCGACATCGGCCGTGCCGCAGGAGCCACACGGTGACCACCAGCTCCATGGATAAGTCTGAACCTCTCGCGCGTTGATCAGTGCGCAGAGCGGGAAGACATGGCGGCGTCGGCGCCGGAGGAGCTACACTTCGTGCTGGTGCCGCTGGTGGCGCAGGGCCACATCATCCCCATGGTGGACCTGGCGCGCCTCCTCGCTGCTCGGGGAGCGCGCGTCACCGTCGTCACCACGCCGGTCAACGCCGCGCGGAACAAGGCCGCCGTCGACGGCGCCAGGAGTGCCGGCCTCGCCGTCGAGCTCGTCGAGCTCCCCTTCCCCGGCCCGCAGCTCGGCCTGCCGGAGGGGATGGAGAACATCGACCAGCTGGACGAGAAGGTCAGGACCGACATATACCACGTCTTCTTCCAGGCCGTCTGGAAGATGGCGGAGCCGCTCGAGGAGTACGTCCGTGCGCTGCCTCGCCGGCCGGACTGCCTCGTCGCCGACTCCTGCAACCCGTGGACGGCGGGCGTCTGCACGGCGCTCGGCATCCCGAGGCTGGTGCTGCACTGCCCGTCCGCCTACTTCCTCCTCGCCGTGCACAACCTGTCCACGCACGGCGTGTACGACCGTGTCGGCGACGACGAGATGGCGCCGTTCGAGGTGCCCGACTTCCCCGTGCGCGCCGTCGGGAACACGGCCACGTTCCGGGGCTTCTTCCTGCACCCCGGCGCGGAGAAGGTGCAGCGCGACTTTCTCGACGCCGAGGCCACCGCCGACGGCCTGCTGATCAACACGTTCCGCAGGGTCGAGGGCGTTTTCGTCGACGCCTACGCCGCGGCGCTCGACAAGAGGACGTGGGCCGTCGGGCCTACGTGCGCCTCCTCCGGCATCTTCGACATGGACGCCGACGCCATGGCCGGCCGCGGCAACCGCGCCGACGTCGATGCCGGCCACGTCGTCTCATGGCTCGACGCCCGGCCGCCGGCGTCCGTGCTGTACATCAGCTTCGGCAGCATCGCGGAGCTGCCAGCGAAGCAGCTCGCCGAGCTCGCCCGCGGCCTCGAGGCGTCGGGGCGGCCGTTCGTGTGGGCCATCAAAGAGGCCAAGGCCGACGCCGCCGTGAAGGCGCTGCTCGACGACGAGGGCTTCGAGGCGCGCGTCGAGGACAGGGGCCTCCTGGTGCGCGGGTGGGCGCCGCAGGTGACCATCCTCTCGCACCCGGCGGTGGGCGGCTTCCTCACGCACTGCGGCTGGAACGCGACGCTGGAGGCCATCTCCCACGGCGTGCCGGCGCTGACGTGGCCCTGCTTGGCCGACCAGTTCTGCAGCGAGCGGCTGCTCGTGGACGAGCTCCGCCTAGGCGTCAGGTCGGGCGTCAAGGTGCCCGCAAAGAACGTCCCCGAGGAGGCCGAGGGCGTCCAGGTGCCGAGCGTTGATGTAGGGAAGGCCATTGCCGAGCTGATGGACGGCGGGCCCGAGGGCACGACGAGGAGGTCCAGAGTCAAGGAGGTCGCCAGGGAGGCGAGAGCGGCAATGGAGGAAGGCGGATCGTCGTACTCCGACATGACGGACATGATCGGCTACGTCTCGAAGCTGTCGAGGAAAAAGAACCACGAGAGGGATACAACAAGCTCGATGACCATGCCTTTCCCGGCGGCAGAGCTCCGAAGCAACGACGGCGAGAAGATCGAAGCCGGTGCTGCTTTGTCACTACAGTCATAAGCTGTATAACTTATTATCGCCATATGCCACATCGTATACGCACTTGTAAAATTGGCGCAAAAGTGAAAAATGTATAACATGTGAAGGAGTTTTGTTTTCGCACTTTATTTTTTTGGGGTAAGTGTCGTGGTCATATCAAAGATATACCCTTAAGTATCAGATATCAGGATACTCTTAGCATCATGTTTTTGTAAAAATACCTAAGAAACAAAAGAAATTATCGAGCCACCAATAGCTTGATAAATCACAGGAACACAAGTCATGTTGTCTCCGAGTCGTCAGTTACTCGGAGGCAAAGACAGTCTCCGAGTAACCAGTTACTCGGAAGAGGAGCTTGGCTCCGAGTAACTCGCTACCCGAAAAAAGAGATTGCCGAGCTACATGCTACTCGGAAATAGGATGGAAGAACAAAGGGTGCGAAGCATTGAAGTCAGAGGCGTTACTCCTTAATTAGTAGTAGTGGGTAGTCAGTTTCTTGCAATAAGTATATGCGATTATGCTTGTAATTATGACCCATTACCAGGATAGCGAAGGGCGGGGACGCACTCTATATAAGCCTTCACCCTCACCTGGGGAGAGGGTTACGCGCACATTCTAAATTTTTTAAGGAAAAATACCCCAGTAAGCCTGCGACAGGATTAAGGTTTTTATCTTCAAGGAGAGGCCTAACATGTATAATTCTTTCTACGTCAACCTCTTTGCGTACAGATTCATATAGCTCCAATCACACCCCTATATCTATTGTCAGGATTATATCCACGACAGTAAATTTTTACACTTTAGCTATATGTTACTCCCTGCGTTCCAAAATAACTGTATCAACTTTGTACTAGCTCTAGTATAAAGCTGTACTAAGCCCAAGACAGTTATTTTGGAACAGAAAGATTACTTAGGTGAGCGGTGGTGCAACGACATCTCGAGGTTTATCTTAGAAGTACAATGATGTAGGATCGTTGGCGCCAAAACTGAAGGTCGACAATGTCTAGAGGAGCAACTATGGGTGATGACAAACACAACAATGAAGAAAGGACGGGATGACGAGATGGTCACAGAAGCGTTGTCGACTGCTGGCAACAAAGGCAAGCGGTTATGGATTGTTTTTGAAATAGATCATGAACAATTCAAGGTGGAAGGTAGAAAAATGTCATCTAGCCGTTCGTTATAGATAAGATGATGCACACACAAAAAATCGATTGATCAATTTTTGAAAATAAGTGACGTGATTTTAGTTTAAATAGAAACCTCATTTATTCTAGAACACATATAATACTAGATAGATAGATAGATAGATAGAAAGAGTTGCACATCTCTCTCTCTCTCTCTTAGAACATCTCTAACCAATCCCCTATAATTTAGAAAAATAAACCATCAAACATCCTTTAAAAAATATTTTCTCCTTTATAAAAATGTTGTTTCTAACCAATCCTCTAAACTTAATTCCTTCAAATTAATTTTGCCAAATCTTTCTATTTTAATTTATATACTACATTTCAACTACATATTTTCATATATATTAAATTCAAACATAATAATTAAGATTCACTCAATTCATGAATTCTTACAAATTCAAAATTTGTACAATTATTTAAACTCGAACACACAAAAGGGTTCAAATGAAATAAAGAGCATGATAATAGCACAACTATGAAGTGTTATGTAGCTACCATTAATGCTCAACAAGTTCATCTCAGCTACTGCGGGTGGCAGGGCTTCGAGATGGCGTCCACGAAGAGGCTTAGATGAAGAAGATTCGACTCGTCATTTGGGTGATGGAATTGATGCATATGTGGCAGCGATAGAGCTCGGTTTCGACGATGACGACTAGTGATCGGCTTGGGGTGGGGTAGGACGGCGGACGAAGGGAAAGGGGGAGCTAGGTAGTCACTAGAAGCTACGCCAGTGACTCCACAATGTGTCATGGAGGCAGCGGGTACGAATGGGAAGGTAAATTTTTTACTTCACAAGTAGCAAGCCAAGTATATTTACGGTTCTAGGCGTCTCAAAAATAAAAATAAAACTTCCATTAACGATCACAAGGCTTCAGCTAGATGCCGTTTATAGAAGGGAAATCAATTTTATCCTTTTAAAAGCTTTTTAAGCCTTCTCCCACAGGAGCCCTGCCAATCGGCAGACAGGGCCTGGGCGGTACAACCGCCCATGAGCTCGGTAGTACCGGTAAAGAGCTTTTACCGATACAAATGGCAAGCCACCGCTCTGCTACCGACCCTAGGCCAGAGGGGTTGAGCCCTCTGACCGGTAGTACTAGCGGCAGTTGGCCCGGTAGTGCCACATCCTGACAGGGGAGGTACAACTGGCCAATAACCCGGTACTACCGGTCCCTATGCACCTGACAGGTTCCAACGGGGCTGGGCGGTACAACCGGCCCATCGAGCAGGTACAACCGCTTGGTAAGAACTGCCAACAATAAGAAAATTGGAACAACCATAACTTCTGTAAATGAACTTCGATTGAGGCAAACTCAAGCTTGATGGAAAGCTAACAAACAGAGCTGCCTAATCACCTTGATGGAAATATTCAGAAGAGGCTAGGGAGAAATGCCAAACAAATAGAGGTGAGACACCTCTAATCAAGAAAAACCGGCAAATCTTCCACATCGAAAACACAACGGATGAAGCAAAGGCAACCCGTTTTCGATGACCAAGAACTTGTCACGAACACGACCACAAGCTCGGAAACTCACAAAGAGAAAAGTCAAATGAAAACCAAGAAAGACGAAGGCAATGATGTAATGGTTTGAGCTCTCTATGAAAGATGCGATCAACCTACTCACTCGAGAGCCCTCCTTGAAGGAACGACAGTCTAACCTATAACCCGGTCTCCCAACAAACACCAAGAGACCGGTAAACTAGACAACCTATCAAGGTCAAACCTTTCCCTTGCGCCAAATCTAGTTGAGCTTGATGAAGACGATCTAGATCATGGGTTAGTACACAAAGCATAATGGACAATGCTTACCATACTGTGAGATCACATGATCCCACAAGGTACATATTTTATGCTTTGTGTGTTGATAAACTTGAATCCACTATTTGCACTTTGTCTTGATCAACATTGTATCTTTCCAACTCTCTTCATGAAGATGATGTCTTGAAGGTAAACACTAATGTTCACACACTCTTATTATTCAAGACATGCTTGCAATATGCTCAACTCTCACATGACCAATCTTTGGATAACTCCATGAATAACACCTTGGTCATCACATAATCTACTCCTTTCAACCTTGAAGCCAACATATGATATCCAAGCATAGCCTATGGACCAACCTTAAAGTATAACTCAAGCAAACCATTAGTCCATAGGTATTATCATCAATTACCAAAACCAAACATGAGGGCACATGCCCTTTAAATCTCCCCCATTTATGTAATTTATGACAATCACTTTAAGATGATTTATATAATGAATAAACTCAAGTATGCTTGAGCAAGAAGGAAAATTCTTAGGAACAAACTAAAGCAAGAACGTCCACAAACTAAACCCTCTAAACTTCTCCCTCATTGGCATCTATTACCAAAATGGGCGAAAAAACTTAGAAGACCAATATAGTATGTGTTCCCCCCAAAAGGTGTGTATTTATCAATATGAGTGGAATGCAATACAAAATTTCAACGATAAATACTTGAAGGAAAACACACTATATTGAGGACCCAAGGACCACAAAAGGATGATATGGCACAAAGGCATACAGATACGTTTGGGACGTTAGAAATTGCTTGATACGGTGAGGAAGATAGTTCTCTCACTTCTGGTTGGTTACCCTAAGTGGAAGGTGAGATGTAGCGTAGCAGCAAATTTCCCCTATGTAGAGGATAGAGTTTGTCTCCCGTAGGACTCGCAGAGATACAAGAAGGTGGTTCAGCAAGTGATGCGCCTTCTGAAAAGAATCACTTTCTTTACCTGGACCTGCACACACAACAAATAACTTTGCTCCCAACGAGTACAGAGGAGTTTTCAATTCCTCCGGCCTTGCTGTTTACAAAGGATCAACGCAAGAGATAATAATAGTAGCAACGGAAAGTAAAGACTGAAAGTAACTTGAGGGCGTAAACAATGATGGAAATATAGACCGGGGTCCCATGACGTTCACTAAAGTGATGTCTCTCTCCCAAAAGACGATAAAAGTGCTAGCGAGGTAAACAAATCACAGCTGGGCAATTGACAGGATTATAAACGCACCACAATGCTAACTATGCTACAAAAGAAAGGAAGAGGCTCAAAAGCAATGGGCAGTACGCCAAGGTAAGTAGACCGAAACCCATCTGCATCTACTACGAATCATCCACCTTGAGATATCTATCCAGAACATCTCGCTGGTATTAAGTTGCGAATCCTACCCAAAGTGTAAACTCAAAGCAACAGTCAACTGCATTAAAAGAACCATGCGTAAAGTAAACAAGCCTTGCACCCACAAGTACAAGCACCGTTGTTTTATCCCTGGTGGCTGTAAGGCCCGATATGCGGTACTGTTCCAGATCTAGATGTTTCCATCCAGATCCGGGGACGAAGCACATATCGGTCCCACCGCGACACATGACGAAGTCATATGCCCCGGATTTCCAACATGATATCACAACATTACATATACAAGGATACAACATCTCATACAATCAGCATACAACTGCCTTAAATAGAATACAACAGCGGAAGGTACATGTCTAAGTACAGACTACAATCAAATGCCTACTGGCAAAGAGAAAAACATCGATCCCCATAACCACACGGGTCCAGGCCCTCCGCCGGGATCCGCCTAACTAGTCGTCGTCGAGTCTCCACGTGAAACGTCGATCACCATACCTGTTGTCGATCACGAACCCTGAAAAGAGTTTGGGGGTAGTATCATGAGTACGGAAGTACTCAGCATCCAACTTTAGTGGTCAACTGACCCAGCAAGGACTTCATCACTCGTCATTCTAGGACAACTAGTAGTTTACGGTAAGGAAGGGGTAAGTGGTGAGGTTGCTGCCGTACTAGCATTTCTGAAGTGGCTAACGATCTAGAGAGTAAGGTAAGAATCCAAGCATTCGATGAGGAATCACCTCCAACAAGTCCGCTATCCACCTACTACGCAAACATAACACCTATCCTATCCTTGTCCTCCTCTTCGCATCCCGACGAAGAATAATAAGTCAAGGCACACACACATTGATAAAGTTATATTAAGATTATCTCAGTTGTTGTTGTCTATGAACAAGGAGTAGGTCTCAAGTCGTCCATAACCGTGGACACGACTTCTCGAAAAGATTTAACCCTGCAGGGGTGTACCAACTACCCATTACAAGGCTCCGCACGCACGTCCATCTCTCTTAGTTGCTACCCATCACAAGAAACCCTTTTATGATTTAGTTCCAAGAGATCCGAAAAGACAGGTCCCTCTAACTAACAACGAACAAATCCGGGTGGCCCCCGAGGAGTCGACACCCAATCCAAAAGCCGGCCACGCTCTCGGATCGGACTCTTCCGTCTCAACGGGGTTTGGGTTACCGAGACGCCTCACGTGAGGCCTCGGGCCCTCGCCGGTCAAAGGTGGACCAACAGGGAAACCATGTCTCCGCTGGTCCGGGTTGTTTAAAAATAGCGAGGGGATCCACCAAGCACACACACGGGGTTTCAAATGGTAAATCAGCTCGGGCCACCACTAGAAATGTTCGAAGCTAGATAGGTAAGAAAAGGGGACCCCATAAAATCCCACACGCGGTTAGGCACGCTCAGTCTTAAAACCAATACCCGGAACTCGGATCCTAGGTGACTCGAATGGAACAAAGCGTCGGGGCGGGATAGCCTAGACCTTCCATCCTTCGTCGAATATAGTCAACATTATAATAATCATATCATCAACAACAATATAATAATGTGATAGCCCAAACCTAGGAGTAACAGGGTAACATCGTAGCATCCTAAGCATGCATACTAAGCCGGGCCTGAGCAACGAGCAATAGTAACATAGCAGTACATGGTTTGCTGGGAGGGGACATGGCTGTATCGGTTTGAAAGAGGCTAAAAACATGTGGTAGGATCAAACATCGAACCTAACCTAGACTAGCATGCAAACCGCTGGTTGAAATAGAATGGATCATAAGTAATGTATAGTCCTTGCCTGTTGATAAGTCGGGTTCCGAAGGTGTAGTTGATCGCAAGCTCGTATCGTCTCCGAGAGGTACCCGCGAAGCACACAAGACGGTAAACACTGGAAAGCAATCAACGAGCAAACACTCTATTACTACGAGGCAAACACGCGCAAGCATCAACAAGAAGCAACACGATACATCGCACCTACCGTCGAGAGCGGTTACTAACAGGTTAAGTGGAGTACTCGTCACACGCGACGATACCGCACGTTTACGGTGGTTCAAGTTGTTTAGCTACACAAGATGAGCAAAGGTTGTTAACATGGCATAGCACACAAACATGGCAAGAGGTGAAGCACAAAGTAAACTATCTATTCTAGTCATTTTAAGTGGGGGGGGGGGGTAAAACCTATACATGCCAACTATTGCGGACCCCACGATAAAAATGGAATTCGGTACTGTTTTGTCCCTAAACATAATTTTATTATTTTTATTAGCAAGCAAGAGCAGCATAAACACAATCTACATGCAATTCTAGTCAAGTTACATATAAAGAACACTCCAAACGGAGCAACGGTTAAAAAGTTATTGCAATTACAGTTTACAGTGGCAAGCAGTTGTAATTAGCAGTCAAGCAGCATGTAAACAAAGTCAAACATGCCAAAGGAGCACATTTTATTAAAGTAGACAAAATTCTAAGCAACTTTCATATTTTACGCGTCGCGATCCGGACTACCGTTAAAAAGTTACGAGCACCGCAAAAAAACAAACAATACAATCTACCTAAATAAAAAAAGAGTTACAACGGTTATTGGGCCGGCCCGACAGCAAGAAATAAATAAAAACAAAAGAAAAAAAGGGGGCGAGCTCACCCATGGGCCACGGCCCATCTGGCCTGGATCCGGCTGGGCTGGGGAAGCAGGCCGCGGGCGGCTGGAGTTGGGCCGCTGGGTGCGCCGGCCCAGCTGGCAGCGCTGGAGGCGGCCAGATCGGTATCGACCCCGATCCCGTCTGCCCGACGGCGGCGGCGCCCCTGGTCGGCGTTGTGCGGTGCGACGAGGCCGCGGGAGGCAGGGCCATGGGCGCGGGCTGCTGGGTGGAGGCGGTCGAAGCTGGCGGGAGGAGGCGAGGTAGCGAGGGCAGCGGGCGACGGCGGAACTCCGGCCTGAATCCATGGTGCCGGCGAGCTCCCGTGGTGGCCTTCATGGCGCGGCGGACCTGCAAAGGAGGGGACGCAGATGAGGGTGAGAGGAGAGAGGGAGGCGCAGGGAAGGAGAGGAGGGAGGAGAGGAGAGCTCGCCGGCCCAGCTGGCAGCGGTGGAGGCGGCCAGATCGGGATCGACCCCGATCCCGTCTGCCCGACGGCGGCGGCGCCCCTGGTCGGTGTTGTGCGGCGCGACGAGGCCGCGGGAGGCAGGGCCATGGGCGCGGGCTGCTGGGTGGAGGCGGTGGAAGCCGACGGGAGGAGGCGAGGTCGCGAGGGCAGTGGTCGATGGCGGAACTCCGGCCTGAATCCATGGTGCCGGCGAGCTCCCGTGGTGGCCTTCATGGCGCGGCGGCCCTGCAGAGGAGGGGACGCAGATGAGGGTGAGAGGAGAGAGGGAGGCGCAGGGAAGGAGGAGGGAGGAGAGGAGATCTCGCCGGGGTGGCGGCCCGGGCGGTGAGCTCGTCGGAGCAAGGCACGCGGCGGCGCGGGTCTCCACGGGCGGCTGCGAGAGGAGAGAGAGAGGAGGAGGCTCCACGGGGGCGATGTGGCGACGTCCTGGCCGTCGGATCTTCGGATCTGACGGCCCAGAACTCATTGGGCAGAAAATTGGACGAAAATGGGGGTATTTTGGGGCAATGTGGAGGGGGTGGCTGCAATTTTTTGGCTAGCGAAACCCTAGAAATGGGTGGGAGTGTGGTGGTCTTTATATAGCCCAGGTGGCTGGCAGTTTGCAAAAACATCCCCGGTTTTTCTCTCGCGCGCGCGGTGCTCAAGTTTCTGACCGCCGGGGGTCCGCAGTACCTCCGATTCGGGTAAAACTTCGAACTGCACGATCAACGCGTCGAGCCGGAGGCGTTCACCTCGCGCTGGAACCGTTCCGAGAACACTTTCCGGCGCGCTATAAAAATATCCCGTTTAATTATTAAACGGGGTTTTCGTTCCGTTGGATGCGGCTGGTCTCGTGCGGGTTTCACGACGGTGATCGGGTGAAACCCGATGTCGCAAAGGTCGAGTGTCAAGGTGGCAAGGGTCGGTCTCCGTCCGGTACGAGATAAGAGGGGGAAAAATAATCGCCGATCGATAAATAGGGGATGCAAACACCGCAAACAAATCAGACAATCAAACAATTCACACTGAAAACAAAATTTTAATTTTTGTGAAAACTGGGCTGTTACAATACAACACCACCAACAAGGGATCTCGTCCCGAGATCCAGGACGATCCGGGGGAGAGGGGGGAAGAGAAAAGAGAGACGACGATCTTCAACACCACCAACAAGGGACTCTGCTCCATGTCGACGTCGAACTTCGGTTGAGATAAATTTCCGCAAAGAGACGACATCGTCGGAAAAACAAAACCGTTAGTGTCAAGAGGAGGGACGACGGTTGAAAGCGACGATCAAGGGAAGAATTCCTCACTGGAATTGTGAAGATACTGGGCAAGAGGACTGAAGTCAACAGACGACCACGATATAAACCAGAGTCGGACAGACTAAAGGTACTACAGGAATTCCCACCTGAGCTCGAAATCGAGACAATACGCTGGAAGCAAGGCATTGTAACAGTTCCGATACTCCACACACTCGAGATCCTAGAGTTTGAAAGGGGATAAGTCGAGAATAAAACAATTACGACACTTGTCCTGACCAGAGCATGGGTAAGGAGTAAAAAGATCCTACTCTCCGATAACTAACTTAATAACTACAAAATAGTTTTTGTCTAGACTCGACTTCGGCCAGAAAAGGGATCCTACGGTCGGTAAGGCTCTGATACCAAGTTGTAAGGCCCGATATGCGGTACTGTTCCAGATCTAGATGTTTCCATCCAGATCCGGGGACGAAGCACATATCGGTCCCACCGCGACACATGACGAAGTCATATGCCCCGGATTTCCAACATGATATCACAATATTACAGATACAAGGATACAACATCTCATACAATCGGCATACAACTGCCTTCAATACAATACAACAGCGGAAGGTACATGTCTGAGTATAGACTACAATCAAATGCCTACTGGCAAAGAGAAAAACATCGATCCCCATAACCACACGGGTCCAGGCCCTCCGCCGGGATCCGCCTAACTAGTCGTCGTCGAGTCTCCACGTGAAACGTCGACCACCATACCTGTTGTCGATCAAGAACCCTGAAAAGAGTTTGGGGGTAGTATCATGAGTACAGAAGTACTCAACATCCAACTGTAGTGGTCAACTGACCCAGCAAGGACTTCATCACTCGTCATTCTAGGACAACTAGTAGTTTATGGTAAGGAAGGGGTAAGTGGTGAGGTTGCTGCCGTACTAGCATTTCTGAAGTGGCTAACGATATAGAGAGTAAGGTAAGAAGCCAAGCATTCGATGAGGAATCGCCTCCAACAAGTCTGCTATCCACCTACTACGCAAACATAACACCTATCCTATCCTTGTCCTCCTCTTCGCATCCCGACGAAGAAGAAGAAGTCAAGGCACACACACGTTGATCAAGTTATATTAAGATTATCTCAGTTGTTGTTGTCTATGAACAAGGAGTAGGTCTCAAGTCGTCCATAACCGCGGACATGGCTTCTCGAAAAGATTTAACCCTCCAGGGGTGTACCAACTACCCATTACAAGGCTCCGCACGCACGTCCATCTCTCTTAGTTGCTACCCATCACAAGAAACCCTTTTATGATTTAGTTCCAAGAGATCCGAAACAACAGGTCCCTCTAACTAACAACGAACAAATCCGGGTGGCCCCCGGGGAGTCGACACCCAATCCAAAAGCCGGCCACGCTCTCGGATCGGACTCTTCCGTCTCAACAGGGTTTGGGTTACCGAGACGCCTCACGTGAGGCCTCGGGCCCTCGCCGGTCAAAGGTGGACCAATAGGGAAACCATGTCTCCGCTGGTCCGGGTTGTTTAAAAATTGCGAGGGGATCCACCAAGCACACACATGGGGTTTCAAATGGTAAATCATCTCGGGCCACCACTAGAAATGTTCGAAGCTAGATAGGTAAGAAAAGGGGACCCCATAAAATCCCACACGCGGTTAGGCACGCTCAGTCTTAAAACCAATACCCGGAACTCGGATCCTAGGTGACTCGAATGGAACAAAGCGTCGGGGCGGGATAGCCTAGACCTTCCATCCTTCGTCGAATATAGTCAACATTATAATAATCATATCATCAACAACAATATAATAATGTGATAGCCCAAACCTAGGAGTAACAGGGTAACATCGTAGCATCCTAAGCATGCATACCAAGCAGGGGCTGAGCAACGAGCAATAGTAACATAGCAGTACATGGTTTGCTGGGAGGGGACATGGCTGTATCGGTTTGAAAGAGGCTGTAAACATGTGGTTGGATCAAACATCGAACCTAACCTAGACTAGCATGCAAACCGCTGGTTGAAATAGAATGGATCATAAGTAATGTATAGTCCTTGCTTGTTGATAAGTCGGGTTCCGAAGGTGTAGTTGATCGCAAGCTCGCATCGTCTCCGAGAGGTACCCGCGAAGCACACAAGACGGTAAACATTGGAAAGCAATCAACGAGCAAACACTCTATTACTACGAGGCAAACACGCGCAAGCATCAAGAAGAAGCAACACGATACATCGCACCTACCGTCGAGAGCGGTTACTAACAGGTTAAGTGGAGTACTCGTCACACGCGACGATACCGCACGTTTATGGTGGTTCAAGTTGTTTAGATACACAAGATGAGCAAAGGT
This sequence comes from Bromus sterilis, assembly GCA_950022295.1. Lineage (NCBI taxonomy): Eukaryota > Viridiplantae > Streptophyta > Magnoliopsida > Poales > Poaceae > Bromus > Bromus sterilis. The sequence continues at coordinate 27,859,708 of OX465597.1, read as the reverse complement.
TGTTAACATGGCATAGCACACAAACATGGCAAGAGGTGAAGCACAAAGTAAACTATCTATTCTAGTCATTTTAAGTGGGGGGGGGGGGTAAAACCCATACATGCCAACTATTGCGGAACCCACGATAAAAATGGAATTCGGTACTGTTTTGTCCCTAAACATAATTTTATTATTTTTATTAGCAAGCAAGAGCAGCATAAACACAATCTACATGCAATTCTAGTCAAGTTACATATAAAGAACACTCCAAACGGAGCAACGGTTAAAAAGTTATTGCAATTACAATTTACAGTGGCAAGCAGTTGTAATTAGCAGTCAAGAAGCATATAAACAAAGCCAAACATGGCAAAGGAGCACGTTTTATTAAACTAGACAAAATTCTAAGCAACTTTCATATTTTACGCGTCGCGATCCGGACTACTGTTAAAAAGTTACGAGCACCGCAAAAAAAACAATACAATCTGCCTAAATAAAAAAAGAGCTACAACAGTTATTGGGCCGGCCCAACAGCAAGAAATAAATAAAAAAAGAAAAAAGGGGGGAGAGCTCACCCATGGGCCACGACCTATCTGGCCTGGATCCGGCTGGGCTGGGGAAGCAGGCCGCGGGCGGCTGGAGTTGGGCTGCTGGGCGCGCCGGCCTAGCTGGCAGCGGTGGAGGCGGCCAGATCGGGATCGACCCCGATCCCGTCTGCCCGACGGCGGCGGCGCCCCTGGTCGGCGTTGTGCGGCGCGACGAGGCCACGGGAGGCAGGGCCATGGGCGTGGGCTGCTGGGTGGAGGCAGTGGAAGCCGGCGGGAGGAGGCGAGGTCGCGAGGGCAGTGGGCGATGGCGGAACTCCGGCCTGAATCCATGGTGCCGGCGAGCTCCCGTGGTGGCCTTCATGGCGCGGCGGCCCTGAAGAGGAGGTGACGCAGATGAGGGTGAGAGGAGAGAGGGAGGCGCAGGGAAGGAGAGGAGGGAGGAGAGGAGAGCTCGCCGGGGTGGCGTCCCAGGCGGTGAGCTCACCGGAGCAAGGCACGCGGCGGCGCGGGTCTCCACGGGCGGCTGCGAGAGGAGAGAGAGAGGAGGAGGCTCCACGGGGGCGACGTGGCGACTTCCTGGCCGTCGGATCTTCGGATCTGACGGCCCAGGACTCATTGGGCAGAAAATTGGACGAAAATGGGGGTATTTTGGGGCAATGTGGAGGGGGTGGCTGCAATTTTTTGGCTAGGGAAACCCTAGAAATGGGTGGGAGTGTGGTGGTCTTTATATAGCCCAGGTGGCTGGCAGTTTGCAAAAACATCCCCGGTTTTTCTCTCGCGCGCGCGGTGCTCAAGTTTCTGACCGCCGGGGGTCCGCAGTACCTCCGATTCGGGTAAAACTTCGAACTGCGCGATCAACGCATCGAGCCGGAGGCGTTCACCTCGCGCTGGAACCGTTCCGAGAACACTTTCCGCGCGCTATAAAAATATCCCGTTTAATTATTAAATGGGGTTTTCGTTCCGTTGGTTGCGGCTGGTCTCGTGAGGGTTTCACGACGGTGATCGGGTGAAACCCGATGTCGCAAAGGTCGAGTGTCAAGGTGGCAAGGGTCGGTCTCCGTCCGGTACGATATAAGAGGGGAAAAAAATAATCGCCGATCGATAAATCGGGGATGCAAACACCGCAAACAAATCAGACAATCAAACAATTCACACCGAAAACAATTTTTTTATTTTTGTGAAAACTGGGCTGTTACAGTGGCAACAACACATCCCCTAGTCTCATGTTTCTGTCACTCAAGCTAGACATCAAGGGGATGAACCCACAATCAAGCATAACGCTCCCTCTTGGAGTTGCAACAAATCACCTGGCCAAAGCAAAATACGGCAACAGAGAACATGCAAGAATTAACTAAAGAACACAAATATAAAAGAGAACCAAATATATTACTCATCACAATCGGAACATAGTCTCATAACCCATCAGATCCCATCAAACTCAGCATATCAACACAAAAAATTACAAAGGTGCCTCGATCATGTGAGGCAGCTCACGAGGTCTCGAAAGTGGAAGCACAAAGAGGGGAGGAGAACATCACATAGCTACTGGTCATGGACCCATGGTCCAATAGGGACTACTCACAAGACATCCGGGAGGCGTCCATGGTGATGGATGATCTCCCGGAGGGGATTCCTCCTTCTGGCAGGGTGTCGGGGCAGCTTCTCCTGGCAGCCCCGATCTTGAAACGGCGACGGCGGCGGTACAGAGAGGATAACGGGAATAGCATATCGATATTAGGGGTTTTCTCCGCGGGGGCTAAATATAGGACAAAGGGGGCACCAAGAAGGGCCATAGGGCAGCCAGGAGGCCTCCTGGAGCGCCCTAGGGTGGGGCCGCGCCAGGGACCCTCCTGGGCCCCTGGTGGGTCCACTCCCTTCCATCTTTGGTTCTTCGGGAAGCTTCCGCGACGCTGATTTTTTATATAATTTTTCTGGAATTTATTTGGCACTTTTAATGGCCGGAAAACCTGAAATACAAAAATAGCAGAAAACAGGAACTGGCAACTGGGTGCACTGAGTTAATATGTTAGTCCAAAATATGATCAAAAGTGTATGAAAGTTCAAGCAAAACATCGCAAAGTCACACAAATCATGCATGTAGCAAGCAGAAATTATAGATACGTTTGGGACGTATCAACATCCCCAAGCTTAATTCCTGCTCGTCCTCGAGTAGGGAAATGATAACAAGCATAATTTCTTTGGCGACATGCCACCCAACCATATAAGGACTTTTAAGTAAAGCAATCAAAGCATGCAATTCAATTCAAGTCATAACAAGCAAGAGTCTATATTAGCATTGACACAAGCAACAAAAGAACAAAGGGTGCAAGAGCTCTCGCTGTCCATGACTCAAATGTCTCGAGATGGTATTTGCGTGCAAGCAGGGGACTGGGAAAAAAGAAAAAAAGGTTGTTGAGAACTACTATCTACTAAAGTTTCACACTTAGTCTCCTTTAGATTCTTATCTTGACTCGTCCCTAGACCACTAGTCAGGTACAAGTCAAACTGATCCACTCCCTTTCGATATTTTGATCACTCATGCAATGGATGAGCGTGAGCAAGAAAGTTGACACCTAAAAGGCGAGACAGAAAGAAGGTGGAGGAGTAAGACAAAAAAGGTGTGAAAGGCTCACATCAATGAGGACAATCATAGGCGAAAGAAGGCCATATGATAAATATGATGTGAGTAGTAGGGATTGCCATGCAACAGATGTACATGAGAGCTAAGAGCTCTCGAAGGGAACTAGTGGGGGTGCATCTAACTTGCTTGCTCAAGAAGACCTAGAGATTGTTTGAGGAGGCTCATTATTGGAATATACAAGCCAAGTTCTATAGTGTGAAGGGTCCCCACATAGCTATATGCATGTATGATGATCTCTATGGAGTACAAGGGATAGATGATGAAGTACTAGTGTGGATCTCTCAAAAGGAATAGTAGTGTGCCCCCTTCTCATTTTTCTATTTTTTCTATTTTTTCTATTTCTATTTTTTCTATTTTTTTGGTGGCCTCAATGGCTCTTTCTATTTCTCTCATTTGTCCTCTTTGGGATCTTTTGATTTTGTCCTCTTTGAGATCTTTTCCTCACTTAGGAGCAACACTCTATATTTTACAATAATATAGAAGATCTTTTACACTTTACAAGGGTACTCACATAAAGAAGATGTAACTATCATGATGCAAATGTATGCCTCTGTCAGGATAGCAGGATATGCAATGATACTAGCGCGTCATGTGGCAATGATTAGGGCAAGGCCCAACTAGCATGCGGCTCATCGATCAAGTAAGTAGCATGTATGACATGAAGATCAAGTCATGAGAAGGTGGATGTTGCATGGCAATGTATCTCGGAAAGGCTATGGAAATGCCTTGATAGGTAGGTATGATGGTTGTTTTGAGGAAGGATATAAAGAGGTTTATGATGACAGAGCGTATCATGCCAAGGGTTTGGATGTACCGGCGAAAGTGGACGCCAACTCTCGGAGTGAGAAGGAGGCAATGCACGGCACATGAAAGGCTAGAAAAATATGGGAAGGTAGAAGTGTCAACTTTCGAATACTCACATTAGTTTGAAGAACTCATGCACTTATTATCGGTAACTCTCAATCTAATAAGGAGGTTTCACAAAGAGACAAGTATCCCGAGGAGGAGTGTATGGGGGTTTGGTTATCCTTGCGCATTGATAACCCACAACTGCAGGGGATCGAGATAGTATTCGTGGTCTTGATAACCCACAACTTGCGCATTGTACCAACGATATGATAAGATGTGTTATTTAGCCCACCTCCCCCACACTTAGCGCCAACCTCCCCGTACTCTAGTTATAGATGTATCTCGTCCCCAACTTCCTTGACCACGTATACAGGCCCATTTTTCTTATCCACCATCTATCTTCCCTGATTCCTCTCTCTTCCCCAACTTCCTTGCCCACGACACCGTGTGCCGCAGCCCCGTCTCCGTCCCGCCTCCATGGACACATACCTCAACCAGTGCCGCTTCGACGGCTCCGGCGACGTGCCGCCACCGCATCCCCTCCCCCTTCCCCCAGGCACGCGCCACGGCGCCACCGTACCTTCCGCCCCACCCCAATCACCTGAATCCTCCCCAGCACCACTAGTGGGGACACCCGCGCCCAACCTCCAGCACCAGCAAATCCCCGCCGCCGAAGTACGCCTCCAGCGGTCCAGCCCTCTCCCTCGACGTTGCAGAAGACAGCTCCCGCCCCACCTTCGTAGTATGCGTACCAGCCCTCTCCCCCGTTGATGCCACAGATGCAGCAGCCGCCTCTAGCGCCCGGAAATCCCTGACCTCTAAGTACTAACCACGCCGCAACCCAGCCCCACCGCAGAGCTACCCGCCTCCGCTGCTGGGACAGGTACGTCGGTGTCACCCAGTTTCCTGTCTCTAGAAACTGAAGATTGGCGATCAGTGAACCATTAGGAACGAACATATGTAGCTGCTTTTGTGTTAAACATCTCTTGAATGGTTATGATGTCGTATTAAACATTATATGGACTGAATTATTTTGTATACAATCCAGTATGTTCATATCTATTTTGTATGCTATCTTTGACTTGGAAATATTCAACTGTTTTATTAGCTTACTTGCATACTCTGAATTTTGAAGCCAAACTAAACAATAGCCTTGATAAATTGACATGGCAATCAAACTAATCACCAGCCAATCCTCGTTCCTAAATTAGTAAGGTTTTCCCTAGCTTTGCTCATGCCAAAATTTCCATGACCTGTCAATAGTTAAGTCCAGTATGATAGTTTACAGACAAGTTCGGGTTCAGTATCAACATATTCAGACTGCACTAAGTTGCACGTGCTGGCGTGAGCCTGTGACAGAAAAGAGGAACACTCAAGGTTGCAAAATATTCAGACTGAACCATGTTCCATAGTGTGGTTGATCACGACTGCACAATAAACCGTCATGGTGCTGCTGGTCGTGGCCGCCGCAGACACCATCATGATCTCCCTGGAATCCCCGTTCCCCTGCTTCATTCATAGTCGTCGCCCAAAACGACTACAAGATTAAGACGCACAAGGTTTCTTCTTGCCTTCTTCTTGGTTTTCTCTTTTATATCCATTTGTTTCCTTGGGCGTTTCTTGATTCTTTCTCTTGTATGCGCGCGTGAAGCTGTCGGAGATGAGGTTCTGACTTCTGAGTGACAGGGATAGGAAAGGTCCTGCAGCGTTGCACCTCCACTATAAGAACACCAAGCATATGAAGAGATCTCAAACATGGTATATGCTTCTTCAGCTTACGCACATTTTATACTTTTTTCAGCTAATGATAGTTCAGTCATGAGAAGTCAATAGAAATTTGTACTGCAGAACTGTCCAAGGTCATGCAGTTTTATTGATGTCATGCTCTGAATGCTTGCTGAAATTGGGTGCAGTTTGCTGAGATTGGTGTCATATAGATTCTCCTTTCTAGTAAACTAGTAATTACAAGTTAGGTTTGATTCGCTCAGTTTCTACCTAGATATCCATCCACATGTTGTTTCTAGTTGGCTAGACTGATTTAGATATATGCCACCGTGCCTACCTCTTGTTTGATAGGAATTTGGATTAGGTGTCAACAGTGCAGGGGCAAGGGGATCCTCATTGTCCAAAAAAAGTTGATGTTCGTTGGCGGCTCCCAGATGCACAATGGCTGTGCAGAAACTCCCATATGCATAATGGTGGCGCAACAACTACGAGATATGCAGTAGAGCAGATGCTCTACATTGACGGTATGTAGTGCAACATGGTCGGTTAACCATCTTCCTCATCTTGTCGAATCCAGTACTATAGTTCAGTCACCTAGGCTGATTTGTTTGTTCATATTTCTAATGCCACATTGATTCATCTATGGTTAAAGGTTTCGTGGGTGGCATTTATTGTAGTTTTACTAGCATCTCTCTATGGGTTTGTGTTTCTCGTATTTCCATTTATTTATACTTCTTGATAGTAACTCGGACATATTTCTACAGTACAATGTAAGATGCAGAAGCTAGAAGTTATAAAGAAATTATTAGGCATATATAGTTGCAGATATTCGATTTGTACTAGTCTAGTTGTTCAACCAAGGAGAAAAATTTAGATGCGTGTACAGGTACCAAACTGAGTACACACTATGATACTTTGCAGCAATTTTTATTTGTCAAAACAAAACTAATCACTATAGAAAAGTACTAGCTTCCAATTTTTACAACAATCTGTTACTTGAAGTACTGAATCATTTCGCCTAACAAATTTATCTATTAATTAAATGTTCTGGCAATACCATCATGCATCAGCTTCTTAGTATTTAATATTATCTTCGATAGTTCATATTCATAGATAAACCATTTGGGCTAAAGACATTTGTATGATTAATGATGTTCTAATGACTTAATTCTCCATTCTGCCCATGGTATTGGCTTATGGAGATCACAAAGCAAATTTAATGTCAGTACACATACATTTAAAATATTGGTTTGTGTTCTTTGAAATTAAGAATACATATTTTGTATCGGTAGGTTATTGGATTGTTCCACGCAGTGGCGACCCTACATGATGACTGTGATTTCAAAGGACAACACATGGTTCAGGTTTTCAGCTTGTGTGTACTACATTTTAGTCTAGTTTGTGTATGTGTAATTTCAATTTTATATTTGAAATCACAGTTTGTGTCTACTAGCATCACTACTGGTTCCATGTCAATATTCTTGCCACTAATTAAAACCTAGAAGATCACTAGTGCCAAGTAGGAATCACTATGAGGTAATTTGTAATTCTAATTGCATAAATGATTACTCACCAACAGAAAGGGAAATTTAACTGTTAATAGTAATCCTGAATATTATTTCTTATCTACCATATACCTATATATTTTTCCAACCTAATTTGTAGAAAATAACGCTTATTCTTGCATGCAGAAATGGCCACATTGCTTCTTTGGGATAATACTCGTTATAGTTAGATTATGTAAAATCATTATCAAATAATGTATGCGTATCTTACATTACCTCGCTTCCTATAAAACGTTGTTTCTTTCAACATGGCGAGCTAATGCCTATTTGCAGCCACAAATGTGATACTTTTCAAATCTAATTGCAAAGGATCTATTATCACATATCCTTCAACCTTTGTTTGCTGCTCTACTGACTTTTGCTGCTCTATTAACCTTTTTCTACCATGAGTTGCTTATCTAATTTCTTTATTGTTGTAGATTTCGAAGTTATTTTGATGATGCACGACTCAGATGTTCATTGCAAGGTCGAGAAGGGCGTTGTTGATGGATAGTCTTTCTTTATGTTTTAGATGTCATTTCCAGTGTTAATGTTTCTAATAATATGTTTAAGAATGGTTGAGGGGTTGATTGAAGAGTCTATTATTGGGATACTACTAGTTAGTATCACATCTTGTAATCTTTGGATCATGTTCTTTATAATGCGACAAAGTAAATTCAATATATTCAACCTTTTTATTATATTCTGCCTCATGTGCACCATCACCTTTCACCTTATCATTCTGATGAAAATATATAAAATACCTGACCTGCCCATTTGAATATCTGTTTGTCTAGGCTGTCTAGCAACGCATATGAAGGCGTTGTTAGGCTCCAATTCTATATGTTGCTATCTTGCAACACTTTTTCATACAGTTTACCAACGAAAGTGCATACGTTGTTTTAGACCTTTGCAACGCCACCTACGACCACGCATAATAAACCGTTGGTGTAGACCCTAGCAACACTTATATGGACGTACGACAACGCATTGATGCGTTGTTGTAGGGGGGTTCCTGTTGTAGTGACCCACAAGCTTTGACAGTGGAGTTGTCAATTCCACTGCACCTGAGATACACTTACTTGCAACAAGATATTAATAGTAACTATGATATGGAAGTGATGGTAGTAACAGAAATAGTGGTGGTGAAACAGCGATAGTAAAACAGCGAAAGCAAACAACTAGTAACCAGCAGAATTAAAAACACTGTAGGCTAGGGAGATGGATGGTCGGGTGCTGCATGGATAAGACACATCATGTATTTAACTTGGGGTAAGGCACATAGAAAAGCAATGATCATCTAAGCATAAATCAAACATCAGGCATGTACCCCACAGGTAGTTGTACGTGCTTGCAATAAGAACTTGCACAACATCTTTTGTCCTACCATCCCGCTACGAACGGGGCCAAAAGGAACTTATGGAGATTAAGGTGCTCTTGTCAAAGAGCACCGGAACAAAGCATTAACAATCAATGGATACACAGAATCCTCAAATTATACTCCATCCCCTTTGGTGTCCCAAGCTGTCACCTTTGGTATCGCCGGTTCTGGACTATAATAGGTGCATACAACTCATAGATAGGATCAAGAACACAAATATATTCATGCAAACACATAGGGTTCAGATCTAAAATCATGGCACTCAGGCCCAAAGTGACAAGCATTAGGAGCAACAAGTTGAAGCAAAGATGATAAACAACAATCTTGATGATAGGCAACATGCCCCCAACAATCTGATAAACTATTACATGATCTAACTCATCCAATCCCTACCATCCCCTTTGCCTACAACAGGGAATTACTCACACATGAAAGGAAAAGTCATGGAGGGAGGATGTAGTGGTGATGATGATGACGATGGCGATGATCTCCCCTCACCGGAGGCCAAAACAGCCTCCAAATTAGCCCTCCCGGAGAAGAACAGAGGGTGGCGGCGGCTCCGCGACGAGAATTGGGAAAACGACTTATGTTCTGGGGTTTTATCGCCACGAGAATAAATAGGAGTCCTGGTAGGGCACCAGAGGAGGTGGGAGCCCCCCAGACGGCCTCCCGGCGAGGCCAGGGGTGGGGCCGCGCCAGCAGGGCGCCTGGGGCCCCTCTGGCCCCACTTCTGGCACAGTGGTCCTTCGGGTGCGTGGATTTTCTGTGATATTTCCTGGAATTTTCTGAGACACCTAAAAATCCATTTTCCTGCACACAATAAAACCATACAGACAGCTCTGATGAAAACATCGTTAGTCCGGGTTAGTTTCGTCCAAATCATGCAAGAATGAGGGCAAAACAATAGAAAAGGTGTTTGGAAAAGTAGATACGTTTGAGACGTATCAACTCCCCCAAGCTTAGCATATTGCTTGTCCTCAAGCAATTCAGTTCAACGAACTGAACGCGACAAAGAAAACTTTGACAAACTCTTTTGCTTCATTAGATGTATATTAGCATGTACTATGAAAAGAGTCTAGAAGGTATTGAAACAATGCTATAAGGACAATGCACGAAGCAATCCTTCTTTCAAGTGATCAATCACAAACAACTAAAAGTAAATAATATGCTACTGAAAATCAAGACAAGATTACAATGCACATAGCTTGAACATATCAGAGTGGTATCTCGCTAGCCTCCATGAGTGAAGCAAACCATAAATGCAGAAACTCCTCCGGAGTTTTAAAGGAGACTAGAACTAAGAACTTCAGAATAAGTAATACCACAATCATGCAGAAGACAATGTAGTACTTTGGGACAATGCACATTACACTCAGAATGACAATTATGCTCTCATAGTTGGTGCTTTGAAGAAAGAAGGTGGAGACTCTCGAACCGTGGATTTTGATGGCAAGGTTGAAAACCCGTGGCTGGAAGCAAAGACTAAACATGTACCAGAGCTCTTGGTTTTGAAAACAGAGATAAAATGTTTTTGGGAGGTGCATGATTCGTCAACGAATGCTAGTAGACAACCCAATCACTTCTTACGCTAGACATGTTTCGAGGAACGGCTCCCAAGATGGGGACGATCACATCCCCTAAATCTCCTTTGTTTATCACCACCAAAGTTTTCTGATTTCTCAGAAACAAAGCGTGAAGGAGGATTTGTTGGTTGTGATTATATTTTGTGAGCTGTGCGTACTCATGCCAGTCCCTCCTCGTATTAGGGGTTTGCAGATTAGACATGCAATCCCGTGATAAAACATGTCTAACATAAGAAAGTCATGAATTACCTACTACTTCCTCATGAGCTAAAGTAGAGGCACAACACATGAGTGTTTTTGAATAAATTCGAGATGGTACAAGAAAGTCTTCATTAGGATGGCCGGTAAATACCACATAGGAAGGTATGGTGGACTCATATGTAACAACTGGTTTCAAGGATTTTGGATGCACAAGCAGAATTCCGCTTAGTGCGAGCGAAGGCTAGCAAAATACTAGGAAGCGACCAACTAGAGAGCAATAATAGTCATAATCATGCAGAGCGACAAAGTAACATTGAATTGGGCATGAAAGTGATATAACTATTCTGAAGTTCAAAGATCATCAAGGCATAGGAGACTTTTCAGTCGTAAACATGTGCCAAGTCAATCCAAGAATTCTCCCAAGGGAAATAACACTTCAGTATGCCAAACCATGAACAATGCAATGCAAGTCAATCATCTCAACAACACATTATGTACCCTAGCTATTTGAGATTAGCCACAAAGAAAGCATGAACCACTGGGAAAGCATTGTAAACATAGCACTATGTCGCTACAAGCTGGTCTCTAAATCATAAGTACAAGCATATGTAAAAAAGTAGAAACAAAAAGAGTTCATACCAGTTTTCCTTGTTGCATCCCTTTCGTCGATCTTTGTCATTACTGCCTTGTCACTTGCACAATCGAACGTAGGAAATATATAACCAAATGCCATCACGGCCTCGAGCTGAACTCTGCAACAAAGCAAACTAAAGAGAGAAAAGAAATCTTTTTGGATTTTTCAAAGGTTAAACGAAAGAAAAATAAAGAGAAAATCTTTTTGTTGTTTTTGCAAAGAAAGAATCAAAGAAGAACAGGCAAAAACTTCGAAAAGATCAAAACGAACAAAAACATAAAATGGATAATACAATGGAAAAAGTGAGAGGGACACGTACTCCCCCAAGCTTAGGCTTTTGGCCTAAGTTGGGCTCGTCTACTGAGGTCCCGAGGAGCCTCCTGCTCCGGGGTAATGGTAAGTCCAAGGGTTGTAAGAGCCCTCCGGTGCGTACACCAAAGTCCTGGGATCCTCCCACGAAGGAGGCTCCGCGCTCCAAGCGAAAGAAGACCCTTCACCCCACTGGGTAACGGGCTCCTCCTCCTCATCATGCACAACCCCCTCCATGGGGTTATGGAACTACTGCTGGGCCACGAACTCATCGAACTGGGTGACGTTGAAGGACCATCCGTTACTGCGAGTAGAATCAAACCAAAAAGGAGCAGGTAGACGGATCTCCCGAATATCGATTAGTCCAAACCTCAGAATATAAATAAGGTTACCAAACTCGGAAGTCCTGGTAACAAACTCATTCCTCTTCATAGCAGCAAGGTCAAAGCTTATAAAAGGAAAAGGCTCATCATCAGGATGTGGGGCATAAACGCCACCAAAGAGATCTCCCTTGTTGCCATTAAGGGCAAGTCGGCGAGCAATCAAGGCACCAACATTATATGTAGTTTCCCCTGAGAGGGCATTTGCCAGGATAGCAATATCCCGTGCAGAAATGTTGCTCGTGTTTTCACGAGCTAATACCCCTCTAGCAATATAATATGAAAAATACCTGAGCTGGGGAAACAAGATGGTGGAAATTTTTGAACGTCGGATATCCCTTGTATCCTGAATGCAAAGAGAGTTGAAGAGCGTTCTCAGCTCGGTGGGCTGAGTGTTCATCTTTGCCGTCCGTCCAACGTTCGGCACACCTATTATTTCACAAAATCTTTCCAAAGACATGGTCAAAGGATCATTGTAAATTTTAAACTCAATAAGACCAGCATCATGGTTATATCCAAAACTGTTAATAAAACAGGAGGTGAGTTTACGGTATTGAGTAACACGGCATGTTGCAAGCCGTGTCAAACCTGCATTAGCACAAAGGTTATCAAACTCCTCCTTCATACCTGTCGCTTCAAGAAAATCGTTGCACGGAAACGTCATTGCCCGTGCTGGACTTGTATCTTCCAGCAACTCCAGGGGCACAACATCTTCATTGTAGCTCACCCTAGCAGCCGAGGATGTAGCTGCAGCTCTAGTTACTCTATCCGTGTGCTCGGGCTTCTTCTTCCCAAGCCATCCTTTTGCCTTTCCAAAGAAACTCATTTCTGAATTTTTTTTGACAATTCACAAAAACAAGAATTTAAGAAAAATGAGTTGGGGCAAACTACTCTACTCACTTCCCTAAGTAATAAACTTGCATCAAAACTTGGAAAATAAATTTCTACACATGCATGCAAGCTCATATGAACAACACCAAGAGCTACTAAATACTCACTAATGAAGCCACCAATCAAATATCTAACTGGAGGGGTGGAGGAGTCACATACCAGGGAGTATTTTCTCAAAATCCCAGCTCGAATGATGGGCTTTAGAGAGAGATCGAAAATCGCCTCCAAGAATAGCAAGAACGCATGAACAAGTGCAGAACTCGTGTTTTTGGAGAGAGGGAGAGAGAGAGAGGAAGAAGAAATACCTGCAGGTGGGCCTGTGGGCCCTAGGCGCCCTGTGGGCACGGCCAGGGGGCAGGCCGCGCCAGCTGTCCGCCTGGGCCACTGGTGGCCCCCCTGGTCAGCCCTAGGTTCCTCTGGGTCACTCCCGGCATGGAAAATTTTATTTTTATTTTTCTGGAATTTTTCTGACAACTTCACCGTTGAAAAAATTTCGGACTTCGAAAAGCTGCGAAACTTTCTGAAAACTTGGAGCAGGGATTAGAGTTGTGAAGCTTCAAAAACATATAAACTTGGTACAACAAGGAAAATAAAAGCTAAAGCAAATGAAGACACAAGAAGCTCTACTCTTTACCTATATAAAACTCATTTAACAGCAAGGTTGATCAAGTCCTACTACTAAACTAGCAATACATACAGAAAAAGTTTCACTTACTATGAAGCATTGATGGTACCTTTACTTTAATGGATATTGTCCCCACCATAATGGTTTTGTATTTGTGGTGCACATGTAGAGTACAATCCCAATCACCAATCTTCACGGTCTCGATAATCTCTATAGAGTTGAGGCCATGCCTTTTGTCAATCTTCTTCGGAAAATACACCGTGTGTTCTTTATCATTCACATTCAAAGTAACCTTTCCTTTATTGCAATCAATAATAGCACCTGCGGTGTTAAGAAAAGGTCTACCAAGAATAATAGACATGCTCCCATCCTCGAGCATGTCAAGAACAACAAAATCAGTAAGGATCAAACAATCATCAATTCAACGGGAACATCCTCACAAATACCTATGGGAACGACTGTTGACTTGTCAGCCATCTGGAGAGAGATATCTGTAGGGATTAGTTTCTCTAAACAAAGCCTCTTGTAAGGAGAGAAAGGCATAACACTCACTCCTGATCCAAGATCACATAAAGCAGTCTTGACATAATTATTCTTTATGGAGCAAGGAATGGTGGGTATACCTGGATCACCAAGCTTCTCAGGAATTTGGCCACTAAAAGAGTAGTTAGCAAGCATAGTAGATATTGCTTCATTAGGAAATTTTCTTTTATTAGTAACCATATCTTTCATATATCTAGAATAGGGAGGTAACTTAATAGCACCAGTCAAAGGGATTTGAAGAAAAAGAGATTTCATCCACTCACAAAACTTATTGTAATGCTCTTCTTCTTTAGTTTTGAGAGACTTACCTGGAAATGGCATGGGTTTCTATGCCCATGGTTCTCTTTCCTTCCCATGTCTTCTTGCGATGAAGTCTTCTCTAGTGTATTTCTTGCGTCTGTCGGGTGCTTCTTGTTCTCGAACCTCGGGTGGATCATTCTTTTCACCATCCTTTTCACGCTCAGCACCGTCTTCAGTCTCAGCATCGGAGGTAGATATACTATTTGGATCAATAACAAGCTCTTCACTTGCAATTGGATCATTGGATTTATCAGCTTGTTTCTGCTTCTTCTTCGGAAAACTAACAATTTCTTCTTCCTGCATTTGAGAATCTTGCTCAATTCTCTTCGGATGCCCCTCTGGATAGAGAGGATCTTGAGTGCTAGTTCCTCCTCAGGTTTTAATCCCAAAGGCCTATATATCCTGTTGGATATGTGCCCTAGAGGCAAATTAATAAAGATATTTGTCACATATCTATTTGTTCATAATACGTTGTATACTATGCTAGAACTGTATTAAGCGGAAACATTAATACACGTGTGGTATATAACAACCTGGTCCCTAGTTAACTCAGGCATACTAGCTCATTGGGCAATCGATGATCAAGGTTTCCTGATCATGAGATGTGAACTGTCTATTGACAATGAGGTCATATCATTGCGAGAATGATGTGATGGACACACACCCACCTATACAATTGCAGTGTGATCAAGTTGTTGGATATGTGCCCTAGAGACAAATTAATAAAGATATTTGTCACATATCCGTTTTTTTCATAATACGTTTTATACTGTGCTATAACTGTATTACTTGGAAATACTAATACAGGTGTAGTATAAAACATGGTCCGTAGTTTAACTCGGGTAAACTATCTCATTGGGCAATTGATTGATCAAGATTTCCTGATCATGGCGACACTTAAGTCCATTGACAATGAGGTCATATCGTTAAGGGGAATGATGTGATGGACGTACACCCACCTAAAGTATTGCAATGTGATCGAGTCACATAGTTCAGCGTTGCTATGACTTTGTAACATATGGCTTAGTCCTTAGACCGTAATGATCATACGTAATTGTCATCTATGAGGAGACTTTGATTTGTATCCCACCGTCTGACTGAAATATGTTGGCTATAATGGTGCACTTTGGGTATTCCGAAATATAGGGTTGATGAGTATGTTAATAGATCAGAGCGGGATTTGTCAGTCCTTGTGACAGGACAGGTACTCTGGGCCCACTCGGTGATATTGCATCAACACCTTGCAAGGACGTGACTAGGTCACAAGAGATGCAATGATCATGGACGAGATAAGTTGTTTGTTGTGAACGAGATGTGAACACGGTATGTAGGATACTGACGATCAAACCTCGGACAAACAAAGTACCGCAGCACAAAGGGATTACGTCGTATCGTTAACGGTTTCCAAAAGCGACCGAAGTTCATTCGATGGAAGCGCAGGGGCTGTCAAGGATTGTAACCAGGTCCAACTGACTAGTCATTGGTCAATGAGAAGAGTCTCGACCATGTCTGCTGTTTCCCGGACCGTTAGGCTGTTACACTTAAGGGCAATCGATGCATAGGAAAGTTACGGGATCAATCGGTGAAATAGGAGGAATCACCGGAATAGTTCCGGAGGAGGACGAAATGGTTTCCGGACATTTTGAATAGTTCAAAATAAAGTTTAATTGTTTTAATAATGTTTTATTATTTAATTATCTGAATTAAATATTTAAAACATATTAAATAAATTAAAAAATGGGAAAAAGGCTAAATGGGCCCATGGGGCCCATTAAGGGAGGAGGGGGTCTCCCCCCTTGGGCTTGGCGCCAAGGGTGGGGCCCACCACCCCCCTTGGCCGGCGCACTCCCCCCCTTGGGAGTTTAGTCCCACATGGGGGAGGGGAGGAGGATGGCACCCCCCCTTGGCCTTTATAATGAGGGGTAGACCCCCTTTTTCCAACACACCAATATCTCCTTCTTCCTCCTTCTTCTTCTCGGAAGTGGATTCCCCTTGTTTGGAGTCTACACCAGGATTGGAGTTCTCCACCATAAGGCAGGCCGTCGTTTTGCTGGAGTTGGGATCCGTAGCCGTCTTTCTTCCGCTGCTCGCCTGGTTCGGGACCCGGGAGGAACATCGATCGTACCGTACGTGTATAATCTGTTCGAGGCACTACACCTGTGGTGCTACCTCGTCGCTGGAGGTTTACCAGGAGTCATCCTCGCCGGTGGTGGTCTTCTACATGACAGGGAGGTCGTAGTTCCGAGTCTACGCCAGCCACGTTCGCAAGAACGTTTCCCTCTTTCGGTCTTCAAAGGTATGAACACCGATTCCCTCCGTTACTTTATATCGCCATAGCATAGATCTTGGGTTCGGGTACCGTAGGTATGAAAATTTTGTGTTTTCTGCCCCGTATCCCAACAGTGGTATCATGAGCTAGCTATGCGTAGATGTATTGTACGGGTAGAATACATCTAGGATGTGGGCATCGAATCTTCATTCGTTACCCTCCCACGTGTACTCATTTAGCGTTGCGGCAATGTTTGATGAAGCGGCCCCCGACCGACCTTACGCGTTTACGCGAGACTGGTTCCACGCTTGACATATGGCTTGTACCATATAAAGTGGCTGGGGGGGTGTATGTCTCTCTGCATTAGCGATGCGAAGATGTTTGCAACGGAGGGCCCCGACAGGGGTGTAATAGAGACGGATGGGAGACGGTGTTGTGGCATGTTTTTTGCAGGATAGAAACGGTTCTCTCTCTCGAAACCCCTAGCAGCCACGTAAAACTTGCACAAGCTAAAGTAGAAAGGCGTTTAATTTTGCTTTGCATGAAGGGGGATCATAGGTTGTATGATTTACAGTTTTACTTTCTGTTTTATGCTAGTATGCTAGATATATCGACGGTAGCACGAAACAGGACCATCTCTCACAATACCAACATTGTGTTCTCCCTTGGTGGGCACCTCCTGGAAGGTTCTCCCATATGGCTTGATGCTCCGTACATACCGGAGTTGTCCTACATATTCAACGGAGTTCGCATGAAGTTGGGTTCGGCAAGCCTGGCATATGCAGATATGGCCTTGCTGAACAGCTAACATCAAGGTTCGATTGGCAGGCTTGACGTATGTAGATGCGGGCCTGGAACACAGGAGATCGAAAGGTCGAGCACGAGTCACATGCCTGATGTGATTGGCTTAGAGGCCTACCTGGTTCGCATACTGATGGCCGTGACGACCGGGGGAGGTATGGGGGCTGGGATTGTTTAATCACTTAGTTAAATTGAGAGGTGTTTATCTAAGTGGGAGCTTTCTAGAATTTTGAGATTAAATTGAAACTCCACATTATGAACAAAATTCTAAATATGTATCCTTGTGAATCAACCTTATAGATGGCAGCACCTCGCCCCTCGTTCAACTTAGGATCATTCCTAGAGAAAGATAAGCTAAAAACAGATGGGACAAACTTCACCAACTGGTTCCGCACCCTGGGGATTCTCCTCGTTCCCCTCAAGATGGAATACGTACTAGAGGGCGCGTTAGGTGACACACCAGCAGATGATGTCAGTCAGGACGAGAAGAATGTCTATCTCTCCAGGACTGATGATTACAACCTTGTCCAGAGTGGCATGCTCTACTCCATGGAGGCTGAGCTGCAGAAATTCTTTGAGAGGATGGGTGCATATGAGATTATCACCGACCTCAAGGCGGTCTTCGCACCTCAAGCCAGGGCTGAACGGTACGAGGCTTCTGAAGCCTTCTTCTCAGCAAAGATGGACGAGCACGGCAGCGTGAGTGAGCACGTAGTCAAAATGTCTAGCTACGTTCAGCGCTTGAATGCTCTAGAATGCCAGATTCCAGATGAACTTGCTGTTGATAGGGTGTTGCAGTCGCTTCCCCCTAGCTACAAAGGCTTTGTCCTGAACTACAACATGCAGGGGATGACCAAAACCCCTTCTAAGTTGTTCACCATGCTGAAGAGCGCCGAGGTTGAGATCAAGAAGGAGCACGCTGTCTTCATGGTCAACAAGACCACTGACTTCAAGAAGTCAAGCAGGCGGGAGAAGGCCAAGAGAGGTGGCCCCAAGAGGGATGGCAAGTCAGTTGCCGCTCCTCCCAAGGCACCCAAGCCTAAACCCGGAGTGGAGTGCTTCTACTGCAAGGGTGAAGGTCACTGGAAACGCAACTGCCCCAAGTACCTAAAGGACAAGAAGGCTGGCAAGGTCGCCAAGAGAGACGAAGGTATATTTGATATACATATTGTTGATCTTCTCTTGACAAGCGCCGGGAACACATCCTGGATACTTGATACAGGATCTGTCGCTCATATTTCTAATTCCATTCAGGGACTAAGGAATATGAGACGCTTGCTCAAGGATGAAGTGACGATGCGCGTGGGGAATGGCTGTCAAATTGAAGTCTTGGCGGTCGGCACGAAACATCTTAGTCTCCCTTCGGGATTGGTTTTAGTTCTAAATAATTGCTACTATGTACCCGCGTTGAGTGTGAACATCGTTAGTGGCTCTTGCTTGAAGCGAGACCGCTATTCTTTTAAGTCTGATACAATTGGTTGTTCGATTTATAAGGATGAAATGTTTTATGTTCACGCACATGAGTTGCATGGTTTATTCGTACTTGATCTCGATGGTGACGTGTGTCACATTAACAATATTGAGGCCAAAAGATTGAAGAATGATGAAGATCACATGAAGATGTGGCATTGCCGAGTTGGTCATATTGGTATAAAGCGCATGGAGAAGCTCCATAAGGATGAACTTCTTGAGTCATTGGATTTTGGATCCCTTGATACATGTGAACCATGCCTCATGGGCAAAATGACAAGGACTCCATTCAATGGGATAATGGAGCGTGCGGATGACTTATTGGGGATCATACACACGGATGTATGTGGACCCATGAACGTCCCCACTCGCAATGGTCTTCGTTACTTCGTGACCTTTACTGATGACTTGAGTAGATATGGGTATATTTACTTGATGAAGCACAAGTCTGAAACCTTTGAAAAGTTCAAGGAATTTCAGAATGAGGTCGAAAATCAACTCGGAAAGAAAATCAAGCACCTTCGATCGGATCGAGGTGGCGAGTATTTGAGTCACGAGTTTGGCAATCATCTGAAGTCTTGTGGCATAGTACCACAGCTTACGCCGGCAGGCACACCTCAGAGAAACGGTGTGGCTGAGCGACGTAATCGAACCCTATTGGATAGCGTACGATCGATGATGTCTCATACTGATTTGCCTGTGTCATTCTGGGGGCATGCATTAGAAACTGCCTCTCATATTCTTAATAGGGCACCATCCAAATCCGTAAAGACAACACCATTTGAAGAATGGCATGGCACGAAACCTAAGTTGTCTCACCTGAAGATTTGGGGTTGTGAGGCTTATGTTAGGAAACTACAGCCTGACAAACTTGAATCCAAGGCGGATAAGTGCATCTTTGTGGGCTATCCCAAGGAAACTTGTGGATACACCTTCTACAACAAGTCTGACAGCAAAACGTTTGTTGCCAAGACGGGACACTTTCTTGAGAAGGAGTTTCTCGCGAAAGAGTTGAGTGGGAGGAAAATAGACCTCGATGAAGTGACTGACCAATCACTCCAATTGGAAGAAACGGCTACGGAAATTGTTCTGGAACCATCTTCCACAGTGGGAGCTGAAGAGAATGGCCAGAACGACATTCATAACGATCATGACATTGATGATGATCATGATGAGAATGAAGAGGAACCTTTTATGCCCCATAGGTCATCAAGAGTTCGTCAAACCTACTGAGTTTTACGGACAACTTGTGAATGCAATCTCGGCTGATGAGTCGGATGAACCTACAAGTTACAAAGAAGCAATGGAGGGACCCGAGTCCGAGAAATGGTTTGAAGCCATGAAATCCGAAATAGACTCCATGTACACCAACAAAGTATGGACTTTGGTGGATATTCCCGAGGACCGCAAGGCCGTCGAGAATAAATGGATTTTCAAGAAAAAGACTGACGCAGACGGAAACGTATCTGTCTACAAAGCTCGACTTGTCCCGAAGGGGTTCCGACAAATTCAAGGAGTTGACTACGAGGAGACGTTCTCTCCTGTAGCGATGATAAAGTCTATTCGGATCCTACTAGAAATAGCTGCATATCATGATTACGAGATATGGCAGATGGATGTGAAAACTGCATTCCTAAATGGCAACATTGAGGAAGAGTTGTATATGATGCAACCAGAGGGGTTTGTCGATCCAATGAACGCTGGTAAGGTGTGCAAGCTTCAACGGTCCATCTATGGGTTGAAGCAAGCATCTCGGAGCTGGAATCTTCGATTTGATGAGATCATTAAAGCTTTTGGATTTGTCCAAAACGTCGAAGAGTTCTGCGTCTATAAGAAACTGAGTGGGAGCTCTATAGCATTCCTTGTGTTATATGTAGATGACATATTACTAATAGGGAACGATAAGAAATTCTTAGAGGAAGTGAAGGAATATCTGAATGGACAATTTTCCATGAAGGACCTAGGTGAAGCTGCGTACATATTGGGGATTAAGATCTATAGAGATAGACCTAATCGACGGTTGGCCTTGAGTCAGAGCACTTATATTCACAATATATTGAAAAGGTTCAGTATGGGTAACTCCAAGAGAGGCCTCTTGCCAGTTATAAAAGGTGTCAAATTAAGCGTGACTCAATGCCCAACCACAACAAAAGAGAAGGAGGAGATGTCCTCAAAGCCCTATGCCTCAGCCATAGGTTCTCTCATGTATGCTATGTTATGTACCAGACCGGATTTAGCGCGGGCCATTAGTATGACTAATCGCTACCAGAGTAACCCGGGAATGGCTCACTAGACAGCAGTAAAGAACATCCTTAAGTACTTGAGAAGAACCAAGGATCTCTTTCTCGTTTATGGAGGAGTTGATGAGGAGCTCACCATAAAGGGTTACGTTGACGCAAGCCTCGGCTCAGATCTAGATGACTCGAAATCCCAGACGGGATATGTTTTCATGTTGAACGGTGGCGCAATTAGCTGGAGGAGCGGCAAATAGTCAGTCGTCGCCCAATCTACAATGGAGTCGGAGTATATTGCCTCTTGCGAAGCGTCAAACG
The DNA here is from genome assembly GCA_950022295.1 of Bromus sterilis. Classification (NCBI taxonomy): domain Eukaryota; kingdom Viridiplantae; phylum Streptophyta; class Magnoliopsida; order Poales; family Poaceae; genus Bromus; species Bromus sterilis. The sequence continues at coordinate 27,838,486 of OX465597.1, read as the reverse complement.
AGGCGCTGTGGCTGAAGAAGTTCGTGATCGAGCTTGGCGTCTTTCCCAGCTGCACTGACCCCGTGGGAATTTTCTGCGACAACACGGGTGCCATTGCTAACGCGAAGGAGCCAAGAAGTCACTCTACAACCAAACACATCCTCCGAAAGTTCCATATGACGCGAGACTACGTCAGGGATGGACACACTAGGATTCACAAGATACATATGGATCTGAACGCAGCAGACCCGATGACTAAACCTCTTCCACAGGGCAAGTTTGAAGAACACCGAGAGACCATTGGTGTTAGATACATACCTGATGTAAACCAGTGTAATTTGTACTCTAGTGCAAGTGGGAGACTGTTGGATATGTGCCCTAGAGACAAATTAATAAAGATATTTGTCATATATCCGTTTTGTTCATAATACGTTTTATACTGTTCTATAACTGTATTACTTGGAAATACTAATACAGGTGTAGTATAAAACATGGTCCGTAGTTTAACTCGGGTAAACTATCTCATTGGGCAATTGATTGATCAAGCTTTCCTGATCATGGCGACACTTAAGTCCATTGACAATGAGGTCATATCGTTAAGAGGAATGATGTGATGGACGTACACCCACCTAAAGTATTGCAATGTGATCGAGTCACATAGTTCAGCGTTGCTATGACTTTGTAACATATGGCTTAGTCCTTAGACCGTAATGATTATACGTAATTGTCATCTATGAGGAGACTTTGATTTGTATCCCACCGCCTGACTGAAATATGCTCGCTATAATGGTGCACTTTGGGTATTCCAAAATAGATGGTTGATGAGTATGTTAATAGATCAGAGCGGGATTTGTCAGTCCTTGTGACAGGACAGGTACTCTGGGCCCACTCGGTGATATTGCATCAACACCTTGCAAGGACGTGACTAGGTCACAAGAGATGCAATGATCATGGACGAGAGAAGTTGTTTGTTGTGAACGAGATGTGAACACGGTATGTAGGATACCTACGATCAAACCTCGGTCAAACAAAGTACCGCAGCACAAAGGGATTACGTCGTATCGTTAACGGTTTCCAAAAGCGATCGAAGTTCATTCGATGGAAGCGCAGGGGCTGTCAAGGATTGTAACCAGGTCCAACTGACTAGTCATTGATCAATGAGAAGAGTCTCGACCATGTCTGTTGTTTCCCGGACCGTTAGGGTGTTACACTTAGCAATCGATGCATAGGACAGTTACGGGATCAATCGGTGAAATAGGAGGAATCACCGGAATAGTTCCGGAGGAGGAAGGAATGGTTTCCGAACATTTTGAATAGTTCAAAATAAAGTTTAATTGTTTTAATAATGTTTTATTATTTAATTATCTGAATTAAATATTTAAAACATATTAAATAAATTAAAAAAATGGGAAAAAGGCTAAATGGGCCCATGGGGCCCATTAAGGGAGGAGGGAGTCTCCCCCCTTGGGCTTGGCGCCAAGGGTGGGGCCCACCACCCCCCTTGGCCGGCGCACTCCCCCCCCCTTGTGAGTTTAGTCCCACATGGGGGAGGGGAGGAGGATGGCACCCCCCCTTGGCCTATATAAGGAGGGGTAGACCCCACTTTTTCCAACACACCAATATCTCCTTCTTCCTCCTTCTCCTTCTCGGAAGTGGACTCCCCTTGTTTGGAGTCTGCACCAGGATTGGAGTTCTCCACCATAAGGCAGGCCGTGGTTTTGCTGGAGTCGGGATCCGTAGCCATCTTTCTTCCGCTGCTCGCCTGGTTCGGGGCCCGGGAGGAACATCGATTGTACCGTACGTGTATAATCTCTTCGAGGCACTACACCTGTGGTGCTACTTCGTCGCTGGAGGTTTACCGGGAGTCATCCTCGCCGGTGGTGGTCTTCTACACGACAGGGAGGTCGTAGTTTCGAGTCTACGCCAGCCACGTTCGCAAGAATGTTTCCCTCTTTCGGTCTTCAAAGGTATGAACACCGATTCCCTCCGTTACTTTATATCGCCATAGCATAGATCTTTGGTTTGGGTACCGTAGGTATGAAAAATTTGTGTTTTCTGCCCCGTATCCCAACACAAGTCACATAGTTCAGCATTGCGATGACTTAATAACATAGTGACTCAATCCTTAGACCGTGATGATCTTACATAATTGCTATCTATTAGGATGCTTTGAGTACATCGACCGTTACACTGAAACATGATAACCATAAAGGTGTGTCTTGGGTAATCCGAAGTAGATATGTTGAGGAGTATGAAATAGATCAGAACGGGATTTGTCCATCCGAGTGACGGATAGGTACTCTTGGCCCACTCGGTGATATTGCATCAACAGCTAGCTAGTGACTAAGTCACATCAGATGTAATATGCACAGCCGAGTAAACATGTTTGTCAGAGACGAGGGAGAACTAGGTATTGGATACCGACGATCATACCTCGGACAAACATAGTACCGCAGCACAAAGGGATAGTGTCATATTGTTAACGGTTCAACGACGAAGAAGTTTATTCGATGGAAGCGCAGGGGCACATCAAGGATTGTAACCAGGTCCCACATGATGGTCATTGGTCAGAGAGTGTCGCGATCATGTCTACTGTTTCCCGAACCGTAGGGTGTCACACTTAAGGGCAATCGATGCATTAAGGACAGATTCGGGATCATCGGTGAAATAAGAGAAAACATCGGAATTGTTTCGGGAGGTGCCGGAAGCTGTTCCGGATATTTTGAAAGGTTCAAAATAAAGTTTATTGATGTTTAAATATGTTTTATTATTTAATTGACAGAATTAAATATTAAAAATGATTTAAATATTAATTAAAAAGGTGGAAAAGGCATATGGGCCTAAAGAGGCCCATGAGGGGAGAAGGGGGTTTCCCCCCCTTGGCCCCCTCCCTAGCCGCACCCTTCCCCCCTTTGGGAGTTTAGTCCCACATGGGGGAGGGGAGGAGGTTCCCCCCTCCTTGGCCTATATAAAGAGGGGTAGGGTGCCCTTTTTCATCCATCCCATTGAGTTCTTTCTCTCTCTCTCTTTCTCCGACCTAGAGCGGACTCCCCTTGTTTGGAGTTTGCACCTGGTTGGGGGTTTCACCATCATCCGAACGCCGTCGCGCTGCCGGAATCGGGATCCGGATCAGTCTTCTTTCCGCTGCTCTTCTGGTTCGGAGCCCGGAGGGACATCGGTTGCACCGTACGTGTGTAATCCCGTGAGGCACTACACGTGTGGTGCTATTTCATCGCCGGAGGTTCTTCAACACGACAGGGAGGTCGTAGGATCAGAGTCTACGCCAACCACGTTCGAGGAACGTTTCCCTCTTTCGGTCTTCAAAGGTATGAACATCGATTCCTTTCGTTCCATACTTCAGCATAACATAAATCTTGGGTTTGGGAATCGTAGTTGGAAAAATTATTGTTTTCTGCCCCGTTCCCCAATAGTGGTATCATGAGCAAGGCTATGCGTAGATGTATTGTACGGATAGAACACATCTAGGATGTGGGCATAAATTCTCCAATTGTTACCCTCCCACGTGTACTCGTTTAGCATTGCGGCAATGTCCTGATGAAGCGGCCCCGACCGACTGTAACATCCCGATGCTCGGAATGTTTAAGAAAAATATTTTCAAAAATTAGGGCCAAAAAATTCGTTTATTTTATTCGGTCAATAAAAGCTTAAATTATTTTTTATAATTCATAGGATTTAATTTGAACTAATTACAACTTAAATTAGAATTTTGATTTTATTTTTCTCTTTTTGCCGAATATATTTCTTCTCTTTGGTATAATAAATTATACGCATTTGTATTTTTGAAACTTCATTTGATTTTTGTTTGTTTTTCTATTTTGTTACTTTTTTAGTTTTTTTATTTAGGAAAATCTAATTCATTTCCTTTCCACTCAACTCAAGGACCAATTGACACGTGATGACACAGCCTTGCCAACATGTCTTCACATCCTTGTTCACATCTATTACGTTCATTTTTTTTCCTTTTCATTTTCTAGTCAGCAAGGAAGCAAAATTGGCCCAAGGCCCATATTGTATGCAGCTAGCCGCACTGCCCAAGTAGGCGAACAGCCGGATCGATCTTTCTTCCACCTCCAGCACGTAAGCATACACAGGAGAAACATCATGGCTGTCGCTTCTTCCTCTTCTTATTCCACGAATTTTAGTCACCATTTAATCTTCCCATAAACACAGGAATTACTCCCCACATCACTGCGATTCCATTACTCTACCTACTTGGCAGTTTCATGTTTTTAATGTCTCACACACACACACGCTCATCTCCATGTGTGCAGAGAAGAAACGTCATGTAAGTTTGCCTCGTGCCTTCCTCCTTAATTCCCATAATTCTCCACCGTTTGCAATTCTGTGAGTATATAAACGTGCACCCTGATCTCCTCTTTCATATTCTCTCATTTCACTGCCTCTCCTTTCTCTGTTCTTTCATTATCTCTTCTCGAAGTGTTGCTGCTCTATAGGCGCGAGTGTTCGTTGCCGGCGACTCGAAGCATCTCCATCCAAATTCTTGCGCCACATGGTTCTGCTCCATGACGTGAATCCATTTAGGGAAGAAGAAGCTCGATCCGTCGAACACACACGAACAATTTTACATGTACGTGTACACTGTTCATTGAGTTCATCACATTGATTCATCAAGTTCGGTGAGCTTCTATCCAATTCCTCTTGCACGCCTTGTTAACATCACACTTAGAATCTCCTAGACATTATGATTCGACCTATCAAGATCATTGGCCGCGTCCACCCAAATCGGTGACCATTCGATGGCGTCGTAATTTTCCGTAGTTCTCATTCCTCGTATGACGTCATGTCCAATAGATGAATTGATTCATGTGATTTTAAAACCCCTTTGATGAAGCTAGATTACTTGTTTGGTCAATAGTTTGGTGTAGATTTTATTTAGTCGTTCATGTTAATTAGAACAACTTATTTTGATATAGTTATATATGGTTTCATGAGATAACTCGTAGATCATGTAATAGTGTAATATGTTTGTTTGTTAGTTTTTGTGCATTATTACCATGTATAATAGTTAATCGGAGAACTTTTGTGTTAGTATGATTTTTTATATGTTTTTAATATGCCTAGGAGTTACTCCTAATGATTCTATAATTCTATGAATAAGATGTGTTTGACTAAATTACTAGAAGGTTTTTATTGTTAATTATAGTTTTGTATGTTGTATCGTGTTGCTATCTTAATTATAAATCATGTAGTTTACATGCGTACATTTTTTGTGAATGTTCACCATGTTTATAATTTCGTAGGATTATTCTAGGTTTTGCTTTATTTATCAAATCATGGAATACTTCATGTCTCGATTATTTTATTTTTACTCACCATGATGATTTCTTAGATTTTTTTACATGTTCATTTTTATACATATCACATGATTGATTTACTAGTTTTAAATTCTATCATGTTGATAATGTTAGATATATTTTGTAGTCCTCTCTTATGCATGTGCAAAGTTAGTAAATGTCCGCCATGCTTATAATTCCATAGAATTACTATTAGCATTGCTCGCTTTATTTGAATATGATTTGCATATTCATATTCGCTTATGTCACAGGTTTGATTTATTAATTCTAAATCATGTCATGTCTATGTAGATATTTATATATTTTTGTGTAAGTACTGTTGCATAGTTTCTTTATGCTAGATGTTATGAAATGATTTCTTGTGTGATAGCAAATAGATCGTGGTTCTTTGTTGCATAACATATTAGTGGCTAGTTATTTCTCTTGTTTTGTAGATATTTATTATCCAAGTCTACATGGTTGAATGCATTATGTCTTGGTTACTATTTTTATTGTTATCTAGAATTATTCTAGCGCTTTAGAACATAGCTTATTACATCCAGTTAACTATAATGTGTTTTCATTTATTGTTAACTACCATGCCATGTTGGCACTTGCTCATAGCCAAATTCATGTTTTGATTGTATCTTGTTTTGTGTTACAAATTCTAGTTCGTATTATAAGTGCATGGTTATGGTTAGCCTTGCTTGGTAGATATACATGTTGGATCTCATGTTTATATAAGTAGAATTTATCTTGCTAGATTAATATCATTTCATGATGTTGTATGATTGTATAAGTAGTATACATAGTGTGGGTGTACCAATTTGTATCTTGTATGATGCTTAGTTGAGTATCTTATGGATTTGTATGTGTAGGATGTACTAAATAGCATGATATCTTGTTATTCATACTTGTATATTACATGTTGGTTTCCTTGATGTTATGATCTAGTTGTTTACTTGCCTACATGCTCATTAGGTTTTCTCAATGTGTTTATATGTTATAACTAGCATGATAGTGTTGTGCGCTAATGCCATGCTTTCGTGTTCTTGCCTGTCATGACTAGTACTTTAGAGTTGTGTTGTCATGCTTGATCTTTATGTTGGTTGATATGAACTAAGTTATCTCATATATACGAGTTGTATTTTATGGATAGTATAGTTTAGCATCTCGTGTGATGATCATCTTCATGCTTAGCATTGTATATAGTTTATCTTTACTATTTCATTTCTCGTATACCTAAGCCTAGATGTTATGGCATGTTAGTGATCTCTCATGTCTTTTAGTTTATTCTATGTGTTATAGCTCGTGTTTCTTATATATTCTTAACTTGCCTCGTGTTAGTATTGTGAGTGTTATATAGCGGTAGTTCATTCTCTGCATAGGATAGTTTAACTTCCATGTTAGTTGAGTTGCCACTTTCTTTTGTGCTTGACGTGAACAACTTATTTTGTTCTTCTAACCATGTAGTGGCAGTCTTGTTGCTAGTCATTATTTAGGTATATGTATAATTATGAGCATGTCTTAGTTTAGTATCTTCTTATGAGCACTCTTGTGTTTGATGCTTATGTTATTAGATAAGACACCTCTATGATTCATCATTCACATGCCTTGTATGGTACATTTCTTATTATTTAGTTGTTTAATTAGCTTTTACCATGTCATTGGTGTGTATGTTGCTACAGTATTGGTTGCTAATAGTTGTAATGGTTGATGTTTGATTATGCTTGATGTTGACCATTATAGATATTTAGATTATATCTAAATATTTATTTGTGGTTAACTTTTACCTTCTTTATGCTATGTTATGTTGTGTAGTTAAAATTCATAGGATGGTTCCATTCCTTGTGTTGATGCCATGGTGTTTGTTATATAGTATTTTCCTATATAGTTAGTCGAGATGTGTAGTGGGCACTACTAGTGTTTGTATCATAGTTCCTATTAGAACATTAGTCTTGATCGCCAAACCTTCCTAAGCCATATCAATCTAAACCATGTCACTCGTTGACATCTCTCTCACCTTGTCGATCATGCAACCCCATCTTGAAATATTCATCTTGATCAATATCTTGCTATCCATCCAACCTTGATCTATTTTGGATGTTATTTGGATTTACTTTTGCTTTGGTATTTTTTTGTTTTCATTTTCTATCGTTACAACGAGTAGGGAGTGACGTTATTGGACATGGAAAGACTAAAGTTACTAAGATGGACTCAACAACGAAGGCATGCCTCTCTCTTTGATCATGTTTATCCTATGTTTTATAAAATTGCATTGTATTTTATAACCACTATTGCATGCTATTTTATCTCATAGCTAGCGTGTCGATTGACACATTACCCTGATCCTCTTGTCGCCTATTTACTTGACACCCGAGTAGAACTATATAGTAATCTAGTAGAGTAGAAATGCTTAGCCATGCTAATTATTCTATAGGTGCTTATCTGAATGATCTTCAGATCATTAACACTTGAAACTTGTTACTGAGCTTGCTAAGCTAGGCCGGTTGGCCATTTTTGACTTCCTCTACTCTCTTCTACTCTGGGTGAAACTTACCATCTAAATACTGGTGTGGGCGACAGCTGGATCAAAGATTGAAGGAGCGATTGGCTATCCTTCACGAGGTGAAGGGGGCAATCCTTCGTCCGTGCCGCATGAGGCCCAATAAGTCTTGGATTTTAAGATTGTGACAACCGTACAACCACATGCTATATGGGCACTGGCTTGGTTAATTAGTTAGTTCATCCTTATTATCGGCATCGCCGTACCGCAGATGGGACAGCTGCCTTGCGAGGAGAACCTCGGCACAAAAGGGGGCAAGGACTGTGAACCGCGGTTACTACCTTATGAAACCTAGTGGGCATGTCATAATAAGGGTGGGTCTAATGAAATACCTCGTCACAATCTCCCTGCCGGTATACAACATAGTGTACTACGCCAGCGGCCACTGGTGGCAACAAGACGAGATTGTGTCGTGTGGGTAAAGGGTACAACCTCTGCAGAGTGTAAAACTATTCGAATAGCCGAGTCCACGGTCATGGACGGCACATGAATCTTTCTTGACATACGGGAACCTGTCTTGCTTATTCCCTCTTTGCCCCTATTCTTGGAACCTATGATGGATGTGAGTGGATCGAGGATCCTCACCTTGTTGAAAGTTATGATGGAGAAAATGTTGTTTTCATCTAAAACCGCTTTATCAAACTATTATGCTTTTCAAACAAAATTAGCTTTTATGCAAAAGAACCATATAGCCTTCCTTTGAAGCCTCATGTAGTTACTAGGACCTTTCCCGGGAGGCATGTTGAGTACGAAATGTACTCATGGCAATAATTTTCTTGAACAGAGTTCCATGAAGACGAAGGTGATGATTACAACTACTACGGCGATCCATAGGAGTGAGGTCACGTGGACTACATCGACTGCCTGTGGCTGAGATGGAGTCGCTACACATTTTACTTTCTGCTGTTTCCTGATTGTAAGAAATGTCATGAGACATTTTATATGTATGCCTTATGGCAGATTATGGTACTTGAGACTGGTTCCACGCTTGACATATGGCTTGTACCATATAAGTGGCTGGGGGTGTCTGTCTCTCTAACATTAGCGACGCGAAGACGTTTGCAACGGAGGGCCCCGACAGGGGTGTAATAGAGACGATTGCATGATTGGTGTTGTGGCTTGTTTTCACAGGATAGAAAGCGGTTCTCTCTTGAAACCCCTTAGCATCCACGTAAAACTTGCAAAAGATAAAGTAGAAGGCGTTTTAACTTTAATTTGCATGTAAGGGGGGATCATAGCATGTATGATTTACAGTTTTACTTCCTGTCTTGCTAATATGCTAGATATGCGATGGTAGCATGATAGGATAATCTCTCACTATAAAAACCAACCAAGTGTCTTTACCCTAGTGAGCACCACCTGGAAAGATCTCCATTATGGAGGCATCGCGTGTCACACAGGTGTCAAACATATTTGCGTTCAAATGAGTGGGTGTAGCAAGCCTAGCATGTCCAGAAACATGGCCTTGTATGACACAACAAAAAATCACTTAGGGTATGGTGGCGAGCCTGGCATGTGTAGAAATGGCCTCGGGACACAATGACCGAAAGGTTAAGCATGAGTCACATAACGGATGTGATTGGCATGATGGCCTACCTTAAACACATACTGATGGTCGTGTCACACGGGGGAGGTATGGTGTTCTAGGATTGTGTAATCACTTAGTAAAACTTTGAGGGATGTTTAACTGAGTGGGAGTTCTAGAATTGTTTTAAAAATTGAACTCCAATTATGAACAAAGTCTAAATATGTATTTTGCAAATAACCATTGTAGATGTCGGCACTTTCGCAACCCACATTCAACTTAGGGTCATTCCTAGAGAAAGATAAATTGAAAACCGATGGGTCAAACTTCACGTCCTGGTTCCGCACTCTGAGGATTCTCCTCATTCCCCTCAAAATGTCCTATGTACTTGAGACTGCATTAGGTGATGCACCAGCAACTACCGCTACTCTGGCTGAGAAGAATGTCTACCTCATTAAGTCGGATGATTCCTCCCTTGTCCAGAAGGGTGTGCTCTATGCCATGGAGGCTGAACTGCAGAAACGGTTTGAGAGCCTCAGTGCTTATGAGATAATCACTGACCTCAAGACCACCTTTGCACCTCAAGTCAGGGTCGAGAGAAATGAAGTTTCTGAAGCTTTCTTTTCGGCAAAGATGGAAGAGCACAGCAGCATGACTGAGCACGTAATCAAAATGTCTGACTACGTTCAACGCCTAAATGACCTGGAATTTAAGATTCCGGATGAAATGGCGATTGATAGGGTGTTGCGTTCGCTGCCCCCTAGCTACGAGAGTTTTGTGTTGAAATACAACATGCAAGGAATGGTTAAGAACCTTTCTGAGTTGTTCACCATACTCAAGATTGCTGAAATGGAAATCAAGAAGGAGCATAGCTGCACCAAGTACTTAGAAGATAAGAAGGTGATACGTCCAAAACGTATCTATAATTTCTGCTTGCTCCATGCATGTTTTGTTTGACATTGCTATGATCTAGATACACTTTCATACATTTTTAATCATATTTGGACTAACCTATTAACTCAGTGCACCCCAGTGCCAGTTCCTGTTTTCTGCTGTTTTTCTATTTCAGTTTTCCCCCATATAAAAGTGCCAGAAAAATTCGGGAAAATTCAGATAAAAAATCAGCGTGAAGGAAGCTTCGCGAAGAGCCCGAGAGGGGCCATAGGGGAGCCAGGGGGCCCCAGGCGGCCACCCGACGCGGCCCCACCCCTAGCCGCGCTAGGGGGGCGCCTGGGGCCCCTGGTCCACCTCTGGCTGCCCCCCTTCGCCTATTTATTCTCCGTCACAGGGAAACTCCAGAAGAAGAACCCTATTCCGCAAACTCGCCTCTGTTCCGCTGCTTATTGGCTTCTCGCCCTTCGTTGGTGAGCCCCAAGTGGAAGGCGTGATGCAGTAAAGCAGCAGTTTTCCCTCGGTGAAGATACCAAGGTTTGTCTCCAGTAGGACTCCAGAGATGATAAGTAGGTGTCAGCGGCGCAACTGACGCAGACCTGCACACAGACACAGATAACTTTGTACCCAACGAAGTTCAGAGAGGTTGTCAATCTCTCCGGTCTTGTTGTTCACAAATGATAAAACGCAAGGGATAATGATAGCAACTTGAAAGTAAATGCAGAAAAGTAAATATAGCTTGGAAACAGTAATGAGGATATGGACCGGGATACGTGATGTTCACTAGTGATGTCTCTCTCCCAAAAGAAGATAAAACTGCTATGCGAGGTAAACAAATTACAGAAGGGCAATTGACAGTATTATGAACGCACCGCAATGCTAACTATGCTACAAAAGAAAGGAAGAGGTTCAAAAGCACAGGCAGTATGCCAAAATAAGTAGACCGAAATCCATCTGCATCTACTACTAATCATCCACCTTGAGATATCTATCCAGAACATCTCGCTGGTATTAAGTTGCGAGCCCCACCCAAAGTGTAAACCCAAAGCAACAGACAACTGCATTAAAAAGAACTTTGCGTAAATTAAACAATCCTTGTAACCGCGGTTACAAGCACCATTGTTTTCCCCCTTGTGGCAACAACACATCCCCTAGACTCATGTTTCTGTCACTCAAGCGTGTCATCGGGGGGCATGAACCCACAATCTAGCACAACGCTCCCTCTTGGAGTCACTATCTACTACTTGGCCAAAGCAATAAACAGCAACGGAGAACATGCAAGAATTACTTAGGAACAAAAATATAAGAGATAAAAACCAAATATATTACTCTATCACAATCTGAACATAATCTCATAATCCATCAGATCCCTCCAAACTCAGCATAGCAACAACAGAAATATTACAAAGGTGCCTCGATCATGTAGGGCAGCTCACGAGGTCTAAACAATGAAGATCAAAGAGGGGAGGAGAACATCACATAGCTACTGATCACGGACCCATGGTCCAAGGAAAACTACTCACGAGACATCCGGGGAGCATCCATGGTGGAGAGGAGACTCCCGGAGGTCAATCCTCCCTCCGACAGGGTGCCGGGAAGAGGTCTTCTGGTTCTCCCGATCTCGGAAGCGCGGTGGCGGCGGAACAGAGGCGAGTTTGCGGAATAGGGTTCCTCCTCTAGAGTTTTCTCGTGACGTAGATTAAATAGGCGAAGGGGGACAGCCAGAGGTGGACCAGGGGTCCCAGGCGCCCCCTGGCGCGGCCAGGGGTGGGGCCGCGCCGGGTGGCCGCCTGGGCCCCCTGGCTCCCCTCTGGCCCCTCCCGGGTGTTGGGATACGGGGCAGAAAACACAAATTTTTCATACCTACGGTACCCGAATCCAAGATCTATGCTATGACGATGTAGACTAACGGAGGGAATCGGTGTTCATACCTTTGAAGACCGAAAGAGGGAAACGTTCTTGCGAACGTGGTTGGCGTAGACTCAGAACTACGACCTCCCTGTCGTGTCGAAGACCACCACCGGCGAGGATGACTCCCGGTAAACCTCCAGCGACAAAGTAGCACCACAGGTGTAGTGCCTCGAAGAGATTATACACGTACGGTACAATCGATGTTCCTCCCGGGCCCCGAACCAGGCGAGCAGCGGAAGAAAGATGGCTACGGATCCCGATTCTAGCAGAGCGACGACCTGCCTTATGGTGGAGAACTCCAATCCTGGTGCAGACTCCAAACAAGGGGAGTCCACTTCCGGGAAGGAGAAGGAGGAAGAAGGAGATATTGGTGTGTAGGAAAAAGGGGGGTCTACCCCTCCTTATATAGGCCAAGGGGGGGGTGTGATCCTCCTCCCCTCCCCCATGTGGGACTAAACTCCCAAGGGGGGGGAGTGCGCCGGCCATAGGGGGGGTTGGGCCCCACCCTTGGCGCCAAGCCCAAAGGGGGGAAACCCCTTCCTCCCCTAATGGGCCCCATGGGCCCATATAGCCTTTTTCCCATTTTTTTTAATTTATTTAATATGTTTTAAATATTTAATTCAGATAATTAAATAATAAAACATTATTAAAACAATTAAAATTTATTTTGAACTATTCAAAATGTCCGGAAACCATTCCGTCCTCCTCCGGAACTATTCCGGTGATTTCTCCTATTTCACGGATTGATCCCGTAACTGTCCTATGCATCGATTGCTAAGTGTAACACCCTAACGGTCCGGGAAACAACAGACATGGTCGAGACTCTTCTCATTGATCAATGACTAGTCAGTTTGACCTGGTTACAATCCTTGACAGCCCCTGCGCTTCCATCGAATGAACTTCGATCGCTTTTGGAAACCGTTAACGATACGTAATCCCTTTGTGCTGCTGTACTTTGTTTGTCCGAGGTTTGATCGTCGGTATCCTACATACCGTGTTCACATCTCGTTCACAACAAACAACTTCTCTCGTCCATGATCATTGCATCTCTTGTGACCTAGTCATGTCCTTGCAAGGTGTTGATGCAATATCACCGAGTGGGCCCAGAGTACCTGTCTTGTCACAAGGACTGACAAATCCCGCTCTGATCTATTAACATACTCATCAACCATCTATTTCGGAATAACCAAAGTGCACCGTTATAGCCAGCATATTTCAGTCAGGCGGTGGGATACAAATCAAAGTCTCCTCATAGATGGTAATTACGTATGATCATTACGGTCTAAGGACTAAGCCATACGTTACAAAGTCATAGCAATGCTGAACTACGTGACTCGATCACATTGTAATACTTTAGGTGGGTGTACGTCCATCACATCATTCCCCTTAATGATATGACCTCATTGTCAATGGACTTAAGTGTCGCCATGATCAGGAAAGCTTGATCAATCAATTGCCCAATGAGATAGTTTACCCGAGTTAAACTACAGACCATGTTTTATACTACACCTGTATTAGTATTTCCAAGTAATACAGTTATAGCACAGTATAAAGTATTATGAACAAAACAGATATGTGACAAATATCTTTATTAATTTGTCTCTAGGGCACATATCCAACACCGGGCTCTTCTCGAAGCTTCCGTCACGCTGATTTTTTATCTGAATTTTCCCGAATTTTTCTGGCACTTTTTATATGGGGAAAACTGAAATAGAAAAATAGCAGAAAACAGGAACTGGCACTGGGGTGCACTGAGTTAATAGGTTAGTCCAAATATGATCAAAAGTGTATGAAAGTGTATCTAGATCATAGCAATATCACACAAAACATGCATGGAGCAGGCAGAAATTATAGATACGTTTTGGACGTATCAACATCCCCAAGCTTAATTCCTGCTCGTCCTCGAGTAGGTAAATGATAACAAGCATAATTTCTGTGGTGACATGCTAGCAACCATAAAAGAACTTTGAAAAGTAAAGCAATCAAGGTTAGATATTCAATTCAAGTCATAACATGCAAGAGTCTATATTAGCATTGAAACAAGTAACAAAAGAACAAAAGGTGCAAGAGCTCTCGCTGTCCGTGACTCGAATGTCTCCAAATGGTGTTTGCGTGCAAGAAAGGGGATAGGGAATACGAGAGAAAAACGTATTTTTTTGTTGACAACTCAATCTACTAAAGTTTCACACTTGGTCCTCTTTGGACTCTTATCTTGACTCGTCCCCAGACCACTAGCCAGGTACAAGTCAATTTGATCCACTCCTTTTCGATATTTTGAGCACTGATGCAATGGATGAGCGTAAGCACGAGAGTTGACACTTAGGATGGAAAAGGGAGAAATATAGTGGAGGAGGAAGACAAAAAGGATGAGAAAGGCTCACATCAATGAGGACAATCGTAGCCAAACTCTTTGCCAAGTAGATTTCTGCTTGTGCTTCCATGCCCTGAAACCTTCACCTTCCATTTGAGTCCACTCCTATAAGTATGGAATTCATGTGTTATCCTTAAATTTTCAAAATCTTCTATTTTGTGCCTCTTGTTTAGCTCATGAGGAAGTAGTAGGTGATTCATGATCTTCTTAAGTTGGACAAGTTTTACCCCGGGATTGCATGTCTAATCTGCAAACCGATAATACGAGGAGGAACTGGCATGGGTGCGCCCAGCTCGAAAGATAATATAACAAACAAACCCTCCTTCACGCTCGGTCTATGAGAAATCAGAAACTTTGACAGTGATAAACAAAGGAGATTAAGGGGATGTGATCGTCCTCACTTGGGAGCCGTTCCTCGAAATTTGTCCATCTTGAGAAGTAATTGAGCTATCTATTAGCATTCGTTGACAAACTATGCACCGTCCCAAATCTATTTTATTTATTCTGTTTGATTTAAGGATAACACATGAGTTTTCCCTGCTTGCCCTTAACAAGGCCCTTCTTCTACTTTCATGTTGAGTCAGTTTTCCCACTTCCTTCTTTTCTCTAAGGGAACAGACATTTGATGTTGATGAGGATTCATCCATATAGAGCTGCATTAAGTTTTGCCATGCCATATCCTTGTTGACATTATCTTTTGATAAGTAAGTTGTTTGTGAAAGCTTTTGCCTAGCGAGCATCTTCCTTTGTGTTAGCATTTGCACTTCTTGACTACTAACATGTCCTTTCAAAAGCTTCAAATTGTTTGTAGTTGTCCTTTGACCAAGGTTATGTTTTCCATAATTTGATGAGTTTCCTTAGCCATACTTTTGATTATAATTGTTATTACTTTCCCATGAGGGCCTTATGAGTTGAGCTTGCTATTGAGGATGCTTGAGTATGATGAAGGAACCTTGATGCTTCTTGTCCGTATTCTATTTATCGACACTTCACTCTCTAAAACTTGTGGACAGGTTTACCGAGCTCAGTAGTCGCTTGGGGACAAGCGAGGTCTAAGCTTGGGGGAGTTGATACGTCCAAAATGCATCAGTATTTTATATAGTAATTCTTTCTTATTCATTGATATATTTCATGATATGATGCTATTTTTATGTTGTTTTGGCTTATTTTACACAGTTTGCAACTTTCTGGTGCCGAAGCAGCAGACGTAGGATTCAGCGATAAAAAGGGGACGCTGAGTTGCTGAAGAAGAACACCTCCAAATTACCTGAAAATCGACGGAGGCTGTTTTCCAGAAGGATCACGAAGACACGCAAAAGAGCAACCAGAGGGGGGCCACGGGGTGCCCAGGCGGCTACCTGGCGCGGCCCCACCCCTGGCTGCGCCGGGAGGGCGCCTGGACCCCCGGGGCCACTCCCGGCTCCCCCCTCTGGTCTATATACCCCTCGTCGTCCAAAAACCCTAAAAAGAGAAGAGTTTCTGGAGTTCTGCCGCCGCTCCGTGGCGGAAACCTACAGAGAAGAAAAGCCATCTCTGGCGGGCAGATTCCGCCGGGGAGACCACCTCCCGGAAGGGGAGATTATCACCATCGTCATCACCATCATCACGGGCATCATCGAGATCATCATCAACATCATCCCCATCATCAGCACCATCTCCATCTTCATCCAATCTTGTCTCACAATTGCAACTCGTGTTGTGATCCATACTATCTATCCTCTCTACTCTATCGGTGTTGATTGCTACTTTATGGTGAATGCTATTGAGTTTTGTTGGAGAAATATTATTGTGTTCAGATTGTTTATCATCTATTTATCCCCACTGATCATGATCTCTTTTATGTCTTGTGAGTAGTTACTTTAGTTCTTGAGGACATGAGAGAAGTCTAGTTGCTAGTAGTCATATGATGTTGAAGTCATATGTGTTGGTTGATATTTAAGTTGTGTTGTTATTTTCCTAGTGGTGTTGTGTGAGTCGAACACTCAACACTTCTCCTTATCAAGTACCTAGGAGAATGCATTGTGTATAAAGAATGCTTACGGTGGGTTGCCGGAGTGACAGAAACCTAAACCCCAGCTTGCACGCTTTTGCACAAGGGAACAATGGATCACCGATCGTATTGCTATGGTTAGGCTTTTGCCTTAATTACTATCTTGTATTTGCGGATGCTTGCAAGGTGTTTAATCATAAGAGTGCATTCATCTCAGTCTAGAGGATGCACTAGCATAGATCCACCCACCAAACACTTATCAACACAGTACATAGTACCGATACAGAATATGGCGAAAGCACATGACTACCTCTCCCGTGTGTCCTCAAGAACACTTTAGCTTTTATAAGTTCAGTTGCTAGGCCTCTCCTTTGCTCAGAAAGGATTGGGCCACTCTTTACTATCCAGTATCTTTTACTTTGCTCGTCTTTACTTTCCTGTTGCTTATACCGAGAAAACCCCTAAAAGGTTATCTTTCAGTGCTTGCAGTTATCTCCTTACCAAAGGCACTTGCTACTACCTTCTGCTCCTCGTTGGGTTTGACACTCTTACTTATCGAAAACACTGCAATAGATCCATCTACATTGAGGGTCATCAAGCTACGTTTTCTGGCGCCGTTGCCGGGGAGTGTAGCGCTATTAGTAAGTGAAGCTGGTAAGGAAGTTTTTATTTTATTATATTTCTATTTTAGTTTTCCGTTGCTATTTTTGTCCTTATGAACACCCCTACTATTGGATCGTTGTTCTTGGGGAGCCGCCCCACAGCTAAGGTGGTTACTCCTGACCTTACTGAAATTGTTCCTTATAAGATACCATCTGGTATTATCGATTACGTCTTAGCTAATCGCTATGCAGGAGACAGCCATCCAGGTGAACACTTGCTATATTTATCACAACTATGTTCATTATTCAAGATTGCAGGTGTGTCACTGGAGTTCGTTATGAAGAAATTATTCTCCGTATCGCTTACAGACAAAGCTTCAGATTGGTATAAGCTCCTCGATAACCCACATTCTCTCAATTGGGAAGAGCTTATGTCTCTCTTTTATACAAAGTTTTACCCTCTTCATGAAGTTTACCGAGACATGAATTACATCTATAACTTTAGGTCTCGCGACGGAGAGAGCATCACTCAAGCTTGGGGGAGGCTTAAGTCCCTAATGTTCAAATGTCCTATCCATAAGCTCCCCAAAGATATTATACTTACAAATTTTTATGCCATGCTTTCTCGTCAGGATAAGGAAATGCTGGATACCTCCTCTAGCGGGGTATTTCAGACAAAGAGCGTTGAAGAAAGATGGGATCTCATCGAAAGGATCCAGAAGAATACTGAAGATTGGAAAATCGATAAAGGTATTGAACCTGCTATAAATTATGAGCATGATTATATTGAGAGCTATGTAAAAACTGATTATTTCAATACCTTTTGCTCTAAGATTGGTCTGGATTCCCATCTAATGATTGATTTTTGTAAGAACTTTTCCTCTCATGTTGATTCTTCTAAGATGAAGAAGGATCAGTACCATAAGCCTTTCAAAGAAGTACCTATTGATATTCACGTTGCTGATCCTATTTTGCCTGCACTTATATATGAACAGCCCCCTTTTCCTTCAAGAATAAGGGAGCACTCTTTTGTGACAGGCATCATAAATAAAAGTGAGATAAGAACAGGCGAACCTGAGGACCAGATCAGAGTCGATCCTCAAGTTTCTATGGTTAAATATTTAGTTACTAATGATGTTTCAGATTCTATTGTAAATTTTTGTGCCATTTCAACTAACATTGTCACAGCCAAGAATAAAAGCCCAATTTCAGGTACACCAGTTGTATCTGTTAAAATAGGAGATCACAATTATTACGGGCTATGCGATATGGGATCGAGTGCTAGCGCGATTCCTTATTCGCTTTATCAAGAGATCATGGGTGAGATTTCACCCTGTGAACTCGAAGAGATTGATATTACTATTCATCTTGCAAACAAAGCTACTATCTCTCCTATTGGGATTGTGAGAGATGTTGAAGTCCTATGTGGAAAGGTAAAGTACCCTACCGACTTTCTTTTACTTGGTTCAGTACAAGATAGTTTTTGTCCTATTATTTTTGGTAGACCTTTTCTCAAAACTTGTGGAGCTGTTATAGATTGCAAGAAAGGTAAAGTTTCTGTTGAATTCAATGGTGAGCCATATGAATTCAACTTTTCTAAGATTTCCAAGCAGCCTCGTTATACTGAATTACCTAGTAATGATAAAATTATTGAAAGTATTGCTTCTATTGCCATTCCCCCTAATGATCCTTTACAGCAATACATGGCGGACCACGAGAATTATACTCATATGCAGGAGAGAAATGAAATTGACAAAATCTTCTTGAGACAACCTGCTATCGTGAAGCACAACCTTCCGGTTGAACCTTTAGGAATTTTATCCAAGCCAAAAGAAGACCCGGTGTTTGATCTCAAACCTCTTCCCGATACACTCAAGTATGCTTATTTAGATGAAAAGAAAGTTTATCCTGTTATTATCAACTCTAACCTTTCAGGATATGAAGAAGAGCGATTATTGGAAGTACTTCGTAAACACCATGGTGCAATTGGATATACCCTTGATGACCTTAAGGGAATTAGTCCATCTATCTGTCAACATACTATCAACCTAGAGCCTGACGCTAAACATGTGGTTGATCATCAACGACGGTTGAACCCAAAGATGATGGATGTTGTGAGGACTGAAATCCTCAAGCTTCTAGCTGCAGGTATTATCTACCCTATAGCCGATAGTAAGTGGGTAAGTCCAGTTCATTGTGTTCCTTAGAAAGGAGGGACAACTGTAGTCCCTAATGATAAGAATGAACTAATACCTCGGAGAATTATTATTGGATATAGAATGTGTATTGATTACAGGAAGCTGAACAAGGCAACCAGGAAGGACCACTACCCGCTGACCTTTATTGATCAGATGCTTGAGAGGCTGTCGAAAAACACCCACTTTTTCTATCTTGACTGGTACTCTGGCTTCTCGCAAATTCATGTTAACACTGCCGATCAAGAGAAGACCACTTTCAATTGTCCTTACGGTACTTATGCTTATAGGTGTATACCTTTTGGTTTATGCAATGCCCCTGCTACTTTTCAGAGATGTATGTCTGCAATATTTCATGGTTTCTGTGAGGAGATTGTGGAAGTCTTCATGGACGATTTCTCCGTCTATGGAACTTCCTTTGACCACTGTCTCCACAATCTTAATAAAGTTTTGCAGAGATGTGAGGATACAAATTTAGTTCTAAACTGGGAAAAATGCCACTTCATGGTTAACGAAGGGATCGTGCTTGGCCACAAGATTTCCGAGAGGGGAATTGAAGTGGACAAGGCGAAGATTGAAGCTATCGAAAGGATGCCCTATCCAAGGGACATTAAAGGTATTCGTAGTTTTCTCGGTCATGCTGGTTTCTATAGAAGATTTATTAAAGACTTTTCTAAGACCTCGAGACCCCTCACTAATCTTCTCCAGAAGGATGTTCCTTTTGTATTTGATGAAGATTGTAAGGAGGCTTTCGAAGTTCTTAAGAAAGCTTTAATAACTGCTCCTATAGTACAACCGCCTGACTGGAATTTGCCCTTTGAAATTATGTGTGATGCTAGTGATTTTGCTGTTGGAGCTGTTTTAGGACAAAGGGTTGACAAAAAGTTGAATGTTATTTATTATGCCAGTAAGACCCTTGATAGTTCTCAAAAGAATTATGCTACTACTGAGAAGGAATTCTTAGCAGTAGTGTTTGCTTGTGATAAGTTTAGGCAGTATATTGTTGATTCTAAAGTTATTATTCATACTGACCATGTTGCCATTAAGTATCTTATGACGAAGAAGGATGCCAAACCAAGGCTCATCAGATGGGTACTCCTTCTTCAAGAATTTGATTTGCAGATTGTTGATAGAAAGGGAGCAGACAACCCTGTAGCGGATAATCTTTCAAGGATGGAAGATATACCGCATGATCCCATCCCAGTCAACGACAGTTTTCCAGACGAACAACTTGCCGTTGTTAAAGTACAATCTCTTTCCAATCCTTGGTTTGCAGATTATGCTAATTTTATCGTTGCAAAGTATTTGCCTCCAGGTTTAACATTTCAGCAAAGGAAGAAGTTCTTTCATGATTTGAGGCATTACTTTTGGGATGACCCACATCTTTTCAAAGAAGGTCCAGACGGGATCGTGAGAAGATGCATACCGGAACACGAGAAGAAGGACATTCTCAAGCAATGTCACGATAGTCCCTACGGAGGACATCACGCCGGTGAGAGGACCGCACATAAGGTTCTCCAATCAGGTTTTTATTGGCCTACTCTTTTTAAAGATGCTAGAAATTATGTTTTAGCCTGTGATAAATGTTAGAGAGTTGGTAATATTAGTAGGAGGAATGAGATGCCTATGAATTACTCACTAGTGATTGAGCCTTTTGATTGCTGGGGTTTTGATTTTATGGGTCCTTTTCCTTCTTCACACAAGTACACTCACATATTAGTTGCGGTTGATTATGTGACCAAGTGGGTTGAAGCAATCCCCACTGAGAGTGCTGATCATAAAACATCTTTGAAAATACTCAAAGATGTAATTTTCCCTAGGTTTGGTGTACCTAGGTATCTCATGACTGATGGAGGATCACACTTCACGCATGGAGATTTTAGAAAAGCTCTAGCCAAGTACGATGTCAATCATAGAATTGCGTCACCGTACCATCCTCAAACTAGTGGGCAAGTGGAATGTGATGGGTTGCATTTATCTTATGATCCTAAAGACCGTGTTGAAAACTATACACGTGTGCTTGCAGGTCATGAACAACATGATTTATGTGATAGTTATATTCTTGAGGTTGTTCATGATACTACTGAAAATTACTTTGAGAGAGGAAAGCTTGGTTCTAAAATCTTTCATGTTACAAAAACACATCTCTTTTTGATGAAAATTTTAAAGTTGCTCTTGTTCCACCTTCCTATTCTTGTGACTTTGTGCTTCTTTGATTTATTTTCTTACAAGATTCCTATGCATAGGAAGTGGGTTAGGCTTAAATGTATTTCATGTTTGCTTCTTGATGCTCTCTTATGCTTCAAATCCTTATTCTTACGTGAGCATCTTTTATAATCTTCATGCCTAGCTCAAAGGCATAAAAGAAAGCGCTTTCAGGAGGCAGCCCGCAATGAATTTAGGTTTTTATTTTTGCTTTTGTTGTGTCTTGATGATTGTTACTACTGTAGCAACATCATTGTATCTTTATTTTTCAGCTTTGTGCCAAGTTATAGCCTCTTACGGCAAGGGAAGTAAAAGTTGTGACATGCTGTCCGGAAAACAGATTCTGTCCTCGTGACCAGAAAAATTCCATAAAAATCCCAGTTAATCTTTTTGAGCTGAAATTTTTACACAGCATGCTCTATACAATTACAAAACTTCCGTATGTTGTGAGTTTTTTGATTTGAGTTGCATAAGTGCCCCTAAACAATTCTTTACTACCTGTTGTTCTGTTTTTCACAGATTCTGCCACGTTTTGTCTCTCCTAACTTTTGCAAACCTTAAGCTTTATTTTTCTTTGCAAAAACTTTTTGGAACTCTTGAGAAACAGTAGATCTTCAATAATATCTTTATATCCAGTGGGAAAATTATTTATTAAGGGTACTAACCTCTCTAATCAGCTTATGATGAGTTATGTATGAAGGGAGTTTTCAAGTGTGTGATGGAAGATGATGAAAGAACATCCAGGAGTGTCAAGCGCTCAAGCTTGGGGATGCCCCCATGCATCCCCAACAAATATTCAAGGAGACTCAAGCGTCTAAGCTTGGGGATGCCCCCGTGCATCCCCTTCTCCATCAACAATCATCAGTTCGTCCTTCATCTCACTATATTTTGATCACTTCATGCGTTATGTGCTATGCTTGGAGTGTCTCGCTCTTAGGTTTTGTTTTTAGTTTTCTTTAGCTTTGCTTGCTGTTCATAACAATTTAGATCCCTTCTTACTTTGTGTGGGAGAGAAACACGATCCACTTTCAAAATCTAGAACACATCATAGGATTTTTCCTGCTTATCTTTTTGCTGTTGTGTGTTCTTTATCTTTTCATAGCTACTGCCATGTTTAGTTTTAGTCTTAGTTTGTCTTTAGCAAGAGCCTTGGCTTTTGTTTAGTTTTTTGCTGGAACTCTTTTTAGTTTTCATGTTTATCTTGTTAAGAGAGTTGGTTGTTGCACTGAGTTGTGTCTTGTTTTGAAAGTAGGTATTTGAGGTTGCTATTTAATTTTAGTAGTAAGTTGCAATAGTTTTGAGGTATTGATGTGAGTAATGTTTGAACTTTTGGTGTCAAGAGCTCTTTGAGTACCTTGTAAAGTGTGAAAGATCTCCTTTACCTTCTTGTAAAATAGAGTGTTGCCCTTAAGTGAGGAAAAGATCCCAAAGTCGACACATTAAAAGATCCCAAAGAGGACAAATGAGAGTTAAATAGAAAAAGCCATTGAGGCCACAAAAAAAATACAAAAAAATAGAAAAAAGAGAAAAAGAAATAAAAAGAGAGAAAGGGGCAACACTACTATCCTTTTGAGAGATCCACACTAGTACTCCCTTTATATCCTTGTACTCCATAGAGATGATCATTATGCATATAGCTATGTGGGGACCTTCACACTGTAGAACTTGGCTTGCATATTCCAAGGATGAGCCTCATCAAACGAGCTCTAGGTCTTCATGAGCGAGCAAGTTAGATGCACCCCCACTAGTTCCTTTGGAGAGCTTCTTAGCTCGTATGTGCATCTGTTGCATGGCAATCCCTACTCCTCACATCATATCTATCATTTGGCATCCCTTGCCTATGATTGTCCTCATTGATGTGAGCCTTTCTCATCCTTTTTGTCTTCCTCCACCATATTTCTCTCTTTTCCATCCTAAGTGTCAACTCTCGTGCTTACGCTCATCCATTGCATGAGTGCTCAAAATATCGAAAAGGAGTGGATCAAATTGACTTGTACCTGGCTAGTGGTCTGGGGACGAGTCAAGATAAGATTCAAGAAGAAGACCAAGTGTGAAACTTTAGTAGATTGAGTTATCGACACAAAAGTTACTTTTTCTCGTATTCCCTATCCCCTTCTTGCATGCAAACACCATTTGGAGACATTCGAGTCACGGACAGCGAGAGCTCTTGCACCTATTGTTCTTTTGTTACTTGTTTCAATGCTAATATAGACTCTTGCATGTTATGACTTGAATTGAATCTCTAACCTTGATTGCTTTACTTTTCAAAGTTATTTTATGGTTGCTAGCATGTCACCACAGAAATTATGTTGTTATCATTTACCTACTCGAGGACGAGCAGGAATTAAGCTTGGGGATGTTGATACGTCCAAAACGTATCTATAATTTCTGCTTGCTCCATGCATGTTTTTTGTGATATTGCTATGATCTAGATACACTTTCATACACTTTTGATCATATTTGGACTAACCTACTAACTCAGTGCACCCCAGTGCCAGTTCCTGTTTTCTGCTGTTTTTCTATTTCAGTTTTCCCCCATATAAAAAGTGCCATAAAAATTCTGGGAAAATACAGGAAAAATCAGCGTGACGGAAGCTTCGAGAAGATCCCGGGAGGGGCCAGAGGGGAGCCAGGGGGGCCCAGGCGGCCACCCGGCGCGGCCCCACCCCTGGTCGCGCCAGGGGGGCGCCTGGGGCCCCTGGTCCACCTCTGGCTGCCCCCCTTCGCCTATTTATTCTCCGTCACGGGAAAACTCCAGAAGAAGAACCCTATTCCGCAAACTCGCCTCTGTTCCGCCGCCGCCGCGCTTCCGAGATCGGGAGGATTAGAAGACCTCTTCCCGGCACCCTGCCGGAGAGAGGATTGACCTCCGGGAGTCTCCTCTCCACCATGGATGCTCCCCGGATGTCTCGTGAGTAGTTTTCCTTGGACCATGGGTCCGTGATCAGTAGCTATGTGATGTTCTCCTCCCCTCTTTGATCTTCATTGTTTAGACCTCGTGAGGTGCCCTACATGATCGAGGCACCTTTGTAATATTTCTGTTGTTGCTATGCTGAGTTTGATGGGATCTGATGGATTATGAGATTATGTTCAGATTGTGATAGAGTAATATATTTGGTTTTTATCTCTTATATTTTTGTTCCTAAGTAATTCTTTCATGTTCTCCGTTGATGTTTATTGCTTTGGCCAAGTAGTAAGTAGTGACTCCAAGAGGGAACGTTGTGATAGATTGTGGGTTCATGCGCCCCGATGACACACTTGAGTGACAGAAACATGAGTCTAGGGGATGTGCTGTTGCCACAAGGGGGAAAACAACGGTGCTTGTAACCGTGGTTGCAAGGATTGTTTACTTTACGCAAAGTTCTTTTTATTGCAGTTGTCTGTTGCTTTGGGTTTACACTTTGGGTGGGGCTCGCAACTTAATACCAGCGAGATGTTCTGGATAGATATCTCAAGGTGGATGATTAGTAGTAGATGCAGATGGATTTCGGTCTACTTATTTTGGCGTCCTGCCCGTTCTTTTGAGCCTCTTCCTTTCTTTTGTAGCATAGTTAGCATTGCGGCGCGTTCATAATCCTGTCAATTGCCCTTCCGTAATTTTTTTACCTCGCATAGCAGTTTTATCGTCTTTTGGGAGAGAGACATCACTAGTGAACATCACGTATCCCGGTCCATATCCTTATTATTATTTCCACACTATATTTACTTTACTGCTTTTATTTGCTATCATTATCCCTTGCGTTTTACCCTTTGTGAACAACAAGACCGGAGAGATTGACAACCTCTCTGAACTTCGTTGGGAACAAAGTTGTCTGTGTCTGTGTGCAGGTCCACGTCAGTTACGCCGCTGACACCTACTTGCACTAGATTATTGTCTCTAGTGAAAGGGGGAGACTGTTGGAATTATGCCCTAGAGGCAATAATAAATTGTATTATTATAATTCCAGGTTCATTATTAATGTTTATATGTCTGTGCTATAACTGCAATGGCTTATGCGGAGGTTTGCCAAGTAGCATGTTAACTGCCTCCGGAGGAAAACCCATATGCAGGTGTGGAGTATAAACGCCAAGTGTTCTTAGTCTGCCTCTAGGAATAACCTGTGTGCTATGGATGACATGTTTTCCTGTTCATAGGGCATTGGAAATGCCGGTAACACATGGGAGCACGTTGTTGCCAGAACAAGGGTGTTGAACCGACCCAATTTTATGATTTACTTTGAGATCACATCGTTCCCATGTTATAGGTAAAATCATCTAAATTTAATATGCATGTGTCCTTTATGACCATGAGAATGTTTCGTAACGTCATACCGGAACGGCTTTGATCACTCACACCCGAAAGTGTGTCAAGGGACTTAACGATTCGAGTTGGGAATTTGCTCCTCTAACGATGGAGAGATACTTCTGTGGGCCCTCTCGGTATTACGACATCCAACATCGTCTGGCCAGACACTGTGAATTGATCACAAGGGATACCGGAATACTAAACGAGAAAATGGAACAAAACGAGAAGGAGGATGACTTGGTATAATGGTTAATGGTTAATCATGCGGATACCTAATAGATCTCACCTTGGTTTTGTATAGTATCGTGAAGCAAATAGGACTGGCATGTTAAGCTTGTGGTTCACTCGAATTTATATTCGTGTAGGTACGGGAACCGTTATGGGTGTCCATGGCTCCGCTATCGGTTATTGTTCCGCGGGAAAGTCAGTTTCCGGTTCATGTCCGTATCCTACCGAACCTATGGGGTCGCACACTTAAGGGTGGAAGATTTGTTGAGTAGTAGAGTGATAGGAGAACGAGTATAACACACCGGAAAAGTTTTGGAGTGATTGAGATTTAATCGTAGAGAAAACCGGAATCGTTTCGGGGACCCGGTAAGGTACCGGGAAGAGTTTTGAGAAAACCGGGTAAAACCGGAGGACCGAAAAAGTTCCGGGATGGTATAAATATATTTAATATTTATTTATTGTGAATTCCCAAAAAAAATTGGAATTAATAAAATAGTTTTAATATCAATGGGCCCTCTCTTACTTGGAAGGCCCAAGTGGGGGAGGGAGCACTTGGACCAAAGAGGCCCAAGGGGGGGCGCCCTAGGAGGAAGCTTCCTCCTAGGTGAGGAAGCTTCCTCCCCCCTTCCTTAGCCGGCCTAAGGGGAGGGAAACCCTAGGGCGCCACCCCTAGGGCTGCCCCCTCCTCCAAGGTGGCCTCCCCTCCCACTATAAATAGAGGAGATGGGGGCACCCCTTCTAGACACAAGTTGTTCTATTTTGCCGAAGGGCTGCCCCCTCTCTCTTTCTCTTGTAGATCCAATCTCCTCCATAGCCCCGAAGGTCTGCTCCTCCCTCCTCTCTGCTCCGGAGGCGCCGAGCTCTGGACGGCGGAGCCCTGCCGGATCTTCCACACCGTATGTGTGGATCAACCGTAGAGAGATCGTACGTTCGATCTTTGTTCGAGGGACTCCACGGTGATTAGATATGTTCGTGGGAGTGTTCATATTCACGGTTCTCCGACTCTCCATCAACATATTTCGCTGCGAGAGAAGTGCATCCGTTGAACGGTTGCAAGAAGGTAACAAGATCGATAACCTTGTCTGCATCTTCCTAGATCCGTTCTTGGGTTTGGTTTTTCGCAGTGCCGATTTTTTTTTGTTTTCTACTCCGAATCCCAACAGTTGTCTCAGAGCTAGTCTAGTGCTAGATGCAGGTTCGATCTAGAGTTCATAAGTGATGAACGGGCATTGCACAAAATTTTCACTGTGCGCGGTTTTTTTATAATAGATCTAAACTGAATCTTCTAGTTGCTTCCCCTCTAATTGCACAAGTTGATCCCCCCTGCATTGCTTGATTTTGTTACAAACATCTTGCCCCTCGGGGTCCTTCTATGCTGCTCCTGAGTATGCTGGTCGCGCGAAGATGATTTGGGTCTTGCTTTTGGTGTGGAGAAATTGTGTAAAAAAAGGGGCGTGTTAGATTGTTGATCTAGCACAGGGATCACGCGTATTGACGATTGTTCAGTATTGGTCATGAGATTAAATTGTAGTCTCATGGTTGATACGCCCCGAGTGTTAATCTAGCAACTTAAAGATTGTGCTTTACATGGTTACGTAGCTAGCAAAACGTTTTGCCTTGCAAACCCTAGCAGCCACGTAAAAGATGCAAAGAACGAGTAGAAGAACGCCTAACTTGTTTTTGCAGGAACATGTGATGTGGTATAGTCTTCGTCATGATAAAAGTTGTATGAGATGATTATACTTTGTACATGTTAAATTTGCATGACTTGCACGTCATGGTACGACATGATGGCTGGAGCCATATGATTGTCATTTATTCGGCCTGCGTGCCAAACTTCATGTAATTTTCTTTTGGTAGAATAGATGATAGCAATAGTTGTAGTATCTACATGAAGATGGTGATCATACGTCATGGTGCTTGACGGCATGTCGTGCGTGTAGGTGATGCTCTCCGCCAAAAAGAAGATGAAGACAGAAAAGCATGATGCTTGGAGCTTCTTTAAGAAAAGGGCTATACAATATCACATACATTAAACTGCCTGTGATGTTAATCCTTTTCATTGCCTGTTCTGATTGCGCACTAGTCGTAATTTTAATAGGATGATCTCTCTTAAAATATCAAGAAGTTCGTGCTCTCCCAACCGTGCAACCGTCTGTATTAAATGCCACCCGAGGTGCGTCGTGTAACACGAGTACCAACAGAAAGGTAACAAAGAGGCGGGTGGATTGAGTTGTCTGTAGGGGAACGCAACAGAAAACAAAACTTTTCGGTATAGCGAGCACGCCCAGGACCACTATGGAGACGCATACAAGGTTTTGATCTGATCGTTACCGACTCGTAGCGCAGCGGGAAGTAGAGTCGATGAAGATCGTCGGTGCAGATCCCCGCAGCTAGGATTTACAACCTCCCAACCGCGAGAATGTATTCCCTCGTCTGCCCCACGAACAGCGCTCCGGGAGGCGGTCGGACAGTCCCTCGGACGATGTCACGGACAGCCCTTCGGGAGGACCCTCGAAACTCGATCTGTAACTCGGACAGCCCTTCGGGAGGCACACTCGAACTAAGATCGAAACAACGACCTCTCTACCAAGTTGCACACATACGGTGTCAGCTATCCAGCAGGGCTTCGCCGTCCAGAACTAGTTCCTGCCGGAACCCAGACAGCCTTTCGGCTCTACGAAACTCTTTCGTGTGAGGGAGAGAAGAAGCCAGATAATTGCATGGCATGTGATGAGAACTCAAGTGAGAGCTTGGATCAAGGATATGGGGCTGCCCTCACACCTCTATTTATAGGAAACCCAAGGGGGCTTTCTTGGCTCCCAAGTCCTTCTAGAAGGCTTTCCAAAAATATCTCAAGTAGTACTTTTTACTATTCATGACACCACTTTTTCGCGTCCGAAAAATCCGAAAATATTTTTGTGGGTCTTAGAATAATTCCAACACCCACTAAAATGATTTTGGGCGCGTTCCGAAACAATTCCAGATTAGTGATTTTCATCTGCGAAAAGCAACCTAAGCATTTCCGGCAGCTCCGGAACATTTCCGGCAGCTCCGAAATATTTCCGAAAAAAATATTTTAATCTTTTCTCCAGAAAAATTCCAGAAGTTACCAGAACAATTCTGGCACTCTCCAAAATTACCAGGTGCTCTCCGAAACCTTTTCGGTTTAGTGGTTTACCCCGAAACAACTTTTCGGTTTTCTCTCTCGGAACTTTTCCGCCGTCTCCGAAACCTTTCCGGTGACTTTATCTCAGACTCCCTGTCTAGTATTCAACAGATAGAATACCCTTAAGCGTGTGACCCTGTAGGTTCAATGAAGTATAGACATGACCGG
Organism: Bromus sterilis; assembly: GCA_950022295.1. Taxonomy (NCBI): domain Eukaryota; kingdom Viridiplantae; phylum Streptophyta; class Magnoliopsida; order Poales; family Poaceae; genus Bromus; species Bromus sterilis. Next base: position 27,809,086 of record OX465597.1, on the reverse strand, counting down.
AACACTTTCCGATCAATGATCAATAGCGGAACCGAGGACATCCATATTGATCCCTATACCCATACGAAGAATTATTCGAGTGAACCTTTAGTTGTTGTGTGCTATTCCTGTTGCTTCGCGATATATTACAAATACCCGAGGTGAGACTTATTGGCATCCCCGTGAATCAACAACTTGTCCACTATGCCAGTTACCTCGTTCCTGGTATTGTTCTCTTTTCTCGTTCCCGCGTTCCGGCATCCTTGTGATCAAATCACACTGTGTCTGGCCAGACGATGGTGGATACCGTAACACCGAGAGGGCCCTAAGAATATCTCTCCAACGACGGAGGAGCAAATCCCAATCTCGAGCTACCTAGTTCCTTGTCATACTTTTCCGTGAACCCGCAAGCTGCCGTAATAGCCACCCTTTTACAGATGACGTTTAACAAAACCCCAAAGTTCACGAAGCAAGTACGAAGGAACTCGATACTCTCATGGTCTAAGGAATTATGCAAACGCACAACTTTCTCTGTGTTATTAACCATTAACTTGTGACGAATGTATCTCATAGCATAACATCAATTCGGGTCGATTCAACACAAATGTTCTTCTAACATTGTGCCCTCAAAATTGCCGGCATAGACATGCCCATGATCAGGAAAACAGGATCATCATGCAATACATGAGCCAGTCTTAGAGGCATGACTAGGAATACATTTTACTGTTTATTATACCACACGTGCACATGAGTTTCCCTCCGAGCCTCATGGATATTGCAGACTCGAGAATCATTGCAGTTATAGCATGGAACATAAACATTCATTACAAACTCGGAGATACAAAATAACTGTTATTACTGCCTCTAGGGCATATCTCCTACAGACTCCCACTTGCACTAGAGTCATAATCCAGTTACATGGCTTCCCTAACACCAATGGCTATCCGGTGCTGCTCATGCTTTGCTCGTGGTAGAGGCTTTGTCATCGGGTCTGACACGTTCAGATCCGTGTGAACTTTGCGTACTTTCACTAAACCCGCTTCGACATGATGTGGAATGAGTTTATATTTGCGTTCAATATGTCTTGTCTTATGGTGCGAACTTGGCTCCCTTGCCTGAGCCACGGCGCCACTATTATCACAATAGATCTCCACCGGGTCCAGAGCACTTGGAACCACACCAAGGTCTTCAAGAAATTGCTTGATCCATACCGCCTCTTTGGAGGCTTCTGAAGCAGCAACATATTCCGCCTCTGTCGTAGAATCCGCCACAGTCTTTTGTTTGGAACTTTTCCAATCAACTGTGCCGCCGTTCAATATGAAAACATAGCCTGATTGAGATTTGAAGTCATCTGGGTCAGTCATGAAGCCTGCATCAGTGTAACCACTTACAATGAGCTCTTCATCACCTCCGTACACAAGGAGTAAATCCTTGGTCCGTTTGAGGTACTTAAGAATACCCTTGACTGCGGCCCAGTGTTCCAATCCTGGATCACTTTGGTACCGGCTGCTAACACTTAGCGCATATGAAACGTCCGGTCTTGTACATAGCATGGCATACATAATAGAACCAACTGCCGAGGCATATGGAACATCATTCATTTGTACTCGCTCATCGAGAGTCCGAGGACACTGATTCTTGCAAAGCACTGTGCCAGGTGACATGGGGAGTAGGCCTTTCTTGGAGTTCTCCATGTTGAACCTTTTCAACACCTTGTCAATGTACGTGCTTTGGCTAAGCGCTATCAGGCGTCTTGATCTATCTCTATAGATCCTAATGCCCAATACATATGCCGCTTCGCCTAAGTCTTTCATTGAAAAACTCCTTTTCAATGAGTCGTTTATTTCGCTAAGGAAATTCACATCATTTCCAATCAACAATATGTCATCCACATACAAGATTAGAAATGCTTTTGCGCTCCCACTAAACTTCTTGTAAACACAAGATTCTTCGTCATTCCTGATGAAGCCAAACCGTTTGACTACTTCATCAAAATGAATGTTCCAGCTCCTTGATGCTTGCTTCAGACCATAAATGGCTTTCTGAAGCTTGCATACCTTTTTAGCATCCTTATGAATGACAAAACCTTCTGGCTGTATCATGTATACATCCTCTTTGAGGTTTCCATTTAGGAAAGCCGTTTTGACGTCCATCTGCCATATTTCATAGTCGAAATAAGCAGCAATTGCTAGTAATATCCGTACAGACCTAAGCATAGCTACTGGCGAGAACGTCTCGTCGTAGTCCACTCCTGGAACTTGCGTGAACCCTTTCGCGACAAGTCTAGCTTTGTGGATAGTAATGTTACCATCCGCGTCCGTCTTTCTTTTGAAAATCCATTTACAACCAATGGGCTTTACGCCTTCTGGAAGTTCTTCCAAGTTCCAAACTTGGTTTTCGTACATGGATTCTATCTCGGATTTCATGGCTCTGTGCCATTCCCTTGAGCTGGGCCCCGCCATCGCTTCTTTGTAGTGCGCAGGTTCATCGTCTTCAAGAATGAAGATTTCATCATGAAACCACTCAGGTGGCTGGACGGCCCTACCTGATCTACGCGGTTCAGTTACAACATTGTCTGAAGTTTTTGCATTATATGCGACAACTTCCGGCTCGGTTGTAGGGATAATTTGCGGAATTACTTCCGGTTCTTTAGCCATAGCAACGGTCTCCGAAGATTCACTAATCTCATTAAGTTGTACTGTCCTCCCACTTACTTCTTTGGCGAGAAACTCTTTCTCAAGAAAGACTCCGCTTTTAGCGACAAACACTTTGTGCTCGGAGGGTAGGTAGAAGGAATACCCAATTGTTTCTTTTGGATAACCTACAAAGTTACATTTGTCTGATCTGGGATCGAGTTTGGTTGGTTGTAAACGTTTTACAAGTACCTCACATCCCCAAATTTTAAGGTGCGACAAACTGGGTTTCTTCCCATTCCACATCTCATGTGGTGTCGTTTCAACAGACTTAGACGGTGCTCGGTTTAGTGTGTGAGCGGCAGTTTCTAGTGCGTGACCCCAAAAAGATATCGGCAGATCTGTAAGAGACATCATCGACCTTACCATGTCTAACAAGGTTCGGTTACGTCTTTCCGATACTCCATTTCTCTGTGGAGTTCCGGGAGGCGTAAGCTGTGAAATGATTCCACGGTCACTTAGATGTTGGCCAAACTCATGACTAAGGTATTCGCCTCCGCGATCAGACCGCAGAAACTTAATCTTTTTGTCACGATGATTTTCTACCTCATTCTGAAATTCCTTGAACTTTTCAAAGGTTTCTGACTTATGCTTCATCAAGTAGATGTAGCCATACCGACTTAAATCATCAGTAAAAGTCACGAAGTAGAAATACCCACCCCGTGCGGCTGTGCTCATTGGACCACATACATCACTATGTATTATTTCCAATAATTCACCCGCCCGTTCAGGATGACCCTTGAACGGCATCTTTGTCATTTTTCCCATTAGACAAGCTTCACATGTGTCAAATGATTCAAAATCAAAGGACGGTAAAACTCCATCTCTTTGGAGTCTTTGCATGCGTTTCTTTCCGATGTGGCCAAGCCGACAGTGCCACAAATAAGTGGTTGTGGTATCAACCTTCTTAAGGCGTTTAGCATTCATGTTAAAGACATCATTTTCACATTCAAGATTTAGTATGAAAAGGCCCCCAACAATGGGTGCAAATCCATAAAACATATCCTTACAATAAAGTGAACAACCATTGTTCTCAGACTTGTACGAATACCCATCGTGTACTAAACATGATCCAGAGATAATGTTTCTACACAATAGTGGAACAAAATAACATGTATTTAGCTCTAAGATAAATCCTGAAGGGAGACGTAGAGGCATAATGCCGACGGCTTGAGCGGCGATCCCAGCGCCGTTCCCGACGCGCATCATGACTTCATTCTTTGCTAGCTTGCGGACCTTCTGCAGTCCCTATATCGAGTTGCAAATGTGAGCAACCGATCCGGTATCAAATACCCAAGACTTAGAATTTTCGCTAGCAAGCAAAACATCAATGACATTAACTTGTATAACAATTATACCTTTTCCGGTTTTCCCGGACTTCTTATCGGCCAGATACTTCTTGCAGTTTCTCTTCCAGTGTCCTGTGCCCTTGCAGTAGAAGCACTCAGTTTCATTCTTGGCTCCGCCCTTAGAGTTGCTTTGGGAGCCGGTCTTACCGGCACCCTTGCCCTTCTTTGGCTTGCCTTTCTTTTTGAAACTGGCGGTTTTATTCACAAGCAACACTTGCTTGTGATTTTTCCGCAGTCCTTCTTCCACAGTTTTCAGCATGGCGAGCACCTCTTCTGGTGTTTTCTCCATCCCACTCATGTTGTAATTCATGACAAAACCGTTGTAAGACGGGGGGAGTGAAGAAAGCATCATGTCCATCATATGGGATGCTGGAATTGGAAATTCCAGGGTTTTAAGCCTTTCAGCATAGCCAATCATTTTGACTATGTGTTCGCCAACTGAACCGCCCTCAGCCATCTTTAAATTCATCAAGATATTCATGATATCAAAACGTTCAGACCTTGCGGTTTCCTTGTACAGAGCATCCAATTCCCGGATCATATCACGGGGTTTATGGAATTCAAAACGTTTTTGGAGCTCTGGACTCATGCAAGCTAGCATGAGGCACTGTACTGCGTTGTGATCATCATCCTGAGTGGCCCAGACATTTTGTTCATCTTCCGAGGCACCTGCCGCCGGTTTAGCTGGAAGAGCTTTTTCAAGCACATAGATTTTCTTAGCGCTCCTGAGGACAATCCTCAGGTTACGGACCCAGTCCGCATAGTTGTTTCCAGTCGCAGCTAACTTTTCTTTCTCTAATAATGGCCCCAAGTTGAAAGCGGTGTTGCGAGCCATTTGATCTACAATGGTAAACACAAGTTTCACTTAGACTTTGTTCATAATGATTTTTGCACTAGTGAATAAACAATTTTATTCTAAAGTGTGCTCCCACTTAAATCAATATCTCTCAAAATTGATTATGAGTGATTCAAGATCCAAATATCAATACAACGCCATAGAATCATCATCTCATGACGAGGATTTTGATTTGGTAGGCCAACTTGCCGATCACATCTCTATGTGACTCTTGTTCATCTTTCGATGCGTGTGTTCCGAGCTCAGGACGATCCTGCCATGAACGTCAAGACAACCAAGTGATCCTGCTGCGAGGTCTGACCTCACCCGCCTTACATTTCTCCAATCGTTCGTACCCATGCATCCATGGCGCACCCCGAGAGTATAGATGCTGTGACGGCGCTACACTTGGGAGAACACTAACTACTTGATATTTTAAGTGAGAGATCACCCTAATAAAAAGCGACTACCGCGCAATCAAGAAGGGTGCAACATAAGGGATAAACATCCCATGCAATTCATAATAGCATGATATGGTATAGCCCCTTCTGACGGAGAAGTCAAGTATTTCTTCGTCTTTGGCATTTGCGTCGGATTTCACCTTCGCGAAGATTGCCACCACCTTGTCGATGCACCAAATAATATTGCTATCTTTATAGCAAATGAATAAGTGCATTACCTAAGGTTGACACGCAGGTCATTAAAGTGACAATCATATGGCTCCAGCCATCATGCCTAATCATGACACGCAGGTCATGTTAATAAATTTACATTATATAGTCATCTCATACATAATCGAATTAATATGAGCTTTGCTATACCACATCACATGCACATCCTGCAAAAACAAGTTAGACGCCTCTAAACCGGTTTATGCAAAATTTTATTTTACGTGGCTTCTAAGGTTTTGACTTAAACCGCAACTACCAACGTTTTATCATCAAGTATGATTATTCAAGTCACTAGATTAACATTGCGGGGTGTATGAAGCACGAGATAATAAAATCTCGAACCCCATACTGAACTTCGTCATACGCGTGATCCCCGTGCAGATCATATCTGCATTGCCCTTTAGTCTGCGAATTTCATCTTTCTTTTGACTATGGCGGAACCCAAAGAACTGATAGCACTTCGTTGATCAATCAGGATCGCGGATTGCCAGAACTTTGTAAAATTCCACCATGCTGTCTCGAGATCAGAAATACGCAAATTCTAGGGAAGCAACAAGAATATCGGGTAACAGATTTCATCTGCCACCCGCATAAATAATTTTCAGCAATAGATCTGATCTACTCCAAAATTATATTATGCAATACCCATACATCTCCATGTATTCTAGATCATAACATGCATCTACGCATAGCACGGCTCTGATACCACTGTAGGGGAACGCAACAGAAAACAAAACTTTTCGGTATAGCGAGCACGCCCAGGACCACTATGGAGACGCATACAAGGTTTTGATCTGATCGTTACCGACTCGTAGCGCAGCGGGAAGTAGAGTCGATGAAGATCGTCGGTGCAGATCCCCGCAGCTAGGATTTACAACCTCCCAACCGCGAGAATGTATTCCCTCGTCTGCCCCACGAACAGCGCTCCGGGAGGCGGTCGGACAGTCCCTCGGACGATGTCACGGACAGCCCTTCGGGAGGACCCTCGAAACTCGATCTGTAACTCGGACAGCCCTTCGGGAGGCACACTCGAACTAAGATCGAAACAACGACCTCTCTACCAAGTTGCACACATACGGTGTCAGCTATCCAGCAGGGCTTCGCCGTCCAGAACTAGTTCCTGCCGGAACCCAGACAGCCTTTCGGCTCTACGAAACTCTTTCGTGTGAGGGAGAGAAGAAGCCAGATAATTGCATGGCATGTGATGAGAACTCAAGTGAGAGCTTGGATCAAGGATATGGGGCTGCCCTCACACCTCTATTTATAGGAAACCCAAGGGGGCTTTCTTGGCTCCCAAGTCCTTCTAGAAGGCTTTCCAAAAATATCTCAAGTAGTACTTTTTACTATTCATGACACCACTTTTTCGCGTCCGAAAAATCCGAAAATATTTTTGTGGGTCTTAGAATAATTCCAACACCCACTAAAATGATTTTGGGCGCGTTCCGAAACAATTCCAGATTAGTGATTTTCATCTGCGAAAAGCAACCTAAGCATTTCCGGCAGCTCCGGAACATTTCCGGCAGCTCCGAAATATTTCCAAAAAAAATATTTTAATCTTTTCTCCAGAAAAATTCCAGAAGTTACCAGAACAATTCTGGCACTCTCCAAAATTACCAGGTGCTCTCCGAAACCTTTTCGGTTTAGTGGTTTACCCCGAAACAACTTTTCGGTTTTCTCTCTCGGAACTTTTCCGCCGTCTCCGAAACCTTTCCGGTGACTTTATCTCAGACTCCCTGTCTAGTATTCAACAGATAGATGACCCTTAAGCGTGTGACCCTGTAGGTTCAATGAAGTATAGACATGACCGGAACACTTTCCGATCAATGATCAATAGCGGAACCGAGGACATCCATATTGATCCCTATACCCATACGAAGAATTATTCGAGTGAACCTTTAGTTGTTGTGTGCTATTCCTGTTGCTTCGCGATATATTACAAATACCCGAGGTGAGACTTATTGGCATCCCCGTGAATCAACAACTTGTCCACTATGCCAGTTACCTCGTTCCTGGTATTGTTCTCTTTTCTCGTTCCCGCGTTCCGGCATCCCTGTGATCAAATCACACTGTGTCTGGCCAGACGATGGTGGATACCGTAACACCGAGAGGGCCCTAAGAATATCTCTCCAACGACGGAGGAGCAAATCCCAATCTCGAGCTACCTAGTTCCTTGTCATACTTTTCCGTGAACCCGCAAGCTGCCGTAATAGCCACCCTTTTACAGATGACGTTTAACAAAACCCCAAAGTTCACGAAGCAAGTACGAAGGAACTCGATACTCTCATGGTCTAAGGAATTATGCAAACGCACAACTTTCTCTGTGTTATTAACCATTAACTTGTGACGAATGTATCTCATAGCATAACATCAATTCGGGTCGATTCAACACAAATGTTCTTCTAACATTGTGCCCTCAAAATTGCCGGCATAGACATGCCCATGATCAGGAAAACAGGATCATCATGCAATACATGAGCCAGTCTTAGAGGCATGACTAGGAATACATTTTACTGTTTATTATACCACACGTGCACATGAGTTTCCCTCCGAGCCTCGTGGATATTGCAGACTCGAGAATCATTGCAGTTATAGCATGGAACATAAACATTCATTACAAACTCGGAGATACAAAATAACTGTTATTACTGCCTCTAGGGCATATCTCCTACATTGTCTCCACAGCAATAGCACTTGGTTGTCTTGAAGTTCTAGCTTATCCGATCTGAGCTCGGAGCACAAGTGTCGAAAGACTAATACAAGAGTCATAAATCGGTTATGATTGGTTTAGTTAGACCTACCGGATTGATCTCCTCCATGGCTGAGTGTTACACCGGTGGCAGGTGTATTGATCCGGATCTTGATTACCCTAAGATCAATTTTGAGAGATATTGGTTTTAGTGGGAGCATTAGATTAAACTTGTTAAGACTAATGCAATTAATTTTGAACCATGTCTAAATCAATCTGTTTATATCATTGTAGAGAGATGGCCCGCAACAACAATTCTTTTAGCCTAGGACCGATGCTTGAAAAAGAGAAGCTTGTTGCAAATGGGGGCAACTATGCGGGCTGGTTCCGTAATCTTGGGTTTGTCCTCAAAGTTGCTAAGAAGGACTATGTTCTCAAAGAAGCTCTCCCAGCCGCTCCCACTGAGGATGCATCGCAGGACGATAAGAACGTCTATGCGACTAAACTGGATGAACACACCGCAGTACAATGCTTAATGCTTACATGCATGGATACAGAGCTTCAAAAACGTTTTGAGAACTTCTCCGTTGTTGACATGGTGACACAACTGGACGCTCTGTATCGGAAGCAGGCTAGAACTGAACGTTACGATACAACGAAGCAGATGTGGGAATGCAAGATGGAAGAAGGTAGCTCCCTAAGCGAGCACGTGATCAAACTTTTTGGTTACGCACAGAGGCTGAATGCTCTGGGATTTGCGATCCCTACGACACTCGGCACTGACATTCTCCTTGCGTCACTCCCTCCGTCTTACAACAGCTTTATCATGAATTACAACATGAATGGGCTTGACAAGACCACAGACGAATTGTTCGCTATGCTTAAGACTGCGAAAGTATCTATGCAGAAGGATCCAAGCCACGTGTTGGCTGTGATGAACACTACCAGTTTCAAGAAGAAGGGCAAAGGCAGAAATGCCAAGAGCGGTGGTAAGACCAAAGCTCAGGTAAAGACCAAGACTGGCCCAACTAAAGATTCTGAGTGTCACTACTGCAAGAACAAGGGGCACTGGAAGAGGAATTGCAAGAAGTATCTGGGAGATCTGAGAAGTGGTCTGATTACCAAAGGTATAAATAAGTTATACTAAGTTAATAGACAAACTTCATTATTTCATCTTCATAGGTATAATTGATACCATATCGATTGCTAATGGTTCGCAAATCGGTACAGGGAATTCTCAGAATTCAAAGGAGAAGAACGGATGAAGTACAAGTCCGCGTCGGAAGTGGTGCCCAAGTCACCCAAGGCCGTCGGCGTTCTTCTATCAAGATTTATCTTAGAGTTTGAATATAAGTTATTTAATTCAGAGGTCGTGTAAAACAATAATATCGTATTATGTCGTCTGCACGGTGGATGTGTTATCCACGTTTTAAATAATGGTTGTTCGAAAATTATTACTCTCTGAATGTCACCCTTCGTGGTGAATTATTTAAGTTGAAATCTTGATGTTATGTTATTTTCTTGATTGCTAAATAAATTAAGTTATGTGATGATAATGCCATTATTGTAATAGCATAAATGACTTAGTCGCATTAGAACAAAGCGCATGCAGAAGCTTCATATCGATGAAGTCATTCAATCTCTTGACTTTGAGTCATTTGACACATGCAATGTTTTTCTAATAGACAAAATCATTGATTAAATGAATTGTTCAAGTGTTTAGTAAACTATTGGTAATAACACATATCGATGTGCGAAGAACCAATAAACAGTACTTTACATAAAACTTTGTGATAATGACTTGTATAGATATATACCGATATTTAGACAAGACATAATATCTGAAATTTTGAATATGTTCAAAACTGTTTCAACACAAAGAGGATCATCATCACACATAGATCAAATATTTGAAGATCTGATCGTAAAATAAATGAGTTAAAGAATTTAGCAAACATCATCGAGTGTATGAAGTCAGTTCATAAACTATCGTCACCTGAAACCCCGTATAGCTACGGAGTATCTTGACGCATAACCAAGCCCTATATGACATATTGGAATTAAAATTGTTTTCTACCATGAATTCCATCATGACATGGTGAGGTCGGTGATTAACTTAAACCACACTCCCATTTACTATACTGCTTAACGCTTTTGAGAAACCACTTACGAACTAAATAGAGCGTCGTCATATGTTTGTTGAAACAATGCCCTATAAGAATATGGCATGGATAAGAACTCCAATTGTTGTTTCATAATTTCGGAGATGTATTTAGAATATACTCGATCCCGAATATAAGTATTGTAGAAACATCATGTTACGAACAACACTTCCACTACCATACCCGGGAAAAATGTTTATCACAGGACATGGGATTTTTCTTGAGAAAATTGCTCTCTTGAAACAATTAAGTGGGAGTACTAATAGCTTGATAATGATTACATTGAATCATTTGGTTCTACGGAATGAAACTCAGAATTTCGTTCTAGAGATAAACTCTGTGACCAAACCAGAAATTCCTACATTTGATGAAAAGGAAGAATAAAACTCTGAAATATGTTCAAGAGATGAAATGATCAAGTCCTATGATGTATCACACAGCTTTGTAAATTCACGTTGGACCAAGATGGTTCTATAGTGTGATAAACCTGTGAACTACAAGAAACCATGACGAGCACTAACTCCACTGTATGGCTTAAAAACCATAAAACCTATATGAAAGCCATCCAAATCAAGTTGAGAACTTGGTAAAACCCTCCTAAGGATACCTGATCATTAGAATGGACTTGACTTTCATAGATATGAACATAGACGATAGCTTAATCGTTGATATTGCTCAACTTCTCGTAAAAACAAGTTTTTCGATAGAGTTCAAAAGGTTGACTACAATATGTGTAGTGATGCAAATGTTCATATGGAAAATTACTAATAATTGCAACATACTTCCGAAGTATGACATATGGATTTTTCTTTTGAGAAAATTAAACAAAGGGTGTATGCATGATACAACCTGAAAGGATTTAATGATCTATACGATATTAGTAAAAGTGAGAATGCTTCAAAGATCAGTCTAAAGTTGAAGAAAATATCACAGAGCTGGAGTAATAGTTTTTGATGAAGTTATAAAAGTTATTATTTCATCAATAATCATATAAGATACGGAATTAAGTGGGAGCACGATTCTAATCATATATGTGAATGACATATGACTGATTGAGAATAAATATTTTAGCAAAATAAAACACTAAGGTATTGGATGTCCTGAAAGTGCAACAAGCACCAAAGTAATCTAAATAGTAGATTAGTTCTCCTGAAGTACCTCAAATGAAGAAAAATTCTATGTGGAAGACTAAAGAGTTCATTACAAATAGATGAAAGAAAGTTTCATAATGATTTGTAATATTTTAATCGGTTTGTAGCTAAGTAGCAAAATTGGATGTTGAAAATTGTTTTTCAAACTAAGGCACAGAGCGGGATTTCTACAACGTAGACGTGAAACATGGCAACTCTGGTAGTTGCATAGGAGGGTATTTGGATCAGGAACACCATCATAGTGATTGGCATAGTTCCGAACGCTTGATCTACATAAACCATATTTTGATATGAGCATCATGATCAAAGCAAAGTAAGCTAAGAGCTCACTGTAGTCCAAACATGTTGAACGATAGTGCCCTATATTTAAATACTTCATAAGTATGAAGGGGTACATTAAGATAAGCAGGATTGAGACGAGCCTAAAAGCGTTAAGCTCCGTGGCGAAGTCTATACCATGAGCAAGCATGAAGACCAAAGTGCCATTGGTCTGAGTAAACCATGCAACTAGATTATTGTCTCTAGTGCAAGGGGGAGACTGTTGGAATTATGCCCTAGAGGCAATAATAAATTGTATTATTATAATTCCAGGTTCATTATTAATGTTTATATTTCTGTGCTATAACTGCAATGGCTTATGCGGAGGTTTGCCAAGTAGCATGTTAACTGCCTCCGGAGGAAAACCCATATGCAGGTGTGGAGTATAAACACCAAGTGTTCTTAGTCTGCCTCTAGGACTAACCCGTGTGTTATGGATGACATGTTTTCTTGTTCATAGGGCATTGGAAATGCCGATAACACATGGGAGCACGTTGTTGCCAGAACAAGGGTGCTGAACCGACCCAATTGTATGATTTACTTTGAGATCACATCGTTCCCATGTTATAAATAAAATCATCTAAAGTTAATATGCATGTGTCCTTCATGACCATAAGAATGTTTCGTAACTTCATACCGGAGGGTGGGTTTTGACACTGTCCCAACACCACCCGTAACAGGCGTGGCAATAACGGCTTTGATCACTCACACCCGAAAGTGTGTCAAGGGACTTAACGATTCGAGTTGGGAATTTTCTCCTCTAATGATGGAGAGATACTTCTGTGGGCCCTCTCGGTATTACGGCATCCAACATCGTCTGGCCAGACACTGTGAATTGATCACAAGGGATACCTGCCGGGACCCGGGGTTAGCGTATGCAAGTATAGCTAAGACATAGTCATATGGAGAGCCGAGAACCGTACCCACTTGTCTAAGCAGACAAGGCCAAGCACAGAACGTTCTCGGAAAGCATCGTACGTGAGGGGCATCCCATCCAGGCCGGATGATCAACTGAGATGGGTCCTCATCGTCCGCACACAAGTCTAATGATATGGGTGGTGAACTCCCATATTCAAAGACAAGTCGCCTCAACCATACTATCAACTATCTCAAAACTCTTACATAGACTAACTCCAGCCCGATCACTTAGTCGGGGTCTAGGGCGGGCTCGATCATACCACAAAGTGTGCACGAGACGGAGTCTCAAACAATCGCGTCGCGATGCCCCAAGCTGCGCACATCTAAGGGCCACTTGGTGTATGAAAGACCGCCAGCCAGAACACAACTAAGGTCTCGAAAACCCATACAAAGACATGCATGTTATAAACATACACGCAGCACACATGCCTTGTATGAACAGCAGGTACCATTGCAATTCTCTACAAAGTGTACAATTTTATTGATAACTCTTATAGAGTGCAAACAGAGATCACAAACATGTGATCCAACATTACAACACAAACGGAAGCAAATTATGTCTGAGTACAGACAAGTTTAACAAATGGCTTAAGAAGCCTTATTTAAACACAAGCCCTCCACGAGGGGACCAGTCGTCTGACTAGGACTAGACTAGTTGGTCTTCAGTCGTCCAGCTCGATGAAGAAGCCACCTTCGGGGTCAGTGGCATCATCTAAAACATAGATTAAGCAAACGTGAGTACAAAGTCGTACTCAGCAAGACTTACATAGGATCTATACTACTCATGCATATGTATCAAGGTAAAGGGAGGTGGGGTTCACTTGCAGAAGTGCCAGCTTTGACTTGGCTAATCCTGAACTACGAGTAACAGACTTTGAGGTAAGAAGCGTACACGAGTCCACTACATTCTCCAACCAATACACCACTATGGTGCCTTCCTCGACTTCCCCACGAGGAAGCACACCATAGCACTCACACTTATCTTGGTGTGTTTTAGAAGTATCCGGTTCAAGTTATCTAATAATCAAGCTAAGCTTTCCAAGCAGTCCATAACCGCGGACGCGGCTATTCGAATAGTTTTGTTAACCCTGCAGGGGTGTACCGCTACACACACATGATCATCATTTACCGCCTTTGATCTCGACACCATTCAAGGGGTGCCAGCGAGGATGCTCACCACAACTGTTACCTCATAGCCGATCTAGTCCGAGAAAGCCGCCTACTTGGGTTGGTTACCACTATCGTGAACCCGGCCGGTTTACCGAAGTGGACCCAAGTGATGTGTGCGTGGTGCATAAGCCGGTCTCGGATGAGCCGTTCTCTCACTTAGCAGCCAGGTCACAGACCTACCAGAACTCCGAACTATTACGACATCTGGACATCGAAAGGGATGAGTTAGTAAGTTGAGAGGGGTCAGTGAGCCCAATGTGTGGTTGTACTCTTCATCTTGGATCACCACACAAGAACTCGTACTAGGGCGGTGTTCAACGAGACAACCCACCGTGTACTCCTACACAGCCTCTCATCGTTCACCTTGTATTAGGGTCGATTCACCAACACTTTTCTACCAACATCAACATGATCATTCCCATCCCGACTCACATCACAGTAACAACATGGTATCATACTAAGCATGCGATAAGCGATAACATTTGCAGGGGCCACATGATATCAAACAACTCCTACATTTGCTAGGATTGTGGTTTGCTTACTACTGTGACAAAATGATAGGTCATGCAAAGGAATGGGTTCATCTATGCGGTAGAAACGAATCATGGTGATCATCCTAAACAATGCATAAGCGAGACATGAGAGGGAAGTGGGATTTTATCGACATGATCAATGGGGGTTTGCTTGCCTTGCTGACGAGGTTCGGGATCTGGGTCTTCAACGAAGGGGGCAGCCTCCTGCTCCGGTTCCACCTCTACTCGACAAACAACAAGCAAAGTAGCAAAGTAAATACAATGCACAAACACATGATGGAAGTTTGAATCTTGATGTACATGCTTTGATGTGTGAAGCAATTCCATTTAAATGGAGTATATTGCAAATTGAATTGCAAATTCAAACTCCACATTTGAATTCAAATTAACCAAGTTGCATGTGACATTGTTTGATCATTTTGAATTATCTTCAAATGTGTATGATATGCCTCTGATGTGTGGTTGATTTGTAGCATAATTCCAATCTCCAAGTCGCAATATCATTTGATTTGAATTTGAATTAATTCCAAATAATTCAAATGACATATGCTACTGGTCCCATTTTAAAATCAACTCCAACATAGTTGAAAGTTGCATATTTGGAAAGATAATTTTCTCCTGATCATTTTTCATATATTATTTGTCCAATTTGGAGTTAATATGAATTTTCTATGAATTTCCAAAGTTTGGGGTATTTTCTGGAATTTCTGGAATTCTTTAAATTCAAATAATCTCTGGAAATTCATTTAAATGATTTAATGCGCCAGGCTGACGTCAGGGGGGGGGGCTGACAAGGGGGTCCCACCTGTCAGTGGCTGGGTTTAATTAAACCGTGGGGTTAATTAATCCAGTGGCTTAATTAAGCCACTGGGCCCACTGGTCAGTGACCTAGGGGGTCATTAGGCGGGTGATTAGTGGCTAACCCACCGACGGCTAAACGCCGGCGGCCTGGCCACGGCGGCGACTCGCCGGAATCTGCTAGAGGCCACGGGAGGGGAAGAGGAGACCACCAATGGGTGCAGCGTCGTCGTCCGCGTTGTCTGGAAGCAACAGGGGGTCACGGGGAGCTCGGAGTCGACGGCGGCGACGTCTCCGGCGGCAACAGAACGGTGGCGAGGTCGCAGATGTTGCTGTAGTGCACGGTTTGAGTCGATTCGGGGCGCGTTCGAATGTTAGCACACGCAAGAGTCAAACGCGTGCACTGGAGCTTCACGACGAGCACTGGAGCGAGGAGGGCGACGACCATGGCGGCGAGGTGCTCGGGTTCCCATGGCGGATCCGGCTAGAGGAAGCAATCGAGAGGGGAGAAAGAGGGGTTTTGACCGTGAGCTCACCCTGAGTCTAACTGGAGCAGCGGCTTGCTCGGGGGGGGCTCTGGTGCGGCCGGAATTCGAGGTCGATCCACGGCGGCCGGCGACGAAGACGACGAAGCTAGCGAGCTCGTGGAAGCGTCTGGCTCCGATTCCTTCTGCAGGCTGATGAAGACGACGTCTGCGGTTCCTCTGGACAGCTCGAGGCGTCGCGGGGAGCACGGTGGCCACGCGGGGGCTCGACGGCGCTCCGGCGTTCTTCTCGGGCGACGACGAATCGGGCGAGAGAGGAGAGGAGGGAGCTCGTGGAGGGGGAGAATGGAGGGGGAAAGCTTCAGTGCGTCTCCAGGCGCGAGAAGAGGGCACGGGGCGGCCTGGAAGGTCTTCGACGACGACGTGTCGTCCCCGGCTGACTCGGTGGCATTCCACCGAGCAGCTTGGAGGCGCGGGACGGGGAAGAAGACCCCGCTGCCCCTGTGGGGCGGCTGGGCTGGGTGGGCCGGCTCCGCCTAGGCGCCAGGTAAGGAATCTGCTTTCTTTTCTATTTTTCTTTTCTGACATTTGTTCTGTTTAGCTAAATAAAATAGCTAAACATTTTATTAAATGCTGAGACTTTTTTATGTGGCCTCATAATAAAATAGACTAGCCACTTATAAAGTTTCAACATTTTTAAAATTCAAATAATTTGAATCTTAAATCAAATAGGGGTATTTCTTTAATTCCAAGGCACTGTTTGAATATTTGAAAAATCTATGAGCATGGGATGGGTCCCACATCACTTGATATGTGATCACACTCATTTATAAGACTTTTCAAAAATCTAACATGAATTTTTGGAGAAGATTTTTATCTAGCCTTTTGAATTAATTCATCTGGGGGGGTTTCCTTCTCCCATTTTGATTTTGAAGTTGATTTGAAAGATTCCTTTTGAAAATTTTGACATGATGCAAGGTTACTTTGATCCTAGCACATTACCTAACAGAGGGTTCTGACAATACCGGAATACTAAACGAGAAAATGGAACAAAAC
The DNA here is from genome assembly GCA_950022295.1 of Bromus sterilis. Taxonomy (NCBI): domain Eukaryota; kingdom Viridiplantae; phylum Streptophyta; class Magnoliopsida; order Poales; family Poaceae; genus Bromus; species Bromus sterilis. The sequence continues at coordinate 27,792,282 of OX465597.1, read as the reverse complement.
GATAAGGAGGATGACTTGGTATAATGGTTAATGGTTAATCATGCGGATACCTAATAGATCTCACCGCAGTTTTGTATAGTATCGTGAAGCAAATAGGACTGGCATGTTAAGCTTGTGGTTCACTCGAATTTATATTCGTGTAGGTACGGGAACCGTTATGGGTGTCCATGGCTCCGCTATCGGTTATTGTTCCGCGGGAAAGTCAGTTTCCGGTTCATGTCCGTATCCTACCGAACCTATGGGGTCGCACACTTAAGGGTGGAAGATTTGTTGAGTAGTAGAGTGATAGGAGAACGAGTATAACACACCGGAAAAGTTTCGGAGTGATTGAGATTTAATCGTAGAGAAAACCGGAATCGTTTCGGGGACCCGGTAAGGTACCGGGAAGAGTTTTGAGAAAACCGGGTAAAACCGGAGGACCGAAAAAGTTCCGGGATGGTATAAATATGTTTAATATTTATTTATTGTGAATTCCCAAAAAAATTTGGAATTAATAAAATAGTTTTAATATCAATGGGCCCTCTCTTACTTGGAAGGCCCAAGTGGGGGAGGGAGCACTTGGACCAAAGAGGCCCAAGGGGGGGCGCCCTAGGAGGAAGCTTCCTCCTAGGTGAGGAAGCTTCCTCCCCCCTTCCTTAGCCGGCCTAAGGGGAGGGAAACCCTAGGGCGCCACCCCTAGGGCTGCCCCCTCCTCCAAGGTGGCCTCCCCTCCCCTCCCACTATAAATAGAGGAGATGGGGGCACCCCTTCTAGACACAAGTTGTTCTATTTTGCCGAAGGGCTGCCCCTTCTCTCTTTCTCTTGTAGATCCAATCTCCTCCATAGCCCCGAAGGGCTGCTCCTCCCTCCTCTCTGCTCCGGAGGCGCCGAACTCTGGACGGCGGAGCCCTGCCGGATCTTCCACACCGTATGTGTGGATCAACCGTAGAGAGATCGTACGTTCGATCTTTGTTCGAGGGACTCCACGGTGATTAGATCTGTTCGTGGGAGTTTTCATCTTCACACTTCTCCGACTCTCCATCAACATATTCCGCTGCGAGAGAAGTGCATCCGTTGAACGGTTGCAAGAAGGTAACAAGATCGATAACCTTGTCTGCATCTTCCTAGATCCGTTCTTGGGTTTGGTTTTTCGTAGTGCCGAATTTTTGTGTGTGTTCTACTCCGAATCCCAACAGCAACTCCCGGGAGGGGCTACAGAATAACTGACTCTTGCGGAAGAATGAAGTGACGATGCGCGTTGGAAACAGTTCCAAGGTTGATGTAATGTCCATTGGCACGCTTCGTCTCAGTCTCCCTTCGGGATTGATTCTTGTTTTGAATAACTGTTATTATGTACCCGCGTTGAGTATGAACATTGTGAGTGGGTCTTGCTTAATGCAAGAGCATTATTCTTTTAAATCTGAGACAACTGGTTGTTCGATTTATAAGAATAATGTCTTCTATGTTCATGCAGCGGTGCGTAATGGTTTATTCTTAATGGATCTCGAATATCATGACTCCCACATCAATAACATAGAGGCCAAAAGATTAAAGCCTAGTAACGAAGAACACATGACGATGTGGCATTGTCGTCTTGGTCATATTGGCATAAAACACATGAAGAAGCTCCATTCTGATGGACTTCTAGAGTCATTAGATTTTGGATCTCTTGACACATGCGAGCCATGCCTTATGGGCAAAATGACAAGGACTCCATTCAATGGAATAATGGAGCGTGCGGCAGAATTATTGGGAATCATACATACTGATGTATGTGGACCAATGAATATCACCACACACAATGGATTTCGTTACTTCGTGACCTTCACGGATGACTTGAGTAGATACGGGTATATCTACTTAATGAAACATAAGTCTGAAACCTTTGTAAAGTTCAAGGAATTTCAGACTGAGGTTGAGAATCAACTCGGGAAGAAAATCAAGCACCTTCGATCCGATCGAGGTGGCGAGTATTTAAGTCACGAGTTTGGCACTCATCTGAAGACTTGTGGCATTGTACCGCAACTTACGCCAGCTGGAACACCTCAGCGAAACGGTGTGTCCGAGCGACGTAATCGTACGCTATTGGATAGTGTGCGGTCAATGATGTCTCATACCGACTTACCTACATCATTCTGGGGGTATGCATTAGAAACTGCCGCTTACGTTCTTAATAGGGTACCATCCAAATCCGTGAAGACAACACCGTTTGAAGAATGGTTTGGCAAGAAACCAATGTTGTCTTACCTGAAAATTTGGGGGTGTGAGGCTTACGTTAGGAAACTTCAGCCTGACAAACTTGAATCTAAGGCGAAGAAATGCATCTTTGTGGGATATCCAAAGGAAACTGTTGGATACACCTTCTACAACCAGACTGAGGGCAAAATGTTTCTCGCCAAGACTGGACGCTTTCTTGAGAAAGAGTTTCTATCGAAAGAATTGAGTGGGAGGAAAATAGACCTCAACGAGATGATTGAACAATCACTCCAAGTGGAAGACATGGCAATGGAAGTTGTTCCGGAACCACCTTCCGTAGTGGGAGCTGAAGAGAATGGTCATCATGATATTCATAACGATCGTGACATACATGATGATCTTGATCAAGATGAAGAGGATCCTATTGTACCCCGCAGGTCATCAAGAGTCCAAAATAAAGTTGAGTTTTACGGACAGCTTGTCAATGCAGTCATGTTAAATGAACCTGACGAACCTGCGAACTACAAAGAAGCAATGGAGGGACCCGAGTCCGAGAAATGGCTGGAAGCCATGAAATCCGAGATAGACTCCATGTATGCCAACAAAGTATGGACTTTGGTGGATATTCCCGAGGATCGAAAGGTCGTCGAGAATAAGTGGATATTCAAGAAAAAGACTGACGCAGACGGAAACGTATCTGTCTATAAAGCTCGAGTTGTCGCAAAAGGTTTTCGACAAGTTCAAGGAGTTGACTACGAAGAGAATTTCTCTCCCGTAGCGATGCTGAAGTATATCCGGATATTACTAGCAATTGCTGCCTATCATGATTATGAAATATGGCAGATGGATGTGCGAACCACGTTCCTTAATGGTAACATTAAGGAAGAGTTGTACATGGTACAACCGGAAGGTTTTATTGATCCTAAGGACGCTGGTAAGGTATGCAAACTTCAACGATCCATTTATGGGTTGAAGCAAGCATCTCGGAGCTCGAATCTTTGATTTGATGAGGTGATCAAAGCATTTGGATTTGTCCAAAACGTCGAAGAATTCTGTGTTTATAAGAAAGTGAGTGGGAGCTCTGTAGCATTCCTAGTACTATATGTGGATGACATATTGTTGATAGGGAATGATGTAAAATTTCTGGAGAGCGTGAATGAATACTTAAATGGACAGTTTTCCATGAAGGACCTAGGTGAAGCTGCATATATATTAGGCATTAAAATCTATAGAGATATATCAAGACGCCTATTAGCACTGAGTCAGAGAACTTACCTTGAGAAGATATTGAAAAGGTTCAATATGGATAACGCCAAGAGAGGCCTCTTGCCCGTTATGAAAGGAAGTAAATTGAGTGTGACTCAATGCCCAACAACAACAAAGAAAGGGAGGAAATGTCCTCAAAGCCCTATGCTTCAGCCATAGGTTCTATCATGTATGCTATGCTGTGTACTCGACCAGATGTGGCCCTAGCGGTTAGTCTGGCTAATCGTTACCAAAGTAATCCATGAATGGATCATTGGATTGCAGTAAAGAATGTCCTTAAGTACTTACGAAGAACTAAGGACCTGGTTCTCTTCTAAGGGGGATGTGAAGAAGAGCTTGCCGTAATAGGTTACGTCGATGCTAGTCTTGGTACTGATCCCGATGACTCGAAATCTCGGACGGGATACGTATTCATGTTGAATGGTGGTGCGATTAGCTGGAGGATCGGCAAGCAGTCAGTCGTCGCCAATCTACGATGGATTCGGAGTATATTGCCGCTTGTGAAGCATCAAATGAAGCGCATTGGCTGAAGAAGTTCGTCATCGAGCTTGGCGTATTCCCTAGTTGCACTGACCCCATTAGCATTTATTGCGACAATACGGGTGCCATTGCTAACGCAAGGGAGCCGAGGACTCACTCTACAGCCAAGCATATTCTCCGACGTTTCCATGTGACGCGAGACTACGTCAAGGATGGTCATACTAGGATTTGCAAAATACATATGGATCTGAACCCGTCAGAACCAGTGATTAAACCTGTTCCACAGGTCAAGTTTGAGAAACACCGAGAGACTATTGGTGTTAGATACATACCTGATGTAAACTAGTGTAATTTGTACTCTAGTGCAAGTGGGAGACTGTTGGATATGTGCCCTAGAGGCAAATTAATAAAGATATTTGTCACATATCTATTTGTTCATAATACGTTGTATACTATGCTAGAACTGTATTAAGCGGAAACATTAATACACGTGTGGTATATAACAATCTGGTCCCTAGTTAACTCAGGCATACTAGCTCATTGGGAAATCGATGATCAAGGTTTCCTGATCATGAGATGTGAAATGTCTATTGACAATGAGGTCATATCATTAGGATAAAGATGTGATGGACACACACCCACCTATAGCATTGCAGTGTGATCAAGTCACATAGTTCAGCATTACGATGACTTAATAACATAGTGACTCAATCCTTAGACCGTGATGATCATACATAATTGCTATCTATTAGGATGCTTTGAGTACATCAACCGTTACACCGAAACATGGTAACCATAAAGGTGTGTCTTGGGTAATCCGAAGTAGATATGTTGAGGAGTATGAAATAGATCAGAACGGGATTTGTCCATCCGAGTGACGGATAGGTACTCTGGGCCCACTCGGTGATATTGCATCAACAGCTAGCTAGTGACTAGGTCACATGAGATGTAATATGCACATACGAGTAAACATGTTTGTCAGAGACGAGGGAGAACTAGGTATTGGATACCGACGATCATACCTCGGACAAACATAGTACCGCAACACAAAGGGATCAAGTCATATTGTTAACAGTTCAACGTCGAAGAAGTTTATTCGATGGAAGCGCATGGGCACATCAAGGATTGTAACCAGATCCCACATGATGGTCATTGGTCAGAGAGTGTCTCGATCATGTCTACTGTTTCCCGAACCGTAGGGTGTCACACTTAAGGGCAATCGATGCATTAAGGACAGATTCGGGATCATCGGTGAAATAAGAGAGAACACCGGAATTGTTTCGGGAGGTGCCGGAAGCTGTTCAGGATATTTTAAAAGGTTCAAAATAAAGTTTATTGATGTTTAAATATGTTTTATTATTTAATTGACAGAATTAAATATTAAAAAGGATTTAAATATTAATTCAAAAGGTGGAAAAGGCATATGGGCCTAAAGAGGCCCATGAGGGGAGAAGGGGGTTTCCCCCCTTGGCCCATGGCGCCAAGGGAGGGGCCTTGGCCCCCTCCCTAGCCGCACCCTTCCCCCCCCCTTTGGGAGTTTAGTCCCACATGGGGGAGGGGAGGAGGTTCCCCCCTCCTTGGCCTATATAAGGAGGGGTAGGGTGTCCTTTTTCATCCATTCCATTGAGTTCTTTCTCTCTCTCTTTCTCCGACCTAGAGCGGACTCCCCTTGTTTGGAGTTTGCACCTGGTTGGGGGTTTCACCATCATCTGAACGCCGTCGCGCTGCCGGAATCAGGATCCGGATAAGTCTTCTTTCCGCTGCTCTTCTGGTTCGGAGCCCGGAGGGACATCGGTTGCACCGTACGTGTGTAATCCCGCGAGGCACTACACGTGTGGTGCTACTTCATCGCCGGAGGTTCTTCAACACGACAGGGAGGTCGTAGGATCAGAGTCTACACCAACCACGTTCGAGGAACGTTTCCCTCTTTCAGTCTTCAAAGGTATGAACACCGATTCCTTTCGTTACATACTTCAGCATAGCATAGATCTTGGGTTTCGGAATCGTAGTTGGAAAAATTATTGTTTTCTTCCCCGTTCCCCAATATATCATGTTTGGCATTGTTAGCAATATCAACCAGAGGTTCACTCGAATTCATATTCGTGTAGGTGCGGGAACCATTATGGGTGTCCATGGCTCCGCTATTGGTTATTGATCCGAAGAAAGTCAATTTCCGGTTCATGTCCGTATTCTACCGAACCTATGGGGTCACAAACTTAAGAGTGATAGATTTGTTGAGTACTAGAGTGATAGGAGCACGAGTAAAACACACCATAAAAGTTTTGGAGTCATTAAAATTTAATCGGAGAGAAAACCGGAATCGTTTCGGAGCACCGGTAAAGTACCGGGAAGAGTTTTGAGAAAACCGGGTAAAATCGGAGGGCCGGAAAAGTTCTGGGATGGTCTAAATATGTTTAATATTTCTCTCTTGTGAATTCTAGAATTGTTTTAGAATTAATAAAAGGGATTAAATATCAATGGCCCCCCTCTCACTTGGAAGGCCCAAGTGGGGAGGGCGAGCACATGGGCCAAAGGAGCCCAAGAGGGAGGACGCTTCCTCCCCCCTTCCTTGGCGCCCCACCAAGGGAGGGGGGAACCCTAGGGCGCCACCCTTAGGGCTGCCCCTCCTCCAAGGTGGCCTCCCCTCCCCTCCACTATAAATAGATGAGGAGGGGGCACCCCCAAACACATAAGTTTGTTCTTTTGCCTCAGGGCTGCCCCTCCTCTCTCCTCTCTTGTAGATCTGATCTCCACCATATCTCGAAGTGTTGCTCCTCCCTCCTCTCCTATTCCGGAGGCGCCGAGCTCTGGAAGGCGGAGCCCTGCCGGATCTTCCACGTTGTACGTGTGAATCAACCGTAGAGAGATCGTGTGTTCGATCTTTGTTCGAGGGACTTCTGCATCTTCGTCTGAGGAGTAGATCTGTTCGTGGGGCGTCACACGGATCAGATCTGTTCGAGGGATTGCACCGCGTCAATCTTCCCCAACTCTCCATCAACTTCTTCCGCTGCGGTAGAACTACCGTTTGAACGGTTGTTAAGGTAACAAGATCGCTAACTCTGTTTGCATCTATCTAGATCCAATCTTGGGACTTGGTTTCGTAGTGCCGATTTTTTTTGTTTTCTACTTCGAATCCCAACAAGCAACACAGAAAATTACAAAGGTGCCTCGATCATGTCAGGCAGCTCACGAGGTCTCGAAAGTGGAAGCACAAAGAGGGGAGGAGAACATCACATAGCTACTGGTCATGGACCCATGGTCCAAGAGGGACTACTCACAAGACATCCGGGAGGCGTCCATGGTGATAGATGATCTCTCGGAGGGGATTCCTCCTTTCGTCAGGGTGCCGGGGCAGCTTCTCCTGGCAGCCCCGATCTTGAAACGGCGGCGGCGACGGTACAAAGAGGAGAACGGGAATAGCAGATTAATATTAGGGGTTTTCTTCGCGGGGGCTAAATATAGGCGAAAGGGGGCACCGAGAGGGGCCACAGGGCAGCCAGGAGGCCTCCTGGCGTGCCCTAGGTTGGGGTCGCGGCAGGGACCCTCCTGGGGCCCTGGTGGGTCCACTCCCTTCCATCTTTGGTTCTTCGGGAAGCTTCCGCAACGCTGATTTTTTTATATAATTTTTCCGAAATTTATTTGGAACTTTTAATGGCCGGAAAACTTGAAATACAAAAACAGCAGAAAACAGGAACTGACAACTGGGTGCACTGAGTTAATAGGTTAGTCCAAAATATGATCAAAAGTGTATGAAAGTTCAAGCAAAACATGTCAAAGTCACACAAATCATGCATGGAGCAAGCAGAAATCTATAATCTATAATACCTAAATAGTTCATCCCCACTAACCTATTTCTCTTAACATGCAAGCTATCCACATCATCAAGTAGGTTCACCATGTAAAAACTCACTTTCATTAACTCTTCATGCACATGTTCTCATTAAATTTGCATATGCATGCAACATATCACAAAAATATATTTAATTTTTTATGCACCTAGTCTCATGATTTAGAAGCGATTTTCTATATAGAAAATCAAATTATGAGTTCTTGCATTTTATTTTTCTATGCGACATTTTTTTTATAAATGCACGTATGTAGTTGTTATCGTTGTTTTAGGTTTAGCTAAGGGTGATGTCTTCATTGTTTCTACTCAACGTGTTTTCATCCATATTATCTTGCCAATAAATTAATAAAACAAAAATCACTCTCATTTTTGAATCTTTCATCAATTTTCTTAGATTTTTATTCTAGACAATAAGTCTTTCAAAAAGGAATTATTATCAAATTATATCATATATCATACTTTTTCTTATATTATAAAACATTAAATTTTGTTAGCAGTTCCCGCAGCAACGCGCGGGGTATCATCTAGTTATAGATACGTTTGGGATGTATCACATACCAAATGTGAAGTAGGCAATCACAAGGTCCGACGAACCAAAGGAATACAAGATATTATGATATGAGCATAGGAGTGTTCTAAAGAAACTAGAGAAGCTCCCCAAGATTTGTGCACTATCTAGAATTTTTGTATTTGAATACAAAGTGCATGAAAGTTGGATCATCACTCCCCCAAAATCAATAAGAACACAACAAAAGTGAAAGCTAGCATACATGTGAGATAAGGTAAACCACTAGCAACAAACAAATGGTTGAGCAACATGCATAAGGGACACTCATATGAATGGGCTCAACCAAATGATGTGCGTGAGTCATGGCAAAGCACTTGATAAGACCAAAAAAAGTAAGAGCATAATGGTGCAAGCCATGTTCTTCCAACATATGGAGTTAAGAAGGTCACACACACACACGAAGATCATAAATATACCACTAAGATCTGAAATCAAAATTCAAATTTTCCGATGTAAAAAAAATCTAAAAAAAATTATGCAAGTATGTAAGGATGTAATGTAAATGTGTGTAAAATTTCACGATGAAATACCTTGAATTGAGGCCTGTGTAAAAAAAGACAAATTCATGGCCTGGGAGGATGAATAGTATCATGAGTTAACAGCCCCCATATTTGTTATTTTTGCACAGCCCTCATTTCAACGTATTTTGTCCTGAAAATTTACACACTTGTGAGTTATACCTTCATGTATATCTGTATTTTTTTTAAATTTTTTTTAAAACGTAGAAAGATGAATTTTGATGAATTTTTGAGTTTAAATTTAAAGTGATCCAGTGAGCCCGGGCTCCAAAAGGCATTTCCGACTAAGATCTATGCTAGAAAGCATAGCCCTTGACCTAAGGTAATCGAGTAGTATATAAATGAACTCTCCACAAACAACCATCAAAGACATCACCACTAGTGACAAGGGAGCACTAGATATATGGGATGCTTTGAAAACAAGCACCACAACATTATGGATAAAGCATGCCTTAGTTTTCGTAGGTCCAAACGTTCATCGAAACGGTTTGCGAGGGTTTTGGAGGGGGTTGCCGAAAACGACAGCTAAACCGACCGTTGTGGTGGGAGGAGGAGGGGGGGGGGGGGGGTTCGAGGGAAGGGCGGCGAGGCGATCGCCGATAAGGTGGAGGCGGACTACACGGCCGATGGTTCACGAGGCGATTGGGTGAAGAAGAAAGAAAAGGCTGGAGCTTGAAGAAGATCATGTAGCCGTTGGTTTTGCATGGAAATGAATCAACTTGCCCAAAATATATTTTCTAGCCTATCACTTACTATTAATTCCGTATACACGATCGAACCTTGAATTTATTGGAAGAAATGGAAGATCCTAAATGCTAAGCTGCGTCATTTGTACGGGCAGCACAGCATCATGTTCCTTCTTCACTCCGATCTCTTCCCCCGCGGAAGGCACGGCCGTCGAGCTCTCTTGGCTTCTCTTCTTCTTCGCCAGCTCCGTGACATAGCGGATCATGTCCGTCAGGTCGGAGTGCGAAGACCCGCCTTCCTCCATGGCCGCCCTCGCCTCCATGGCGAAATCGCAGGCCTTGGACCTCCTCGTCGACCCCTCCGGGCCGCCGCCCATCAACTCCGCGATCGCCTTCTCCACGTCGCCGCTCGTCACCTGAACCCCATCGGCCTCTTTCGGGAGGTACATGGCGGGGATCTTGACGCCGGACCTGACGCCGACGCCGAGCACGTCCACGAGCAGCTGCTCGCTGCAGAACTGGTCGGCGATGGTGGGCCACGTCAGAGTCGGCACGCCGTAGGAGACGGCCTCGAGAGTCGCGTTCCAGCCGCAGTGTGTGAGGAAGCCGCTCACCGCCGGGTGCGAGAGGATGGTCACCTGCGGCGCCCAGCCGCGGACGAGGAGGCCCCTGTCCTTGACGCGCGCCTCGAAGCCCTCGTCGTCGAGCAGCGCCCTCACGGCGGCGTCGGCCTTGGCCTCCTTGATGGCCCACACGAACGGCCGCCCCGACGCCTCGAGGCCTTGCGCGAGCTCGGCGACCTGCTTCGCCGTCAGCTGCGTGATGCTGCCGAAGCTGACGTACAGCACGGACGCCGGCGGCCTGGCGTCGAGCCACGAGACGATGTGTCCGGGTTCGACGTCGGCGCGGTTGCCGCGGCCGGCCAGGGCGTCGGCGTCGTTCACCATGATGCTCGAGGCGCATGTCGGCCCGACGGCCCACGTCCTCTTGCCGAGGGCCGCAGCGTAGCCGTCGAGGAAGACGCCCTCGATGCCGCGGAACGTGTTGAATAGCAGGCCGTCGGCGGTGGCCTCAGCGTCGAGCGCTTCAAGGCGCTCCTTCTCTACGCCGGGGTAATAGAAGAACCCCCGGTGCGTGGCCTTGTTGCCGGCGGCGCGCACCGGGAACCCCGGCACCTCGAACGGCGCCATGTCGTCATCTGCAACGCGGTCGTAGACGCCGTGCGCCGACAGGCAGTGCACGGCGAGCTGGAAGTAGGCGGACGGGCAGTGCATCACCAGCCTGGGGATGCCGAGACGTTCGCACACGGGCGCCGTCCACGGGTTGCACGCGTCGGCGACGAGGCAGACGGGCCGGCGCGGCAGGGCCCGGAGGTACTCCTCCAGCGGCCCGGCGATCTCCCAGATGGCCTTGAAGAAGGCGAGGTACATGGCCGGCTCGAGCCCCGCCATCTGGTCAATGGCCTCCACGCCCTCCGGCAGGCCGAGCTTCGCACACGGAAACGGTACCTCGACGAACTCGACGGCGAGGCCGGCCCTCCTGGCGCCATCGACGGTGGCCCTGTTGCGCGCGGCGTTGACAGGCGTGGTGACGAGGGTGACCCTTGTCCCGCGCGCGGCGAGGAGGCACCCCACGTCCACCATGGGGATGATGTGGCCCTGCGCCACCAGCGGCACCAGCACGAAGTGCAGCTCCTCGGACGTCGCCATCAATATCAATGGAAGCTCGGCCAGAATCTTTGTCGATCCAGCTCACTTGCACCTGCGCAGCAGGATATTATAGCGAGCGAGCTAGTGCGAGTGTGACCGACCGCGCGCATACGGCGCTCCGGTCAATGGCGCGCTACCTCGGCCGGTGTCGTGTGACGTCCTTGGTGACGACGACGAGTGGGTCGAGTTGGTGTGCCGGAGGAACGGAGGAAGGAGAGAGGAAGCCAGTCCCAGCAGGCAGCAGTGGAAGCTGTCAACAGGCCATCGACTTTTGGGTAGAAACTAGAAAGGGACAGAGAGTGAGGCGATGGACTTTTGAAGCCGGTGCGGTGCATGTGAGCGAGATCGGTTAGTTCAAAGCTAGCTGCGTCGTGTGCGCCGAGAATGTCTTGGCAGGATCGGTTAGTTCAAAGCTAGCTGCATCGGAAGGTTGCGATGGTGGGGGTGGGGCAGGGGCGGACGGCCGGAGGGATGGTGACATGTGCGCGCTCCTATCCACCTAAGGTGAGCCTAAGATCCTCTCAAAAAAAAAACGTGAGCCTAAGATCATCTTAACCCGCGCCCCCAAGAGACCCTTCAAATTGTTTTTTTATTGTCGGCACAGAAAAAACTTTAGTCGCGCCTCGAGGACGCTGAATTTCTTCGGTTCGAGCCATTTTTTCGTTTGACAATCCTAGGACAAACCCGACGCACTTGGGCCTTTGAAGGCTCCGGCGCGTGGGTCGTTACTGTCAGGAGAGAAATGCTTTTCCCCGCCCGTGCGGCAAGACACCACTTCCCCCCGCCGATGCCGACGTCATCCCTCTGCCCACAGTCGTTACTTCACCGCTAGAAAGACCATTTCCTCCCGGAAAGAGAGGTTTCGCGGCGACATCCTCCATCCCGCTCCTGACGGAGCTTTCCAAGACTCTGAACGCACATGCAAGGATACCGGCGGCTACCCGTCCACCACGCCCGCGAGGTGTTCGGCGATGGACTCCGACAACAAGGAGGCGTTCGCGGCTCTGATGGAGGAGGAAGCCGAGGCCGCGGTTCAAGGGCAACACCTAGTTTGATGTGTTTTAATCTGTGTTCGAATTATGATCTTGCTTCGTTGAACTATTTGATTTGTATTGATTTTCTATGATGAACTATGTGATAAAAATTATTTTTTGTTGAATTTATGCCGAAATCTAGCGAACTTGTGCCGAATTTTGTGATGAATCTGAGTTGGAACTCGGCGGCTGGGAAAGGGAGCCCTCCACGCTAAAAATAGCGCCGGCAAGCCCCCAAGTGGCGCTATTTTCCGCCTAAAACGTCCTTGGGGGAGTGAACGACTGGAGATGCTATAATACGTCAGTCGACCGACGCAATGTAACAATCGCCTCTTCCAAGTCGTCAGATCAAGCGCACGGATCAGAAGACTTGGTCCTCGCTTTTATCAATCCTTCACAACACAGTGCCATGAGCAAGGGAAGAAAAATCTCGACATACCTCCCATCATGCAGGTGCTAGTGGACGACACTGACCCTTGTAGTTTTATCCCTACGACCTCGAAGCCCTCGAGCTCGCCGCTGCTTGCAAATCCCGCCATTGAAGGTTGAAACATCCATTATTGAGGTCACTCATAGCCAGGGGCGGTGCTAGCGTGTATTCCATGTATTCAAGTGAATATCCATGATTTGACAAAACCTTGATTTTTTGATAAAATAACGAATTTTTTAGCAAATAAACAATGAGGATTTTGCCAAAATGAATACTCACGTTCAAAATGAATACACGCCCCTTGAAACCTGGCGCCGCCACTGCTCATAGCACCCATCGCTTGATTCACATTACAACGCGACCACTCGAACACCCCGTCCCATTACTCACGGATGAACGCATCTCGCTCGTAGCACAAGATGGTTGCTTTCACAACACCAGTTTGGTTGCTCCCACACACCGCCGGTCGTCTACATAGTGTTGCCTCTCATCGTTCGAAGCGTCGGTGAAGGCCATCGTCGCAGCGTCAACACATGGGCAGCAATGCACATCTCTCCTCTCTGCATCGTCACCGGCATCATGATTTGTCTCATTATTTGTAACTCTATATTACTCCCACCGATTCATAATAAGTGTCATCGATCTAATACAAAGTTTGTACTAGCTTAGTACAAAATGAACGACACTTATTATGGATCGGTGGAAATACTATAATTTATACACATGTTCTAAATATTTATTATTATTATCCGATCCATAATTAGTGTCTCATTTTTGAATTAACCCCAGTTCAAAACTACGACTCTTATTTAGGATTCGGAAGGTATTTTTTATTAGACTAACATATTAATTCAGTGTTAGTTTCTACATTCGAAATTTCAAAAAGTCACCATAAAAAAGCACATAAAACAAAATGAAAATAGTTGGATAGTTTTTTTGTCGAAAGAAGAATAGAGTGCCAAGGCCTAGCCCTTGGTGGGGCCCTCGGGGGCCTACGCACCTACGGTTTGTGGGGCTCCATCCACGTAGCTCAATTGCCCTGTGGTCTATATATTCTCGAGAAACTTTACTGTAATTATCGTGCAATTTTTACCACCAATACTTCACGATTTCAAGACGATCTTCGTTTTCAGGCCCTGTTTTGGTCCTTTCGTGGAAAAGGAATCCATTTCCATTATCGCCCACATCGATCCTCACACTCAAAGCCATGTTGTGGTAGTCCATCCCTTAGACTATTGGTTCATGATAGTAGCGAGGTTGTATTCTCTTCTCTTGATGTGTTTAGATGGTTAGTGCAATAATATTATAACAATATGAGCTGTTGTACATGATTCTATATAAGTGACATTGATCATGTGATGAATTATTTATTTATTTCATATTTACGAATGCCATCTTGTTTGATTTATACATCTTCAGCTGCTTGTTTAGTCTTGTAAAGTTTAGATCGATAATCAGTAATGGGAGAGGTGTGCATTTGTTTGGTTTAATATTGTCAATAATCTACTGTAGTGATTTTTTTTGTATAAATTGTTGCCACTAAGTGTTAATTTTATTAGAGGATTCATTGGAATCCCATAAAAAACAGTATGTCATGTTGCTTAAAGTAATTACATGTGTTCCCACTTAAAGTACGAATGGTGCAGAGATCTCGATCTATAGACGGGCTATTTTAGCTATAGGATGTAGAGGGTATCTCGGTCTATAGTATTATGGATGTAATGCATGTGTAGAATCAACACGTTTATATGTTTAGCATGGGCATGAAATATTTCATTATGTATTTTTCACATGATTACGTTACGTTACTTACTTACAACAATTTTATGTATTGGAGAGATACACTTGGTGAATCTATGAACTCTGGTCCAATTTTCGGCATAAAAATCACGTTTCAACATGTTTCGCACAAACTTTTATTTACAGTTTTGTTTTATTACGATAATAAAAATATATTATGTACAACATTACCCTTTAATTATCTTGTGCAACTAACAAGATTAGTAAGGTTGACACCCTTGTTTTTGTTTTGAGGGAATACGTTGACACCCTTGTTAGCACTGTTGAAGACACTCGCGAAATTTTATTTGTGTTGCAGAATATTAAACTATTGTATGATACTAGTACCTCCACGGATTAATACAATGGTTTCTCACTGAGGTAAACTCGTTGCATAATTCAAACTTCTACAGTAGGGAGATCAACAAGACTATTTTTCATTAGCATCCCTTTTCGGGCATTATTGCAGGGGAGCTACGTGTTCTGCAAAAAATAACTTTCTATCCACTTGCCCTCATCAACTTTCCCGCGCAATTGCTATGGAGGTATGTAATCGGTTTTGTATCAGGTTCTGTGTCACTTTTATTTTCTTTCTTGTTTTATATCTTTCTTAGTTGTAATTTTTATTATTATTGATGTTTTAATTTTTCAAAACTATCAAAAACTCAAAAATGATTTATAATTTCAAAACACAATTACTTTTTGTTTAGTAGAAGTAATGGGGAACTTGGGCAAGATTCCCATACGTGAGATCGAAATCCTAACATTTAAACAAGGGGGAGGGGGAGCTTGACAAATGGTTGTTATAGGATGAGGAAACTAAATAATAATGCTACAGCCAAGTGCTCAACAACTTTACTCCTTAGGAACTGTATACTGGAATGTCGGTTTAGTTCAACATGCACTAGACTCTCTTGTATGAGGAAACTTTCCTAGGTATTAATACTTTGGATTTCTTTAATGTCATAGAAAGCCTTGAGAAAAATAAAAAGGAAAGAGTTAGAGTTGTCTAGAGAAAATGCCATTATCATAGAAAACCTTGAAAATTTATGTGAAGCTATTCCTATCTTGGAGTCATTAGATAAGAATATTGTAACACTTCAAAGCTCTATTGATAGGTTGAATACCTATTTTTGACATAACTTAAATAGGCTTGGGAGATAGATACAAAATTAAGCACTTTGAATATTTATGAAACGCTAGATACACAATTTATTGAGAAATTAGAAACTATCGTGGGAATATTGAGAGATAGTTTTGGAAATAGGAGTGTTAATCGGCACGAGCGCGCGCGCGCGGGGGGGGGGGGCTCCGAAAGGTAATGGCTAAGAAAGACCCGCCTCCTAAGAAGAAGGGCCACATAAAACCTAAGAAGTGGATAAAAAAAGTTGAATATTTTTAAAAAACTATCATATCTAGCTTAAAGGCATAAAATAAAGTGCTTCTCGGAGGCATCAACATTTGGATTCTTGTTTTATTCGAATAATGTAGAACTTGCTACCTTACTATAACAAAGTTTTTTCATTGTTTTCTTTCAATAAAATGCCGAGTTATGCAATTGGTTTAAGTATACATGATATATGGTGATTATGTTTTGTTTTCTATTGTTTGTTGTTCTTGCAAAAAAATGGCATTTATTCCTGGAATGTGCATTTTACTTGAAGTTTCTACAAACTTGAAATTTCTACATAATGGAGCATTTATCCAAAATGAAAGTTCCATGGAAAAATCAGTATTTGTTTGCCCTAATAGGAACAAATGTATATCACTTTGAATATCATGATGAAGTCCCTCAATGCCAGATATTTAGGCTTGTCGGGCAATTTGGGGTTGGATAAATTTGATTGTTGTAAGTATCTTATCGATCGGATTGTCATGAAAATAAGTGGTTGGAAGGAAAAAACATTATCCACTAGAGGGAAGGAGATTCTTGTCTAGTCTGTTGTTCAAGCTATTCCTAACTTGCAATGTCAGTCTTTAAAATTCCTAAAAATGTATGTAAAGAAATTATTGATGTGATGTCACAATTTTGACGGGGAGATGAGGATATCCAGAGGAGAATGCATTTGATGGCTTGGTGGAAAATGTGTGTCCCAAAGAATTAAGGGAATGTGTTTTCATGGTATTCATTGTTTCAATCTAGCAATGCTAACAAAACATAATTGGCGCCTTCTTTGGAATCCCGATTCTTTATGTGCTACAGTTTTAAGAGAAAAATACTTTCATGGTGAAGATTTACTAAACAAAAAGATAAAGAAAGGTCCTCTTTTACTTAGCAAAGTATCATGGAGAGCGTTGATCCTCTGAAACGCAGTTATATATGCAGAGTGTGGAATGTCCACAAGATTGATATTTGGGGCGACGTGTGGATTCCAAATTGCACTAATAGAAAAGTTATCTCTCCTAAAGGGGGTCACCTCTTATCTACGCTGGTGGATCTTATTGATCCGATTTCAAATAACTAGAATGAATATCTGTTTAGACAAACCTTGTTATCGGTTTATGCCAAAAGGGTTCTCACCATTCCACTCCCTCAACATGCTATTCTAGATTTTGTTGCTTTGAATTATACAAAAAATGGCATGTTTTCGGTTCAGTCATCCTACTTTGTGGAATGGGAAATCAACATGGTAGGAAAGTGTGTCACACTAAAGGTATAGGACGAACCACGGTTAACCCTATTTGGAGTAAGTTTTGGAAGCTAGTGTGCCCTACAAAGGTAAAGGTTTTTATTTGAAGTATGCTCCATGGCACACTCCTGTGTCGAGTAATGCTTGCTAACAGACACATGAAAGTTTTGCCCCAATGTCCGGCTTGCTCGTTACTAGTTAATAAAGAGAAAACACAAGAAGTTTTTCAGATTGCTTTAAGGATTCGTGCTTTGACGGCTAATTTTGTTAGTTCTTCTTCTCCAAAAGCCATTATGACAAGGAGATGGACTTACCCACCCGTGGGTTTTGTAAAACTTAACTCGGGTGTTTCCTTTGATCAAGATCTGCTTAGCGGAACGGTTGGAGGGGTCTTGAGGGATGATACATGAAAATTTATTGTTGGGGGGAATGGAAAGATTGGCTAGTATTCCGATGTCTTGACGGCTGAAGATTTGGCCATTATATTTAGTCTATCCCTTGCTTAAAAGATGGGATGCAATCGTCTAGTTATTAACTCGAATAATTTGGTGGTCGTTGATATCATAAAGGATGAAGGGCGTTCTGCGGGTGTGGTGACTACAGTTTTTGACGACTGTTATCATCGTTCTTGTGATTTTCCTTTTTCTAGGTTCAAGCATTGAATAAAGAAGCAAATAAAGTTGCTCATGAGCTTGCTAAGTTAGCTAGATTTTCTATGATTGTTGATTGGTTTGAGGAACCTTTAGTTGAAATTATATCGGACCTCATAAACAATATAATTGTTATTTCAAATGAATAGTGTGAATGTTTTGTTTCAAAAAAGAATGCATGGAGTCTCTCTTCCATGAAATGTGTTGTCAGAAAAAAATGATTGGTAAGTTTCTCTTCCATGAAGTGGGTAGTGAGAAAAAAATGATTTGTACATCTAAATTTTGGATACAGCTCCCTGACAAAAGTTATTTAAATTTTTTATGCAATGTGCATTGCTAGTAACTGAAGTGTCCAGATTCATCCATTCTTCCAAATTGGTTGAAGATGTTCATATCATTCACTCATAGATGGGTATATTGTTGATGGACTTGCAGGTAATAAAGTAGCAATTATTTTATAACAAGCGAGTCAATTATGCATGCTTCTCAATTTACTAAGCTGGATCTGAGAGCTGGTTAACATCAGATAAGATTACATGAAGCAGTTACACAAACAAATACATTCTCACTTTCTCACAGGATCACAGAGGGCTTCTTTTATTCAAAACCATTAGACACAGGCTCAACGACATATGCTTGTCTTGTATGAAGCTTCTCCTATGATTCATCCTCTTTTGACTATACCCACTGGACAAGCCTGCTCAACGCACTTGGTCCAATCTTCAGTCCTCCTGTCCCTCGAGCTGTAACAGAGTGCCAGATCCTCAACACAAAGCAGTGTCTTTTCTCTGACCATCATCTCCCATTGAATCTACGATAATCCAGATAGTAACTGAGGACTACGTCGTTTTCACGAGGGGAGACCCCAAGTTCTCTTGATAGTGGCTTCCCCACTATTTGTACATGAGACACACTGGGAAGAAGTGCATAGCCAATATATATCATTGTAATGGCAAAGATGGTCATACGGAATCAATGCAGTGTTTTCACAAGTGCTCGAAAGCTCACCATATGTAGTACAGGCCATCAAACGCGTCCTTTTGGGCCCTCCCAAGAAGATCAATCTTTACCACTCCACCAATACATAGAACTGGATGTGGCAGCTTAAAAGACTGCATCACATTTTCCTGGAATGTCACGCCTCGTGTTACTTTCAAACATCTAAATTATGCATTTACGTATTACACAAAAGGGAACACAACTAGGAATATGTATTCAACTGACCTGCAACATTGGAAATTCGGGAGATGTGTACGTCCAGACATAGTTGCTATCGTCAATCAGCTCCCCATCACTTTCAACATATACATGTGTTTCAGACCAGAGGGGTGGCTTTAGATAGCCCAAGCGGAACCGGATGCGCTCCGCCGAATATATTGGATCATCATCTCGGAAAAATGCTGCATGGTGAAGAGGATTAACACGGAAGGCACCTTCTACACAAAGAAAGAAGGCTCAAGTCTTAGGCCAAACCTTTGAATGGCCGCATCTTGATTTCTTGAACGAGACACATCTCTGAATGAAGCCTATATATCAGGCATTCTGGCACGGTAGGATCTCTCTGCCCCCCACTGGACCAATACGACGGTCTCCAATCCTCGCGATCAATCGGTTCAAGGGTATTTTCAATGGCCTCTTCCGGGAAATGATCGGTGCTGGATGCGCCTACGCAGTGACTGATGCAATCCTTGGGGTCGGACGGCGAGAGAAGGCCATGGGTAAGATGGATATACACCCTGTGATCCCTCCCGAGCTTCTCCATCTCAGCGCAACCACCGAATCCAGCAATTCGGCGCACACTGCTGAAACTGCTCAACTCAACACGATTGAAGTTGGAAACCTCCGGACAAACCCGCAGGCACAGCAGCTTGCCGAACTGATTTGCGATAACTGAATAAAAAGATTCAGATTCAGCTGGTCTGAAGCTTGTGGCTAATTTTGTCACTGAATGAAATGCAAAAACACCGGATAGCGTAGCAGCATATGAGATGGTTCTATGAGTAGAAAAAAACTGAATAACAGATCCAATTCAGTTGGGACGTTGTGAAGATTGTGGGTAGTTATCGGTGAACAGAAAAACGAGCACAGGCTAGCATAACAGCAGCAGCAAGTGAGATGGTTCTGCCTATTCGGGTGGCATCGTCATTAAATCAACCATGGAATTCCCATTTCGAATGTGTCGCGGATTGGTAAGCAGCTAGACTAGGATCTTGATAGACCATAACCGCATACGCATAGGCATGTAAAGGTAGATCTAGGAAATTTTGGCGTACCGAAACGGCGCCAGGAGCGGGAGACGGCGGAGGCGCGGGCGAGGTCGCCGGGGTCGTCGAGCAGTAGGAAGACGGTGGCGGAGATGTCTGGGCCTATGGCCTCGAGGAAGTCCAACCCCGGACCCTCCTCCCACAACTCCGCTGCCATCGCAGCCAAATCTCCTCTCCTCCTCCCCGGTCTCGACAGCAGAGGAGGGGGCATGTGAAAAGCGGGTACGAGAGAAGATAGGAGACAAGATTGTTTCGCAATTAATCCCCTGGCTCTCTTGGGTTATTTTTCTTTCGAATTCGATGGAGTGTTTTTTTTTGCAGCTCATTTTTACAAAAGTCGAAGATTAAAAAAACATTGATCAGGCACGGTAATCTTTGACTTTGTAATGTGGAGGGGAAAACAGAAAATAACATGAAAAACACAGAAAATAATGCCCACTTAAAACTCAAAGAAAGCAAGTTTCAAATGAGGTTATCAGTTCTTTCTTATGCTCCCTTCATTCCATAATTTTTATTATGGTTTTAGTTGGCACGGAGGAAGTAAAACATAAAATTATATATCATCATCTTGATTTGAGATGAATGTTTCACTAAGAGTTATATATGCTGTATTTAAAAGTTCTAACTATATTTTTTATGATAATGCAAATGCTAACAATCTGGCGTTAACTTAGAAAGGAATTTTTGAGTGAATGTGTTATCACACGTTCATCACTCATGTATAAATCTTAAAGACACGTCACACGTGATATTGCTCACATGTATCCCTTTGTGAACTATGAGCCGATGGCATTAAGGGCTTGTTTGATTCATAGGGTAGGAAAATCATAGGAATAGCAAAAATCATAGGATTGCAATGGCATGCCCACTCCAATCTTATAGGATTTTGCTTGCATCAAAGTTTGTTTGATTTCATCAAAGGAATTATAGAAAAAGGTTGGAGTGAATGTTAGGATTCCTATAGGAAGTAGTAGAAAGATTCCTATGGGAAAAATTCCTATAGGAACAATTCCTATAAATCAAATGATAAGATAGAAAAAAATTCTATGGGATAAAATCCTATAAAAATCCTATGGAATTCCTATGAATCAAACAAGCCCTAAATGGTTGCTCAGGGGTAATCTAAGCAAACACATCCATGATCACGAATTTTATTTTTAGAGCATGGCATCGGTTACCTTAGGTGCAGCATGGTAATTTCATTCAGAAAACATATTTAATTTTGATCATGACAACTTTCACCGTTATGAATTCTTCATTTTGCAGTCATGGCAAACCCCTTATGTGATAACCTGGCAGTTTTATTTCTTGTTGGATGGAAATTCTACAATGGAGAATGGTTGTTGAGAGAAGGCTTTCATATTGTGGCAGTCGTTCAAATAACCTTCCATAGGAAACGATAGTTCGCTCAAAAGACCTTCTCGAGCTGCGATCGATAGCTACTGGGATCCATGTTGTTTTTGTAGTACTTCTACATGAAAGTTGGCTTCCTCTGATGTATTTTTTCATAAGAGGTATGCATTCCCGCCCTGTCAGCGCAATAACCCCTACCTTGACCATCTCTCTGTGGAGTGCCATTCGCACATCCTGCTCCTTGACCGCGACCAAATTGTTGGCCACTAGGAAGCGACCGTCTGGTCACTGCCATCCATTACCCAAATTCCACTGCTTCAGGAGCATGCGTGTCGTCCCCGCATCCTCCTTTGAATCACCAGGGATTCAACAGACCTTGCAGAAGAACCCAATATTCTCATATTTGATGCTCAGGAAAATCCTCTCCTTCACATTGAAATTTAGTGGTGCAAAACAAACAAGAGGGTCTGCAACCATTATCTTAGCTCTAACCTGCACAAAGTTCCCGTCATAGATCCTAGTATGGTTCACCTCAACGCTTTTCACCAATCCAATTCTCCTAGCAAAATGATCTACCATTGCATGTGATCTGTGTAGATCTGAAATGTTGTGTATTCTGTTCAAACATGGACTCGATCAAGCGTTATTGCATATGGCTTACCTCTTCCATCATACTCCTCAATGATCACCATCAACCCCCTAAATATCCAAGGCCCTTGATGAATAACTCTATTCCAACCTCCTAAGAAAAAAGTTGTATCATGGAAAGATTGTCATCTGCCTCACAAATCTGAGGCTTGTACACCAATCTCCATGCAAACTACATGGTATCCTTGAAGATTGTTTTCTGCGTATGATGGACAATGCAACTGAAAACCTCCATGCCATCAAGCCCTATGTTCTATGGATCCAAGTAGTCTGTAATTATTCTTGAGCCGAGCCATATATTATGAAGAATTACCCCTTATTGTACTTGACGCCTGTTAGAGACACACACAACATCATAATGCTTGGCAACAATCCCTTTGTTGACTATGTTGGAGTCAACGCGCATGTAAATGAGCAAACATGTCTAAGGAGTTCTCCAAGCCATGCCATCACTTTGAAGTTTCAATTCAAACACAACAAACGTTGAAGGATTACATTGAAGCAGTTATTCCTTGGTGAAATCAATTGAATTGGAAATATCACACCATGAGATATATGTAATCAAGCTAATTTACCTCCATCATTTGGATCCCACATGAAACAATTACCACTGTCTGTCACGGCGAAGTACCGACCGCCACTGTAAATGGCATCTTCATATCACCAAGGAGTCAGATGGGGCGTTGCGAGCATGTACCATGTTAATGAGTTGGTAACATCGCACCGACCGGTGATGGCAATCCTTTTGTCGAAGACGGCGATGAGATCGTAGTCTTCGAAGTCACGATACCTTGCAGGTGGACATACAATGGTTATCTTCTTCAACAGAGGATTTACGAGATCATAGCTGAAAGTCCTTAGGTATTTCTGACGAAGGCCAATAGATGACAACGGAGGTACATCGAATGTCATTCCAGTGTACACGTTGTCTAACTAAACGCCTCCGCCGTTACGTACAAGAAAGGCCAGCCAGTCGCCATTTGCACCAACCCATGGCTGTCATGCAGTTTGACCGTTAAAAATCAGGCTGAGAGAAATGAAATTTTGTAAAGAAAGACGTAAGTGATCGATCACCTAATGTAAGAAAATCGTCGTTGGAAAAGGTGTGGCATCAAGAGGGGTGATGGTGCACTTCTCGCTCAACGGATTTTCCTGCTCCAAACCCCAGTATTGATCTTGTAGTTTCTCCATTACGCAGGGAGTCCTTAGCACCGCATTCATTTCCTCACTTTCACGTAGGAGGATGCGCATAACCCCCGCGTCAGATGATGCAAGCCTTGGGCCGCTCAAGAATTCCACTATTGTGCTGTCGGAGACCACGTTTGTAAGGGGATCGACGACGATTTCCTCCAGGCGACGTCTTTGCGCTGGAGGGAAACCGTCGATGTCGTCCTGCGCAACAATGTGGAACCGCTCGAGAGGGCTGAAGACGATGAAACTTTTGGTGTGTGCGCGCCGGAGTGGAGAGACAGGAGAAAGCGGTGGGGGGTTGGGATGGTTTGGCGGCAGCGACGAGAAGGAAGTTGATGAGAGACAGGGGGAATGCTCTGGAGAGGGGAGGAAACTTCTCTGTTTGGTGTCTTTGGTGATAACCGAATGGAGGGCGTGTCCTTTACAAGGTTCGTCGGGACGGTTCCCCTTCTACTGTTCCATGATCGATGGGGTCCAATCAGGGGCCGGGTTCTTGGCCCAATGGGCAGTCGATCAAATGGTACGCGTGACACTTCGGAAGCCGCGCCGGAGGGGACTGGACGAGCGGGCGGCGGGGCTTCAATGCTTGGGCACCCCGTCCATTCGAGTTAGCTATATATCGCCTGCTACTACCAAGGTGATCTATAGAGTTTCCGGGCGTAACGCATAATACCCATCCAGTCCCCAGCCCATACCACAATCTCTTTTCTCTGTCGCCGCTTCGCTCCTCCAACTCCGGCGAGCTATTCCATGGCGAGCAACTTAGCCGAAGGTCCTGGCCGTGGAGGAAACGGCGGACCTCGCGGAGGACGTGGCTGTGGAGGAAACAGCGGCTACCACTGCGACCGTAGGTTCCGGTAGCTCCATGGGCCCCGGTACCTACACATTCCTTCCGACAGGCGTCGAAGGCAGCGTCGATATTTGGTCGAGCGCCCTCGGGTTACCCTGGGAGCTCAGGACGGCTCTCGCTAAGCTCTACCATGCCGAGCAGGATCTCCGCGCCGCCAACGTGGCACTCATGGCCATGGAAGATCGTGCATCTGTACACCGTGCCTTGGCAAAAACGGCGTACAACGTTGCCTATGATGAATACAAGGCGATGATCGACCGCGCCACATATACCCTGCCGTGAGCCGCCGCCGACTTGACCAAGGACATTCTAGCTACTACTGTATTTCAAGTTTGAATGAAAAGTGTAGCGATGAACTCCCAAACGTATCTAAAATTTATGCTTGCTCCATGCATGTTTTGGGTGATATTGCTCTGCTTTTGATACACTTTCATACACTTTTGATCATATTTGGACTAACCTATTAACTCAGTGCACCACAGTGTCAGTTTCTGTTTTCTGTTGTCTTTATATTTTAGGTTTTCCCATTACTCAAAGTGCTAGAAAAATTCCGGGGAAAATATATAAAGAATCAGCGACCCGGAAGCTTCCAGATGCCCGAAGGGGGGCTGGGGGGGACCCACATGGTGCCTACGTGGCCAGGGGGCCACCTGGACCCCCTGGTCCACCTCTGACTGCCTCTCTTCGCCTATATTTACCTCTCGTCCCGAAACCCTTGAGGAAAGAACCCCTTTTCGCGATCTCCCCTCTGTTCCAAGATCGGGGCTGCCAGGAGACCCTGTCCCGGCACCCTGCCGAAGGGAGGATTGACCTCCGGGAGCTTCTCCACCACCATAGACGCTTACCGAATGAGCCGTGAGTAGTCCACATTGGACCATGGGTCCATGATCAGTAACTATGTGATGTCTTCTCTCCACCTTTGCTCTTCAATGTTTAGACCTTGTGAGCTGCCCTACATGATCAGTACATATGTAATTTTCCTGATGTTGCTATGTTGAGTTTGCTGGGATCTGATGGATTATGAGATTATGTTCAGATTGTGATGAGTAATATATTTGGTTCTTCTACTTTTATATTTATGTTCTTGAGTAATTCTTGCATGTTCTCCGTTGATGTTTATTGCTTTGGCCAAGTAGTAGGTAGTGACTCCAAGAGGGAGCGTTATGCATGATTGTGGGTTCATGCCCCCCGATGACTAGCTTGAGTGACAAAAACATGAGTCTAGGGGGTGTGTTGTTGCCGCAAGGGGGAAAACAACGATGCTTCTACTTGCGGGTGCAAGGATTGCTTACTTTATGAAAAGTTTTTTTAATGCAGTTGTCTGTTGCTTTGGGTTTACACTTTGGGTGGGGCTCGCAACTTAATACCAGCGAGATGTTCTGGATAGATATCTCAAGGTGGATGATTAGTAAGTAGATGCAAATGGATTTCGGTCTACTTGTCTTGGCGTACTGCCCATGGTTTTGAGCCTCTTCCTTTCTTTTGTAGCATAGTTACCATTGCGGTGCATTTTAATCCTATTAATTGCCGAGCTGTAATTTGTTCACCTCGCATAGTTGTTTATCGTCTTTTGGGAGAGACATCACTAGTGAACTTCATGGAACCCCGGTCCATATTTCCATCACTGTTTACACCCACAATTTACTTTCTGTTTTACTTTCTAGTTGTAGCTATTATCACCTATCATTATATCTTGTGTTTGATCCTTTGTAAACAGCAAGTCCGGAGGGATTGACAACCCCTTTGTACTCGTTGGGAGCAAAGTTATTTGCTTTTGTGTGCAGGTCCACGTCAATTTCCGGTGTCGTTGACACCTACTTGTATCTCTGCGAGTCCTACTGGTTCAATAACCTTGCTATGTTCACCGAGGGAAATTTTCTGCTACGCTACATCTCACCTTCCACTTGGGGTAACCAACGAGGGGTGAGAGTTATCTTCCTCACCACATCAAGAAAATTTCTGGCGCCGTTGCCGGGGACTCCAGCCTACAAGATAGGGGAGTTGCACACTATCTTTTATCTTTGCTTTTTAGTCTTGTTAGTTTACCTTTCATTTTTTGCTTTAGTGTGCTTTATAAAAAATCACAAAAAAATTGCTTGTCTTGCTTGTTGTTGTTGTTGTTGTTATTATGGGTACCACTGAGAACACCAAGTTGTGTGACTTCACTAGTCACAACAACAGTGACTTTA